>OZ038501.1:19723179-19915679 GCA_964036315.1 Acanthosepion esculentum | reverse complement strand
CTATCTCACATTGCGAATTTTTTCTAAGCTTTCTACTAAACATTAAATCTGTTACGAAAAAAGAACTAAACAAAATGAACACAAAACGATCAGCTTTAAAAAGGGACTCGTAACTGGAAAAACCGAATGAAAAAAGAATGTTAACAACAAATATTTTTTCACACCCAACACAGTTCTGCGGAATCAGAATCAACGTTGAGTTTAAGCAAGCGAATGAGCGAATTGGAGTAAAGTGCCATGCAGATTTAAATTTTTCCCACTTGTGACGAATGCAGCTATCGTTTTTTGTTTGTATGCTAGCATGCTAGTTAACATTCGTGTCAGTCAGCTGTTGGCTCTCACGCTGGCCAATAGAATCTTCCTGCCTATTCGTGGCAGCCAGCTATAGGCTCTCACTCTGGCCAGTAGAAAATGGCCGCAAACTACATGAAAACTGCCGTAGAAGCATGAAAAAATCGATTATTTCCACTATCGATGGGAGTTGGGAAATGCAAAGTCGGTCTTGCCTTTTTAATAACTTGGTGCATGTGCATGTAAATTTTGGTGCAAATCCGTCGAAAATTGCGACCGTGCGTTTGTTACACACACACACACACACACACACACATACATCCTGCCTTTTATAGATATAGATATGTTATACAGTGCAGTAGTTTTAGTGTATTCTGTCTTCTTAACAGTGAATAGTCATTCTTCTTACTTTCCTCTATCCTCGCACTATCCTCTTCAATATTCTATTCCGCTATTAAAACTCGTTTCACCCCCAAGTAGTATTTTATGATCTTTAAGTAGGCAACTGGCCATAGACGAAGTAAAGGCAGAACTGATCATTAAGGCAAGTCAATTTTGGAACCCTGGAATTGCATTCAATTTTCAAGTTGGGGTTTGGCATAATTAATAACAAAATATCTTTTACAATTACCATTTTCTGGGGAAACGTATTTAAAAGATAAAGTTTAGGTTCAAAATTGTAGTGTTGCAATTTAATTCTGGTGATCAGTGAAAGCCTTATACTACAGCCTTAAAAGATTTATAATTTACTGAAGCTTTATAAATTGTATATGGACAAGATGCATGCACATTATTACTAAATCATTGTGCTATCAAATAAGACATTTATTTACTTCAAAGGGAAATTATACAGAACAATTTAGCAGTATTATGATGCAATATATTATACAATGCAGTAGTTTTAGTGGGATTTCCAATAAACAATGCAGACAATTCAATATTTTGTCTTATAAATTGTGCCCAGCATTATTATAGTCTTATATACACTTTTATTTATTTTGGGTTTTACTATCATCTAACAAATGATCTAACAAATCTTATTAATTGAGCAGGCTTTCTCTCTCTCTCTCTCTCTCTATCTATCTATCTATCTATCTATCTATCTATCTATCTATCTCAGCCTGTTCATATCTCCCTCCCTCTCTCTCTCTCTCTCTCTCTCTCTCTCTATATATATATATATATATATATATATATATATATATGTATATATATATATATATATATATATATATATATATAATAAAAGGCTCAAACACTAATATTCCATGGTCATATATATATGTATATATATGTATATTGACCACTAATATTATCTCTCTCTCTTTCTATCTCTCTCTCTCTCTCTCTCTATATATATATATATATATATATATATATATATATACATATATATATATATATATATAATAAAAACTTCAAACAAATAATCCATCTATTTTGACTTGATCATATCTATCTTGACCTGTTTATATCTTCCTTCCTTTCTTCCTTCCTTCCTATCTATCTATCTATCTATCTATCTATCTATTTTAACTTGATCATATCTATCTTGACCTGTTTATAACTTCCTTCCTTCCTTCCTATCTATCTATCTATTTTAACTTGATCATATCTATCTTGACCTGTGTATAACTTCCTTCCTTTCTTTCTTTCTTCCTTCCTATCTATCTATCTATCTATCTATCTATCTATCCTGTTCATATCTATCTGTGTTATAATTTATGCCCAGCAGTATTATGGTGTAATAAATACATTTATCTATATTTTACTTATATTAATTATGATCTAATAAACAATGTCAGATCTTTTTCATTGATTAGCCTTTTTGTAATCTTTTATGATCTTTACATAATTTTTACGTATTGAATACTGTAAAAACTGCATATTTTGCTTGTGGTGATTCATAATTAAAATTCTGGTTTGAATATATTTTCTATTCAGTGTATCTAATAAAAAATATATCAACTTTATTTGGATTTATTCTTGAAATAATAAAATTTTCAAGTCAGTTTGTGAGCAAAACCCTGCGGAAATTAGGTATTTTTGAACATTTTTTTCACACGATATTTAACACTAAATGCTTATAAATTGGTAAAAGCTACGAATCTAAGTTATAGTGTCAGTACTTATCACATAAGCCTACAGCTTTCGCACTGAGTGCAATGTTGATTCTCTAAAGAAAGTGAAAAATCAGCATGACCTAAACATAATTTAAATTGTCTTTCGGCGCTTAGTGTTTTTTAGGTTTGGTGTCAAATCTAACACGATGGAAACGGGTCAAGTGAACAGAACCCTGAATTTGAACTTCTTAGACCTAATATCTTAAAAAAAGATTCAGGCATCCACTTCGACTTCATCCATGTTCACACATAGTCCTGGGTATGATGATAAACGCCATCCAGCAGCAAGGCCTCTGATCAGGAGGTTTTGAGGAGCGCGGAACTAAAACTTAATTGCTGGTGTAGCACTGTTAGGGTCCCAGCTATGGGCAAATAGTTAACCCCCAAACTGGGATCAAAACGTGTAAAAACAGGTTTTAATACTCGCAATATATTTTTATAAAAAAAATTACCAGCAATAAAATTTTGAAGAAAAATATATTACCAGCAATCCATTATTACCAGCAGTACTTACATTATTTACATTATTCGGACTACTGTCCTCATCTTTGTCGCCATATTTATTACAACGTTTCGGCCTTTCAGTATCTGTCTATATTTCTGAGATAAGGTATTATGTACATTATTTACATTATTCGGACTACTGTCCTCATCTTTGTCGCCATATTTATTACAACGTTTCGGCCTTTCAGTATCTGTCTATATTTCTTAGATGAGGTATTATGTACATTATTTACATTATTCGGACTATTCTCCTCATCTTTGTCGCCATATTTATTACAACGTTTCGGCCCTTCAGTACCTGTCTATATTTCTGAGATGAGGTATTATGTACACTATTTACTTTATTCGGACTATTGTCCTCATCTTTGTCGCCATATTTATTACAACGTTTCGGCCCTTCAGTACCTGTCTATATTTCTGAGATGAGGTATTATGTACACTATTTACTTTATTCGGACTATTCTCCTCATCTTTGTCGCCATATTTATTACAACGTTTCGGCCTTTCAGTATCTGTCTATATTTCTGAGATCATGTATTATGCACACTATTTACATTATTCGGATTACTGTCCTCATCTTTGTCACCATATTTATTACAACGTTTCGGCCTTTCAGTATCTGTCTTTATTTCTGAGATGAGGTATTATGTACATTATTTACATTATTCGGACTATTCTCCTCATCTTTGTCGCCATATTTATTACAACGTTTCGGCCCTTCAGTACCTGTCTATATTTCTGAGATGAGGTAGTATGTACACTATTTACTTTATTCGGACTATTGTCCTCATCTTTGTCGCCATATTTATTACAACGTTTCGGCCTTTCAGTATCTGTCTATATTTCTGAGATCCTGTATTATGCACACTATTTACATTATTCGGACTATTGTCCTCATCTTTGTCGCCATATTTATTACAACGTTTCGGCCCTTCAGTACCTGTCTATATTTCTGAGATGAGGTATTATGTACATTATTTACTTTATTCGGACTATTCTCCTCATCTTTGTCGCCATATTTATTACAACGTTTCGGCCTTTCAGTACCTGTCTATATTTCTGAGATGAGGTATTATGTACACTATTTACTTTATTCGGACTATTCTCCTCATCTTTGTCGCCATATTTATTACAACGTTTCGGCCTTTCAGTATCTGTCTATATTTCTGAGATCATGTATTATGCACACTATTTACATTATTCGGACTACTGTCCTCATCTTTGTCGCCATATTTATTACAACGTTTCGGCCCTTCAGTACCTGTCTATATTTCTGAGATGAGGTATTATGTACACTATTTACTTTATTCGGACTATTGTCCTCATCTTTGTCGCCATATTTATTACAACGTTTCGGCCTTTCAGTATCTGTCTATATTTCTGAGATGAGGTATTATGCACACTATTTACATTATTCGGAATATTCTCCTCATCTTTGTCGCCATATTTATTACAACGTTTCGGCCCTTCAGTACCTGTCTATATTTCTGAGATGAGGTATTATGTACATTATTTACTTTATTCGGACTATTCTCCTCATCTTTGTCGCCATATTTATTACAACGTTTCGGCCTTTCAGTAATTGTCTATATTTCTTAGATCATCTATTATGCACACTATTTACATTATTCGGACTACTGTCCTCATCTTTGTCGCCATATTTATTACAACGTTTCGGCCTTTCAGTATCTGTCTATATTTCTGAGATGAGGTATTATGTACATTATTTACATTATTCGGACTATTCTCCTCATCTTTGTCGCCATATTTATTACAACGTTTCGGCCTTTCAGTATCTGTCTATATTTCTGAGATGAGGTATTATGCACACTATTTACATTATTCGGACTATTCTCCTCATCTTTGTCGCCATATTTATTACAACGTTTCGGTCACTGGGGTAGACTGTTCTAGTTCCACGTGCCATGTTTAATAGATGTCAGTTATCTCCTATTAATTCCCCCTCTCCAAGTTCTCTTAGGTTTCCGGGTACTGAACTCACACTCTTTGGGTTCTGTCACTGAATCTAACTAACGCCTTTATCGACAGTTCCATGTGTCCTTAAGGCAGTGGAGAACTTGCGGAGGGAAATTAACAGGAGATAACTGATAACTGACATCCATCAAACATGGCACGTGGAACTAGAACAGTCTACCCCATTGAGCGAAATAAAGCGTTCAGTTCGACATTTCAACCACCTGATGAAGACCGGAGCGTACAACGGCCGAAATGTAACAAATATGGCGGCAAAGATGAAGACAATAGTCCGAATAATGTAAATAGTGTAAATAACGCCAAATAGGGAGTGAAACGAATGAGGGAAGCTAAGATTAGCATCGGCATCAAAGAACATTCTTCTAAACTCAGATAGTCAGTAACAGTAAACGAAACTAAGGAAATAAATTGCATTAATTCAATTAGTAAATAAATAAGTAAGTAAAATGAACAAGAACAGAAGAGATTTATGTTATTTGTGATTCTGTAGCGCCAGTTCAGAACGTAAAAAAAACGGTCCGAGTTATTATATTTATTTATTTTTTAATAACAAGGCAATAAAGCCACTAAGACGCAGGTGACTACTGGAAGCGAAAGAGAATGAAAAAACTTTAGAAGGAAAACCCAATTCTAAAACATTATTTATTTCCAAATAATGTACAAGTGGTAGGAGCTGGCCTTCACTGTTTTATAACTAATTTATCTAGATGTAATCACTGATGCATACACTCAAACAGTTACCCTAAAAAAGATACCATAAAAATCGCATTTCTTTTTCTATGAAGTCCCACATATTTCTGATGTGTATATTACCAACTTTTAAAATATTCCCCAATCTTTATTTATTACGACAAAAACATATTTACAAGAAAAAAAAACATGTTAATATTATAAAAACCCACAATTAACTAGCCGAAAAAGTGCGGAATTTTACCAGTAAACTTAATCAATCACAAACTTGGTTACGCACGCATTCAAGCATGAAAATGAAAAAAAAGTCATCCCACCCCTACCAGAGAACTGAAATATGTCACCAAATGGAAACGGGTTTAGGTTAATTAACCTAAAGAAAAATGGTGACGAGGAAGTATTTATTTAATATAAAGAAATTAATTGGTTCCATATGTAGATATCAGCCCGACCCATTCAAAGTGACGCATCCAACACATGTGATTCCATATTTTAAACATGGCGTAGCTCTCTGTTATATCGTTAATATTACCGACATCTATTCATTTATGTTCATTATTATGTTCATATGTATGTTTTATGGGAAGATTTGTTAATTCTGCGACTACATTTGTGTACATGTATGCATTTATTCGGGTTTATATGCGAGGGTATAATTTGCACTGGATAATTATCTAGTAAAGTCTTCCATAGGTGCCAGAATGCTACAATTCATTATTGCGAATTCTCTCCTGTCACTTGAAATATGGCTGAAATTATTGGCAATTTACAAACGCATGCACAAAAATTTATGTAAATATTATGCAATGATTTTTCCTAGTTCTGAATAGCTTGTCTGTTTCTATAGTAAATATCGTTCGCATTCAAATCGTTCCTAACTAATTTCCGATACCTTTCTGGCGTTAATAATATGCAGTATAATTTTAATGGTTAATTACTTGGAATCTCACCAGTTTGACTTGGAAAATGACCAGTTAATTCAGATTAGAAAGAGTTTGGTAATAAACCCGTTTCAGTGCTTTTACATTCAATTTGCCATGTATTTGTGCCCCAATTCAATAAATGACGAAAGAATTTAAAATAAAGCATATTGCTATAACAACTAACAAGATATACAACCAGAAGTCATTATTAACACTAAAAGCTGTTTTTTTTTCTTTTTTTTTTAAGCTTATCACCCCAAGCAAGGCTGGAAGCCACTAGCACGCAAGGGGTTACAGAAGGTTTGGAGGAAGAGCAGATAGG
Source organism: Acanthosepion esculentum (assembly GCA_964036315.1). Lineage (NCBI taxonomy): Eukaryota > Metazoa > Mollusca > Cephalopoda > Sepiida > Sepiidae > Acanthosepion > Acanthosepion esculentum. The sequence continues at coordinate 19,908,831 of OZ038501.1, read as the reverse complement.
AGTGGTAAAGGAGAGGATGTGGAGAAAGATAGTGGATCGATCAAGGCAAGGGGGTTACAGAAGATTTGGAGCGAGAGCAGATAGGAATGAAAGGTGAAAGGATGTGGAGAAGGGAAGTGGATAGATCAAGGCAACTGGAGATATCGATTTACGTTACACTTAAATAGTTGGTAGATTGTATTTGTCAGGGAAGCAGGAATAGGGAAGGGATTTCCACAGATGAGATGTGCGAGACATGAAGCTATTGGAGTAGAAGATACGTCTACATCTAACAGTTTCAACGGCGAAGGGGTGGGAACGGGATGCCAGCCTCGTAGGACGTTTAAATTCATGAGGCCTAGGGACCAGCGAAAGCAGCTCCTCGGAGCAATTACCGTGAAAGTATTTGTAAAAAAGACAAAGCTAGGCAACGTCGCGTCTGTGTGAGAGCGACTGCAGACGAGATGACAGATCAGGGCCAATTAGATTGCATATCCGTCTCTGGACCTTATCAAGAACCCTGAGGCAAACAGCAGGGGCTCCAGACCATATATGGCAGCAATACTCCATGCAAGGGCGAATGGTCGATTTATAGATTTGGAGGATCGATTCCGGGGAGAAAAATTTCCTGGCTCGGCACAGGGAGCCAACTTTGCATGTCAATATTAAAATGAACGTATGAAAGCACCTATATTATTATTATTATTATTATTATTTGTGCATGTTATGTTTCCTGCTTTGTATCCTGTAGAGCCGGGTCCAAACTATGATCCTTAGGCCTTATAGGAGAATTGTCATTTAACTGATAGCACTTTTCTTAGTATATGGGATGATAATAGTAGGGCAATCTTTTGTGCAACTTGTATGTTGATGTTATCAGGGACACTGTTAGTAAAATTGTCCATTCCTTTTCTCACGAGGCAAAGTGCTCCGATTACTATTGGTACAGTCTCAGTCTTCATTCCCCACATCCAGTTAATTTCAATTTCCAGATCCTTGTATTTGGACAATTTCTCGATAATTTTCATGGAGGTGTTTCTCTCAAATGGTACTGCTATGTCAATAAGCAAACATTTGTCTTTTACGATAATATCTGGTTTGTTGGCTTTTATTTCCCTGTCAATTTGAATTGGTATGTCCCAGAGGATACTTACATCGTTACTTTGAGTAACTGTGTAGTATTATTATTATTATTATTATTATTGAAGAGGAAGAAAAGATGAAAAAGAAGAAATAAGGTCAAGCAAAAAATAAAATTGTAGTACTATGTGTTACAGCAAGTTTAAGAGGTTGCTTTATTTTCAAAGATTATTATTATTATTATTTTTGCATGTTATGTTTCCTGCTTTGTATCCTTTAGAGCCGGGTTCAAACTATGATCCTTAAGCCTTATAGGAAAATTGTCATTTAATTGATAGCACTTTTCTTAGTATATCGAATGTTTCTAGTAGGGCGATCTTCTGGGCAAGTCATATGCTGATGTTACCTGGGACACTTAATAAAAATATCCATTCCTTTTCTCGCAAGGCCCAGAGTTCTAATTACTATTGGTACAGTCTCAGTCTTTATGCCCACATCCTGTTAATCTTGATCTCCAGCTCCTTGTATATGGACAATTTCTCGATAATTTTTATGGAGGTGTTTCTCTCTGACGTCACTGCTATGTCAATAAGCATACACTTCCTGCATTTCTTGTCTTTTTATGATAATATCAGGTTTGTTGGCCTTTATTTCACTGTCAGTTTGAATTGGCATGTCCCGGAGGATAGTTACATCATTATTTTGGTTAACTGTGTTTTTTTTTTGGTGTTCAGACCAATTCTCAGTGGTTTCGATTTTGTGCTTCTTGCATATCTTCCAGTGCACATATGTCGCTACCTTGTTATGTCTATGCAAGTTACGGACATCCTGAGATAATATGGTCGACAATTTTATCATATATTCCGCAGAACGTGCATTTCGGGTTACTTCCATCCTTGATTATATGACAGCGATAACATCTGGTTGCGAGGTTTTGGTCCTGAGCTGCAATAATTAGGCCTTCTGTCTGAACATTCAACCCGGTGCTCCTCAGTTTTTGGTGTATTTTCTGTTTGTCCACATCTGTTTATTTCCTTCTTTTTAGGTATTTGCCATTCAACGGCTTGTCTTCCTTTCCTTCCTTCTTTCTTTCCTTTCTTCCTTCTTTCCTTTTTCTTTCTTCCCTTCTTTCTTTCTTTCTTTCTTTCTTAGTTTCTTTCTTTCGTTCTCTCACTCACTCTCTCTCTGTCACAAACACACAAGTAGAGAATCTATAATTATCAGTACATTTCTTATAAACCAAAGAATTTATTGAAAAACATTTTTGTTTAACAACAGCACATAAGCACCTGAGGGTGTCTGTAAAATCTGCACCACTTTGCTTATTTATTTTAATAAAGACCATTTGGTTTTGGCGCATATTAGACCCCCAGTGAGGATTGAATTCACTAATCAGTCGTGGCTAGACTGAGCTTCTTCTTGTGAGGTGTCTACAGTGTCCTTCGAAATGAGCGGTCCTCATTACAGCTTCGAGAATAATTAAATATTTTATAAGAAAATAGAAACCTTAGAAAAAAAACAACAACAAAAACTAGCATCTGTTGTTATGTTACGATAATTCTCTTCAATTTTCCCCACAGTATTTTTCGACATTTTAGATAATGGGAGATTTAATAGCAAACAGCTAATTCTTGATTGTAATATTTGTTACAAGAAAATAATTTCGCTTCGTCAACATATCTGCTATTAAAAAGCAAAATACGCCTTTATTTGAGACTAATTTGTCTGTGTGAGTACACATGTTTAGGACTGCATAGGTAGGCATATATTGTGCTTCTTGTGTACATGCATGTAAATGTTTCTCTCTCTCTCTCTCTCTCTCTCTATATATATATATATATATATATATATATATATATGTGTGTGTGTGTGTGTGTGTGTGTCGTGCGTGTGTGCGTGCGAAAAAATTAATTACATATTTGTTTGTGAAGAAATTATTTCGTAAATGAATATAAAATATTAAAATATAATTACATGAAAGTATCTATCTATGACGTGTTTATATCTATCTATCGATGTATGTATCTTGACCACTTTATATGTATCTATCTACCTCATTTTGTTCATATCTATGTATCTATCTATCTAATTATCTAGCTATCTCATTCTGTTCATATCTATCTCATTCTATTCATATCTATCTATCTATCTATCTATATTGACCCGTTTATATGTATCTAACTACCGTATTCTGTTCATTATCTATCTACCCATCTCATTCTGTTCCTATCTATCTATCTATCTATCTATCTCATTCTGTTCCTATCTATCTATCTCATTCTGTTCTTATCTATCTATCTATCTATTTCATTCTGTTCACATCTATCTATCTATCTATCTATCTATCTATCTATCTATCTATAAATACAGTACTGTGCAAAATCTCTCATTCAATTTAAACTATTGTAATTTTTTAATAAAGCAAAGCATATAAGCAAATGTTTAGCATCACATTTTCGACAGATCAACCATGAACTTTATTGGAATCATTCCATACCTAATTATAATATTTGATCGCGGCGGATCAAAATAAGAGGTGACGCTTTTCAAATGGCCATCAACAATGTATGCAAAAACCTTTTCAGTCACCAGACATTTTTAATTTTATATTTCCCCTTTTATTAGCAACAGCATCGATTTCTCTTACAGATAGAAAAAAATCTTACATCGAATTCCTTCATTCTTCCATTGCCTTAAGACATGATGACATTTCCAATAAAATCAGAATGAAGACAACGAAGATGTCTAAGAATCTAAGTCAATAGCTAAAGTAATCGGAATTCCAAGAAGCGGAATTTCAGAATTCCTCTCGGCACAAGATATATTTCGGATCGACCAAGATCTGTAACATAGAAAAGTTCAGAAACTAATCAGGATAGTAAAAACAACAAAATAAATGATGAATGAGTGACAATTTCTTAGAATAGATTTGAAGTCAGTCGATTCCACTTATCGAATCCTTAGAGAACACGAACTCAAGGTGTGTATTTAAACAAAGAAACGAGCATTAAACAAAAATATTGAAGAGATCATATCAAGAATGGATTATCGCTCCCATATAAGAGCTGGAACTGATCTCTATTTATATTATTCTGACTATTGTCCTCATTTTTGCCGCCATATATATTACAATGTTTCGGCCTTTCAGTATTTGTCTATATTTCTGAGATGAGGTATTATGTACACTATTTACATTATTCGGACTATTGTCCTCATCTTTGTCGCCATATTTATTACTTAAGGTTAGGCTTCAAGAACATCAGAAAGCTGTAACACGAGCGGAAGTGGAAAAATCAGGCGTGGATGACCAGGTATGGATAGAAATGAATACAATATGGGAACCAGTAATAAGGAGTCCTAGAGAAAAGCAATAATAACAGCAAAAATTGCAATATGAGCTCTGGTATAAAATGGTAGCTGAAGACATTAGGTTCATAATAACTTGAAACTCAGATGTCCTCACATGGCACAGTGGATAAAGGCGTTAATTAGATCCTGTGACAGTGTGAGTTCAATACCCAGTTAAGGCAGTGGAGAACTTGGAGGGGGTGACTAACAAGAGATAACTGACATCCATTAAACATAGCACGTGGAAATGGAATAGTCTGCGTGAGCGAAATAAAGGATTCCGTTTGACATTCCGCCCTCCTGAAGAAGGTCGGAGCGTACAACGACCGAAACCTTGTAATAAATATGGCGAAAAAGATCAGGACAATAGTCCGAATAATGTAAATAGTGTACATAATACCTCATCTCAGAAATATAGACAGATTCTGAAGGGCCAAAACGTTGTAATAAATATGGTGACAAAGATGAGGATAATAGTCCGAATAATGTAAATAGTGTACATAATATCTTATCTCAGAACTATAGACAGATACTGAAGGGCCAAAACGTTGTAATGAATATGGCGACAAAGATGAGGATAATAGTCCGAATAATGTAAATAGTGTACATAATACCTCATCTCAGAAATATAGACAGATTCTGAAGGGCCAAAACCTTGTAATAAATATGGTGACAAAGATGAGGATAATAGTCCGAATAATGTAAATAGTGTACATAATACCTCATCTCAGAACACTGGAGTTGATCAGTTCTCAATTTCCTGTTCAAAACCGTCTACGCGTCCTTATGATTGATGACTTATTTTCTATCTTACAACCCCTTTCATGCTGACAAAATATCGCTTGCCCCTTGCTACTATTTCGTTGTCTTCAAGGCAAATGTTCAGACGAGCTACAGTCCCACTAGTTCAGACCTTCACAGCTAAGAACCACCCTACTATGTATATTGGGGACGAATAACCCTCTTTATATTCCATTGGTAAGAAGCAACTTACATTCTGATAGCTTCTTCGCAAGATGCACTACTTTGGGCAACAGGCTCCCAAGTAGATGCTTCCCTGATCGCCATAACCTCTTGAAGTCTGGGGCCAATCGGTATCTTTCTTGCATATTCTTATAATGTGCGGTTCCTACGTTCTCGTCTTATGTTCATACAACAATCTCAATGAGTCACCCTCTATCTTGAGGGGCTCTTAGACCTTCTACTGGGTGAACAATTAATAAAAAAGAACGTAGGATTGAGGTGTAATTTGCATTTTAAGGCAGCCATTACTGGCATTGTTTCCATACATTCGCTGCTGAATAGACATTCACGCAATGCGGTGAAGATTACCTTAACGGACTTTTTATTGATATTACTTGCCTCGATTACTGCGCAACTGAGTATTCATTGTGCGAGCAATAATCAAGACAAGTGAATATCTATTCGGCAGCAAATATATGCAAACAACAAGAGTAATGGCTGGTCCGACGCGAATGAGTCCGAAATTTTATTGTCGATAACTCCAAAACAGTAGACTTTATCAAAATGTCTTTGTTATTTTCGAATTAAGCATGTACATTTACACCTAAATGTAATTGTTCAGGAAATTTTAACTAGAATTTTATAGCAGTCCTTGAGCAGTTCTTCTCAACCTTTTGGTTCCAATGCAACCATTTCAGGTAGCATAGGTCATAATGTTACCCCGCTCGCTTTCAAAGATTGTCATACTCAAAAGATGCATTCCAAATATTAAGCATGTATTATTGAAAATATTAATTCTTTTTCGCATATATACATTTGTATAAAATAGGATACAGAATCCCGAAAAGGTTTTGAAGAAAATGGTAAACGGAAAATAGTTTCATGGAACCTAGATTTGATTAGGTTTTTTGCTTTTTCTAAGCTTCATGAGATCAAAAAAACGGAAGAAAATAAACATGTGTGTATAATTGTGGGGATGCTTACAACATACAATAAAATAATAATAATAATAATAATAATAATAATAATAATAATAATAATAATAATAATATCAGGTTGCGCGGTATTGGCACCCACTGAATATAAAACCCGGCATGACAGGTTGGGCCAATATCTGCACTGGAAAATATGCAACTTCTACGGGAAGGAAAGTGAAAGAAATTGGTATGAACCACCACCCAGACCCGGTTACGAAGATAGAACCTGTTACAATTCTGTGGGACTACACAATACACACTGACAGAACAATCAAAGCAAACCGCCCAGGCATCGTTATTAGAGACCGGAAACAAATTAAAAAAAGTGCCTCCTTATTGATATAGCATACGCTGCAGTTTGTAATGTATCTTTGAAGATTTTCAAAAAGATATCAAAATACAAGGACCTTGAAATACAAATCTCAAAAATGTGGCACATGGGAACATCAACAATCCCTGTTGTAGTTGGAGCCCTAGGATTGGTGGGAAAAGATTCCAGTAGACAAATTGAAGGGATTCATGGAAGTCCATGCCTCAAAGATATACAAAAAATTGTTCTCACGAGTATAGCCCACATTTTACTAAGGGCTTTATCTATGTAATCTTTTTTTTTTTGTCAGTGGAAAGTGTCATGATACCATTTCTAATCTTAGGTCCCTGGGCGGGACCCGGAAAGAAATTTGTAAACGCCAGAAATTAATGGAAATAAAAATAATACTAATAAGGGCGAAATGCTTAATCATATCTAGTTTCAATGGAACGCTTTTCCATTTGTCCTATGTCTTCACGACATACTCTTACATCGATCCTTTTTATCGATGAGTTTTAGAACACTAATTGAAATAGAAAATGTTGATAGGTTTTAGAAATTGTACAGTAATTAGTTTTAATTCATAACTAATTATGAGAAAGTTCAGTAGAATGCAATACACATAATTCTGTAAATAAAAAAACGAAAAGTAAAATACCCCTTCTGGAATCCCCCCCTTCGGGTTGAGAACGCCTAGCCTAGAGAAAAGTGAAATGCCACACGTAACATAAATATATCAGTGAAGGTTTTGTTAAGAGTCTAATGATTTGTCAAAGCATAAAACGTAAAGATTCAAGAAATATGATTTGAATTAATGGTAAGTTAAATGGTGCCAAAAGTCCTAGGTATGACGATAAACTACATCCGGCAGCAAGGCCACTGATCGGGAGGTGGTAAATCCTGTTAGGGTCCCAACTATGAGAAAATAGTAAAATCCCAAATGAAAACAAGACACTATGAAATTTAAAATTACATTTTCATAGAGAAATACCAACAATACATTTTTATGTAAAAAATTACCAACAGTGAGCCTCTCTCCTACAAATATTAAAACACCTAATTTACCCCAATCAACAAAGAAGCTGTGTTCTTCAAGGAAGAGCTTAATATACCTGAAATCCTACCAACAAAAAGCGAAAGAAATGACACCTACGCCAAACGAGTAAAACAGAAAGCAAAATAATTTGGCCAAATGAAATTACAAAAAACTTGGAGCACCCGGCGTTGAATGGCAAATACCTAAAAAGAAGGAAAGAAGCAGATGTGGACAAACGGAAAACGCATCAATGGCTAAGGTGCACCGGATTGAAAACTCAGACAGAAGGCCTAATTTTATAGCAAAATTATCAAAAATACGTGAATCAACATGAAAAACCTCTTTCATGACCTTAATCCATATAATATCCTACAATACCTTAAAGAAGTCAAACTGTAATCTAAAACTATAACTTCAACACAAAACACGCACATCTAATAATTACGTCCACGCAAACATGTATATGCACAAAAGCTGGGTATAATCTACCATGTATTCAGTTGTGAAAGCAGAACAACATATACTTTTATTACATCTAAGCTCCCAAGATAATTAAATTCCGGTATCAAATGAGCCATGAAGGAGTTGATGTGCCTTTAAACAAAGAAATCAATCAAACAGTGCAAAATACATCATGTTCCCCTAACACTAATTGATAGCAGACTTGGATGTAGGTTAGATTTTTCAGCCTGACCTCAGTTAAAAAAATACTGCGACAACATCTCGACAACGTTACATTGTAGGTACAAAAACACTTATGTAGGCTCCCCACAATGTGACTAAGCAACTTCGTCAATATGTTGTCTTGCAACGTTACAAAAGAAAGCTGTAACAAATTCTAGAAAAGTGCATTCATCATCTAAATTAGGAATTCTCAGTTGAAAAAAAATAATTACATTTTTGAATCCCTTCTATAGATATTGTTAAGCAAAGAAAAATATACATTATTTACATTATTCGGACTATTGTCCTCATCTTTGTTGCCATATTTATTACAACGTTTCGGCCTTTTAGTATCTGTCTATATTTCTGAGATGAGGTATTATGTACACTATTTACATTATTCGGTCTATTGTCCTCATCTTTGTTGCCATATTTATTACAACTTTTCGGCCTTTTAATATCTGTCTATATTTCTGAGATCATGTATTATGGACACTATTTACATTGCTCGGACTATCATCCTCATCTTTGTCGCCATATTTATTACAATGTTTCGGCCTTTCAGTATCTGTCTATATTTCTGAAATGAGGTATTATGTACGTTATTTACATTATTCGGACTATTGTCCTCATCTTTGTCGCCATATTTATTACAACGTTTCGGCCTTTCAGTATCTGTCTATATTTCTGAGATGAGGTATTATATACATTATTTACATTATTCGCACTATTGTCCTCATCTTTGTCGCCATATTTATTACAATGTTTCGGCCGTTGTACGCTCCGACCTTTTTCAGGTGGTTGGAATGTCGAACTGAACCCTTTATTTCGCTCACTGGGGTAGACTGTTCTAGTTCCACCTGCCATGTTTTAATGGATGTCAGTTATCAGTTATCTCCTGTTAATTTCCCTCTGAATGTTCTCCACTGCCTTAACCGGGTATTGAACTCACACTCTTCGGGTCCTGTCACTGGATCTAACCAACGCCTTTATCCACTGTGCAATGTGTCCTTGATATCGCGACAAAGATAAAGACAATAGTCCGAATAATGTAAATAATGTGAATAATACCTCATATCAGAAATATAGACAGATACTGAAAGAAAAATATTCTGATGCTATTTTACCGATATGGAATTTTTCAGCTACAGAATTTTGAAACTTTGTTGTGACTACGTTGGAGATGAGCGATCAGTTTGATATCGGGAAAATAGTTGATAACGGTACACTAGCATCGCCACAACGTTACTTACCTCCCCAAAACAAAATTCGACGTGTCTGCAAAGTTAGCAAGAACATTCTGTGTCTTCTGGGGTACGGTTATATGTCATATATTGTTTTCCAACACAACAGAATCTATCCAATGATGACACAGTGAGCGATTGTCAATCTCAGAGCTCAGTCAAATGTGGACAAGGCTAAAGAAGAAGATTTCTTCGATGGATACATGCAATCTTAAAGAATTCTAGAAGATCAGCCACAGAGACTAGTATCTTATACCTATGGAGACAGGGAATAATTGGTACGCATCCACCTACAAGGCCCAATTATTTAAGCTAAGGTAAACCACACGTAATATTAACAATGTACAGTAATTTCTTGAAATGAGTGTTATGTAAAAATTTTAATTACAGGTATTTTTATTTACGCTATTTACATTGTTTGAACTATTGTCCGCATCTTTATTGTCACATTTTACAACGTTTCAACCGTTGTACGCTCCAGCCTTCTTCAGGTGATATGTTTTGAAAGAAAGCGTATTCATTATTCTTCAGGTGATATTTTTTTGAATTTCGAACCGATCCGGACTAGTCCATCTGTATGTCGGCGTTTTGAAAATTTGTTCGATGACATGTTCTTCCCATGCCTATTTCCTGAAATGGGCTGACATAGAAGCTTCACATTCCTGGGTCACTCAATATAGTCACTGAGAATCTGTTCCATTTCCTCCACCCACCGCTTGCAAATAACGTGACAGGGATTGACAAAGGTCATGTTCTTTTCCCAGTGTGTTGTTGTCCTTCCGTTCTTAGATGAGAATTGCAGACACTTTTATTTTGTTCCTTTCTGCGTCGGTGTATAATGCGCACCATAGTTTTTTTTTTTCAAATTGACATAGTGTTGTAACCTATGAAGGGTTACTAAATGAGGAATAACCAAAACGGAGGTTGGAAATGAAAGGGTAATCTTTATAACATCAAGAAAATACAATACTCACCAGCGGCGTGAAGTAGGTAAACCACTGCTAGTGGTGGACTACTTAGACAGCATATTAACCCCACTTACAATAGTTCACAACAAATTTAAGAAGATTGGGACACACCCATTAGAGTTTATAGGTACGGTATATAACAAACACACACACACGCATATATATATATATACATATATACATATACATACATGCATAAATATAAAAGTCAACATAGAAGTCAACACTAAGAGGCGACCGTCTGTTTCATGCTAGATGCAATCGTCAGGCCATGAGTGCTGTTATTTTTCGGGACAGTAGTGCATTGTGAGTAGTCTATTTTGGCAGTTATTTTACCGGAAGTCGTTCATTTATTTGGGTCAAATTATTTTGCTCCTGTAAAAATAACCGCCAAAATAGACTACCCACAATGCACCCCTGACGCGAAAAATAACAGCACTCGTGGCCTGACGATTGCATCTAGCATGAAACAGACTGTCGCCTCTAAGTGTTGACTTCTATGTTCACTTTTATATTTACACACCCTCTATCTCTGATATTGAGCATTTTATCCCATAAATATAGCACATTTTAAGACTATATTTCTTCATATATATATATATATATATATATATATATGTATATATATATGTGTATATATATATGTATATATATATATATGTATATATATATATGTATATATATATATGTATATATATATGTATATATATATATATATATAAATGTATATATGTATATATAAATATATATATATATATATATATATATATATATGTATTGTTATGACCTAGAAAGGGTTACTGAATGATGAATAACCGAAACGACGGTTGGAAATGAAATGGTAATGTTTATGACATCAACAAAATTCAATACTCGCCAGCGGCGTGAAGTAGATAAACCACAGCTAATGGTAGACTACTAAGCATATTATCCACACTTACAATTGTGTCCAAAGTATTTATGAGGATTGGAACATCCCCATTAGTGTTCCTAGATACGGTATATAACACATAGCTATTGCGAAGAATACAGTATGTACTAGTTGTTTTACTACTCTTTAGGACTTGGTTTAAAAAAATTAAATTTTTGTTTGAATGGGGCTGACTCCCGCAGCTTTTATTCTCACTTGAGTCTAACATCGAGACTAGTCTGGCCAGTATGGAACACATTAAATAAGTCAACGTGGCTATTTATAGCAGTAGGTAAGGAAGAGGACTCCATCTTTAAATTGCGTGAAGGCGCGAATTATATGAAAGAAGGAGGTGTCCACTGGAGACTTGCTCACAAGCATGTCAGGAATGTTACAGCGTGGTGAATTCAAACGAAATTTTGAAGTTTGATTTTATGCTGGAAGCCTCCCTAAGAAACGCTAAGGCACAGATTGGCTATTCTTGGTTTGGTTCGAGATAAAAACGAAATATCTCCTGAAGAAGTCGGAGCGGATAACTGCCGAAACGTTGTGAGAATGTGACAATAAAGGTGAGACCGAACAATTTAAATAGTGTAAATATTCACGATACCCCATCACAGAAAAATAGTCACAGGCATTTTTGTTTTAAAGTGCTGTGTCGTCTGGTTTGGATTATGCAAGGTGGCCGAAAATATTTGAAGGGACATTATTCTCGCTCAGAACCTCTCCTAAAAATATGATAATTAGGTACGGATATGTCTATGTCTCCAACGGCACCAACATTCGAAAGTAACCGATTACTTTTTTTTGCAAAAGCGTTTCATCTCAGGCAAGGCGAGAAGCCACTAGCACGCAAGGGGTTACAGAGAATTGGAGCGAGAGCAAATAGGAGTGATAAAGGAAAGGATGAAGAGAAAGATAGGGGATAGATCAGGGAATCTGGAGACGTCGATTGATATTACATTTGAATAGTTGGATATAATATGATTTTTCAAGATTAATAACTTCAAGTATGTAAAATTATTATTTGCATTATTTACATTATTCAGACTGTATCCTCATCTTCTTTGACACATTCACGTTTCGGCCTTCTTCAGGTGATTGAAATTTCGAACCGATCACCTTATTTCGTCCATCGGGGTAGATTGTTCTAGTTCCACGTTCCATGCCTCTTCCGGATGTCTCAGTTATTTCCCTATAACTCAACTCTCCAAGTCTCGGTTCACCACTGCCGTAGCCTGGTATTGAACTCACAGGTTATTGGATCTAGTCACTTGGTCTAACCAACGTCTTTATCCACGTTGTAAATATGGCAATGAAGATGAGGAGAACAGTCCGAATAATGTAAATAATGCATGAATGTTCTTAGCCTAATATAATGAAAGTTTTTCTGTAGAGTCCATTTCAAAAATTAATTATAGTGCTCACCCCCAAATTATTTTTAAGCATTTCTCCCTAAGCAAGGTGGGAAGTCACTAGCACGCATGGGGTTACAGAGAGTTGGATCAAGAGCAAAGAGGAGTGATAGAGGAAAGGATGAAGAGAAGGATAGGGGATAGATCAAGGCATCTGGAGACGTCGATTGACATTATATTTGAATAGTTGGAGATTATAGCTATCAGGAGAACAAGAAATGGGGAGGGAGTTCCACAGGCGAGAATTGCGAGACATGAAGCTATTGGAGTAGAAGAGACGGCTACATTTAACAGTTTCGACAGTGAAATTGTGAGAGCGAATGGCCAGCCTAGTTGAACTTTTGCACAGTACTGTATATATATATATATATATATATATATATATATATATATATATATATATATATATATATATATATTTTAAACATGTTGTGTTGAACGTCAAAGACAACATAGTCCTGCATATTCTCTTTTGAATTTTCTCATATTTTCTAATGAGACTTTTTATTTGAAAATTATATCGAAATAAATATTGTCCGTAAGATAACCAAGTACTTTCGAACATCATTGTTCATCTTCAGGGTCAAAATTTTTTAACAATGTCTTATATATGTGTAGAGACAAATTTTTAGAAACATTTGCAAATTGTCTTGTAGCGGAATCATGTTGGTACATTTTATTTTTTACAAAATAAATAAACGTTATAAAATCATTTTAATTTCAAAAGACGCGATGATGTTATCACGTATATGGCGAAGATTTTTAATCATGTGATGGCGTGAAAAAGATTTTTTTTATTATACAAGCCAAAAAATCGAAGAATACGTTATGAAATTTAAAAAGTTCAAAGGAAATGGTTATGCGGTGTATCTAATTATGTAGAAATATATTATAAACATTGAAGGATGTTTCCAGAAATATTGTAATCTATACGATTAATAAGAGGTTTTTGCTTTTAATATGTAGTGCTTCTAAGATTTTAAGGCGTCTAATGTCTGTATGTTTATCAATAATTTTAGTATATATATATATATATATATATATATATATATATATATATATTCTTGGGGTGATGGAATGTAAAAAATTGTTTGTAGTGTTTATTATCCCAAGAACTTTCGGCCAATTTTTAGCCATTTTCAACGCATTTGTTACTAATTGTTGTTAATTACTTTTCACGGTAGGGATTCAAGATTGCGTCCTTCTGTTTAAAAAAAGAGCCTTTCTCCCATTGTTTCCATTGTTAAATAAAGTAAGATTAATACTGGGTGCCAGATGTTTTATATAGAGTGATTTTAAATAAAGATGTTTTCGGTTACGGAATCTATGAAGGATGATTGTGTCATCAATCAACATTTTTTATGGGTTTTTGTAGATTGTGGATGACTAAATGCCTTTTTATGACACTTTGATCAGTTAAGTTAAGTGACACGTTAGGTAGGTAGTAGCGTGACTGATATACTTAATTGATTTAGGACAAGAAACATAGTTTTGTACTGAGCAATCAAATTGATACACTATCTTGACCAGAGGACAATTGACACTACGGATAATTTTTACACTTACATATTTTTTATATTATTTTCATATTATTTAAGTCTCAGCGTCATAAACGTTGGCTCTCTAACATTGTTTGTCCCTGTGAAATTAATTAGTTCTTTTGTATTTTTATACAATAGATTTAATTATTTGAAATAGAAAATAAACATTTTGTTTAATCTACATCATTTTGTGTTTTTGAAGTGACTGTCATTTATTAAAAACGTTTTGTTTGTTTATTTCCGCGGAAGAAATTATTTCCATTTAGGTAATTAATACGCTTTTCTTTTTTTGTTTTTACTTTTCTTATTTCAAATTCAGTTTTGAAATTTTATTAAAATAAGATAATGTTTGAACTCATCTTCCTCACAAGAAGTTAATGTTTATTCTCGGTTTGTTTTTCTTTTTTCTCTGTTTAATTGGAACTCGTTCATTTTCTGATTTGCAAATTCTAAATTAATTGAAAAATATAAATTTACTTTACTGATAATCTTCCCTTCTCTGACAAATAATATTGTGATATTTTCCTTCATATTTATCTGGTTTTTAACATATATACTCTTTTTGAAATTTCATGTACTCATTGAAGAAAAGGAACATTTAAAAGCTATACAGTGAAAAACGGCACCAAAAGGCAGTTTCCCATTTAGAACTATTGACATAGATGCTGTCAAAAATATAAAGAAAAGTCCAGCTGTAGCAGAGAGATTAGACAGGCAGATTGAAAGATAGCAGATTTCTAGACATGTTACCTCTACATCAGATATTTTCCACAAATGTTGTTAAGCCAATATCCCTAAGCAAGGCGGGAGTGCCACTAGCACGCAAGGAGTTACAGAGAGTGAGAGTAAGCTTAGAGAAGAGTGTCTGGGAAAAGGATATTGAGAAGGACGGTAATCAGGATCAGGGCATCAGAAGATGTCGATTGACATTAGATTTGAATATTTGAAGATTATAGCTACCTGGGAAGCAAGTGATAGGAAGGGAGTTTCACTGGTGCCCCAAGCAAGGCGGGAGTGCCACAAGCACGCAACGGGTTACAGAGAGTGAGAGAAAGAGTAAAGAAGAGTGTTTGGGAAAAGGATAAAGAGAAGGACTGGGATCAAAGTCAAGGCATCAGAAGATGTCGATTGACATTAGATTTGAATATTTGAAGATTATAGCTATCTGGGGAGCAAGTGATAGGAAAGGAGTTCCACTGACCGGAAGTGCGAGATAAGAAGGAGTTGGAGTAGAAGAGATGGCTACATTTAGTCGTTTCGACAGTGAAAGGGTTGCAGCGAGTGAAGAAACAACAATTTAATTGATGGTTAGTATTCTAGGGCTGAGTACATTGATGGAACTACAAAGGGCCCTAATTTACTGGTCCTCTAGGGATGTTTTGCGAAAATGATTACCAAGATTTGTCCCAGGTAGAATCTAAAACTAACATTGGCCATCTGGATAATTTACACCTTACTGCACGGGAAATGGAAGTTTTAAATGGCGAGCAGAGACGGCGTTTAGAATATGTAGCAGCAATTTCATAAACGCGAAAGTGGACCCTAGATTTGCTGCCTGGAAAATTGGGTCTCTAAATCAAATAAGATGGCTAATCTAAGCCATCAGGTTAATGTGCTTATGGACCAGAGATGCATATCCACCAGAAATCTATGACAATAGCCTTATAAAATTTATAATTGTAATATATACAGTTAGATGGTTTGAAATTGAAAGGTAGAATAAATTCCATAACCAACAAATATCCAGAGAATAAATGTTATTGTCCAGGTTAGGACCAAGGAAGCACAACACGAACACAAGAGTAGAAATAAGGAAGATATATTACACGGAATAATAATACAAGATGCGGAAGGTGTTAGTATGAATGTCAGTCTGGTTTGGAGTGAACGACTATCGGCTCGACTCGATTCGTCTCTAACTCTCTTGAGAGGCGTAGTATACATAGTGTTAGGAAGAGTTCATTCTGTAGTTATAGGTAAGGACCCATAACAATAAAGCAATAGGCAACTGAAATAATATTGCATAAATGAATTTTCAGAAGTAGCGAGCCACCAGAGAAGAGATTAAAAAATTACATTCAATTCTGAAGTGACACACAAATTTGATTAAAATGGAGGTTAGGAACCTGTACTTGGAGAAGGTTTTCATAAATTGTACACGGACAAGAAGTAAGAAACAAACACATTATTACTAAATCACTATGCCATCAAAAAACGATCATTTACTTGAAAGAAAAATTATATTGTGCCGTTTAGGCATATTATAATGTAATGTTATTCAGTGAAGTTGTTTATGTGTCATTTTCAATAAGTTATCTGAATATTTTGTACTTGTTTTTTATTTTTTATTATAATTGAAATTTATGCAGTTAGTTGTTTTGACATTAAAAGGGATACAAAATTTCAGTGTCCTGGGTAAGACGATAGACTGCATCCGCGTCCTGGGTAAGACGATAAACTACGTCTGACAGCAAGGCCTCTGATCAGGAGGTTTTGAGGAGCGGGGAACTACCTCTAAATTTCTGGTGTTCCCAGGTCCACCCTGACCCGGGATGATAGCACCTGTTAGGATACAGCTATAGGCAAATAGTTAACACGAAACTGAGATAAAAAGCATTATAAAAGTGTAAAAATAGGTTTTAATAACAGAAATGCTTTATAAAATATAACATTTTGAAGAAAAAAAAATATTACCAGCAATATAGTTTTGAAAAGAAAATATTACCAGCAATACATGTTTTAAAATGATATAAGCAGCTATGCATTCTTGCCGAAAAAAATATTAACAGAAATAGATTTTTGACAAAATGAAATATAACCAGGAAAAAACGAAAAATTGTCGGAATTAAAAAAACAATTGAGGTTGATATGCCGTAAAACAAAACAAAGCGAACCAAACCAGCAATAAAAATCTTGTCGGCATTATATAACCCATTGAGGTTGATATGCCGTAAAACAAAACAAAGCAAACCAAAGCAGCAATAAAAATCTTTTCGGCATTAAATAACCCATTGAGGTTGATATGCCGTAAAACAAAACAAAGCAAACCAAAGCAGCAATAAAAATCTTGTCGGCATTAAATAACCCATTGAGGTTGATATGCCGTAAAACAAAACAAAGCAAACCAAAGCAGCAATAAAAATCTTGTCGGCATTAAATAACCCATTGAGGTTGATATGCCGTAAAACAAAACAAAGCAAACCAAAGCAGCAATAAAAATCTTGTCGGCATTAAATAACCCATTGAGGTTGATATGCCGTAAAACAAAACAAAGCAAACCAAACCAGCAATAAAAATCTTGTCGGCATTAAATAACCCATTGAGGTTGATATGCCGTAAAACAAAACAAAGCAAACCAAAGCAGCAATAAAAATCTTGTCGGCATTAAATAACCCATTGAGGTTGATATGCCGTAAAACAAAACAAAGCAAACCAAAGCAGCAATAAAAATCTTGTCGGCATTAAATAACCCATTGAGGTTGATATACCGTAAAACAAAACAAAGCAAACCAAACCAGCAATAAAAATCTTGTCGGCATTAAATAACCCATTGAGGTTGATATGCCGTAAAACAAAACAAAGCAAACCAAAGCAGCAATAAAAATCTTGTCGGCATTAAATAACCCATTGAGGTTGATATGCCGTAAAACAAAACAAAGCAAACCAAACCTGCAATAAAAATCTTGTCGGCATTAAATAACCCATTGAGGTTGATATGCCGTAAAACAAAACAAAGCAAACCAAACCTGCAATAAAAATCTTGTCGGCATTAAATAACCCATTGAGGTTGATATGCCGTAAAACAAAACAAAGCAAACCAAAGCAGCAATAAAAATCTTGTCGGCATTAAATAACCCATTGAGGTTGATATGCCGTAAAACAAAACAAAGCAAACCAAACCAGAAATAAAAATCTTGTCGGCATTAAATAACCCATTGAGGTTGATATGCCGTAAAACAAAACAAAGCAAACCAAACCAGCAATAAAAATCTTGTCGGCATTAAATAACCCATTGAGGTTGATATGCCGTAAAACAAAACAAAGCAAACCAAACCAGCAATAAAAATCTTGTCGGCATTAAATAACCCATTGAGGTTGATATGCCGTAAAACAAAACAAAGCAAACCAAACCTGCAATAAAAATCTTGTCGGCATTAAATAACCCATTGAGATTGATATGCCGTAAAACAAAACAAAGCAAACCAAAGCAGCAATAAAAATCTTGTCGGCATTAAATAACCCATTGAGGTTGATATGCCGTAAAACAAAACAAAGCATACCAAACCAGCAATAAAAATCTTGTCGGCATTAAATAACCCATTGTGGTTGATATGCCGTAAAACAAAACAAAGCAAACCAAACCAGAAATAAAAATCTTGTCGGCATTAAATAACCCATTGAGGTTGATATGCCGTAAAACAAAACAAAGCAAACCAAACCAGCAATAAAAATCTTGTCGGCATTAAATAACCCATTGAGGTTGATATGCCGTAAAACAAAACAAAGCAAACCAAACCAGCAATAAAAATCTTGTCGGCATTAAATAACCCATTGAGGTTGATATGCCGTAAAACAAAACAAAGCAAACCAAACCAGAAATAAAAATCTTGTCGGCATTAAATAACCCATTGAGGTTGATATGCCGTAAAACAAAACAAAGCAAACCAAACCAGCAATAAAAATCTTGTCGGCATTAAATAACCCATTGAGGTTGATATGCCGTAAAACAAAACAAAGCAAACCAAAGCAGCAATAAAAATCTTGTCGGCATTAAATAACCCATTGAGGTTGATATGCCGTAAAACAAAACAAAGCAAACCAAACCAGCAATAAAAATCTTGTCGGCATTAAATAACCCATTGAGGTTGATATGCCGTAAAACAAAACAAAGCAAACCAAAGCAGCAATAAAAATCTTGTCGGCATTAAATAACCCATTGAGGTTGATATGCCGTAAAACAAAACAAAGCAAACCAAACCAGAAATAAAAATCTTGTCGGCATTAAATAACCCATTGAGGTTGATATGCCGTAAAACAAAACAAAGCAAACCAAAGCAGCAATAAAAATCTTGTCGGCATTAAATAACCCATTGAGGTTGATATGCCGTAAAACAAAACAAAGCAAACCAAAGCAGCAATAAAAATCTTGTCGGCATTAAATAACCCATTGAGGTTGATATGCCGTAAAACAAAACAAAGCAAACCAAACCAGCAATAAAAATCTTGTCGGCATTAAATAACCCATTGAGGTTGATATGCCGTAAAACAAAACAAAGCAAACCAAAGCAGCAATAAAAATCTTGTCGGCATTAAATAACCCATTGAGGTTGATATGCCGTAAAACAAAACAAAGCAAACCAAAGCAGCAATAAAAATCTTGTCGGCATTAAATAACCCATTGAGGTTGATATGCCGTAAAACAAAACAAAGCAAACCAAAGCAGCAATAAAAATCTTGTCGGCATTAAATAACCCATTGAGGTTGATATGCCGTAAAACAAAACAAAGCAAACCAAAGCAGCAATAAAAATCTTGTCGGCATTAAATAACCCATTGAGGTTGATATGCCGTAAAACAAAACAAAGCAAACCAAAGCAGCAATAAAAATCTTGTCGGCATTAAATAACCCATTGAGGTTGATATGCCGTAAAACAAAACAAAGCAAACCAAACCAGCAATAAAAATCTTGTCGGCATTAAATAACCCATTGAGGTTGATATGCCGTAAAACAAAACAAAGCAAACCAAACCAGCAATAAAAATCTTGTCGGCATTAAATAACCCATTGAGGTTGATATGCCGTAAAACAAAACAAAGCATACCAAACCAGCAATAAAAATCTTGTCGGCATTAAATAACCCATTGTGGTTGATATGCCGTAAAACAAAACAAAGCAAACCAAACCAGAAATAAAAATCTTGTCGGCATTAAATAACCCATTGAGGTTGATATGCCGTAAAACAAAACAAAGCAAACCAAACCAGAAATAAAAATCTTGTCGGCATTAAATAACCCATTGAGGTTGATATGCCGTAAAACAAAACAAAGCAAACCAAACCAGCAATAAAAATCTTGTCGGCATTAAATAACCCATTGAGGTTGATATGCCGTAAAAAAAAACAAAGCAAACCAAAGCAGCAATAAAAATCTTGTCGGCATTAAATAACCCATTGAGGTTGATATGCCGTAAAACAAAACAAAGCAAACCAAACCAGAAATAAAAATCTTGTCGGCATTAAATAACCCATTGAGGTTGATATGCCGTAAAACAAAACAAAGCAAACCAAACCAGCAATAAAAATCTTGTCGGCATTAAATAACCCATTGAGGTTGATATGCCGTAAAACAAAACAAAGCAAACCAAACCAGCAATAAAAATCTTGTCGGCATTAAATAACCCATTGAGGTTGATATGCCGTAAAACAAAACAAAGCAAACCAAACCTGCAATAAAAATCTTGTCGGCATTAAATAACCCATTGAGATTGATATGCCGTAAAACAAAACAAAGCAAACCAAAGCAGCAATAAAAATCTTGTCGGCATTAAATAACCCATTGAGGTTGATATGCCGTAAAACAAAACAAAGCATACCAAACCAGCAATAAAAATCTTGTCGGCATTAAATAACCCATTGAGGTTGATATGCCGTAAAACAAAACAAAGCAAACCAAACCAGAAATAAAAATCTTGT
Organism: Acanthosepion esculentum; assembly: GCA_964036315.1. NCBI lineage: Eukaryota > Metazoa > Mollusca > Cephalopoda > Sepiida > Sepiidae > Acanthosepion > Acanthosepion esculentum. Next base: position 19,887,707 of record OZ038501.1, on the reverse strand, counting down.
CGGCATTAAATAACCCATTGAGGTTGATATGCCGTAAAACAAAACAAAGCAAACCAAACCAGAAATAAAAATCTTGTCGGCATTAAATAACCCATTGAGGTTTGATATGCCGTAAAACAAAACAAAGCAAACCAAACCAGAAATAAAAATCTTGTCGGCATTAAATAACCCATTGAGGTTGATATGCCGTAAAACAAAACAAAGCAAACCAAACCAGCAATAAAAATCTTGTCGGCATTAAATAACCCATTGAGGTTGATATGCCGTAAAACAAAACAAAGCAAACCAAAGCAGCAATAAAAATCTTGTCGGCATTAAATAACCCATTGAGGTTGATATACCGTAAAACAAAACAAAGCAAACCAAACCAGCAATAAAAATCTTGTCGGCATTAAATAACCCATTGAGGTTGATATGCCGTAAAACAAAACAAAGCAAACCAAAGCAGCAATAAAAATCTTGTCGGCATTAAATAACCCATTGAGGTTGATATGCCGTAAAACAAAACAAAGCAAACCAAACCAGCAATAAAAATCTTGTCGGCATTAAATAACCCATTGAGGTTGATATGCCGTAAAACAAAACAAAGCAAACCAAAGCAGAAATAAAAATCTTTTCGGCATTAAATAACCCATTGAGGTTGATATGCCGTAAAACAAAACAAAGCAAACCAAAGCAGAAATAAAAATCTTTTCGGCATTAAATAACCCATTGAGGTTGATATGCCGTAAAACAAAACAAAGCAAACCAAACCAGCAATAAAAATCTTTTCGGCATTAAATAACCCATTGAGGTTGATATGCCGTAAAACAAAACAAAGCAAACCAAACCAGCAATAAAAATCTTGTCGGCATTAAATAACCCATTGAGGTTGATATGCCGTAAAACAAAACAAAGCAAACCAAAGCAGCAATAAAAATCTTGTCGGCATTAAATAACCCATTGAGGTTGATATGCCGTAAAACAAAACAAAGCAAACCAAACCTGCAATAAAAATCTTGTCGGCATTAAATAACCCATTGAGGTTGATATGCCGTAAAACAAAACAAAGCAAACCAAAGCAGAAATAAAAATCTTTTCGGCATTAAATAACCCATTGAGGTTGATATGCCGTAAAACAAAACAAAGCAAACCAAAGCAGCAATAAAAATCTTGTCGGCATTAAATAACCCATTGAGGTTGATATGCCGTAAAACAAAACAAAGCAAACCAAACCAGCAATAAAAATCTTGTCGGCATTAAATAACCCATTGAGGTTGATATGCCGTAAAACAAAACAAAGCAAACCAAACCAGCAATAAAAATCTTGTCGGCATTAAATAACCCATTGAGGTTGATATGCCGTAAAACAAAACAAAGCAAACCAAACCAGCAATAAAAATCTTGTCGGCATTAAATAACCCATTGAGGTTGATATGCCGTAAAACAAAACAAAGCAAACCAAAGCAGCAATAAAAATCTTGTCGGCATTAAATAACCCATTGAGGTTGATATGCCGTAAAACAAAACAAAGCAAACCAAACCAGCAATAAAAATCTTCTCGGCATTAAATAACCCATTGAGGTTGATATGCCGTAAAACAAAACAAAGCAAACCAAACCAGCAATAAAAATCTTGTCGGCATTAAATAACCCATTGAGGTTGATATGCCGTAAAACAAAACAAAGCAAACCAAACCAGCAATAAAAATCTTGTCGGCATTAAATAACCCATTGAGGTTGATATGCCGTAAAACAAAACAAAGCAAACCAAACCAGCAATAAAAATCTTGTCGGCATTAAATAACCCATTGAGGTTGATATGCCGTAAAACAAAACAAAGCAAACCAAACCAGCAATAAAAATCTTGTCGGCATTAAATAATCCATTGAGGTTGATATGCCGTAAAACAAAACAAAGCAAACCAAACCTGCAATAAAAATCTTGTCGGCATTAAATAACCCATTGAGGTTGATATGCCGTAAAACAAAACAAAGCAAACCAAACCAGCAATAAAAATCTTGTCGGCATTAAATAACCCATTGAGGTTGATATGCCGTAAAACAAAACAAAGCAAACCAAACCAGCAATAAAAATCTTGTCGGCATTAAATAATCCATTGAGGTTGATATGCCGTAAAACAAAACAAAGCAAACCAAACCTGCAATAAAAATCTTGTCGGCATTAAATAACCCATTGAGGTTGATATGCCGTAAAACAAAACAAAGCAAACCAAACCAGCAATAAAAATCTTGTCGGCATTAAATAACCCATTGATGTTGATATGCCGTAAAACAAAACAAAGCAAACTAAACCAGCAATAAAAATCTTGTCGGCATTAAATAACCCATTGAGGTTGATATGCCGTAAAACAAAACAAACCAAACCAAACCAGCAATAAAAATCTTGTCGGCATTAAATAACCCATTGAGGTTGATATGCCGTAAAACAAAACAAAGCAAACTAAACCAGCAATAAAAATCTTGTCGGCATTAAATAACCCATTGAGGTTGATATGCCGTAAAACAAAACAAACCAAACCAAACCAGCAATAAAAATCTTGTCGGCATTAAATAACCCATTGAGGTTGATATGCCGTAAAACAAAACAATGCAAACCAAACCAGCAATAAAAATCTTGTCGGCATTAAATAACCCATTGAGGTTGATATGCCGTAAAACAAAACAATGCAAACCAAACCAGCAATAAAAATCTTGTCGGCATTAAATAACCCATTGAGGTTGATATGCCGTAAAACAAAACAAACCAAACCAAACCAGCAATAAAAATCTTGTCGGCATTAAATAACCCATTGAGGTTGATATGCCGTAAAACAAAACAAAGCAAACTAAACCAGCAATAAAAATCTTGTCGGCATTAAATAACCCATTGAGGTTGATATGCCGTAAAACAAAACAAACCAAACCAAACCAGCAATAAAAATCTTGTCGGCATTAAATAACCCATTGAGGTTGATATGCCGTAAAACAAAACAAACCAAACCAAACCAGCAATAAAAATGTTGTCGGCATTAAATAACCCATTGAGGTTGATATGCCGTAAAACAAAACAATGCAAACCAAACCAGCTATAAAAATCTTGTAGGCATTAAATAATCCATTGAGGTTGATATGCCGTAAAACAAAACAAACCAAACCAAACCAGCAATAAAAATCTTGTCGGCATTAAATAACCCATTGAGGTTTATATGCCGTAAAACAAAACAATGCAAACCAAACCAGCTATAAAAATCTTGTCGGCATTAAATAACCCATTGAGGTTGATATGCCGTAAAACAAAACAATGCAAACCAGACCAGCTATAAAAATCTTGTAGGCATTAAATAATCCATTGAGGTTGATATGCCGTAAAACAAAACAAACCAAACCAAACCAGCAATAAAAATCTTGTCGGCATTAAATAACCCATTGAGGTTTATATGCCGTAAAACAAAACAATGCAAACCAAACCAGCTATAAAAATCTTGTCGGCATTAAATAACCCATGAGGCAATCAAAGAAGCAAAATAAATTTTATAACCAGCAACTGAAGATCTTCTACCCAAAGACTGAAATGTTGAATAAAAAAATTTACAGCCCCTAATTTTTTTCTTTCCGATTTATCGAGCCACCAGTTAAGTGAATAAAAAAATTACATTCAACTCTGGAGCGACACACAATTTAAATTAGTCTCCCATAAAATGAAAGCTGCGAACCTGCGTTTGCACAAGATTTTCCAATTAATTATCTGTATGAGGTTCTAAAGTATGAAGCAACGTTGGATTTGCCGTATTTACCTGTGACTTCGCAAGGTGTTAAAAGAGCCGTTGAATTAACAACTGTAGCTTCACAAATTGTACATGGACAAGAAGCAGAGAACAAACATAGTATTACTAAATCATTATGCCATCAAATAAGACGTCATTTACTTCAAAAGAAAATTATACCGGACAATTTAGGCATATTATAACGCAATATTTTATACACTGCAGTAGATTTTTGTGTAATTTTCAATAAACAATGCAAATTTAAAACATTTAGTTTTATAATGTACCCAGCAGTATTATGGTGTTATGTACAGTTTTATCTATTTTTAGTTTTTATTAATTTCGACCTAAAAATGGTGTAAAATATTTTTTGTATTCTTTTATCATTTTTACACAATTTTCACTTATCAAATTACACTAAAAAATTGCATATTTTTCTTGTGGTTCAGTATTTACATTAGTCGGACTATTGTCCTCATCTTTGTCGCCATATTTGTCACAACGTTTCGGCCGTTGTACGCTCCGGCCTTCTTCAGGTGGTTGGAATTTCGAACTGAACCCTTTATTTCGATCACTAGGGTAGACTGTTCTAGTTCCACGAGCCATGTTTGATGGATGTCAGTTATCAGTTATCTCCTACTAATTTACCCTCTGAAAGTTCTCCACTGCCTTAACCGGGTATTGAACTCACACTCTTTGGGTCTGTCACTGGATCTAACCAACGCCTTTATCCACTGTGCCATGTGTCCTTGAGGACACATGGCACATGTTGACATCCATCAAACATGGCTCGTGGAACTAGAACAGTCTACCCCAGTGATCGAAATAAAGGGTTCAGTTCGAAATTCCAACCACCTGAAGAAGGCCGGAGCATACAACGGCCGAAACGTTGTGACAAATATGGCGACAAAGATGAGGACAATAGTCCGACTAATGTAAATACTGCACAAAATACCTCATCTCAGAAATATAGACAGTTTTCTTGTGGTTATTCAAAATTAAAATACTTGTTTAAATATATTATCCAGTCAATGTATCTAATACAAACATATCGACTTTACTTAGATTTTTTTTCTTGAAATAGTAAAATTTTAAAGTTAGTCTGTAAGCAAATACCTGCGGAAATTAGATATTTTTGTACATTTTTTCAGACAATATTTAAAACTAAATACTCAAAAAGTGGTAAAAGATATTAATCTAATTTTTTTCGGGCGAGTACTTATCACATCAAAGCCCAGCTTTCATACCGAGTGTAATGTTGATTTTCCAAACGAAGTGAAAAATCACCTTGCCCTAACATAGCGTTTATACTCGTGTAAGGCACAATCTTGCGTATCATGTGTTGTAACCCAGGGAATGTTGCTGAATAGAATAATCAAACGAAGGTTGGTAATGAATACACATATAAAATTTGCCAGCGACGCGTAGAAGGAGTAGTCAACTGCTAGAAGTGAGTCAAGTGAATTCTACAATGAATATCCAACTGTAGGATATCTACCAACCGTCCCAAGCGGTCAGATGTGGCACTAGACCGAATTTATGTGGGGTATCCGAGCCTGTAGGCTGAGCCTAAAATTCCCCGTAGATCCCATCTAAAACTGGGTCGGGTCGCTGTTTCCCGAAAAAGAGACTCCCAACTTTGACATAGCCTCGCCTGGGAATCCTCATTGCCCGACGGCAGAGAGTTTGACCAGCACAGCTGGAGACGAATCTCCAACTGCAGTCCAATATACAGTATTTACTACTGTATTTATGTGAATGGGGACATACCCTTTATCGTGCGTAGATTTGATACAGCATCTTGCGACCGCAGAATTTTCACTTATAAGAAAGAAATGATTTTATCACATATCTCGTGTATCATGGGAGTTCCTTTTTTGAGAGACCAAATTACAATAGATTAACGTCTTTTCCTGTATTTCTTTATCCCACCTTCTAGTTAAATATATTAATAAAATAAAAGTGAAGGATAAAAGTATCATCAGTAACGCTATACTCGTTCCGTAAACGTGCCAGGTCTTAATAGTGGTGCTGTCATGAATTTCTTGTGATATGTGTGGATTGAGGCAACGTATTTACATAATTAGGGTACCGGCTGGCAGTTTTTTGGTTGCTGTACGCGACTGGTAGTTAGGAGCCCGAACTCTTGCGAACTCTAATCAGTAGTTGCATAATATCGAGGTTCTTGCAGTGCCATGCCGCGCATGGAAGGTTGTCCATGCAAACACCTCTGATGGGCAACCCCGAGGCCACACTATACTGCAGTCTGCGCCAGTTCCCTTCTGCACATGTTATATTAGGTTGGTGCAAAAATAATGTCGTTTTTTGATGTTCAACTTCATGTGAGAAAACGACATTATTTTTGCACCAACCTAATATTTGATGACCGAATGCTACTACTACCCTAGTCCTTTCCTTAGCAAAATAACACACCATGACTATAAACAAACATATATATCAACCTAAACCAGCTCAACGAATCAGGCCTAAATCCCTTAACTTTTCTCTCTCCAATATCCATGGTATTCGTACCAACTTCTACAGTTTGGAATCGTTCCTCTTTGAAAAGTCTCTGGAGATCCTAGCTCTCTGTGAAACTATTCTTAACTCTTCAATCCACTCCTCTGATTCTTTGATTCCTGGCTAACTTCTTCTCCTTACAAAGGACTCTAAAGTCCACATGCATGGCCTGGGAATTTATGTCCGTGAACATCTCCCGCTGGCTAGCGAAATCTCTCTATTGAATCTCCACACTATTCTTACATATGTCTCCATCTCTCTCTACTTGACTCAGCTATTCCTCTTTCTCTACGGTTCCCCTTTCTCTCAAGACTTTTACGTGCTAGAAAGTATTTCCGTTAATATAAACAAGGTCATCTTCCTACACCTGTTTGCTAACATATTTGTGTTCGGCGACTTTAATGTCCAGCATACCAGGTAGATTAAACATTCTGTCACTGACCTCGCTGGCATCCAATCACTTGATGTTTCAATCACTTAATCTCTCACGCAAGTGGTAGACTGCTCTATGGGTTTCCTCAGTAACCCTGTTACAAACGCTGCCCTTCTCGATCTCCTATTTACATCTATCCCTAATTCTTATCGTAGTAAGCAGCTCTTCCCTCTTGGCAACTCTGATCATGCAATAGTGTCTGCAAACATCTCCTTCTGCTGCCCCACCGGCCAAGAAGTTCCTACCAAACAAAATATCCTTCGTGATAGTCCCATGGAAAGAGGTTTTTCATCATCCGGTTTAAAAATGCACGTCTGAGGTTTCTTCCTGAGTGAAAGCCGACATCGATGCTTTCATTCCAGCAAAGAACTTAAACCGCATTCATCTCCTTCGTTCTCACCTGCATGCGCGGCTGCTGCAGCGACTATAACCCACAGAAATCACTTCTTCCGTCTGTAAGAATGCGACAAGTCTGATTGGAACAGACGTCTCTTTCTCTCTGCTCGTAACAAGCGTGTCCTCAATGAAGCAATATTGCCGATAGAATGAAAAAACGCATAGCATCTCGCAATCCGCAATTTATTTAAAACTATAGCCTATCGGTACGTTTGTCAAGCATTAATCTTGCTAGAAAACTTGATACATTAAAGAAACTGTTGAGTCTTGACTCATTGTTGAATCTCGCCTAATGCATAGAATAATAATGCAACACAAAATGTACTTAGAACAAGAATGTATTATCACAAGAAAGTGTACACAATAAGTACATATAGTATTTCTGTATATTTCTGGGAAGACGTTCCTGGAGAATGTGTTGACTAAGTCGCAGTCGGGCAGAGTCTCTAGCTGGATCTCTGTATTCGCTCCCTCGTCTTCCGGTACCAACCATTATTTATATAGTCGGTAGTCACCTATGCAGATTAGGTGGATCCTACCACAACACCCCACTCCCAAGCCTTGGAATCCTTTTTGGATTTCAACTGGCTTTCTATATGGGATGATGATTCTAGTTATTTCTTTGTAGATCCCCTTTTCATACTTCCTATGTATTTGTCAATCTGCTTAATTTTAATATCTTTTTTTTTTTTTCCCATGCCTATCAAGTTCTTCGTTAACTTTCTCTACACTTGCGAAAGACACGTTACGTTTCTTTTTAAAAATAGACATAGTATTTTCCTTTAATTCAAATTTAGCTTCAAACTTGTTACATCTTCCAAGACCAGGTGTGAAGGTTTCCGGAAACTTTTTCTTTAATTCATCTCTAATGTCCTGTCTTGTTTGCGTATTACTTTCTACTTTTCTGCAGAAAGAGTTTAACGGTTTATCCCACAATTCGAATGTTTCAATAAAATCTGTACCCAACAAGTTTTCTCCATTTTTCAGAATGAAAACTTTCATTTTTTTAACGATCCCGTTCAATTTCATGGGAAGTACAACCTCGCCTTCGAAGTTAAAATTCCTTTCCAGTTACCGTTCGAGCGAGTTTCGTTGTCTTCATTATTGTAGGCCTTTTTAAAATTTTCCATGTTTTATCGTTCATTATTGTTAAATCTGACCCCGAATCGAGTTGAAATTTGATATTCTTTTTTAATATTTCAGTCGTCACATATTTCCTCAAATCTCTATCTGATTTGATATTCGAATTTGTTTGTCTAATTCGGCTCTTGAATTTTTTCGTTTTACAACACGATCCTTTGTGACCATTCTTTTGGCACACGAAACATTTCTTATTTCTATATGGGCAATTTATCTCCCAATGTCTTTCGTTACAACGTCTGCAATTATATGGTGGGACCTTTTTATTTTCTTCGTTCTTTTTATTTTTTTGTCTATTTTTAAAATACGCCGAATTTTTACTCCAATTTTTTGCTGATGGGTACTTTGACTGTTTTTTTATTTTTTTAATATAAGCAATGCCAGCTTCTTCGATTTTTTGCGACTCTTTCTTTAAACTTACGGCCCGTTGACACTCCTCTGCTAACTTTTGCAGGTTAAGGCCTTGTTCAGATTCGAGTTTAGACAAAACTCTACGTCTTATTTCGGCACTCTTACTGGATACCAGTCCTTGAGCAAAAATTAAACACTTGAATTCTTCAACCGTAATCTCTGCCAATCTGAAATTGTCTCAATGTCTATTCACTATAGATGCATATGTTAAGTAATCCTGATCGTCGGATTTAGAGACATTCATGCATAACCATCGCTTATGCCAAAGCGACATATTTGCTCCAAACAGCTCTTTTAGCAATTTCACTGTTTCCGAGAATTCCAATTCAGTTGTTTTTCTCGGTAGAATAAAATCTACAAATTTGCTATGTTCTGCTGTACCTAGCTTTCTTAGTAATAGACTGACTTTTCTTGAATTCGACCAGTTTTCACAGTCTGTGTAGAAAATATCTTCATATCGTTTAAAGTACGCTTCAAACGTTTTTTCTTCGTCTGGCACATAGTTGAAAGTTTCCAGCGAATTAAATATGGTGTTATAAGAATATGAAGAATTTCTCTCGTTTGCCTGATAGTTGTTTAATTTCTCCAGTGTTAACTTTTGAATTTCTAAAAGTCTTTCCTCTTGCCGCTCTTGATATTTTTGCAGCGCTATCTGTTGTTCTTGCTGTCTTTTGAATAATTCAGATATGACTTTGGATAGTTCCTCCATTTTTAGCTGATAGTGTTCATGCAACAAGGAATATACTTTTAATTTGTGTATCCACGAATATCATATAAGCTGACCAAAAAATCGAAACAACGTACGACTTTTAAATTTTATGTCTTGCTTTTACATTCACGCCCGTGCTAATCAAATTTGGTATTTTTTTTTTAATTTTTTTTTTTGTGAACAGAGACCGTCGGACTTTTTTTCTCGTTTTCGACTTCTGTTCGCATATTTCAATGACGTCTGATTTTCTTATCAGAGGTAATTCGTCACTATATCGTTGAACAAAAAATTAAGAAATAATTTTTTAAAGTTCGTTACCTTTCAAAGTCGACACGGTGTATTTGTGCTCCTTTTAAATCCATGCATGTTTTTATAGTCGGCCAATTTTTCTGAGTGAACGTTCCTTTATGCTTAGTCGTCTTTTAACGAGTTCTAAATATCCAGAAGTTCAGAATCCTTCGTCGTTACGTTAACGTTGGACTTTGAATTAATAGTTTTTTTTTCTTTCAGCCTGGGTTCTTCAATGACTTGTCCCAATTTTTGAAAACTCTCACTATTAATTCTTTCTTTTTTCCGTATGGTTCGTTCTACTTCGTCGCCATTGTTGAAACTTGGCGTATGGTTCGTTCTACTTCGTCGCCATTGTTGAAACTTGGCGTATGGTTCGTTCTACTTCGTCGCCATTGTTGAGTCTTGACTCATTGTTGAATCTCGACTAATGCATGGAATAATAATGCAACACAAAATGTACTTAGAACAAGAATGTATTATCACAAGAAAATGTACACAATATTTACATATAGTATTTCTGTATATTTCTGGGAAGACGTTCCTGGAGAATGTGTTGACTACGTCGCAGTCGGGCAGAGTCTCTAGCTGGATCTCTGTATTCCCTCCCTGTCTTCCGGTAACAACCATTATTTATATAGTCGGTAGTCACCTATGCAGATTAGGTGGATCCTACCACAACAGAAACCTTGTACCGATAAGCTATAGTTTTAAATAGTCCCCTCCCACTTTCCACTTAGGATACAATCTCTTCCCTGGGAGCAGGTTTTCGTAGCGCCGCCCACGTGACGCCAGCGTATCCGACTCCAAGAAAGAATACTCTGACTTTAGAATTTCAGTTTTTCTGTTTCTGACCAGTCCTGTATATATCGTCTCTTCATCTAACTTAAATCTAATATAAATATGTCTCCATTAACCATGTCCTGAAGAAGGTCTATTTGACTGAAACGTCTGACGTCGACAGAATAACAAAAACAAAATAAAAACAGTAAACTCACATATTCGGATTTTGCTTTATCTTTTCCACAATTTCATCATACCGTCGGATCTACATCCACACATTTGCTTACATATTACTATTTGTTTGAATTCCTTTCCCCGCTCTGTTTTCAGAGCTGTTTCGACTGGAAGGTACATTTGTAAATCAGTTTGATTTCTCATCTTCAGGATCAGCTTCTCTTTTTCCTATATGTCCATCTGCTCTGAGTCACATTTGAGGTTTCATCAATATCCATAGAGTCGACCTGTGATTTGTATTACATCGATGCTGACTTGACCTTACTTACAATTCAAGTATGCGCCCCACTAGGGCCAGATGCGGTTTTGAATTCTGAGTAAATCTACATAATAATGCCAAAATAAATCCGTACACAAAAGTATTTTTTTACTTACAGATACAGTTCATGGGAAGCCACCAGAAATTCAAATATTCTTATCGAAAAAGCCGAGTATCAAAATACAATGATTGATATGCATAAAAACATATTAGTAAGTTTCTGGCCGACATTTTTTTTTTACTTCCTGTCACATCCAGATTTATTTGCAATAGGAATTATTATTTTAAACTCTCCCTAATCTTAAAATATCCCTACGTTATGACGCAAATAATTACAGTGCGATTGGAATAGAAACTTACGTTCATCTGGTAATCAAATCAAAATATTGATATATGAATATTTATTACTTAACATTCAGTATTCATACACGAGAAAAATAATAATGTTTTCTGCTTATACATATTGTGCCATTCATTTTGGACATAGCTTTTTTTGTTGTAAATTGTAACTGAGATGTTTTGGGTTTTATTGTAAACTGCATTATTAGTATCCCCGCTTCTTCCGCCCCCAAACTCTAGAGGCGTGATATCAGGTTACCGTGCTGCCAAAAACAGTACTTTCATTCTCCCAAGCCATGATTTTGGTAATTTTCTACAGGAAAACCCTTTGATGAAACTTGAGTAATGTTCAGGTGCACCATCCTGCAAAAAGATTGCAAAGCACCTCTAGGGAGATGTGGGGAGGAAAAAAAGGAATGGTCTAACATAGTAAAGCAGTTTTCCATCAATGAAGAAAGGTCCATAAACTTTTCCTAATGACAGTCTCATCCATACCGTTACCTTTGGTCTTGAGTGACATTTACCGATATTTTCTGTGGGTTGTTAATTGTCGCCCCCTCCTAACACTAACCATTTACTTGTTCTTTGATTTGTGTGTTGTTTTTTTTGTTTTTTTTAATCTCATTTTGCTTTTCATCCATTTCTAATTTCAAATGTTGTGGCTACTTTATTTACATCCTATGTATCTGCTGCTAACTGAAATTATTGATATGGTTGACTTTTAAAAGATTTATTGGAAATAATTGCACAGATAATTGAGTAGTGAAGATTTTCTGAAAAACAGAAGTAGCTATAGGTATGAGGTTAAGTTATAAAAAGATGGCATTCTCATCATAGTCCAGCTCTATGCCAGGTCATAGTAATAGTATTTATTGTTATTTTCATTTCAGCAGCTTTCAATTTATTTCTGGAGTCCTTAATTGTAATACTTTAAACAGTTCTTTACAAGTTACATTTTCTTCTAGCCAATAGTTTCTTCTTACTATCAAATTGAGAGTTTTTGCAACATTATTTGCACTCTTAAGAATAATATTTCAAAAAATGTTCTACATTATGATGTGAATGATTATATTAAGAGTGAAATCACCAACTTACATTCTTGTAGAAATAGATTAAAATTTATGGCTAATATTCAGCATTTATACATTAAAAAAATGATAAATTTTCATTTTTATATTGTCCCTTCCTAATAATTTTTAACATTGTATTTTTCATCTTGTTGTAAATTGTGAAATCTGCATTGTAATATTTTTCTACATATTAGTGTATGTGTGTCTCCATCTAAAAGAAAGCCTCAACTACAACACTATTTCAAAAGTTGTTCTCTATAAACTAAAGGAATTAACGTTGTATTAATAATTTCAGTGTATGTGTGTCTCCGTCTAAAAGAAAGCCTCAACTACAACACTATTTCAAAAGCTGTTCTCTATAAACTAAAGGAATTAACGTTATGTTAATAATTTCAGTGTATGTGTGTCTCCGTCTAAAAGAAAGCCTCAACTACAACACTATTTCAAAAGTTGTTCTCTGTAAACTAAAGGAATTAACATTGTGTTAATAATGTCAGTGTATGTGTGTCTCCGTCTAAAACAAAGCCTCAACTACAACACTATTTCAAAAGTTGTTCTCTGTAAACTAAAGGAATTAACGTTGTGTTAATAATTTCAGTGTATGTGTGTCTCCAACTAAAAGAAAGCCTCAACTACAACACTATTTCAAAAGTTGTTCTCTGTAAACTAAAGGAATTAACGTTGTGTTAATAATTTCAGTTATCAGTGTCTGTTCTGTTCTGTTCTGTTCTTTTCTTTTCTTACTCTCTTTTCTCACTCACACTCCTTATCTTCTACTTGCTGCTTTTTTTTTAAAGTTCATTCCCTGAATATCTTTATAGTTCATCTTTCTTTACTGTCATCTCTCCATTTGCTCTCTTTTGGAATCTCTTTTTCAAACATTAATTTGCATTCTTTTTCCAATTATTCTACTTTTCCTTTTATTTTATGCCAAAATTAATGTTCTTTTCTGGAAATAAATAAAATAATAATCTGTTATTTATAACTTAATAATTCATCATATATAGAAAACTAATTCATCATATATGGAAAAACAATTCATCATATATGGAAAAAATATAAAATGACCTGTTTATATTCTTCTCGTGAAGAAAATGCTGTGACCAAAATCAATTTTGGTCACAGCATTTTTTTACTTTGTTGTAAATTGTTATATATAAATCTCCAAGAAATATTCTCTTGGAGAAATTAGTCTAATGTGTTTGGTTCCACCTGAAAGAAAAAATGTACTGCAACAATATTTTTTAAATTATTCTCTATAAAATAAAGAAAATAATAATAATAATAATAATAATAATAATAATAATAATAATAATAATAATAATAATAAAAATAAAATAATAATAATAATAATAAAAATAATGACAATAATAATAATAATAAAAATAATAATAATAATAAAATAATAATAATAATCATAATAATAATAATGATAAAATAATAATAATAATATAATAATAATAATAATAAAAATAATGATAATAATAAAAATAATAATAATAATAAAAATAATAATGATAATATAAATAATGATAATAATAATAATAAAAATAATGATAATAATAATAATAAAAATATTAATAATAAAAATAATAATAATAATAAAAATAATGATAATTATAATATTAATAATAATAATAATAATAATAAAAATAAAAATAATAATAATAAAATATAATAATAATAAAAATAATAATAATAAAAAATACTACTACTACTACTACTAATAATAATAATAACAACAACAATAACAACAATAATAATACAATTACCTTGAAATTGAAATCTCAAAAATGTGGCACATGAGAACATTAACAATCCCTGTTGTAGTTGGAGCCTTCGGATTAATTGGAAATGATTCCAATAGATTCATTGAAAGGATTCCTGGTAGCCCATGCCTTAAAGAAAAACAAAAAATGTTCTCAGGAGGACAGCCCACACTTTACGAAGGGCTTTATCTATGTAAATTATTTTTTTCTTTTTCTAATTGCTAAGTGGAAAATGTCATGATGCCACTTCTAACCTTATGTCTCTGGTTGGGACCCGGAAAGAAATGAGTACACACCAGAATTCAAAGGAAATGTAGTAATAATAATAATAATAATAATAATAATAATAATAATAATAATAATAACCACCCAGACCCGGTTACAGAGATAGGACCTGTTACAATTCTATGGGACTACACAATACACACTGACAGAACAATCAAAGCCAACCGCCCAGACATTGTTATTAAAGACCACAAACAAAATAAGTGCCTCCTTATTGATATGGCAGTCCCTGCAGACTGCAATGTATCTTTGAGGATATTCGAAAAACTGTCAAAATACGAGGACCTTGAAATAGAAATCTCAAAAATGTGGCACATGGGAAGATCAACAATTCCTGTTGTAGTTGGAGCCCTTGGACTGGTTGGAAAAGATTCCAGTACGCTGATTGAAGGAATCCCTGGAAGTCCATGCCTCAAAGAGATACAAAAAATTGTTCTGACAAGTACAGCCCACACTTTACGAAGGGCTTTATCTATGTAATTATTTTTTTATTTTTTTTGCAGTGGAAAGTGTCATGATGCCCTTTCTAACCTTAGGTCCCTGGGCGGGACCCGGAAAGAAATGTGTAAACGCCAGATATCAAAAGAAATAAAAATAATAATAATAATAATAATGGTGAGTGAGGGTGAAGGAATTCACCATAAATAAATTAAACAAATAGTGCCAAAAAATAACTATAGAAGGGTGCGACTGATATTAAGATTTTAATTTAATTCTCAGAACAGAATCATGGCCATTAATAGCCTAGCCATCCCAGTGGGTAACAATATAGTTGCAACATCTGAATTGAACTCTAAATAATATCAGACGAATGGGTTCTAAGACAAGAAAGCTTCTTTCGAAGCATATCTTGCATCATCACACAAAGGGTGATGTAGATCGTCTATACATACCCCGTAAGAAGGTGGAAGAGTTCTTATTCAGCTAGAATTGTCATACAAGACAACAAATATTGCCTTACTAACATGCATGGAAACAAAAAAATGGACTGGATGATACAATTAGTCAAACAACACGAAAATAGAAAGAAAAATATTCAACCATGAAAGAAGGTTATAAATACAAACGAGATTTACATTTAGATTCTGTAGAAGACGAAAACTGAACCCAAGAACCAACTGTTGCAGCAAAAATTATGAAAAAGAAATCCAAGGATAAAGCTCTTGGACAGACGAAACCAGCTAAGACAAACTTCTGCATGGCCAATATCCAGAACGTGATTATAAATCTGAGTTTGATAAAAGTTAACACCTCAACGATGGTTACGGGCATCTGGATTAAACGCTGAAACGAAAGACCAGAGTCTTGAAACGAAAGACCAGAGGCTTGAAACGACAGACCAGAGTCTTGAAACGAAAGACCAGAGTCTTGAAACGACAGACCAGAGTCTTGAAACGAAAGACCAGAGTTTTGGAACTAAAGACCAGAGTCTTGAAACGAAAGACCAGAGTCTTTTCACTAGAAACTTCCAGACAAGTATCATACATAATAGTGTGGATCCAAAATAGGTCCTGTAGCAAACATCAGGAAACTATAGGCCACCTAATCTCAAGATGTTCTGTACTTGCGATAAAATGAATATGAAAATCGTCACGATAGAATGGTGAAATATTTATAGTGGACAATGTGCAAACACTTTGGAAAAGATGTTAATAAACACGGGTATGAACATCACACAGTACTGGTTACAGAAATAGAAGATATGACAATTCTCTTAGATAACAGCATCTTTAGAGACAGGAAGACTGAAGCAAATAGGCTGGACTTATGTGTTAAAAGACCGAAAAGAAAAAATGCCTATTAATTGATATGGCTTAACCAGTGGACTGTCACATAGCAATCAAGGAATTTGAAAAACTATCGAAGTAAAAAGACCTGGAAATGGAAATAGAAAAAAATGTGGTGTGTAGGTGCGCTTGGAATGATAAAAAAACGAACACAACAACACATTGAGGAAATCTATGAAATCCCAACTTAAGAGAAATAGAAAAATAAATGCTTTGATGATTACAGACAACACACTAAGAAAACCTTTGTCCATGTAACGCTACAGATTTTATGGGAGTTAGAAAAACAAATCATGAAATGTAGCCATAACAACACACCACTACCTGACTTAGGTATTCCCGTAGACTTGGTAGGTAGTGTGACCATAGTAGAAATAGAAATATAATGATGGCAATAATAAGAAGAAATATACAACTAAACAACTAATTATATTATTATTATTATTATTATTATTATTATTATAATAACAACAACAACAACAACAACAACAATAATAATAATAATAATAATAATAATAATAATAATAATAATAATAACTGAATATAAAACCCGACATGACAGAGTGGGCCAATATCTGAATATAAAACCCGGCATGACAGAGTGGGTCAATATCTGTACTGGAAAATTTGCAACTTCTACGGGAAGGAAAGTGAAAGAAACTGGTATGAACACCACCCAGACCCTGTTACGGAGATAGGACCTGTAACAATTCTATGGGACGAAACAATACGCACTGACAGAACAATTAAAACCAACCGCCCAGACATTGTTATTAAAGATCACAAACAAAAAAGTGCCTCCTTATTGATATAGCAGTCCCTGCAGACTGCAATGTATCTTTGAAGTTATTCGTAAAGTTGTCAAAATACAAGGTCATTGAAATAGAAATCTAAAAAATGTGGTACATGGGAACATCAACAATCCCTGTTGAAGTTGGAGCCTTAAGATTGATTGGAAAAGATTCCAGTAGACTAATTGAAGGGATCCCTGGAAGTGCATGCCTCAAAGAGATACAAAAAATTATCCTGACAAGTACAACTCACACTTTACCAAGGGCTTTATCTATGTAATATTTTTTTTTGCAGTAGAAAGTGTCATGATACCATTTCTAACCTTAGGTCCCTGGGTGGGACCCGGAAAGAAATGTGTAAACGGCAGATATCGAAGGAAATAAATAATAATAATAATAATAATAATAATAATAATAATAATAATAATAATAATGACAATGACAGGAATAATGATAATAATAATAAATACATAAATACCCCCCGTAGCCTAAAAATATTGGGGTGATATCCTACAAGGAATAACCGTATCTCATGTGCAGGACAAGCTTTTCAGTTTTTCTCGACAGTAGTCCTAGAGGTGCTATCTTGAATAAAATTACTCCTCAGCGAAAAAGAAAAACACGCAAACAAACACAAATCTCAACGTTTAGAAAGAAAAACTCATACCGGGTCGGTCGTGACCCGGATAAACAAGAGAGAAACCAGTCTGGGCTCGAAGAATCTGTCACTGGAATAAACTCTTCCACCAGCAATGAGACACCTGGTCACCAAATCCGAATTAAGTTCAACATTGACTCGTAACTTAATGCCAAATCAATTGATAAAACGAAAGCGAACGAAATGGAATCGTAAAGAGTATAAACAAGTCATGCCATCTATTTTATTGCACTCGAAAAATCAACAAAAGAACATCACTAATCAGGCATACCAAATATGGAGATATGTAGTAGGAACAGAAATAAAAACCTACCTGAATCCAAATCTCCTTTCCAATGTCCGCAGGGACATCATGCGAAATAAAAGTCTCTCAAATACAGAAATAAATAAGATGAACGTAATATAAGACAAAGCACAATGAGAAATAAGCTAAACGGAAACGAGGCAAGAGTAGAAATATGAGAGAAAAGGAGATACAAACTAAAATAAATGAGATAAGAAATAATGATCTCTCAGGAAATAATACAGAAGACTAGCTGCGACATAAACAATTGCACTGATTCGGATTCTGTCACTGATGAAGATGAATCAAAAAGACGTTAAAGCAGAATGCCTTGAAAACAACAGAACTGAAACCACTGAAGCGAAAAACAACACCATTCACATAATCAGCAAAGTAACTCGCACACAAATGACAGAAAGTGACCGGCTACCATAATTTCATAGGATAAAGCCTAATAAATATATTGGGCAAACGTATAACGCTGCATTGCAGACACTGTTAACGGACAGACCACAGGAAATCATCACAGAAGTAGATAATGTTATCTATGCAACAGCTTCAGAAGCGACCGTTTGATATCAAGATAAATAAAAGATTAAATAACAGACAAAAGGAACTCACTTGGAAGGCAAAATTAAAGCAAGAAATTGAGGAAACCAGACGTGAGTTATCGATACTAGATGAGATTTCAAGAAATTCAAATTCTTGGAAATAGATAACATGAGAGCTGATGAGATACAAACTACAATAAAAAAAAACTTATTTAAACTCATTACAATTCCATTTCATTCGCTTTCTTTTTATTAATTTTTATGGCATTAAGTCGAAGTTAATCCGGTTTTTGCGACCAGATGTCTCATTATTGGTGGAAGAGTTTATACCAATGGCAGATTCTTCGACCCCATACTGTTTTCTCTCTGAGGGGCGCGGCTCTTGTTTATCCGTGTGACCACCGATCCGGTATGAACTTTTGTTTGTAAACATTGAGATTTGTACTTTATGGCGCATTTCCGTCAAGGGGTAATTTTGTTCAAGATATCACCTCTAGGAAGATTATCGTCCTAAACTAAAGAGCTCGTCCTGCCCACAAGACACGGTTTTTCCCCGCCGTATATAACCCCGATATTTCTAGGCCACGGGGAGTTTAAATTACGAAAAGCAAGAAAAAAAGAAAACAAAAAACAAAAACAAAACTGAAATGCAGGAAGTTCACGCAGAAATCTAAAATTAAAACAGCAAATTAAATTCCACCAATCAAAGTAATACTCCAACCGAAACCGCAATTAATGGCAGAAAGAACGAGACGATATGAAAACCATTGTAAGTTCTATCAATAAAAATAAGATATTCCAAACGGGCCTCAACAGGTTTTACAGGGAAATTGGAAAAACAGCTATCGAAGTTAAAAAGCCATCATCTATTGAAGAATTGCAAATATTTTGGGAGAATATTTGGTGCAACCCAAAGGAATATAATTCCAATGTAGAGTGGATCAAACGAGAACAAGAAAGAATTAAGGATAAACCTGTGCAAGAATGAAAAAAATATAACCAAGTATAATGTTAGGCAAGCTCTCAGAAAATCCCCAAAATGAAAATCCTCACGAAATGACAAAACATCCAACTTTTGGCTCTATCATCTGTCATTAATTCATAAAACTCTCGCAGAAAGTTTATCAATGCTAATTTATGACCCCAATGAAATTCCAGAACGAATCACTGAAATTATTACTTGTTTCCTACCAAAAGCAGGTGAAAGAAGCGATCGAAGAAAAGTATAGGTCAATACCATGTCTGTCCACCACATATAAATTTGTGACATCCGTCCTGATGAATTGTACTTACTCTTTTCAAGATGAAAACAACATTCTTCCTCTGGAATAGAAGGAATTTACCAATTTTTCATCGATGGCCTGAATATTTCAGAAATATTATTAAAGAAAAAGATGCCGGAGAGCGGATATTTTTCTTTTATAAGATTTCTCAAATATTCAGGCCGGTAGATGAATATATATATATATATATATATATATATATATATATATATATATATATATATATATATATAAACTGTTTAATAAATAAATGAGTATCCACTAAAAACAAAGTGATAAATGAAAGCGATAAAAATTCGTCAGATTGGCAAACAAAAACCAATTGCCATATATATATATATATATATATATATATATATATATATATATATATATATATATATATATATATAAGGGGAAGAGGTTATAGTGGTTACAACAAGAGAAAAGTGTGTATATTAAAAAGAAGAGAGGTACCGCAAACGTTTTTGGTTGTAATGTGGATTTTTCTTTTAAAAATATCCTTTATTTTTCATAACTTTACAACACGTGTTTCTGGTCTCGCGACCGTCTTCAGGTAAAGGGTGGAGATTTCCACATATTATTAAAAATAATTAATTTTTTTCCTTATGTTTTTCAATGCTAAATATTCTCCATACGAGACATTCTCTATTTTTGTGTTAGTAATCCGAATGTCTTTCTTGAAATGGCAGTGAAGAGTTCTGCGCGAAGGGTCATAAAACAATTAAGGTTGGTTTGAGAAATGATGAATTAGTTGTCGGTATCTTATCTTTTAATGTTTTAACGACCCCTGTGTGTTAGATCTATTTCCATTTTCGTGTGTTTCTGTCAGCATGCGTGTATATATGCGTGTGTGTATTCCCCCTCAATACATACACTGTCTCACTACGAAGAATTAGTTAACACATTTGCAGACTTACACACACGCACAAACACACACACACACACATATTATCCCACCACAAGGAATCCGTACATACACATACATACACACACGCATACGTACACACACATACTTCCCAAGTTACATGGAACCAGCATACACATACACACACACATACACATATATACGTACATGCATACACACGTACTTCCTAAGTTGTGTGGGGTTTATCTGAGTAGCTCCTCTGCTTTCGCCAATATGCGCGCATATATATGTGTACATATATACATTTTTCGTGTTCCACAGATACCCGCATGTGAGCGTGCGTGCGTGCATGTATGGGAGTGGTTTGATCACTGTATTTGGTCACTATGTGTGCATGTTGTCTGTTTTTGCGTGTGGGGTCATGATCTATTTAGTTCCGGTTTGAATTTGTTTATGAAGTTTTTTTTTTCTTGTATTTGTAGGTAAGAATAATTGTCTGTTTGATATATTGGCATGATATTAAATTTAGCCTGGTTATGTGGGTGTGTTTGTGTGTGGTGGTAGTATGTATTAGGCTTCCTACCTTGTGGATATGTTTGCGTATAGTAGAATGGGTTAAGATATGTACTTTGTGAGTTTGTTTCTGGATGTGTTTGCGTGTGGTAGAATGTGTAAGGGTGCTTACCTTGTGGGTCTGTTTGTGTGTGGTAATAGGTATTCGAGTTTTGAACTCTGTTGGGTGGTTTTCTCTGTATTTGCTGATGGTTGTTTTGTGTTGAGTACTGTGTTTTTTTGTGAGTTTGGATTGTTTGTTTTTTTTGGTTTTGTCTCATTTTTCTTTTCTTGGTAATGCTTTTAACCAGGTTATCTTTCTTTCTCGGATATTCAAAAGCATAATATTTTTTTTTTTAAATCCAAATTACAACCAAAAACGTTTTCGGTACCTCTTCTTTTTAATATATATATATATATATATATATATATATATATATATATACACACACACACACACACATATACATATATATATATATATAAAGGTAGTAATCCGTTGGTATATAAACCAAGTGAATCCTTGGTCTCTGTTTTCTACTGGATATATTAAATAGGTCATCTCTTTCTCTTTCCTTCTCTTCTTTTCCCGTCTGACAACCACTCATATCAAGGCTTACACTACTTCCTGTTTTTTTTACCACCTTCCCTTCCTTTACCTTTTTTTTCTTCTGTTTTTATTCCTTTCTTTCCTCCCTCGTGTCTGTTTTTTTTTATTTAAAAAATTCGTCATCCATTGACTGTTTGAAATATCCTGTAAATTTAGTTTTACGAGGTGAAAATGATCATTTCCATATGTATCTTACAATTCTGATTGTATAATATATATATATATATATATATATATATATATATATATATATATATATATATATATATATATATATATATTGTCATCCACAGACAGACTATTTCGCAGATCATTAATGTGCCTAGACATCCGGGTGCCTCAAGCTAGGGTCGAAACCCGACTGAATTTGCGTCAGTCGGAACTTCTACCAGTAAGCCGTCGGCACACGGCAGAAATGAAGGTCAATTTTAGCGTGTTTATTTTTAGATTTAGATAAACACACAGTGACTGACAGTGACTCAATTCTGCCGAAGAGTCGTGCAATATTAGCTTAAATAGTCACTGTTTACAAACTCACACCTCAAACCAAAGAGCTCAACCGAAATTAATTTTTCAGGAGCCAATATTTTTGTCATCCACAGACAGACTGTTTCGCTGTTTCACAGCTCATCAGTGTAGCTAGACGTCCGGTTGCCTCTAGCTAGGATCGAAACCCGACTGAATTTGCGTCAGTCGGAACTTCTACCTTTAAGCCGTCAGCGCACGGCAGGGATTAAGTGAATTTTAACGTGTTTATTTTTAGATTTAGATAAACACACAGTGACTGACAGTGACTCAATTCTGTCGATCATACTAAGATATGTCTTCATTTTGTCTTTTTTCATATTGTCCTTTTACAGATATACTGTATCTGACATTTTTACAGACACACACACACACACACACACACACACACACACACATATATATATATATATATATATATATATATATATATATATATATATATATATATATATATACACATATATGTATGTGTGTGTGTGTGCGCGTATGTGTAAGGCAGATTTAGTAGCTAATATTCATCCGAAGAAGTTTGATTAAATTATGGATAAACTCTCCAAAGTTTTGGATTTAGCCAAAGGAATCTTGCTTACCAAATGGACAGAATATGGTTCTTCATGGTATATAATAATCCGGTGTACAGCGACCGACCACGTCTGGCAGTTTCTTACTCACTATGCACGCATCATTTATAAGTTTATATATAATATATGTTTGCTCATTTTTATGTAAAATAATTAGTAATTTCTCCAGTTCACTGGATGTCCCACTGCGCATAGAATATCACAATTTGCAATTTCTCCAGACTCATTAGGTTATCCACCATTTAAATGGGATAAAAGATTTAAATCAATCTCATATGATAAACACAAATACTTCCCCTAGTCAAAATAGACAAAACATCAAAAACACTTCCAAGTGGCCAACAAGGAAAAACATCTACGATGCGAACTACGAATTTAAGATATCAAAATCAAATACGTTCGGGCGATCAAGTACACGTTTGTGCAAATTAATTGAAACAACCGATTTAGTTTCCTTTCTTTCACTATACGGTTAGATTTAAACCCACTGGAGTGACAGGGTATAAACGATTTCTATTTTTTCTTCAGATTAGTTCATTTGCAGTGGTTGGCCTTAAAAAATATTGCGTCATCCGTGATTGCATTAGATTTTTTATCATGCCCAGACACTACTGTCTCAACTGTCGATTAGTTTTCCTACGGCCATTGTGTGCGATGAACGTTACTCCAAGGAATCGTACGGAAATTGCAACGTTGCACGAACACACTGCAAGCGTTACCAGTGAGAAACTCACAGTATTATAGACTGGCCCGGAACGTCTCCTGATTTAAATCCAATCGAGAATCTGTGGTCAATCTGCGAGGAACGACTTCGTGGAATGGACATACGAAGTACTAACATGTGCACTGGGTTATTTTTCATTGGAAAAATAGGGGGAAAAGTAAATAATTACAGAATTATTCGTTTTGCTTCAATTAATTTGCACAAGGATGTAATTGGGAAGTCTTTAAACAGAAAACGGTAAATGTGCTACTGAAATCCGAACGCGCATTTGAATAGCATTGAAGTATTCCAAAAAGACCTAAGAATAAGGAATATTCCGTGAGAAATAAAAGACACTTTGATGTACTGCTTTGTAATATCTATCCTTCTATTTAGCAGGGAAATCTGGTCAATTTCTACTCGGTTGAAAAAAGACATGCTCCTTTGAAATATGGTTCAACAGGAGGATACTGAGAATAACATGGATTCAGAGTGTAATCAACGAGGAAGTTTTAATAAAAGTGGGAATAAAAAGGACACTTATACTTAGAATCAGACATTTAAATTTCTGTGTCATATAATGAGGAAAGTGAGTTTAGAAAATGTAATACTCACAGGATATATCGACAGCAACATGGCAGCGGGAAAGCGCCATTAAGCTTATTGGCGATATTATGCAGATGTGTGACATAACTGGGTAAAAAACAAACATTACTAATAGCTACAAAAGATAGGAAGTTGTGAAGAGTCATGATCGCCCTTGTGCTCAAGGACACGGCACGTAAAAGAAGAAAAATTTCAGTTTACTGGCTTCATTAGCATTTGCTTGAGGAAATAACCAATGCAAAATCGATATAGAATCATATCTTCGTTGATTTTGTTTCGCGACATATCAACACCTCTATGGGTCATTTAATGCCTAAACCTAAATATTTTGATCACAATTTTATGGTTATTTATATTACTTACATGATTCGGACTGTTATCGTCATCTTCGTTTCGGCCGTTGTACGCTCCTGCCTTCTTCAGCTGATTGGAATTTCGAACAGACCCTTTATTTCGGCCACCAGGGTAGATTATTCTAGTTCCACGTGCCAGACACCTGAAGAAGGCCAGAGCTTACAACAGCCGAAACGTTGTGAATATGGCTATGAAGATAAGGATAACAGTCTGAATAATCTAAATAATGCAAGTAAGCATAATACCTCATCTCGGAGATATAGGCAGACAATTTTATCGCTTCAACTAAATATATTTTGTACATAATAAAAATAGTAAAAGAATGATTTATAGATATTTAGTTTGGTTTCATTGATTTTGTTTAGCGGCATATCAATACCTCTATAGGTATTTTATTACCGGAATCTAAATATTTTGAACACAATTATATGGCTTCAACTAAACATATTTTGGACGCAAGTGTATACCGTCAACTACACATAAAATGTAATGTTGCTCATTTGTCTATAAAATTTATTGTTGCTAATTTTATTATAAATAGGTAGTGTTGGAAATTCTACTATAAAATGCATTGTTGCTAATTTTACTATAAATAGGTACTGTTGGTAATTCTACTCTAAAATGTATTGTTGCTAATTTTACTATAAATAGGTACTGTTGGTAATTCTACTCTAAAATGTATTGTTGATAATTTTACTATAAATAAGTATTGTTGGTAATTCTACTATAAAACGTATTGTTGCTAATTTTACTATAAATAAGTATTGTTTGAAATTCTACTCTAAAATGTATTGTTGCTAATTTTGCTATAAATAGGTACTGTTGGTAATTCTACTCTAAAATGTATTGTTGCTAAGTTTACTATAAATAGGTATTGTTGGAAATTCTACTCTAAAATGTATTGTTGCTAATTTTGCTATAAATAGGTACTGTTGGTAATTCTGCTCTAAAATGTATTGTTGCTAATTTTACTATAAATAAGTATTGTTGGTAATTCTACTATAAAATGTATTGTTGCTAATTTTACTATAAATAAGTATTGTTGGAAATTCTACTCTAAAATGTATTGTTGCTAATTTTACTATAAATAGGTATTGTTGAAAATTCTACTCTAAAATGTATTGTTGCTAATTTTACTATAAATAAGTATTGTTGGTAATTCTACTATAAAACGTATTGTTGCTAATTTTACTATAAATAAGTATTGTTGGAAATTCTACTCTAAAATGTATTGTTGCTAATTTTACTATAAATAGGTATTCTTGATAATTTTATTATTATTAAGTATCGTTGGTAATTTTACTATGAAAATGTATTTTTATACTTTCATACTGTTTTGTTTTGTTTGGGATTTCGCTATTTGTCCATATAAGTGGTACCACCCCGGACAAGGGTGGACCTGAAAACAGCAGTAATTTAAATGCATTTTTCTTTCGACCATTAACGTTTTTTGCGTAATCTAAGAAGGTTCTTTTTTAAAAAAAACTAAAACCTTTTTAATGTGAACATTGATTTTAAACAACTACGATGGACACAAATACTGATCAGCTTTGAAGAAAAATTGAATTTTAAAGAAAACGACTATTATAACAGTGATATTACAGGCGATGTTATTATCACCGTACGGACATAGGTTAATCGCTTCACTTAAATACATTTTAAACACAATTGTATGCCTTCAACTACTGATAATTTGTACATAATTTTATACTTTAATGGTAAACATGTTTTATGGATGTATTGTTTGGTTTAGTTGATTTTGTTTCGCGGTAAATCAACCTCTATGGGTCATTTAATGCCGAAATTTAAATATTTTGAACACAATTTTATCTCTTCATCTGCAGATAAAATGTGTTGGTTATTTTGCTATAAATATGTATTGTTGGTAATTTTTTTCTATATAGAAATGCATTACTAGTATTTTTATTATTAAAAAATATTGTTATACTTTCATAGTGTTTTTTCGTTTCTTTGTTTGAGAGTTCACTAATTGCCCTTAGGGTGTTACCCGGGAACAACAGCATTTAAGAGGGGAGTCCATGCTCATCAAACCTCCACTCTCCCGATCAGAAGTTTTCTTGTCAGAATCAATTTAAGACTAATTTTTATTCTGAATTGTTGTTGTTTTTTAATTCTTCACAAATTTTAGGACAAGAATAATCTGGTATTAATCGTGCATTATCTGAATGAATGGACAAGTGTTAATATTTCAAAATAAGTCAATCAGTAAAAATTAAAACAATAAAAAGATTAAATAATGAAATTGACTAATTCACAGCTGAATTCAAAATCGTTCCGAAAACGCCCTTAATTGTTCTGTATGAAAACTGTAGGACTACTGCGCAGGTCAAATGTCAGACATAAATTAGAGACTTTGAAAGAAACGGCTTCTACTGACAGGTTTATAAGGAATTAGTGCGTTGATACATTAGGGAAGTCATTAGTAGGCTTTACAATGTTATTGTTGTACTAAATTTGGTTTTCTCTTTCATGATATAGTCTTTTTTTTAAATATTTCAAATGTATTCCATTGTTGTTTTTTTTTATGAAATAGAATGCATTTTACCGTCAGTTATATGGCCGTGTCTATGAGCACGTGGCCGAGTGGTTAGAACGTTTGCATTTTGAACATGAGACCCGGGTTCGAATCTCACCATGGTTGATTTGTCAGGAAGGAGATTTCATATTGGACTGGAGGGTTCGACCCCCGCTTACCTTACGGGTTGACGTAATCATTGTGAGTGAAATTGGGTAGACGGAACCGCTGAGGGCCGTCGATAACTGTGCTAGCACAAAGTCACAAGTCAACGATTGGCTAGCCGTCCAAGTAGACGGGTATCTTCGAATACGAGTTACCAGCTATATATATATATATATTTGGCTGTGTGGTGATTTTGTAAGTGTAGCTTAGATGTAGCATAAAGAGCGCTCAGTGAGGATCAAGCTCACTATATAATCATAGTTGATCTAGCGACACAAGATGGCTAACTCGTAAATAGCAGTGTAGAATGGACTCTTTAAATATGGCTGAGAACCTACCTAAGAAAAGGAAATTTCCAGATGAAGTATAAGGCAACGGGAAATCCCACGATTTTCTTCCACAAAAAGGACTGACATTTCACAGATAATAAAAATAATAAAGAAAAGCAGTCACGATCATTTACGTTCTAAAGAGACATGGCATAAAAATAAAATAAATCATAACAGAGAATCTACTAAATAAAATATTAAAGAAATAAAATTATAACCCCACCTCCAGCAATTAGCGCCAATAAGTTTCGAACTTACAATCTATTTTTCCAAAGAGCAGTCTTTAAAAAAAAAAAAACACCGTCTCTTATCAAAAGGTCATTTTCGCGAACTTAAAACAACTAACTTTCATTAATTCTTTTGTACATATTCTGATGAATTTTTTTCTTCAGGAAAATAAAGAAAGAAGACTTTGATCAGTAATGTTTTTTAAGCGAATTAAATTTTTCTTTTATTTCATTTCCTTAGAATTCTGAACGTGCGTGTCTATATCGATGGGTAATAATAAAATTATACGTAATATACTTTCGAACAGTATACGTATGTAGCGGCTTTCCTAGCTCTGTATGAAGTTCCGTATTTGCTGAATTAATTGATTAATAAGTATGTTTTCTCATTTACCTAAGCGTATGTCGGCAATTGCATTAAATACAAAAGCGTCTTTAAATATAAACGAACAGGTGTATAAGTCAACGCAAGAATTTTTCTATATCATTAAATTCGTTTAATATAAGACTGGAAGTATAAAATCTTTAAGAAATTCCTCCATTTTGAATTAGTCTGACGCTAAATTACATCCGGCAGCAACGCTTCTGATCTGCAGACTGGAAGTTTTGAGGAGCCTGAAATCATTTCTTAATTGCTGTTGTTCCCAACTGCACACTGATTAAAGTATAAACTTATGTACAAACTATGATTTATTTAAGTGAAGCGATTAACCTATGTCCGTACGGTGCTAATAACATTGCCTGTGTGATGTCACTGTGATAATAGTCGTTTCCTTTAAAATTCACCTTTTCTTCATGGCTGTTCGTAGTTGTTTAAAATCAACGTCCACATTAAAAAGGTTTTATTTTTTCTTAGATTACGCAAAAACGGTGATCCCTTTTTCAGGTCCACCTTGATTCGGGGTGGTATCATTTATTAAGGTCCCTGCTATTAGCAAATAGTGAACCGCTGAAAAAAACAACGCACTATGAAAGTTTAAAAATACAGTTGGTCATTTTACTATAAAAATTTATTGTTAGTCATTTTACTATAAAAATGTACTGTTAGTCATTTTACTATAAAAATGTATTGTTTGTCATTTTGCTATAAAAATATATTATTTGTCATTTTACTATAAAAATGTATTGTTTGTCATTTTACTATAAAATGTATTGCTGGTAATTTTGCTATGAAGATGTATTGGTGGTCATTTTACTATCAAATGTAATGTTGCCCATATTACTATAAAATCTATTGTTTGTCATTTTACTATAAAAATGTATTGCTGGTAATTTTGCTATGAAAATCTATTGGTGGTCACTTTACTATAAAATGTATTGTTGGTCATTTTACTATAAAATATATTGTTTCTCAATTTACTATAAAATGTATTGATTGTCATTTTACTATAAAAATGTATTTTTTGTCATTTTACGATAAAATGTATTGTTTGTCATTTTACTATGAAAATGTATTGTTAGTCATTTTAGTATAAAAATGTATTGTTAGTCATTTTACTATAAAATGTAATGTTTGTCAATTTACTATAAAAATGTATTGTTTGTCATTTTACGATAAAATGTATTGTTTGTTATTTTACTATAAAAATGTATTTTTGTCATTTTACTACAAAAATGTATTGTTGGTCATTTTACTATAAAAATGTATTGTTTGTCATTTTACTATAAAAATGTATTGTTTGTCATTTTACTATAAAAATATATTTTTTTCTCATTTTACTACAAAAATATTTTGTTTGTCATTTTACTATAAAAATGTATTGTTTGTCATTTTACTATAAAAATGTATTGTTTGTCATTTTACTATAAAAATGTATTGTTGATAATTTCTATAAAAATATAACATTCATCATTTTACTATAAAAATGTATTGTTGGTCATTTTACTATAAAATGTATTGTTTGCCAATTTACTATAAAATGTATTGTTTGTCATTTTACTATCTTACAAACTTACTAACTTACAGCCCGTGATATTCCCAAACAGTCACCCATCTCGGTAATGACCAGGTTCGACGTTGCTTAACTTCGGAGATCGTACGAGAATCGGTGTTTTACCGTGATAGTATGACTCAAGATAAACATTTCCAAAGCAGCAACTATGATCTATAATTGAAATGAAACCTGTATCTGTCTATATTTCTGAGATGAGGTATTATGTACACTATTTACACCATTTGGACTATTGTCCTCATCTTTGTCGCCATATTTATTACAATGTTTCGGCCGTTGTACGCTCCGGCCTTCTTCAGTTAGCGTACAACGGCTGAAATGTAATAAATATGCAGACAAAGATGAGAACAATAGTCCGAATAATGTCAATAGTGAAACCTGTATATTGGCCGAACGACTTTCGGGGGTTGGCTTGGAGGCCTTTGATACCGCCCACTAACAACAACGGCCGTTGCTGCCAAGGACCAGTTCCAGACACTGTCACAGTTATGAAAACTACACATCAGATGCCGTTATTCGGGACTGGTTTCCAACCAAAGGTTAGATAATTCACTATGCCCTGTTATGTCCCGATGATAGAAGAGACAGATTAATAGCTTCTCCACGGATATTTATAGAAGAGGGATGAAAACGACCTCACTGAGAAATCTGACCTCAAACCACCTATTCCACTTTCTGCTGCGATAACGATTAAGCTACGCTCACAGCCATATCTATATATTTTACAATAATATTCACCCTGTACAGGGCCCAAGTACTCGATGTAGAGGGTTACAGAACAAGGGTCACAGTTTATGGGGATATGTGGGGAAGATACGGTTACTGTTATGCTTGACCAGGTTAATATTTTAATTATCGAGGAGTCGATTACACAAAGCAGAGGTTTATGAGAAGAAGCTGTTCTTACGGAACTTAAATCTCACCAACGGAATACGAAGAAATGACGTTTGTTCGCTACAATGTACGTGGAATTGCGTGTCTTAGCCGTGAAGGTCGGAACTGGTGGAACTAAGGAACGCAGTTCGCCTGAGAACTTTCCATGGGAGTAGTGATAGAATAGTGAGAGGCTTGTTTCGTCTGAGGGAAACAGGTTGTAGGGTGGAAGATGGTTCATCACCCACAAGGACGCGGAGAAGCTTTTGTCAACTCGAAACTAGAAAGTGAAGACCGGATAGCTCCAGCTCGTGAATAGAGGATAGAGGAAGCCAGATAAGTTACTGAATTGGTGCAGCTAACACATCACGAAAATAAACATCTGTAGAAAGTCATTTCTATTTAGTTCGTCACTTCCCAGAGAACTCTTCTGTTATAACCTTGTGTCAAGCTAATATATGTCAAGTAAATATCTTGAAAAAAAAAATGGTTAAGAAACATCGCAATCCAAATTCTTAAAGATCAATTCATCTCGTCTCTATATATATTGTTCGACTTACACTTTGTATCTAAAATCTCTAGCAGATAAGAAACTGTTTTCGGAAGCTTGCGTCATTAAGCTCTTTCTCTCTACTTTCAGATACCTTAGCGCACCCACTCCCATCAAAAAAGTAAACAAAGAGGGTGTGGAATAGCTAATACAACTGTGGTAACACAAATGAAAAAGGGATTTATTCTTACAAAAAAAAAAACTCCAAGTGAGTCAGAGAGGTTCGTTTAAGCCAGACAGTTCGCTGCCACTGACTTGTCGAACTCTGCGAGGTCCACTGGAAATTTTGCCCGAGCCTATAGGCTCGGAATCGCTCCATGTCAAAATCGGCCTTGTCCACATCCTGTCTTTTGGTGAGGTTGGTAAATAGGAGTCCGTTGAAGTCAGGCAGTTCGCTACCAGTCTGGCAACTGATTTGTCGAACTATACGAGGTCCACGGTGAATTTTTGCCCGAGTCCTGTCACTGGATCTAACTAACGCCATGTGCCATGTGCCATGTGTCTTTGAGTAATTAGTAAAATTAGTAAAATTAGTAGTAAATCTTACAGTCTAGGCTATATTTCTGAGTTATTATTTTGGTTAAACAAGCCATGATTACAATTTAACGACAAACAATAGGAAAAAAGAACACGGTCCTGTAAAAAAAATTATTATATCCTTTATATGATCGCTGGGGCACACTGTTCTCAAGGACAAATGGCACAGTGGATAAAGGCGTTGGTTAGATCCAGTGACAGGTCCCAAAGAGTTCTGAGTTCAATACCTGGATAAGGCAGTGGAGAACTTGGAGAGGGGAATTAACAGGAGATTAGTAATAACTGACATCCATTAGACATGTCACGTGGAACTAGAACAGTCTACCCCAGTGAGCGAAATAAAGGGTTCAGTTCGACATTCCAAACACCTGAAGAAGTCCGAGCGTACAACAGCCGAAACGTTGTAATAAATTTGGCGACAAAGATGAAGACAACAGTCAGAATAATGTAAATAGTTGAATATAAAGACGTCGTGATATAAAGATAGAAAAGATGGTGTGATTAAATGCTGATAGACCAAATGAATCAAACGCTTTCAGCGGTGATTTTTTTCTTTCTATTTCATTCTTTCTTTTTTATTCTATTTCTTTCTTTCTTTTTTCTTTCTATTTCTTTCTTTCTTTTTCTTTCTATTTCTTTCATTCTTTTTTCTTTCTTTTTTCTTTCTTTTTCTTTCTTTTTTCTTTCTATTTCTTTCTTTCTTTTTTTCTTCCTATTTCTTTATTTCTTTTTTCTTTCTTTTTTCTTTCTATTTCTTTCTTTCTTTTTTTCTTCCTATTTCTTTATTTCTTTTTTCTTTCTTTTTTCTTTCTATTTCTTTCTTTCTTTTTTTCTTCCTATTTCTTTTTTCTTTCTTTTTTCTTTCTATTTCTTTCTTTTTTCTTTCTATTTCTTTCTTTCTTTTTTCTTTCTTTTTTCTTTCTTTTTTCTTTCTATTTCTTTCTTTCTTTTTTTCTTCCTATTTCTTTTTTCTTTCTTTTTTCTTTCTATTTCTTTCTTTTTTCTTTCTATTTCTTTCTTTCTTTTTTCTTTCTTTTTCTTTCTTTTTTCTTTCTATTTCTTTCTTTCTTTTTTTCTTCCTATTTCTTTTTTCTTTCTTTTTTCTTTCTATTTCTTTCTTTTTTCTTTCTATTTCTTTCTTTCTTTTTTCTTCCTATTTCTTTATTTCTTTTTTCTTCCTATTTCTTTATTTCTTTTTTCTTTCTTTTTTCTTTCTATTTCTTTCTTTCTTTTTTCTTCCTATTTCTTTTTTCTTTCTTTTTTCTTTCTATTTCTTTCTTTTTTCTTTCTATTTCTTTATTTCTTTTTTCTTCCTATTTCTTTATTTCTTTTTTCTTTCTTTTTTCTTTCTATTTCTTTCTTTCTTTTTTTCTTCCTATTTCTTTTTTCTTTCTTTTTTCTTTCTATTTCTTTCTTTTTTCTTTCTATTTCTTTCTTTCTTTTTTCTTTCTTTTTTCTTTCTATTTCATTTTTCTTTCTATTACTTTCTTTCTTTCTTTTTCTATTTCTTTCTCTCTTTCTTTCTTTTTTCTTTCTATTTGTTTCTTTCTTTTTTCCTTTTTTCTTTCTTTCTTTTTCTTTCTTTCTTTTTCTTTCTTTCTTTTTTCTTTCTGTTTCTTTCTTTCTTTTTTTTCTTTGGCTTCTTCTACATCACTTTGTGCCCGAAGAAGCTACAGTTGATTTTCTGATGATAAACTCTTTGAGAAAATAATTTCTCTTTTCCTTTCTTTTCCCCCACCTCTCTCCCTCTGAAGCTCTCTATTTCTCTCTCTCTTTCTCTCTCTCACAGACACACATACAAACACACAAGCGCACCCACCTATGAACAAAGAACCTATATATATATATATATATATATATATATATATATATATATATATATATATATATACTCACGCACTCATATACTTTAGGACATACACATGCATTGATAATAATACACACACTGAGATAGACGCATTTGTACGCCTATAAGCACACGTATATTCACAAATACACTTATACACATACATACAATCACATATGTACACACTCATAGAAACTTAAATACACGCTCTCTTACCATTATATACACACATACACATAATCATATTCTTATATGCACAAACACACTAATACTCACATATACACTAACACCCAAATACATACACACGCTCTGGCAATTATATACATACACAAAAACACTCATGCACTTAAATATACACAAACTAATAGACACATCTAAATACACACCTACACACATTCATACTCATAAAAACACATACATGTGAGCATATATCCGTACACGAATGCTTACGCATGTATAGATACACACACTCATGCAAACCTCTGTACTTAAAAATGCATGACCGGACAGATATACACATATATCTACGTAGATATATAGGCATACACATATTTAAACACACGTACACACACTCACACACTTGCATATGCTCAGTTATAGACACCTCTACATAATACACACACCTATATATATATGCGCCTTCATACATAAATAACTGTATACAAACGTATACGTACTTATACACTTATATATACATACTCATACATTTATGTATACGCCTATATCCACGCACACATGAATAAACATAAGAACATATACACATATATACCAATGAATAGACGTTTAAACATTTACATACACATATGCGTACAGATACAGTTTCATGAGTCGTCCTGGGTAAGACGTAAACTACATCCAGCAGCAAGGCCTCTGATCAGGAGGTGTTGAGGAGCGTGTAACCACCTCTTAATTGCTGGTGTTGCCAGGTCCACTCTGACACGTAGTGGTAGGACATGTTAGGGTCCCAGATATGGGCAAATAGTTAACTATTACCAGTAATAATTTTTGAAAAAATTACTAACAGCAATATAATTTTGAAGGAAAAATATTACCAGAAACAAATTTTTGAAAAATAAAATATTACAGCAATAATAAATTTTGTCTGTATTAAAAACCCCATTGAGGTTGATATGGCATAAAACAAAATAAACCAAACCAATCTAAACCAAAGAATACCTATTCTATTCATACGAATCCATCCTAAAAATGTTGCCGGCATTAAATAACCCATTTAGGTTTATATGCCGTAAAATAAAATAAACCAAACCAATCTAAACCAAAGAATACATATTCTATTCATACAAATCTATCCTAAAAATGTTGCCGGCATTAAATAACCCATTTAGGTTTATATGCCGTAAAACAAAATAAACCAAACCAATCTAAACCAAAGAATACATATTCTATTCATACGAATCCATTCTAAATATATATATATATATATATATATATATATATATATATATATATATATATATATATATATATATATATATATATATATATTCATGTATGCTTACATAAAAATATGGATACATTCACATATACGATTACAGATACACACATGGGCACACCCATACGCACTCTCATAGACACATACACAAATAGAAACACGTACTCAAACTCATAATACACATACGTACTCATAAACACGCAAATAGTAACATATACACAGTCACAAGATTTGACACGTACAGAGACGCAGATACACTCAAACTATGACGTACAAACATAAAC
Source organism: Acanthosepion esculentum (assembly GCA_964036315.1). Lineage (NCBI taxonomy): Eukaryota > Metazoa > Mollusca > Cephalopoda > Sepiida > Sepiidae > Acanthosepion > Acanthosepion esculentum. The sequence continues at coordinate 19,852,420 of OZ038501.1, read as the reverse complement.
AAAAATACATCAATTTTACTTATGAACTTTCTTAGATGTTCTTGTCGATTTTACTAATAATACTTTTAAAACTTCTGTTTAAAAAAAAAACAAGTAAAATCTCTTGCCATCTTAATTTCTCTAGTGAATGCCCTCTTAGATATAAAATAGGTGTTATTAAAAATTTCCTCACGAGAGTGCATGAGAACTCATCCTCTCGCATGCTTTTCTTTAAAGAATTAAAAAATGTAAAGCAAACGCTGATTAATAACGGATTTCCTAATCAATTGTTTGATATCCACATTCGGCGTTTCTTGTCCAAGGTAACTAATAGCAACGGCGAGAATAGAAACATAAACATGGTATGGGGCGCGTTTTTGTAGGTACCCTCTGGTGAGGATGTGGCATTATGGTGTATGGAGGATTGAATGGTGACGGACGAATTCTTGTGGTGAATGTGTTAATTGTAATGTATGAATGGGTCGCGAATCTGATTAGCTAGGTATAGGATAGTTAGTTAAGACCAGTCTTTACCCCTCCCTTTTTTAGGCCTTGTGCCACAATTTGTACATTTTTGTACGAATAAATAACGAGAATAGAAACATAAACAATAATATTAATATTTTTTATAAAAATCAGATGAACGAAAATTATAAACAGGATGAATGCAGAATTAAGAACATTATGAAAAAAATTGCATAACACCAGCTGACAATAGCAAAAAAATTAGATTAATTATTTATTATAAAAAATTTAAAACTTCTAACCTTATAGTTAAAAATAATAATTCCCCTCCTAGAACAAAATTAAATAGGGCAAATATTATTTACAAATTTAAATGCCCATTAAGGAATTGTATTCCCAATCAATCAAAATTTGTAAATAATTATATATGCCACACTACAACATGTTTGACACGCAGACTTACTCTACACCTTTCTGTCCATAGGTCAATTAGATCTCATTTAAATATTCTTGGAGACCTACCGGACACTATTCGGAACATACTTGTCGACAACACTAATATAATAGCATCATCGACATGCAAAAAAGGTTAAAAATAAGGGAAGCCTTATTAATAAAAACAAACAAACCAACACTTAATAATATTAACTTTGAACACGGACATAATATCTTGACCGTATTTTGAAAAATGAAAACATTTTATAAAACATACATACAACAAACTATTTCTTATTTTAACAGTTAAAATATAATCCTTGAAAATGGCTAAATGCATAGCCGAAAGCGCTCGGATAAATAGAACATTCGAACAGTTTGTTATATAATTTATTATCCGAAAAGAAAAAAATGATTACATCGAATGAGAAATTGTATAAAAAACTAAATAAAAGCATCTTGTCTGTCGTTTTCAATGAAATGTGCATGAAAGAATGATTGCTGTCTATATATATATATATATATATATATATATCTGAGGATTTTCAGTGGAACAAAAATATATTTTACATATATATATATACAAATACCTTTACATTTAAATGCCAAATATATTTTTTGTGAATTAAAAAAACAAATTCCCAGCATAATATATAACTGTGTCAACATTGCAATAACCAGATATGTTTATGTAAAATATACCTAGTACTTAAAGAATGCGTTGTGCAGGAAACTCCAAGGTCCTGCTATCGACATGGGATAATATGTATATTTAGTCATATATACTTAATAGCTCTGTTTTATTACATTGAGCACTGTTTTATTAACACCAGCACTATATTTATTTATTCATATATATTTATTCATATATATATATATATATACATATTAGCTTTGTTAAATATAGATTCATTGAAGGCATTGTCGGAAAGCCTGCAGTTAATCGATTTTAGTATCTATTTGATTATAGAAGGCGAGTAGTTAGAGGATGTGTGTATGTACTGAGGTTTATTATTGGGTTTTCTCTATGGTTTGTGTGTGCACACACAATCATACAGAAAACCCAAATAAACAAATATATAAGATAAAAAATGAAAAATGAAAATAAATAAAAACAAGCAAAACAATTTGACCCAAATAAATAAGCAAATAAACGACGTCCGGTAAATGACCGCCATATCAGACTACCAACAATAAGCTATATAAACAAATTTTTACTACGTTAATAAAAAACACCGATGAAAATAAAAAAAAAAAATAAATATATACGATAAAAAATAAAAATAAAATTAAATAAAACAAGCAAAATAATTTGACATAAATAAATAAACAAATAAGCGACTTCCGGTAAAAGCAACCGCCAAAATAGACTACCCACAATGCACCACTGACCCATATATATAAATAGCCGAGAAAAATAACAGCACTAGTTGCCTGACGATTGCATTAGCATGAAACAAACTGTCGCCTCTAAGTGTTGACTTCTATGTTCACTTTTATATTTACACACGCTCTATCTCTGATATTGAGCACTTTATCCCATAAATATAGCACACTTTAAGACTATATTTCTTCATATATATATATATATATATATATATATATATATATATATATATATATATATATACATATATATATAATGGATAAAAACCGACAATTATTTTAAAACATTTTTATGTTTATACATTCTTTTTATAGATACAAATATTTAAGTAAAATAAAAAATATAAAAATGTCTTAAAATAATTGTCGGACTTTGTCCATTTCATAATGCGTGACGTCATTTGTTTACATTTGGATACGCATTGAGCAGATATGAATATACGTGAGAGAATCATAGAAGATTGTAGTTTAAAAACCGTAAAATCGACCTTGCTAACCGTACGCTCCCTTGTGGCCGAATCGGTTAAGTCACGTCCGTCTTTATGACGGTTCCGTATAGGATACAGGTTCGATTCCTGTCGGAAGACGAATATGAAATGGACAGAGTCCGACAATTATTTAAGACATTTTTTTTTTAAATTTCTCGGACATTCGCGCTGGTAAATGTTGTTTAATGCTGTTTATTATTATAAACGGAGCATTTACTTAAATATTTGTATGTATAAAATGAATGTATAAAGATAAAAATGTCTTAATATATATATATATATATATATATATATATATATATATAAACTCAATTATACTCACACCCATAACTAAGTGTATATTAGATGTACCCTAAGGCCGAATATGTGGGGCACCCAGTGAGGACTGAATTCACTATTCAGTTGTAATTGATCTAACGAAACAAGCTCATTAACCATTGCACCACGTCGAAGTACTCTAAAGGATTTTATCAAGTTTAGCTTAGATGTAGCGCAGGGCGTAAAGTATGGAACACCCAGTGAGGATCGAACTCACTACTCAGTAATAATTGATCTGGTGTGACAAGCTTGCTAACTACTGCAACAGTTCAACCCCCACCCCCAAAATACACACACACACACACACACACATACAAACACATCAACGGAATTCAAAAGAACTAATTGCTTAAAACGTATGTATAAGTAGATATAAAAGTTAGGAAGCCATTTCACTCTAGACAATGCTTCGATCAGATTCAAAATATTTCGATTTTCTTTCCTTTCGTTAAAAATATACGCTTGAACTTTTTTCCCGCCTTTTTTGTAATTTTTCCATTTTTTTTTTTTAGATAATTCTCTTTCAATTTTCCCCCATACGGCGTGAATCATGATTTGAAATGTCTGACACGTGAGTAGATGTGTGCCTCCATATAGTCATATAATCAGCTATAAGTGCCAATGTAAAGAGACTTTAATTATATATCTATCGCGCCAGGTCTATGTGTACTTGTATTTATCATACCTACAGAAGTGAATCAACATATCTTAGTGTCAACACATTTACATATGACGACACATCCATACGATCACTGATGGTGGAAAAATCATTTCCAACACAACCTTCACCGGTCGATGATCTTGGCGGTCAGACACAAAGGTACCCCAGAAATACCACACGATATCCCCAGATTGTACTGCTTTCATACGGCAATACAATAATAATAGGGCCATGCAGATGTAGACATGACCGATCATACAACCTTCTAGCACGCAAGGGGTTACAGAAGGTTTGGAGGAAGAGCAGATAGGAGTGGTAAAGGAGAGGATGTGGAGAAAGATAGTGGATCGATCAAGGCAAGGGGGTTACAGAAGATTTGGAGCGAGAGCAGATAGGAATGAAAGGTGAAAGGATGTGGAGAAGGGAAGTGGATAGATCAAGGCAACTGGAGATGTCGATTGACGTTACACTTAAATAGTTGGAGATTGTATATACAAAATGAAGTCAGATAGATATTGTTCGCGGTAGAGAGGTGTCATAAATCCTTGTCAGCCAACGCAAAACGAAATTTATTTCTTCCAGCTTTTTGTATTCAATATTTCTTATTTTCCCTCTGTCTTTTCTACAAGTACTTTCATGGCAACTGCACCGACTAGCTACTTTTATTGCTTCCCAACCTGTATGAATTTAAGCGTGCTACTAGGCTGACATCTCCGTTCCCCCCCTTTCACTGTTGAAACAGTTAAATATAACCGCCTCTTCTATTCAAATAGCTTCTTCTCTTGCACTTCCTGACAGTGGAACTCCCTTCCTCTTACTTGCTTCCCTGATAGCTATGATCTTCAAATAATCAAATGTAATGTCAATCGACATCTTCTGATACCTTGATTTTGATCATTCTCTTTATCCTTTCCTCAAACACATTCTTGATCTCACTCTCTGTAACCCCTTGCGTGCCCTTGGCACTGCCACCTTGCTTGGGCCGATTTGGTTAAAAAAAAAAGTACTTTCATCGCAACTGCTCTGATGAGCTACTTTCACTGGTTCCCAAATTGCATGAATTTAAGCATGCTATTAGGTTGGCATCTCGGTCCCTCTTGTGGCCTGTTTAGGGGCCAGAAATAAAGACACGGAAGACGAAGGTAGGTTGAACATGTGTATTGAAATAAGTAATATATACAAAGCAAGAGTGTTAGTAATTAGCAGATAGAGGTATACGTCCGAACGATAGCTTAACACTGCCTCTCCGCTACCCTGCGACTCTCCTACGACTCTACACTAGGGAGTCTCGCTGTTAGTATTTATGACAGGAGGAAGAGGAGGAAGAGTTTATGAGAGGAGGAAGAGTTCATTCTACTGTAGGAGGGTTTACCACAACAGTCACACCCTTTCACTGTTGAAACAGTTAAATGTAACCGCTTCTTCTACTCCAAAAGCTTCTCCTCTTGCACTTCCTGACAGTGGAACTCCCTTCCTCTTACTTGCTTCCCCGATAGCTATAATCTTCAAATAATCAAATGTAATGTCAATCGACATCTTCTGATACCTTGATCTTGATCCTTCTCTTTATCCTTTCCTCAAACACCTTCTTGCTCTCATTCTGTGTAACCCCTTGCGTGCTAGTGGCACTCCCGCCTTGCTTGGGTCTATTTGCTTAAAAAAATAAAAATAAAATTAAGTTCATGTTCTTACCCAACAGTCTCACCCACCCAAAAATACGATGATGTGCACCTTTTTTTATCGTTTAATTAATTGTCCAGATTATAATGTCGAAATTCATCTCGTTCATTAAGCACTCCCTTTCTCTTTCGATCTTTTTTTCTTCCGTTGGATTCGGACAAAGAATATATCACGGGTCGTTTTGTAGTCATTCATTGTAAAGAAAGAAGGAGATATACAAAACAATCCAATACGAAAATATTTTTTATTCATTTAACTCAAGCAATAAAACACAATGGTAGAAGAAACTGTTATAAAAAAACCCCCCCAAAAAACAAACAGGGACTGAAGCCGAAATGCCATGTCAGGACCAGTAAAATTGTAGAGTTTTCATTTTATTTTTATATAGAATCTCTAAATGAACTTATTCTGACCATTCTTTCAAATTCATTTCTATTTTTAGATTGGTCAAATTATTTTCTTCCTTGTTTTTTTTTTAATCATTTCACTCAAATAAGGCAATAAAGCCACTAAGACACAAGGGGTTACTGAGTGTTTGAGAATATGAGAAAAATATACTATTAAGGAGAGAAGGCAATAAAAGAACAAGAATTAAGATGACAGAAGATAACGATTGGCATTTCACTTAAATTTTTGCAGATTAAAGGCAATAAAGCCACTAGGACACAAGAGGTTACTGAGTGTTAGAGAATATGAGAAAAAACTACTATTAAGGAGAGAAGGCAATAAAAGAACAAGAATTAAGATGACAGAAGATAACGATTGGCATTTCACTTAAATTTTTGCAGATTAAAGGCAATAAAGCCACTAGGACACAAGAGGTTACTGAGTGTTAGAGAATATGAGAAAAAACTACTATTAAGGAGAGAGAACAATAAAAGAACAAGAATTAAGATGACAGAAGATAACGATTGGCATTTCACTTAAATTTTTGCAGATTAAAGGCAATAAAGCCACTAGGACACAAGAGGTTACTGAGTGTTAGAGAATATGAGAAAAAACTACTATTAAGGAGAGAGAACAATAAAAGAACAAGAATTAAGATGACAGAAGATAACGATTGGCATTTCACTTAAATTTTTGCAGATTAAAGGCAATAAAGCCACTAGGACACAAGAGGTTACTGAGTGTTAGAGAATATGAGAAAAAACTACTATTAAGGAGAGAGAACAATAAAAGAACAAGAATTAAGATGACAGAAGATAACGATTGGCATTTCACTTAAATTTTTGCAGATTAAAGGTAATAAAGCCACTAGGACACAAGAGGTTACTGAGTGTTAGAGAATATGAGAAAAAACTACTATTAAGGAGAGAGAACAATAAAAGAACAAGAATTAAGATGACAGAAGATAACGATTGGCATCTCACTTAAATTTTTGCAGATTAAAGGCAATAAAGCCACTAGGACACAAGAGGTTACTGAGTGTTAGAGAATATGAGAAAAAACTACTATTAAGGAGAGAGAACAATAAAAGAACAAGAATTACGATGACAGAAGATAACGATTGGCATTTCCCTTAAATTTTTGCAGATTAAAGGCAATAAAGCCACTAGGACACAAGAGGTTACTGAGTGTTAGAGAATATGAGAAAAACCTACTATTAAGGAGAGAGAACAATAAAAGAACAAGAATTACGATGACAGAAGATAACGATTGGCATTTCACTTAAATTTTTGCAGATTAAAGGCAATAAAGCCACTAGGACACAAGAGGTTACTGAGTGTTAGAGAATATGAGAAAAAACTACTATTAAGGAGAGAGAACAATAAAAGAACAAGAATTAAGATGACAGAAAATAACAATTGACGTTGCATATAAATTCTTGACTGAGAAGCCAGAGGTCGGAATAGAGTTCCACAAGTGAGAATTGCAAGAGAGGAAACTGATAGCATAGAACTTACGCTTATATTTCGCCGTTTCAACTGTAAATGCGAACTTGCAGCCAATCTAGTACTGCGCTTAAATTTATAACACATAGGTACCATAAAGAAAAGCGATATTTATTCTGTATAAACTACAGAAATGTGGCACCAGGCCGAAGGGAGGATTGGGGAAAGGACGGTCTTCTTCTGTCTTAAATATAACTTAGCTAGCCGCAAACACTGACCCAATCGTACGAACAATATTCTTTACACCAAAACAACACATCCATACGTACTTTTCTTACTACAATCACCATATTACCTCACTGTCTCGATGAAAATACTAACTAGTCCCTATATTTACAATTCAGTGTCTGTGGGGGGAGAGGAATAAAATAACAATTCTAAAACTAACCCCAATGAGTATTTACAATATGAATACAAAATATTTACAAGAAACTAAAGAAAAATAATATTAGTAATACCCCCCCCCCCCACAATCACTAAATGTGGCAGAAATACCAGTTCACTGGCCGAAATCAATGCGGGACTATAATAGTATAAAACATTCATTCATCCCAAGCTCACACACTGAGACGCACTCATTTAGACATAACAACAAATACGAAAAACACTCACGCGAAACGAAAGGCGCCCCGCATCCTACCTGCGAACTGACATCACTAACCACCTAACGAGCGAGGGGATGGGGAATTAAACCATAAAGGAAAGCTCATCAGAACAATTACCAAGAAAGAATTTATAGAAAAGGCACAGATAAGCTACATTACGGTGATGGGAAAGTGACGGAAGCCAAGATGCCAGGTCAGAACCAATAACATTGCAGGCGCATTCGTCCGAAGTTCTGATTTTTATACAACAGGATAGACTAGATTTTCTAAATTTGGGTGGTAGAAGGTAACGGGGAACTTAGGTACTCTCTTTCTTAAGGATTCACGTCTATTCAGAGAGATTCAGTGAAATTAGGCCGTAGAGATAGGGGACTGTAGCAGAATTGACGGCCTAAATCAACCCGTCCTTTTTTTTACTTTACGAATGTGTAAAGCAAACGCAAAAGCAACAAGAGAAACAACAACAACAACAAGGAACAAAAAACGGTTTTATAACAACAACGAGATTTATATTTGTATAATGATGTACAAGCAATAGGAGTTACTTCCCTTTGACTGATTTTTACTAATGAAATATTTTTTATCTAAGCTTTTTTTTTTTAAGCTTTTCACCCCAAGCAAGGCTGGAAGGCACTAGCATGCAAGGGGTTACAGAAGATTTGGAGCGAGAGCAGATAGGAGTGTTAGAGGAAAGGAAGTGGAGAAGGATAGTGGATAGATCAAGGCAAGGGGTTACAGAAGATTTGGAGCGAGCGCAGGAGGGAAAGAGGAAAGGATGTGGAGAAGGATAGTGGATAGATCAAGGCAAGGGGTTACAGAAGATTTGGAGCGAGAGCAGATAGGAGTGTTAGAGGAAAGGAAGTGGAGAAGGATGGTGGATAGATCAAGGCAAGGGTTTACAGAAGATTTGGAGCGAGAGAAGATAGGAGTGTTAGAGGAAAGGAAGTGGAGAAGGATAGTGGATAGATCAAGGCAAGGGGTTACAGAAGATTTGGAGCGAACGCAGGAGGGAAAGAGGAAAGGATGTGGAGAAGGATAGTGGATAGATCAAGGCAAGGGGTTACAGAAGATTTGGAGCGAGAGCAGATAGGAGTGTTAGATGAAAGGAAGTGGAGAAGGATGGTGGATAGATCAAGGCAAGGGGTTACAGAAGATTTGGAGCGAGAGAAGATAGGAGTGTTAGAGGAAAGGATGTGGAGAAGGATGGTGGATAGATCAAGGCAAGGGTTTACAGAAGATTTGGAGCGAGAGCAGGAGTGAAAGAGGAAAGGATGTGGAGAAGGATAGTGGATAGATCAAGGCAAGGGGTTACAGAAGATTTGGAGCGAGAGCAGATAGGAGTGTTAGAGGAAAGGAAGTGGAGAAGGATGGTGGATAGATCAAGGCAAGGGGTTACAGAAGATTTGGAGCGAGAGCAGATAGGAGTGTTAGAGAAAAGGATGTGGAGAAGGATAGTGGATAGATCAAGGCAACTGGAGATGTCGATTGACGTTACACTTGAATAGTTTGAGATTATAGTCATCAGAGAAACAGGAATGAGGAAGGGAGTTCCATAGGCGTGAGGTGCGAGACATGAAGCTATTGGAGTAGAAGAGACGTCACAGTGAAAGGGTGGGAGCAGGATGCCAGCCTCGTAGGGCGCTTGATAAAAAGTTGAATGAACTTGCCGCTCAAAATGTTCACTGTGAGAGTTTGCTTTGTTTTGTTTTACGGCATATCAACCTCAACGGGTTATTTAATGCCGACAAAGTTTTCATTGCTGGTAATATTTTGTTTTGTCAAAAATCTATTTCTGGTAATGATTTTTTTTCTTCAAAAAAGTATTGCTGGTAATATTTGTTCAAAAACATATTATTGGTAATATTTTTTCTTCAAAAATTTATTGCACATAATAATGTTTTATTTTATTCCTGGTTTGAAAACCCATTTTTACCCCAGTTTCGGGGTTAACAATTATGTATGTATGTATGTATGTTGCGGCATTCACCCTGGATCGGTTAAGCCGGCTCCTTCCAAAGAATTTACCGCGTCCCGAACGAAGGCCGACCAAGCACGGCGATCCGTCGCCAATGCTGAAACGAGCGACAGCCATTCCCGATTCCAACGGCGGTGAATTCATGAAACGGAGTGACAAGGGAGTTTGAACTTCACACGCGGTCCCCACACCTCGCGTGCTATCCCAGTGGAGGGAGGAATATGTTCTTACTTGCCGCAGAATTTCCACAGACGCAGAGGCAGGAGTAACCAAGAGGCCGCCGGATGCCGGTGCAGACACCGATTGGTTTTGAATTCAGAGTTGACCTTCTCCTAGACCAGTTGCCATCCAAGGCTATAGAACCTAGTCTGTCCTGCTATTTACCCATAGTTGGAGGGAGAAGAAGAGGATTCACACCTTTCCCAAGGGTGTTAGCACGTAAGTAACAATTTGCCCAAAGCTGGGACCCTAATAGGTGCTACCACCTCGAGTCAGGGTGGACATGGGAAAACCAGCAATTAAGAGGTCGTACCATGCTACTTAAAACCCCCTGATCAGATGTCTTGCTATTGGACGTAGTATATCGTGTTATCTAGGACATGAATGTAGTTTATTCCCATACCCAGGACGGTCACTCTGAGAGAGTTGAAAGAATTTTGTGAATCTGAGAAAATGTTGAGTAAACTTTTAGCGTTTGAAGGAGTGAATGTCCCGTAATGTTTGTAATTAATTTCCCGTTGCTTGTCATTCATTAAGTTTGAAATGTTCGTAATGTAGTTTGGAAAGTTTCGTATGTTTGCAATGTAGTTTGGAAAGTTTCGTACGTACGTGTGTGTATGTGCGCCTGTGTGAATATGTTTTCATAGCGTCCGCCCGCTAGGGGTCCAGACGCGATCTCTTTTTTACAACTAGATTTTTGTAGCGAGAGAAAACAAAGAAGAACGAATTCGTGTCTGGCATTTATAATCAACTTAATCACGTGACAGGCTCGAAAGGCATTTATAGATTTTGGGCGGAATTATTTTTTAGTCAGGTCAAGAACTAGGTAGATGTTATTAGAAGGCATAGCATTTTTAAAACAAGTATCTATCTTGGAGGCCGTGGAACTACTCAGTAGGCTTTCCCTATCAATCTTGTATTGATCATTAAGCACACCATTCCTCTTAAACGTTTAGAATAAGGTTGCTTTTTTTTTTAAAAATAGTCATTGAGAAGGCACGGTGGAGTAATGGATAGCGGCTCGGATTGAGGAATCGGAGAGCAGAGTTCGAATTCCAATCGAATCGATTGCATTCACTTACGCGCTAATACCCTTGGGAAAAGTATGGATCTTCTACTTCTTCCAGAGCTATGGGCAAATATCAGGACAGACCGGGTTCTATAGCCTTGGATGGCAACTGGTCTACCGCAGAAAGAAATGCCTCGTCAGTCATGTATCGAAAGATACATGATCGCCTAAGCGTGTATTATGCATAGCACACAACTGACTGAGTGAGGAGGCACAGTGGATTAATGGATAGCGGCACGAATTGAGGAATCCGAGAGCCGAGTTCGAATTCCAGTCGAATCCATTATATTCACTTACCCTTGGCAACCCTCTTCTTCTCCGACCAGGTAGGGGTAAATAGCAGGTGACTGACTTCTAAAGCTTAGATGGCAGAAAGAAATGGCAACCTACTGCGGGAAAGGGCAAAACTGACTGAGTAATCATCGCACATTAAACATAGTATTATTAATAAATCAAAATAAAATATTTAAGTTCTGTGGATGAGTTTAGGCGAGACAATGCTTGTCGAATGTAAGCCATTCGATATTAAGCCTCTATGCCAAATAAATGCCCGAAGATATAGGCTTTGTTGTTGACATTCAATATTATCCAACGTCTTAAGTGTTATTACCATTCGCCTTTTCGGAGTGTTGTCCTAACGTTATTAAGCAACATGAATATATCATGCTTTTGAAAAAAAAAAAAAAAAACAATATTAACACAATGGTTGTTTTCGTAAAAGACACATCTCTTTAGGAATACGTTTTCCCGTTTCATCTTTGATGTTTCAAATAATCGTCCGCCATATTAGCATCTTCTTTGAATATATAAGTCACAATGAATATTGTTTTCTAAAACAAGAGCAAATATTCAACGCTTATTGTGGCCTGAATTGTGTAAAGAGTGCCTCATGCAGACATTCATGTATTTAACTTCAGAGATCAAGTGGTCGAGTATAATAATAATAATAATAATAATAATAATAATAATAATAATAATAATAATAACAACAACAGCAACAACAATAATAATAGGTTTTTGACCTGAAAATAATGTCAATTTTGCAGAGGGATTAAAAAATAATTCAACTATAACGAGCAATCATTTTTTTGCTCAACCACATATTCGCTATTATATTAATAATGAATAAAAAAAAGTCTCAGTTAAAACCTTTTGTAAAGGATTGTATCAAACAGTAGATCATGAAAACTGGAAATAATAATAATAATAATAATAATAATAATAATAATAATAATAATAATAATAATCCGTCCTGGATATGACAATAAGCTACATGCGTGTCCAGGGTAAGACGATAAACTACGTCCAACAGCAAGGTTTCTGATCAGGAGGTTTTTGAGGAGCGTGGAACCACCTCTTAATTGCTGGTGTTCCCAGGTCCACCCTGACCCGGGGTGGTAGCACCTGTTAGGATCCCAGCTATGGGCAAATAGTTAACCCCGAAACTGAGGTAAAAAGCATTATGAAAATGTAAAAATATGTTTTCATACCAGAAATACTTTGTAAAAAAATGATTACCAGAAATAAATTTTAAAGAAAAAAAACTATTACCAGCAATACATTGTGGCACAAGGCCGAAAAAGGGGAGGGGTTGAGGTTGGTCTTCACTAACTATCTTATTCACTCGTTACACTGTCCTCATTCACCATAAAAACCCTTCCGTCACCAATCAATCCTTCATACACCATAATATCACATCCCCTCAAGGGGAACCTACGAAACGCGCCCCATATCATAAAAATTTAATGATAATAAACTATATATACAATTCTAAAGATGAAAAATGAGAGGGAAGGGAGATGAACCCAATAACAAACTAAACATGAACACAAAGTGAACTAAACATAACTGATATTAGTAGGGCCCGTCCAACCCTTAAGAAGGAGAGAGACCGCTGTATTCTAATGTCGTCTTTATGACGACATGGGTTTTGGTGTTTATGCGACATGGCAGTGGTGTTTCTATACAGAGCTCTAATTGCCTCAACAATTCTGGAGGGTATAGCATAGATTATACTATCGCAATTAACGCTTTGAGTCCTGAATATTGCATTACCGGTGGGAGAGGAAAAAAAAAGACGTAGTGCCCAGCCAGTGGTTGAACAGTGGGAGAGAAAAATGACTTAATGCCCAGCCACCGGTTGAACGGTGGGTAAACAGCTGTGATTATTTTTTATCGACCGTAAAACATTACATATCAATTATTTGCGAATTTTGACTGAGAAGCTCAGGCAGAATGGTTAAAATTGATCTCGGACGCAGGGCTCAAAGGGTTACATAACCCATAAAGGTGTTGATATGCCGCACAACAAAATAAATAAACCAAACCGTCCGCACGATGAGATCGCCCCACCCCCTACACACACTCCAGACCGACATCGTCAAAAAGTCACATTCTTGACAAATCGAACATGATTAAATGCGAACCCGACTGGAAGTGGACGTTCTAACCATTCGTCGACGTGGTACCGTACGGTACTAACTTGCAAACGTAATGAACAAATTTGAAAATCAACGCTACCTCATTCACATTACATTGGGTTGCGTCGTTTAAACACATGCAAGTCAATTTTTAATTAATTTTGAATTTACTTTATTCCTTTTTATTTATTTCGATTCCTTTTGAAGAAAGGGAAAAAAACTCGTCTATGTTTGCGGAAAAATTACAAACTCTCAACTGGTTAGATATTATGTTTTATTAGAATGATTTTGTAACTGGTCATAGGCCAGAGTTTTTAAACAGGCCATTCGTTAAATGAGGAGTAGGTGTAGCGGCAAATTGAACAGGTCATTCGTTAAATGAGAAGTAGGTGTAGTGGCAAGATAAACAGTGCATTCGTTAAATGAGGAGTAGCTATAATGGTAAGTTAAACAGGTCATTCGTTAAACGAGGAGTAGCTGTAGTCGTAAGTTAAAAAGGTCATTCGTTAAACGAGGAGTAGTGTAGTCGTAAGGTAAACAGGTCATTCGTTAAACGAGGATTAGCTGTAGTCGTAAGTTAAACAGGTAATTCGTTAAACGAAGAGTAGCTGTGGTCGTAAGTTAAACATGTCATTCGTAGAACGAGGTGTAGCTGTGGTCGATAGTTAAACAGGTCATTCGTTCAACGAGGAGTAGTGTAGTCGTAAGTTAAACAGGTAATTCGTTAAACGAAGAGTATCTGTAGTCGTAAGTTAAACATGTCATTCGTAGAACGAGGTGTAGCTGTGGTCGTAAGTTAAACAGGTAATTCGTTAAACGAGAAGTAGCTGTGGTCGCAAGTTAAACGGGTCATTCGTTAAACGAGAAGTAGTGTAGTCGTAAGTTAAACAGGCCAATCGTTAAACGAGAAGTAGCTGTAGCGGTAAGTTAAACAGGCCATTCGTTAAACGAAGAGTAACTGTAGTTGTAAGTTAAACAGATCATTCGTTAAAGGACGTGCTGTAGTAGTAAGTTAAAAATGTAATTCGTTAAACGAGGAGTAGCTGTAGTCGTAAGAAACAGGTTATTCGTTAAACGAGAAGTAGCTGTAGTGGTAAGTTAAAAAAGTCATTCGTTAAACGAGGAGTAACTGTAGTGGTAAGTTAAACAGGTCATTCGTTAAACGAGGAGTAACTGTAGTGGTAAGTTAAACAGGTCATTCGTTAAACGAAGAGTAGCTGTAGTCGTAAGTTAAACATGTCATTCGTAGAACGAGGTGTAGCTGTGGTCGTAAGTTAAACAGTTCATTCGTTAAACGAGAAGTAGCTGTGGTCGCAAGTTAAACAGGTCATTCGTTAAACGAGAAGTAGTGTAGTCGTAAGTTAAACAGGCCAATCGTTAAACGAGAAGTAGCTGTAGCGGTAAGTTAAACAGGCCATTCGTTAAACGTGGAGTAGCTGTAGTCGTAAGTTAAACAGGTCATTCGTTAAACGAAGAGTAACTGTAGTTGTAAGTTAAACAGGTCATTCGTTAAAGGACGTGCTGTAGTAGTAAGTTAAAAATGTCATTCGTTAAACGAGGAGTAGCTGTAGTCGTAAGAAACAGGTTATTCGTTAAACGAGAAGTAGCTGTAGTGGTAAGTTAAACAGGTCATTCGTTAAACGAGGAGTAACTGTAGTGGTAAGTTAAACAGGTCAGTCGTTAAACGAGGAGTAACTGTAGTGGTAAGTTAAACAGGTCATTCGTTAAACGAAGAGTAGCTGTAGTGGTAAGTCTTATATTTTCGCCACCTTACTAGGATCCGCATTTGGATTCGTTTTAGAGATTGTTCGCCACTTATCATGACAGCAGAACGTTGTCAGTCCAAGAGAGACGAGCGGGGATCTTTTGGTTCATGAACTCTGCTCCTATCATAGAAACGAAGCCATATTGCAGTGAACACGTTAAAAAGCAGGTTCAAAGGGTCTGTTTTAATTCAATCGGTAAAATGATTAAAAACAAGATATTGATTTTCAGATGTTTTTATATTTTATTTCACAATTAAAATGACGTTATCTTTTATTTAAGTAATGACGATATGGAGCTGATATCAATTATTTAAGAAAAGGCGAACCAAAGTGAACCAGAGAATGAATTCTAAGAATTTTCGATGCTCGTGACTCTTGTTTACATGTCAACTGAACCATTTCACGGAAATTCATCCTACACTAAATGCATCTATCTATTCCTTGTTCGTTTCAGTCTATATTTCTGCAGCGTAGTATTGTAAATATTTACACTATTTACATTGTTTGGACTGTTCTCCTCATCTTTATTGCCATATTCACCTTCAACATCTGTCTCTATTTCTCAGATAGGTATTGTAACTATTTACACTATTTACATTGTTCTGACTGTTGTCCTCATCTTTATTGCCATATTCACCTTCAACATCTGTCTCTATTCCTGTGATGATATATTGTAACAATTTACACTATTTACATTGTTTGGACTGTTGTCCTCATCTTTATTGCCATAATCATTTTCAGCATCTGTCTCTGTTTCTGAGATAAGGTATTGTAATGGCATATTCACAAGGTTTCGGCCGTTGTACGCTCCTGCCTCCTTCAGGTGATACTTCTGGGAATTTCGGATCGAACCCTTTATTCAGGTAGTAGACTGTTCTAATGACTTTTTGGATACCCCAGATTTAGATAATTCGCCTTGATATCTCCCATTTGTTCTTTCCGCTGAGGTCAGAGATTGAACGCAAAACTCGTTGCGTCAAGGCACTTTTTGGATCAATCAACCAACGCTTTTATCCACGAGGCACTAATGAGGGAATCTTTGGGATTTATGTCTCCAATAATGTCTCCGCTCCATTTTTTAACAGAGCTTATATTACAATTTTCAATTTCCCTCCGTCTGTTTTTGCTGTCTTTCTCTATCACTTTGTATTACTGGTTTCCATATTATAAGTTTTCATTCGTTGTACGCTACGGCCTTCTTCAGGTGATTGGAATTTCTCAAGGACACATGGCCCAGTAAATAAAGACGTTGGTTAGATCCAGTGACTAGGCCCAAAAGTTGTGAGTTCAATACCAGGCCACGGCAGTGCTGAACGAAAACTTGGAGAGTTGAGTTAAAGGGAAATAACTGAGATATCCGGAAGAGGCATGGCACGAGGAACTAGAACAATCTACACCGGTGCAGAAAATAAAGGTTTCGTTTCGAAATTCCAATCAACTGAAGAAGGCTGGAGCGTACAACGGCTGAAACGTAAATAATGTCAGTAATCTATGGAAATATGTAAATAATGCAAGTAATCATAATACCTCACCTCAGAGATATAGAGGCCAAAATCTTGTGAATATGGCAATGAAGATGAGAGTAGCTGTCCGAATAATGTAAATAATACAAGTAATCTTAATAGTTAATCTCGCAGATATAGAGACTGAAACGTTGTGAATATGGCAATGAAGATGAGGATAACTGTCTGAATAATGTGAATAATGGTAGTAATCATAATACCTCATCTCAGAGATATAGAGGCCTAAACGTTTTGAATATGGCAATGAAAATGAGGGTAACAGTTTGAATAAAGTAAATAATGCAAGTAATCAAAATACCTCATCTCAGAGATATAGAGGCTGAAACTCTGTGAATATGGGAATGAAGATGAGGCTAACAGTCCGAATAAAGTAAATAATGCAAGTGATCAAAGACCTCGCCTCAGGGATATAGAGGACGAAACGTTGTGAATATGGCAATGAAAATGAGGGTAACAGTTCGAATAAAGTAAATAATGCAAGTAATCATAATACCTCATCTCAGAGATATAGACAGATATCCAACAAATATGAAAAAGACCGGAGCGTGCAACGTCCGAAACGTCGTAAATGTGTTATTAAATTTGGGGGCAAAAAGTTCTAACTATGAAAATAGTATGAATTGTACTTTTCTTTTACATTTTCAGAACTTTTTTGACCATTTTTTACTTGTTCTACATTAGAAGAAATTATAATAACATTTCTTTTTATCAATCCTATGCCAAATTAATAATTTTAATTTTTACCAGACAAGGCTATGGAAGTAAATCCAGGGAGAAAATCTGAAATAGGACCCCAAAGGCAGTTGTCTGTTAACTCTCACAAACTTCCAGCAACTTCTGCAGCTAAGCTTGTCCCAAAGATAATGTCTGGTATTGCTTTGGATCTTGTCGGTGTGGCCGAGAGTGGGATCATGTGGTCTAGGTATTGCAGGGCCTCCATATATTATCGCCTAGGCATACACCCTGGTTAATTCATTCCAGTTTACCACCAAAAGGAATGAATTTTGACCAAACAAGACGGTACAATTATAACGCGAGGTAAACGGAAGTTCGTCGAAGACGCTAAGTTCATGTGGATAAGGGTCATCGATGTGGTGATCGACTTTTGGTTTGCGAGGAAAATATTCAGTTATGCTCTCGAGCCAAAGTTACAAAATTAATGAAGATACGACTACAGGTCTTGCCACGCTTTCAAATCCTACATTTTTAAAAAATCTATTTATCCTTTATTTCAACACTATTTCAACTGGCCGACCGTCATCAAGCCGACCGTCATCAAGCCGACCGACTACCTTTTGTTCACAGACATGGGAACTGAAATAAACGAATAAATAAATAGACTCCATCAGTCAATTAAGTGCCACATGTGATACACGCATGGCGGATCATGTGTCTTTCAATACATGACCGAAGAAGCAGAAGATTTTTTCCTGCATTAGGTTGCCATTTCTTTCTGCGATAGACTAGCTGACAAACAAGGCTAAAGAAGCAAGTCTCTCTTCTATTTAAATTAAATATTCACAAAGATTTTTTATATTATTGTTCACCCAAGAGCCACTCAAATCAGAGGTTTATCAAACAAGTCGTACAAAGAAGGACTAACAGATACATAGGAAGATATGTAAGTTGCCATTTCTTTTTGTGGTAGACAGGTTGACAGCCAAGGCTAAAGAATCCAGTCTGTCCTGCTATTTAAATTAAATATTCACAATGATTCTTTTTTATATTATTCTTCACCCAAGAGCCACTCAAATCAGAGGTTTATCAAACAAGGAAGGACTAAAAGATACGTAGGAAGATATGTAAGTTGCCATTTCTTTTTGTGGTAGACTGGTTGACAACCAAGGCTAAAGAACCAAGTCACTCCTGCTATTTAAATTAAATATTCGCAATTAATTATTCTTTTTTTATATTATTGTTCACCCGAGAGCCACTCAAATCAAAAGCATATCAAACGAGGCGTACAAAGAGGAACTAAGAGGTACATATGAAGATATGCAGAACAGATACATAGAGACGTAGACTTGAAGATACGGAAAGAATCCTTTTGGGAGTCTGTTCCATATTGTCACTGTTCTGGGGAAGACCTGCCTGGATGTAACTTCTTTCTTACCAGTGGAATGAGACGGAAATGAGGACGATTCGACACTTGTGTACGTGGCCCGGTGAGTTCTAGATATGAAGGTCTGCACTGGTGAAATCAAGAATTTTCGCTCGCCTTTATATCAACTATGGTAATAGCGATAATGTGATGAAAGGCTCCGTTTGTTGGAAATGGACAGCGGCGTGGAATAGAATTCAAACCCCAACGCTATTGTATTCAAGACTGGAATGTGAGGATTGGGCAAATCTAGTCCATATATGATAGCCATTTTTTTGTTGTGTTATGGAGTGGCTCTTGTAAAGATAGAGGAGTCAGATACTTTCTGGGGCGATACAAACTGTATAAGTGCTACACCTGTTGATAATAAAATAATAAATTCTTGCAGTCACAGCTTTTTTACAGGACCCAGTAACTCATAATGAACAATAGATGTGTAGCCAAACCTGTGATGAAAACCTTGTTTACATTGTTGATATCGGATTTCTATAGATAACTAATGATTTGGCGTTTGATGTTAACATACAGTGGCCGGGTTTTTATCAACTAAGTGGCTTGTAAAGAATAGGAATTTCCTGGCCAGCAATATGTTTCAAATGGTTAAATATTGCCCTTGATTCTCGGATAATAATTCATGAGAGAATTCTCTTTTTGATTTCTTTGAGATACACGCATGTTCTACACTGTGAATTTTCCCGGCTTTTGATACTCTAACGTGGGTCGACATCAGTAAACGCGTTCAAACGTTTGCTCTTCAAACTGGTCGATCTTCCAGAATGATCACTACTCTTTATTTTAAATTTGCTAAGACATTGACGCCATTATTTTTCATACTAAACTTAACAAGTCTCGGGAGCCACTCAAGGTAGAGGCTTCCCGAATGTGGTGGGATATGAACGTGTGAAGTGCTACAAGGAAATGAAGACTACGACGATAAGGTCATGACTGACCCTTCACTTGAAAAGTTTAGAGTTAGTAGTGTCCAGGAAAGTATCCACGCGGGAGCCTGTTTCACAAAGTAGCAGTTCTCAGGATAATACTGAGTGGAACTTTCTTGTTAAAAATGGAATACGGAGGATATGCAGATGATTCAACTCCCTGGGAATAACAATGACTAATCCTAGCTACAAATGTCTAAACAACAGTTTTCTACACGGCACAAATATTCTACGTTTTCTTTTTTCAATCACCATATTTACAAAATTCATGGAGTATAAAATGCTGGACGTGGTATTTATTTAAATACACTTAATTTATTGAGCGACTGATTTGTTTTTGCTTCTTATCAACCCTTGGTAGGTTATTGAAAGCTGAAGCATATCTCAGATTATAAGAGGCAACTTACAGTAAGCGATCCTTGATCTAAGTTCTGAACAGATCGTCGCTGCTGGATCGAACAGAGATCGAACAAGAACAGGTGATTTCAGCGGATTTTGCCAGTAGGTACTTTTAAAATAATATCTTCCATGGAGTTAAAATTAAATAAATTGTAGTGTCTATGTATTTCATTTTACTCCAAATAAACGTACAGTTAATATAGCTGGATAGCCGTAAATGCACACATGTGCAGCTCAAAACGTACAGAATCGAAAATAAAGCCTGCAAAAACAATGCTTTGTATATCTACCTTTGGGCATCGAAACAAACATGTTCTCTTGCGGGCACATAATCGTGCAGTTGTTGAATATCATCCTGTGGGGCAATATTTCTATCTGTTCCGATGAAGTAACTTAGGTAGTTGGGCTATTGCCGGTTTAACGCAGTACAACAATCCAGGAACACCGGAATGTTGCGTATACATTTCGGAGGGGACTTCCAGCAAGAGTGACGTTATCGTCCCTTTTTTTTTTTTTTTTGAAATTAAATTAAGTTTTAAAAGAGGAGAAAAGAGAAATACAGAAAAAATTAGACACAATAATCAAAACACAAAATTCCTTCTTCAAAATGAAGAAAGAATTAAAATTAACAAGATATAATGAAAAAAGACAAAAAAACTTGGTTCAAATCAAAAAACGATTAGACGTGCAAAAAATTTTACTTAAATGCTATAAAATGCAAAATAATGTAATACGAAAAAAGAAACGAAAAACGTAATATATAAGCGTATAAAAAGGTCTTTTTAAAAACAATTACAACAGCAAAAAACAGGGAAACAAAATACAGGGTGACCCCAAAAAACGGGAACTTTTTAACAATCCAATAAAACCAAGAGTGATGGAAGAAAAATATTTAATTCATAGTAATTGAAACCTTAAAACATGCCATTTAAGAAACAATGATGGAATTTTCATTTTTTTAAAATTACGTCCTGTAGATGGCGTCCTCCTGTACGAATGCATTCTTGAAATCTGCTGTTGAGATTCCTCATTGACTGCTGCAACATCTCAGCTGGGATACTGTGAATTTCATTCTCGTTACTAAAATGGCGAAATGTTTACTTGCTCAAGGTCACTGTCTCGCAGTGTTGCCACTTGCTCATGTCTGGCAATACGCACTTAAAAAATTCCCGTTTTTTGGGGTTACCCTGTACAAGGATCGAAAAACGTAAAAATAACAAGTCTTACGATTTAAACCAAAATGGCCGACATTACACGAAAAAGCAAGTATTGCTAAGAAAAATAAAGAAACTAGAAATATAACAACGGAAAGATAGGCAGGAAAATAAAATATCGAACCGGTCTGGAGATCAATCAATTTGTCGAATATCTTTCAGAGCATGTTAAGTATCATATGGGAATGTACTATTCTACACATTGAATGTCTTCCTGACATAGATGGCATTCCTTCCACAAACACCAAAGGTTAACGAGAGTTAGAACTTATAGTACGCAGTAGCCTGATGTTGGTTCTCAATCTATTCGTCATGCACATATACGTACAAAAAGGTTTCGCACGCTGTGTTTATGTTACATACGTAAATAATTATCACTTGCATGAATGTAGTACTTACTTTTTTCGCCGAACTTTACATAGCTTCTTTCAAAAGTCGCGGTGTCGCTCTCACAACAGAACGAGAAATATGCAAAACCATTTTGTGGCTTGAGTAAAGGTCTTGCTAAAAGATTCCTGACGGGTTCTGTTGACGTTCTTGGAGCTGCATGAGCTTGGATATCTCCTAGGGACGCCGTCCGGTCTCCCACTGCAGCCCTCACAATGCGTCGATGATGAAGAATGTCTGTATCGTGGCCGTCCAGAATACGGTATATGCATATAGGAAAATTTATTTGACACCTTTTGCCAACATCGAAGTACCACCGTCGCGCCACGTCCAGCATGAGTAACAATTCTCCGAAAAGACACTTCGGCATCTCGCAGTCTCACAGTCCGATAGCGCTGAAAGGGTTCTAACCGAACAAAAAGGTCCAGTTTGTCTCTCCATGACACCTAATTACACTGATTTGTTTCAACTTACTGAAACTTATTGCAGTATAAGTTACCTTATAGAATACACAGTCTACATATTGATGTGAGCGTTACTACGATACAAAAGTTAATAGTTTTTTACCATAAAATCTACAAGTAGAATGCGAATGAGAATACTGTAATCAGGTAAAAATCGGTTTCATCTCTTTTATTTTCCGTCAGTCAATAAACGATACGCAGCTTGATAGATGAAATATTAAACACACTGTATATACTCGAGGTTAGTGCAAGTTTTTATGGTCAGTTTTTTTTTAACAAAAATATAAGGGGTCTTACTATACACAGGTAAACTGTTTTGAAGAGGTTAAAAATCAGATATTTTCTGTGACTGGTTGAACGAAATCTAAATCTTCGTATTAAATATTTAAAGGTAAGTGTTTTTTCTCACGATTTGTAGAAAAACGAATGAAACTCATTTATTAGCTATGGAATATGCCCAAGATAACGCCCAGTGCTGTTATTTTTGATTGTGGTAGGCTTACTAGTATTTCTTAGAAGCTGGGATCGCATTATACACGAGCTATATGAAAAAATCAAGTTTTTCACACACAAAAAAACTCAGGAATCGCCTTATACAATAAATAGACTTATACACTACTATATTCTGTAATCTCTGTCTTCTTTATATTTAGTCTTCATTTCTCACTAGCTGTTTCTTTTCAAAGGCGAATAAGTATCGACTGAGGAAGTGAATTCAACAGGCTGCGTTCAATTTCTCAAAAATGCTCTCTCAATCAACTCGACTTTTATTAACAATCTTCTTTTCTAATTATTACCCTAACACAATATTATCACCAGGAAAGCGATATTCTTTTGAAGAAAAAAAAACAACAACCTTATAACATTAACAAATTGGTTGCTTTTTGTAAATGACCCATCTCCTTAAGAATACGGTTTTCCCGCTCTAACTTTGATGTCTGAAAGTATCGTCTGCCATATTGATATTTTCCTTGAATCTGTTAGTTACAATGAATATTGTTCTCTGAAACAAGAGAAAATATTCAGCGCTTATTGTGACGTGAAGTCTTCGGCCATTGTTTGAGAAACTGGGCAATCGTTCTTTAGCAACTATCCTGTTTTGAATACACTTCACCTTTATAGTTGGCTATTTATCGTTTAAAAACATTAATTGTTCCGTATTGTGTAAGGTGTTTTTCATATAAACGCTGCAGCATTTGAAATAATCGAATGTGATAGCAATGTAATCATTATGTGAGATCGATCGGAAAACAAGGAATAAGAACTAACTCAAATGTAAGGAACATCTCTTCTTCCTCAGCAATCAGAGTTAAACTAGTCCTTGTGTAGCTGGCTGTATAATGTAAGGATTACTATGAATTAGAAATCATGGCAAAAAGTAACGGGAGACCATTACACTGTATTTCCAAATAAGTCATGTCTCGTCATAAAAAAAACGAGATCTGTGGAAATCCAGGACTGCCTCCATCTTAGAGGCATTTTTTAAACTTACTTTCCAGAAAATAATATTGTTATTTATTATTATCTATAAGCAAATTCAGTTTGACAGAATGCCACATATATAATTCACCCTCCAGTGATGATTATACTCATGAATTAATCATAATATCTAGAATATTAATGTCTCCTTAAAAACTTTCTGTAAGAAAAACGGATGTCAAATGTTATGAAAAATGGAAAACATTGTAAAAAAAAAAATAAAAGCCCAACATGCAGATTACAAATTGGAAATACGAAAATCAGGCATGTAGAACCATTTAAATATCTAAGAAGTATTTTAAGAAAAAAGCGGCAATGAAATCTGAAGACGCATTGGGATAGCGAAAGATGCCTTTCAAAAGCTAAGTAAACTATCAATAAAGAGTTAAATTTCGTTTGAAAAAAGAAAAGAATACGGAAATGTTATGTAATATCCGTCCTTCTATATAGCAGTGAAGAGACTTGAGGCAACAGAAATGTGGTTCTACAGAAGGATGCTGAGCATAGCATGGAGCAACAACGATTTTCATTGAGAAAATGAAAACAAAAATGATACTTATACTTTGCATTAGAAAGAAACAGTTGAAATTTCTAGTGTCTATAATGATGAAAGAATGCTTAGAGAATTTGGCACTCACATGGTATTGAAGTTAAGAGGGGCAGTGGAAACTAGTGCATATCCTAGGTAACCATTTTATGTAACAGTTCTTAGGAGAAATCGTAAAAAACGTCGAAATTAACTAAGAGTTCCAAAGACAGGAAATTGTGGAGAGCACTAATCTCCCATGTCGAGAACAGACACAATGGATATAAGAAGAAAATACGCTTAATCTTTTCTTCCGTTGGATTCGGATAAAGTATTTGACGTGTGTACGTGGAAACCATTTTTGTAAGGTTTCTTATTTTGGGTTTTTTGTTTTATTTTGATTTAATTTTGGTCTCTCTTTTATTAAAGCGGGGAGAAACATTCTCGAAGAGTCAATGGTCATACGGCTCTATGGGTCAGACTGCGCTCCATACGTATGCGTCCTACCAGTGCGGTGATGACACGGAATCGTCTTGGCGGACGGCTTCCTAGCGTGGAGACTCCCTACGATGGAATTAACGGACACGTGCCCGTGACCCAGGCGAGGCTTTAGGTTGGAGCAAATCAACTGTCGTTTGGCCTGGAGACGGTTGGGCTGCGCCAGGTATACTTGCCTCAGACACGCAAGGTATAAATTAATACTTCTCTGGCCTTCAACACAGATGGGCGTGGAATAAATTGTTCAGGTGTCCAGTTGCGCTTTGACCCTACGTCCACACCCAATCATAGGATACTTGATTGATTGATTTGTTTCCTTATCAACCATTTTCAGGTTAATTTCATCCAGAAAATATTTTTGGATTGCAAGAATTTCTTTTTAGATATTAATGGTTTAGTGATTAAAATTTTACTAATTAACCTATAGTTGAGGGGGGAAGTGGATTCATACCTTTCCCAAGGGTACATGCACTTAAGTGAATATAACGGACCCAACGGGAATTGGAACCCGGCTTGCCGATTAAACAATTCCGAGCCTTTATCCGCGCATTCAAGTTTATGGTAGGTGCGCTTGGAATGATATAAAAGGAACAAAACAACACACTGAAAATTCCCTGGAAATCCCAGCTTAAGAGAAATGCAAAAAATCTCTTGTACAATCTACACACCATCCGCACATTCAAGTTTACAGTACCTGGTATTCACAATCGGTCAGCTACGCTGCTTAATTTCGCTGATGGGACGGGATTCGGTGTTTCAACGTGACGTGGCCGTTTGACAATCATAGGTTAAGAACGATGATGATGATGAGGAGGAGGAGGAGGAGGAGAAGGATGACGATGAGGATGTCTTAAGGAACAGAGAGAGAAGGAAATATCCAAAACAACTAAATATCAAAAGGTGACGCCTTTGTCTGAAGTTCCTATGTTGCCAAAGCCATTTCACCGACTTTATTACAACTGGAAGCAAACTAATTCTAATACCCAAACGATCAGAAAAGAAATAGAAATTGCTGGCATCTATATTACCGTAGGGCCCCTTCACACATTCATAATTGCGCTCAGAGATAGCTTATCAGAAATAACAGTCAAAATCGTATTATTGAATTTGTTTGAATCAAAAGGTTTTCTATTACAGAGATATTTTCTTGAAATCGGTTCCTTATTGTGTCGACCAAAATTATAGGCTGATATAAGAATGCAACTGAGACGAACGAAACAATATTAGTATTGATCAATATGTGTATATGTTAGTATTGATCAATAAGGGTATATGGTAGTATTGATTAATATGTGTATATGGTAGTATTGATCAATAAGGGTATATGGTAGTATTGATTAATATGTGTACATGGTAGTATTGATCAATAAGGGTATATGGTAGTATTGATTAATATGTGTACATGGTAGTATTGATCAATAAGGGTATATGGTAGTATTGATTAATATGTGTACATGGTAGTATTGATCAATAAGGGTATATGGTAGTATTGATTAATATGTGTACATGTTAGTATTGATCAGTAAGGGTATATGGTAGTATTGATTAATATGTGTACATGTTAGTATTGATCAATAAGGGTATATGGTAGTATTGATCAATAAGGGTATATGGTAGTATTGATTAATATGTGTACATGGTAGTATTGATCAATAAGGGTATATGGTAGTATTGATTAATATGTCTACATGGTAGTATTGATCAATAAGGGTATATGGTAGTATTGATTAATATGTGTACATGGTAGTATTGATCAATAAGGGTATATGGTAGTATTGATTAATATGTCTACATGGTAGTATTGATCAATAAGGGTATATGGTAGTATTGATTAATATGTGTATATGGCAGTATTGATCAATATGGGTATATGGTAGTATTGATAAATATGTGTACATGGTAGTATTGATCAATAAGGGTATATGGTAGTATTGATTAATATGTGTACATGTTAGTATTGATCAGTAAGGGTATATGGTAGTATTGATTAATATGTGTACATGTTAGTATTGATCAATAAGGGTATATGGTAGTATTGATCAATAAGGGTATATGGTAGTATTGATTAATATGTGTACATGGTAGCATTGATCAATAAGGGTATATGGTAGTATTGATTAATATGTGTACATGGTAGTATTGATCAATATGGGTATATGGTAGTATTGATTAATATGTGTACATGGTAGTATTGATCAATAAGGGTATATGGTAGTATTGATTAATATGTGTATATGGTAGCATTGATCAATAAGGGTATATGGTAGTATTGATTAATATGTGTATATGGTAGCATTGATCAATAAGGGTATATGGTAGTATTGACTAATATGTGTATATGTTAGTATTGATCAATAAGGGTATATGGTAGTATTGACTAATATGTGTATATGTTAGTATTGATCAATAAGGGTATATGGTAGTATTGATTAATATGTGTACATGTTAGTATTGATCAATAAGGGTATATGGTAGTATTGATTAATATGTGTACATGGTAGTATTGATCAATAAGGGTATATGGTAGTATTGATTAATATGTGTATATGGTAGTATTGATCAATATGGGTATATGGTAGTATTGATAAATATGTGTACATGGTAGTATTGATCAATAAGGGTATATGGTAGTATTGATTAATATGTGTATGTGTTAGTATTGATCAATAAGGGTATATGGTAGTATTGATTAATATGTGTATATGGTAGTATTGATCAATAAGGGTATATGGTAGTAGTTATCAAGACGTATATACATTAGTATTGATCAGTAGTGTATATGTTAGTATTGATCTATAAATGTATATGTTAATATTGATCAATAAGTACATAGATTAGTATTGATCAATAAGTGTATATGTTAGTATTGATCAATATCTATATGTTAGTATTAATTAATAAGGGTATATTGTATTAGTGATTAATATGTGTATATGTTACTATTGATCAATAAGTGTATATGGTTGTATTTATCAAGAAGTATATACATTAGTATTGATTAATAAGTGTATATTGCAACCGGTGTATACGGTAATATTGACCAATAAGTTTATATGTTAGTATATTTTAGTATTGATCAAAAAATATATACATTAGTATTGATTAATAAGTGTATATGTTAGTATTGATCAATAAGTGTATATGTTCTTGTAACCGGCACAATGAGTTTGGACAAATGTTTGATGGCAGCCGTGAAATGTAAAAGAGATGCATATATTCCTATCAAATGCCTGGAATATAAGGTAGTAACGAATTGTATATTTTCTGTTTTTTACTATTATTTTTATGCTTTTCACCCCAAGCAAGGCTGGAAGCCACTAGCACGCAAGGGGTTACAGAAGGTTTGGAGGGAGAGCAGATCGGAGTGGTAGAGGAAAGGATGTGGAGAAAGATATTGGATCGATCAAGGCAAGGGGGTTACAGAAGATTTGGAGCGAGAGCAGATAGGAATGAAAGGGGAAAGGATGTGGGGAAGGGAAGTGGATAGATCAAGGCAACTGGAGATGTCGATTGACGTTACACTTAAATAGTTCGAGATTATATTTGTCAGGGAAACAGGAATAAGGAAGGGAGTTCTACAGGCGAGATGTGCGAGACATGAAGCTATTGGAGTAGAAGAGACGTCTACATCTAAGTTTCAACGGTGAGGGGGTGGGAACGGGATGCCAGCCTCGTAGGACGTTTAAATTAATGAGGCCTGGGAACTAGCGAAAGCAGCTCATTGGAGGCACCCATGATAATGTTTAATATATAAATTAAGAACAATAACAGGTTAGCTACAATAACTCATATTAAAATGTAATAATGATAAACATTTACTGTAATAAAAGTTATGCGACAATTGATTCATTATTACAGGAGATCTTATTAGACAGAATAAGAGATAAACTGCAACAACTAATAATAAAATCATATCATTAAAAGAATACACAATAATAGAATTTATGTCATAGAAGATTCGTTCTTACCGGATATTTTACTAGGAACGAAAGAGATTAACAACGATAAGTAATAATAAAATGGAATAATTATGACAATATCCGTTAAGTGCCGTACGTGGTACACGATCGGGCGATCAGGTCTCTTTCGATTCATGACTGACTGTGTATATATTCTCGAAATATGTTGCCATTTCTATCTGCAATAGACGAGTTGCCAACCAGGGCTATAGGACCCAGTCTGTCCGGCTATTTAACCCATAGCTCGAGTGTGCGAATGGAGATGGATTGATACCATATTCTCAAAGGTATTTGCGCATAATGTATTATAACTAACCAGGAGAATAAGGAGAGTGATCAAACAGTTCAAAGCCGCAGTTATGCACAGCCATTGAAACCAATGTCTTGTGTGATGGAGCATTGTCTTGATGAAACAAAAACGAAATGATAGTATGGCGATGGACTAAAAGTAATGTCCAGTTTGTGACTTATGTTACTCAAGTGAATTTAGGTAAAAGGATTTTTGGTGAAAATGGCAAAAGTGGAATTTGAGGAAAAAATGTCGTGGTTCATTTCTAGGCGGAAAACCAGTCAACGTTTTGAAAACCTAAAATGTAACAGAGAATCGTGTCAGCCAGATAAAAGACTCCGAGTTGATTATATGTGGTTGCTGTAAGTACCAGGAATTGCGTCCTCTTCCACAATGGGCTGTTGAAAGAAGACCTTTTAGTTAGAGTAGGTGAAGCTGACTATTTGCATATGAATGATATTGGGCAGGTATTAGACAATAATCAACGTGGGTCTGGGTCTGGGATTGGGAGAGCTATCTAACACCAGTTTTTTCTTAATCAAGGGAGGGCGCTGTCAGCGTGCGGACGTGTGAAGACGAGGCAAGACAAGACAAGACAAGAGATGGTAAGATAAGACAAGGCAAGGCAAAGCAAGGCAATACATGACAAGACAAAAGACAAGGCAAGACAAGTCAAAGCAAGACAAGGAGGAAAGGGAAGACAAGAAAAGGTAATGCAAGGCAAGACATGACAAGACAAAAGACAAGACAAGGCAAGACAAGACAAGGCAAGACAAGGCAAGACAAGGCAATGCAAGGCAAGACATGACAAGACAAAAGGCAAGACAAGACAAGGTAAAACAAGACAAGATAAAACAGGGCAAAACAAGACAAGGCAAGACAAGACAAAGCAGGACAAGACAAGTCAAAGCAAGATAAGACAAGCCAAGACAAAACAAGGCAAGACAAGAAAAGGCAATGCAAGGCAAGACATGACAAGATAAAAGACAAGACAAGGCAAGACAAGACAAAGCAAAACAAGACAAGACAAGACAAGACAATGGAAAACTAGACAAGACAATGCAAAACAAAACAAGACAAGATAAAACAAGACAAGACCAGGCAAGCACATAAAATCGTCAGCCAATTATATTTTATTGAACATTTCGGAAATTATTTTGTAAAAAATAAAATTATTGTTTATTTTATAATTTTTTTTAGAAATATTTTAGGTCTCATATTCAAATTAAAATATACATGCAGACACGCAAACGTACATGCACAATGTAAATCAAATTAAAATGGGCATGTGTCCTGAGAACTGATTTGCATATCTTCCAACAACCCCTGCATAATAGGAAAAGAGTGCAATTTGGAAATATGGGAGA
This sequence comes from Acanthosepion esculentum, assembly GCA_964036315.1. Lineage (NCBI taxonomy): Eukaryota > Metazoa > Mollusca > Cephalopoda > Sepiida > Sepiidae > Acanthosepion > Acanthosepion esculentum. Next base: position 19,821,918 of record OZ038501.1, on the reverse strand, counting down.
TTTTGAAGACATTTTTATGACTCGTTCTGTATCTACACTAAATATATTTACTAATAGATGTAGTATTTTAAATGGACAATTCAGATTTGAAATTTTGTCATCTTGCTAACAGCGAAGCAACAGAGAGGAACTAGTAATAATTTGCAACTACCAAGTTAATATCTAGCACATTAGTACGGACGCAAAAGGTTCTTTGATCAACATATTGAAACTACTGATCGCCTAAACTCAGGATGCTCAATACTCGCAGAAATATTCTAAGCATGGACAAATGGTAGATTCTTAAAAACTAAAACCGTTCCTATTGTGGTTGGAGCTTTGCGTCTAATAAAGAAAGACATTCAACAACAAATCAACAAAATACCTGGTAAACTATCTCTCCAGATAATAAAAAAGGGTCTATATCCTGCAAAGAGCTTTGCCCATTTAAGTTTTTTGTTTGTTTCTTTGTTAATCTATTTTGCGTTTAATTAAGCGGAAACAACGAAAAATCACATCCTTCGGTTACATATTTGTTATGATTCGACATATAATTATAAAACAAATTCAGGTAAAAAAAAAGGATTTTTATAAAAATAATAATGATAATAATAATCTCGTTTGATTTAAATAATATTATGAAGTCGACCGAGATAGACGTGACCGTCTGCGGTAAAATTATAGATTACGGTATTGAACGTTGGGGATAAAGTTAGCCTACGGATGGATTGAACATTGCAGATAAGAAGCGAGAAGATTAAATTAAAATTTTAATACATTTAGAATTAGGAAGCTTCGAGAAAATATCTCCAACCTAAAAACCGTTTCCAGATTTTCGTTTTTTCTTCTTTCTTTCTGAAGAATAACGCATTTTATAATGATCAAATCGGAACATGCATTTTATAATGATCAAATCAGAACATTCTGGATAAATGTTCAATCTGTGTTCGTTCTTTATAATAAAGACCTGCTACCGCGATTCACTTGCTTTATTCAAAGAACACGCGCGCTTTTACAATGTTCACTTTCCTCTTATGCATAGTCGAGGTATAAACCATCGGTGAGCTCCGTGTGTGTTGGACAGACACAAAATGTGCCTGTACAGGCGTCTGCAGCAGGGATTAGGATAGCCGGGTGTGCAATGAAACAAGTAGCTACCATTATTACTCTAAGAACTTGAAGAATCAAAAATATGATAATCACCCTCGCAAGGAGGTCCCCAACTAGCGTCCAGTTGGCAGACAAATAAACCGGGTTGTAACTCAATACATATCCCAGCAGTCACGATTCTGATGGATATTTATTGAGCTCAGTATCCACACCTACATGGCACTGCAAACAGGATGGAAACTGAAGACTGGAAAAATTACATCATCGAAGCAGGAATGTCTGCCGACTCGACCTTGAAATATGCTGCAACATTTTCAAGTGAAAAGCTGACAAAAGACAACTTACAAATGGTGGATCTGGCTATATTAAAGGAGTTGGGAGTCACGTCAATGGGAGAAGCCCCTATCTATCCTTAAGCAAGCTAAGGAACTCTCCACCCAAACGACCCCTGCTAAAGCACCAGCAGCCAAGCTTCCACGGTTCCGTCTTGAAATGACCCCCTAACAATTCAGGAAATTTCGAATTGATTGGGAAGTATTCATAGAAATGCCAACGTCTCAGACCAATGTCCAATCATACAATTGTGCCAGTCAAACTCTACTTCTATTACAGTCGAGTGCTTTCCGTATCTTTTACCAAATTCTACAGAACTTGTAAATCTAACATATATCACTGATGCCTCACGAAGAACTTCTAGGTATGGATCTATGATTTCGTTACTGCTACCATATTCCATCAAGAGAAAATAATAGAATTAGTCTCATAGAGGGTTTCTATCATTGCTAATAAGGATTCTTGTGTTGTTGGGAAATAAATTTAATATTGGTTATATAGATTTTTATTCTGTCTACAAAAATTCAAAATTATGTCCAGAACGAAATAAAATTTATACTTCTGAATTACTGTGACGAGAAGTCATTATTTATATTATTTAACTTCGGACTATTGTCCTCATCTTTGTTGTTATGATCACAACGTTTCAACTCTTGTGGCCTTCTTCAGATCGAGACATTCAGAAGTATTTAAATTATAAGCGATATATAATCGTTTTGTTGTAGCATATGCCTACTGACGATAATGGGTATGTCCCCGTTCACATAAACACAATAGTAGTCTTCAGCTGTGCTGGTCAAACTCCCTGCCACCGGGCAGATAGGATCCCCAGACCAGGTGTTGTCGAAGGGCAGAGTCTCGTCTCGGAAAACGGCTACCCGACCCCGTTTTAGACGAGGTCTACGGGGAACTTTTGGTTGAGCCTACGAGCTCGGGTAACCCACATTAAATTCTGCCTTGTGCCACTTGTGAACACGTAGGGCGGTTGGTAGATATTCTGCAGTTGGAGATTCATTGTGGAATTAACTTCTAGCAGTTGACTTCTTCTTTTACGTGCCGCTGGCGAATCTTATATGTGTTGTTCTTGTCCTAAGTATTATCGTTCATTTACCAACCTTCGTGCAATTATTCTATTCACTAACCTCCCCTAGGTTACAACACCTTTTCTCAAATCAATGAATAAAAATGCTACCGAACGAATGAAGCCTGTAGGTCTTAGCGAGGACAATACTACTTCGAACCTCGTGACCTGGTACTAAAGAAACAAACATAACTGTACCAAGTAACAGAAACTACATCGGTTGGGGATTTTGCCACAGCTCAAATATATACTGCATGCAAATCAAAAAGAAAATAATGACATAATCAAGATGTTGATTTTTTACTACTTCAAATCAATGGTTAGGAAGGAAACTACAGTCAATAGTAGAAGAAGCGATAACAGTTACTGGACTTGAGCAGCTGATATTCCTGGAAAATTGTTTTACTAGAAAGATTTTAAAGACAATTTATGTTTAACATTCTTTTTATAGATACAAATATTTAAGTAAATGCTCTGTTTATAATAAATAGTATTAATAACATTTACCGGCCTGAATGTCCGAGAAATTTTCATAGAAAATATTCATCCTCAGACAGGATTCGAACCAGTAAATTCGACCTTGCCAGCCGAACGATCCTCTGTGGCCGAATCGGTTAAAAAGACACGTCGGGCTATATGAAGATTCCGTATAGGATACAGGTTCGAATCCTGTCGGAGGACGAATATTTTCTATTAAAATTTCTCGGACATTCAGGCCGGTAAATGTTATTTTATACAGTTTATTATAAAAACAGAGCATTTACTTAAATACTTGTATCTATAAAAAGAATGCTAAACATAAAATGTCTTTAAATAATTGTCGGACTTTGTCCATTTCATAATGTGTAGAAAGATTTTATAAATTACAACCGACCGTCGCACAGGTTGTTTGGTCAATGAATGACGAATGTTTCTTTATAAGGAAACGTTTAATATTAGCATTACCATTATCCTTCAAGGATCAGTTTAAAATTTCTGACGGTTACCTGGATCGACAAGTACTTGAAGAAGGCCCTTTTTTCCATGTCGACAATACAGTTAAATTCCCAGATCAATTTTGTGGAGAAGACAAATTGGTGTAAAATGACAATTGGAAAAAAAACCCTTAGGTTTTGCCGACGCGTTTCGTCTTCCAAATTTTTCAATACTTTTTGTATCATCGACATGGAAAAAATATCTTTGTATAAAGGAAATTTACATTAACTAGAAAAAGGCTTAGACAGAAGCATCTATCTTTTTAAATTTGGATTTTTTAATGTAACTATAACAAGAAAGATATTTCGATTTCATTTTTGCCTTGAAAAATATACGTTTCCTCTATGATCACGTGTCTACTTAATTCAGTAATAGGATCGGCAGTGTTTGGTCATTGGTGATGTACGTTCAAACTCAAATGTCGGTAGCGACACTTTATTCCTATATAACAATCATTTAATGCCGAAATCTAAATATTTTGAAAACAATTCTATGCCTTCACCTACAGATAAAATTATTATTGGTCATTTTACTATAAATATGTATTGTTGGTCATTTTTGTATATAAAAATGCACTGCTGGTATTTTTACTATAAAAATGTATTAATTACTTTAATAGGGTTTTATTTTTGTTTGAGGGTTCGCTATTTGCCCATAGTTAGGACCCTGGTAGGTACTACCATTCCGGATCAGACTGAACCTGAGAACAACATCAATTAAGAGGGATCCCCATGCTTCTCAAAACCACCAATCTCCTGATTAGAGGTTTTGCTGCCAGGCGGAGTTTATCGTCATACCCAGGGCTCCAAAGCGATATTAAAAAAGATATTAAGTATATTAAAAGTATTTGTAGCACCTCTCAAAAAAGACAGCAGAAAATCAATCGAAGTGACTTGACAAAATTCCATCCGGCTCATGCCTTTGACTTGATCAAAGTCCAGATTTGAACCGTATACAGATTATTTTGCATCTCATTAAACAGAAAGAAACACTGAATAATTTCTAAGTACTCAACAACTATTTGAAACTATGGTGATTTTCTAAGCGTAGATTAGATGTAGCCGAAAGTAGAGGGGCAGTTAGAATCGAACTCACTCCTCAGACTTTATTCTCCTACCGAGACGTGCCCCGACTACTTGTAACCATGAATATTGCATGGAATAACATCATCGACTATTTCAAGCTATACATATAGAATGAAATGACATTGAAACATATTTTAAACAACAAAAAACTGTCTGAAAGGTTTTATTTTTCCATAAAGCGTATCCATTGAAAGAATTCAAAGAGAAAAAAAGCTACCAAAACTAATTTACATCATCTATTTGATTAATTTTTGGTTGTTTCAAGACAAAGAATCTTTTGTTCCTACCATCAAAAGTCTTATATATTGCCTTTTAGACTATTGCCTATTATTTTTTACCATTGATGTATATGCAGTAAAATCCATGACAACCGGACTAAGAAGGCCTTCCGGATATGAGAAATTGGTTACAAAGTCCGGATATGAGTGCTCATATTTAGATTAGAATAAAAGAACTGAAATCAGGTTTAACATTTATTTTCAATGTTTTATAGTAAACAAAATAAGCTAATGGTGAGTGAAATATAACGGAATTGATTTTAAGGAAAAAAGAAATAAATTATGTAATGTTAATGAAAATTCATTAAATTACGTATGCCACGTATGCAAAACAAATAATGTAACGAGGATTTTTTTAATCGCTGTTGCATGATGATTCATTCTCTTCTAATGTCATTCTCAACCTTTTCCGCATTTCGTTTTGCTTTTGTTCCTGAAATTTTTTTATACGAAAGACACTTATTTTTTTAACTCTGCGTTCCTTATTGCAATCGTCATAGCTGAATGCTGGCTTTCTTTCCATAAAACTGACAACCTTTTCAATAGCTTTTTCAATTTCAGTCCAGGTTTCATCACAATCATGTTTTTTTTTATTTCCTTGTTCATTATGACTGTGTGAACGCTGAAAAATAGTTTCTTTAGATGATTTTATATCATACAATGTTGACTTTCCTATGTTAAGTCAGCCATTAGTTACAATGAACTTTCACCAGCGTCTAGTCTGTTTAAAAGTTCCACTTTTTGCGATAACTCCAAAGTTATTCTTTTCCTCTTATTCCCATCATCTTTTGCACCAATACAAGCCATTAGGGTGAAATATGCATAAGCAATTATCCAAAGTAAATTTCCTGAAAAACAGATATTTCAAATCAGTTACATATCACCCAAATAGTTCAAATATACTCATCAAAATCATGTCCGGATATGCGGGATTCCGGATATGCGGGATTCCGGATATGCTGGATTCCGGATATGCGGGATTCCGGATATGAGGGATTCTACTCTTTTCTATTATTTCTTTCATTCTTTCTTTCTTACTTACTTTCTTTCCGTTGTTTATTAATTCCTTTTTAATTTTATGCTTTCTTTCTTTCTTTCTTTCCTTCTTTCTTTGTGTTCAATGTTTATGTTTCCTTTCTTTTTCTTCTCTTTCTTCTGTAACAATATTCTTTCTTTCTTTCCTTCTTTCTTTCTTTCTTTCTTGTTTTCTTTCTTTTCAATGTTTATTCCTTCATTTCTTTTTATTCTCTATTTTTCCTATCAATTCAGTTACATATCACCGAAATAGTTCAAATATACACATCAAAATCATATCCGGATATGAGGCACTCCGGATATGAGGGATTCCGGATATGAGGGAGTCTACTGAATTTATACAACCATGAAATCGATACACAATAGCAGGTCAGAAATCTTTGATAAACGATATTCACTTTGAGCAATTAAATATTTAGTCATTGTTTAAAATTACAAATCAATATATATATATATATATATATATATATATATATATATATATATATATATATATATATATATATATATATATATATATATATATATATATATTGTTGCATTTGATGTATTCGCCAACCGGAATATTAATCAAACCATTTTTTGCCTGTGAAACGGTGAAAATTTACTCAAATATAACAAATTGTTTGTTTATGCAAGAATAAAAAGATTTACAATAGCAATGCATCAAAACTTTCATTCACTTATATGATAATAAAACCGATTTTCTTGATAAAGAATAAAAAGGAAACAGAAAAAAGCATTATTATTGTATTATTGAAAAATGGTATTCGTTGGCAAAGTTTGAATTGCACTTGTCGATAGCAAACTGGCTTCCTTTGTAATCTCTTATTCATTTTTACCTTCCTCCATCTTTAATCATCATGTTCAACATTTTTTTTTCAAATGCGTATCCTTAATTTCGAGAAAGTCTCGTCATTCACTCTTTAGTTTGGCGTTAGGAATCTAAGTGATCAGTTAAAACAATTATTAATAAATAGAATTTTTATTGTAAATGTGATGTAAAATCTCTTCGGTTTTCTTGCTTTCCTGTAAATTGTGGCCCGTAAAATTTAAATGGAACCTCAATTACCATTTTCTCCTTTTTTTTTTCCAAAAATGAACCCTGTCCTGTTATTGTCCTTTCTGCTCAATAACGTTTTCTCTGTTTCTTTCACTCTCAGTAACCCCTTGCATGTTAGCGGCTTTATCGCCTTGCTTGTGGTGAAGTAATCAAAAATTAAAATGTAATACAAAAATACACTGAAAAGTATGATTTGTATTTACAATAGAATACATTATAAACGTTTTTACTAGAGAAATATATATATATATATATAAATATATATATAAATATATATATATATATAAATATATATATAGAGATATATATATATATAAATATATATATATATAAAAATATAAATATATATATATATAGAAATCTCTATATATATATAAATATATATATATAAATATATATATATATATATATAAATATATATATATATAAATATATATATATAAATATATATATATATAGAAATCTATATATATAGATAAATATATATATATATATATATATATATATATATATTGTGTATATTTCGGCAGCAATTTTTCATTAATGCATGTTTCATTAAATAATATAGACAAGTTTTGTCTCTTTATTTTAAGTAAGTTCCTTTCGTATCGTCTTATAAGCTTAATCACATTATCGTTGAATAAATATATACATTAATCTCGAATCCTGTTATTACCTGGATGTAAAAAAACTTACCTATTTCCCTAGCTGACGATGATTGTATGAAATAATTGAAAGCTAGTCGTAAAAAAGACCTGATAAAACCGGAATTTATAAACAAGGATCATACCATTCATCAACGGATTCGAGGTTAATGTATTTTAATATTAAAAATTGTTTGCGAGAGTGATTCTTGCCATTTATATCATTAACTTCGTTATCTGCTTTTTGTATGAATGATTCACGTAATGTAAATTGAACCTGCACCACATAATTGATATATATATATATATATATATATATATATATATATATATATATATATATATATATATATGTATAGAGTTAGATAAATCAATCAACCAGATATAAGTAATCGTAGAAGCGCATGTATGCGGGCATAAACAGGCAAGCAAATAAATACTCATCATAACGGGGCTCGATGTAGTTAGAAAGCGAAAAGACATATATTAATAAATATACATATACCAATGTTTTGGTGTGCAACTTAAGTTTCGCTGGTTTTCCAGCTCATCAGGCACGAATTATATTTTATGTTTTTTTTATAAAAATACACAGGTGTCACATGGGAAGACAAAAATTAAATAAAATAGTACAAAAGATGCAGGTAATGAAGTGTAGGTAGTGTTCATTCTTTAAAAATAAAGAAAAATAAATAAATGAAAAAATAGAAATTTAAAATTTAAAATTATTACTGGTGGCGCTGCTCTATTTCTGATATGGTAACGCTCGCGCGTTAAAGGGAGATAACCGGGTATGGGACATAAAACTTAAAAGAAAAATATAAGAAGAAAAGATTAATTTAATCTAGCTTTCAATATTTTAAGAGAAACGATTTTCTGTGCATACAACCTATCATGGGTTCTTTCCGCATGTTAAGTAAACCTACATTGCTAATATTTTTCAGGATTATTTTTTTCTAATAGATATAGGATGCATCTCCCCACCCCTTGGAAAATTCATTAGTTTGAACTACGAATTCCCAATGCTCCAGTAAAACTTAGAGGGTGCTGTGATATTTGCATATTTTTTGTTGATAAGCGTCATTTTACGGTGATAGAAAAGTTTTTTCCAACTATTAGGGGTAGACCGAAAATAAAATTTAATCTGGTCATAGTGCTTGATGCTAGAATTATAGATAACTTCACCCCCAAGCAAGGGGATAATGCCACTAAGGCGCACAGGGCTACTGGGAGTGAAAGATAATGAAAAAGAAAAAACAACTTCAGATGAGACCGGGAACACAATCCTAAACGGTATACAAAGAATAAACCTCTACTTATGTTCAAAAGACAGGGGAGACGTATGAACCTGGCGTAAGGCGAAACTACTCCTATTGAGAAAAAATAAATTGTGAATAAAATTTCAGATATTAGGCGGATTCGTTAGAAGTATAGAGTCAAAGTAGACTTCAGAAGGAATTAGAAACTCAGTCCTGAACAGGAAACAACCTCTACTCCTGTTCAGGAGTCTTGAAAGGAGTGTGAACCGGGTTATAGGTTATTTCTACATCTATTGCATCTATAATCAGTAGCTGAAGATTGCAATGTGCATGAAATCAAAGTTTTACATATATATATATATATATATATATATATATATATATATATATATATAATTATTAGTATTATTATAATTAAAAATACCTCGTCTAGTTCTTATTTTTAGTACTGCTCAGTTATTGGTCATCCATTTCAACCGAGCCCAAGTAAACACTGCCCACCACAGTAAGTGACCTGACAATTACTCTCACCAAATTCATGAGAACTTTAATAAACGAGGCCAGAGTGACCTAATTTGCTTAATGTTAGAGGACATACGATAAAGTTCAGAACCGCAAGACAAACATCATTTTTTACACATACGTTCTTGTTACATACACATTAACATTAAACTTACGTTTTAATCCAATGACGTCTCAATTCATAACCAGTAAAGAATTATTAACATTATTCGGACTATCGTCCTCATCTTTGCCGCCATATTTATTACGTTTCGGCCTTTCAGTATCTGTCGATATTTCTGAGATGAGGTATTATGTACATTATTTACATTATTCGGACTATTGTCCTCATCTTTGTTTCTATGTTTATTACAACGTTTCGGCCTTTCAGTATCTGTCTATATTTCTGGGATGAGGTATTATGTACACTATTTACATTATTCGGACTATTGTCCTCATCTTTGTTGCCATATGTATTACAATGTTTTGGCCGTTGTGCGCTCCGGCCTTCTTCAGATGGTTGGAATGTCGAACTGAACCCTTTATTTCGCTCACTGGGGTAGACTGTTCTAGTTCCACGTGCCATGTTTAATGGATGTCAGTTATCAGTTATCTCCTGTTAATTCCCTTCTGAAAGTTCTCCACTACCTAAACCAGGTATTGAACTCACACTCTTTGGGTCTTGTCACTAGATCTTACTAGCCCTCAAGGACACATGGTAGAGTGAATAAAGGCGTTAGTTAGATCCAGTGACAGGACCCAAAGAGTGTGAGTTCAATACCTGGGTAAGGCAGTGGAGAACATGTGTGTGTGTGTGTATATATATATATATATGCGCACATATATGCATATGTGTACGTGTTATATATTTTTTGTTGTGTGAGTATTTGAATATATATGGTCCTATGTATGTATATATATGGGGTGTGTATATATTCAGGTGTATACTTTTAGATTTAGATTTTCATATCGATATGTATTTTTCATTTATATATATATATGTATATATATATATATATATATGCGTGTGTGTGTATGTGTGTATATATGCATGTATGTTTATATATATATGTGTATGTATGTATATGCATGTGTATCTTCGTAATTTTATATTTTTATACACGTAAAATAGTCCTTTACGCATCACTTTAATAATCTAATAAAAACGTTTTACATATTTAAAAAAAATAATTAATTCTTAATAATTTTTTTAAAAGAACCTTATTTTTTAAAAAATCTTTTATATTAAGATTTTTTATTATTACTATTATTTTCATAATCACCAAGTTTTTTTTTTGTTTTTTTTTTTAAATTATAACGGGTATGAATAATGACATTATTTCACTACAAGAATTGAATAGACATTTTTTGAATGTTGCTTTTTATATATTTTCACTCTCTTTAGCTTATCATGTTTGAAAAACTTCTTTTATTTGTAAGTCCCTTTTCTTCTAACCCTTTTTCTTTTTTCTTTTCTTTTCGTTCTTTTCCGTAAAATCTGAGAATCCCCTTTCGCTTTCTTTCACAATTTCAGAGCAAAGTTTACCGTTTAATTTTTTTTTTTAATTTTAAAACAAATTTCAAAAAAATTTCGAGCTTCCTGTACATGGAGACGCGTTAGGCTAAAGAAAATCTTCTGCATAATATTTCGAAGACATCGAGGATTTTGGAAAAGGCATAGTTGCAAATGCGCGTAAAATTAAATATGTATATACGACTATATATATATAATTTGTGTGTAAATGCGCTGGTATGTGCATGCGAGCATTTACATTCTAAGAAAACGGGGGAAAAAAGCCCATTTGGAAGGCGTAGCCAATGGCTGTGCAGGTCAATTGATTAATAATAATTATATATGATCCCATTCTTGTTAATGGCAAGGGATTTCGATTAGCGTTTACAGGAGAAATGCATCTCTTGGGACGGAATAGAAAGAGATATCAGGAATTTGGTTCTATCTTCACGTTTGAATGATAGACGGCATCATGCCAGAATGGGAACAGTAAGATACTATCAAGACGCATACATGCTGGTATTTGGGAAGCTTCAATTTGTCATAATGCCAAATCAAGATTAGACCAAGAAGATTGTGTTGCGCTGATGGTCAAATCATATAAGGCAGTGCAGTCTATGAAAATCAGCATTACCAGTGAAAGCTTACCGCTTAGAAAATTTTGTAAAGTTACGCACACACACAAACACACACACACACACACACACACACACATATATATATATATATATATATATATATATATATATATATAAAAGTGGACATGGAAGTCAGCACTTAGAGGCGACAGTCTGTTTCATGCTAGTACAATCGTCAGGTCGCCTGACGATTGCACTAGCATGAAACAGACTGTCGCCTCTAAGTGCTGACTTCCATGTCCACTTTTATATTTACACACGCTCTATCTCTGATATTGAGCACTTTATCCCATAAATATAGCACACTTTAAGACTATATTTCTTCATATATATATATATAGATAGATAGATAGATAGAGAGATAATATTAGTAGACATTATATATATATATATATATATATATATATATATATATATATATATATATATATATTTGTGTATTTAGGCAGCAATCCTTCTTTCATGCATATTTGATTAAAAATGACTGACTAGGTGCTCTTATTTAGTTTTGTATATAATTTCTCGTGCGATCTAATAAAGTTTTTCTTTTCAGAGGATACAGTTTTTATATAATTTATCCTCTGAAAAGAAAAACTTTATTAGATCGCACGAGAAATTATATAAAAAACTAAATAAAAGCACCTTGTCGGTCGTTTTTAATGAAATGTGCATATATATATATATATATATATATATATATATATATATATATATATATATTTCGAAGGGGATAGAATCCAGGTACAGCTCAATGTCCAGGACATAGCAAGAATATAATAAAAAAAGGCTCAAACACTTATATTCCATGGTTATAATTTATTACATTGGAATCGTAATCACGATCCAATTCATCAGACCTACAAATTCAAAAAGAAATCGGAAAATATAACTCCGGGTATAAAAAACTAAATTTTAGTGTGAGCGTATGTGTGGGAGTGGGAAACAAGTGTGAGAGGGAAATGTATGAAAGCTCTAGAGAGAGGGTGTAACAGAAGAAAGAAGAACAGGAAGGCCTAAAGGTGAAGGTGGGGATTAAAATTTAACAGAGAGAATTTTTTGTTTTGTTTTTGTTTTTTTTAACCTGTATCACCCCAAGCAAGGCCGGTGGCCACTATCACGCATGGGGTTACAGAAGGGTTGGAGGAAGAGCCGATAGGAGTGGTAAAGGAAGGGATGTGGAGAAAGAGAAGGACGGAGGGTCGATCGAGGCAGGGGGGTTACGGGAGATATAGAGCGAGAGCAGATAGGAATTGGATAGATCAAGGCAATTGGAGATGACGATTGACGCTACACTTGAACCGTTGGAGATTGTATTTGTCAGGGAAACAGTAATAGGGAAGGGAGTTCCATAGGCGAGATGTGTGAGACATGAAGCTATTGGAGTAGAAAAGACGTCTACATCTAACAGTTTCAACGGTGAAGGGGTGGGAACGGGATGCCAGCCTCGTAGGACGCTTAAATTCACGAGGCTTAGGGACAAGCGAAAGCAACTCCTCAGAGCAATTACCGTGGAAGTACTTGTAGAAAAGGCATAGCGATGCAACATCGCGTCTGTGAGAGAGCGACTGCAGACGAGATGACAGAGCATGGCCAATCACATTGCATATCCGTCTCTGGATCTTATCAAGAACCCTGAGGCAACACGCAGGGGCCCCAGACCATAAATGGCAGCAATACTCCATGCAAGGTCGAATGGTAGACTTATAGACTTGGAGGATCGATTCCGGGGAGAAGAATTTCCTGGCTCGGCACAGGGAACCAACTTTTCTTGCGGTGGATGATGCAATTGACTCGATGTATTTGTTCCATCTCAGATCAGCGGACAGCGTGAGACCGAGCAGCCGCAGAGAGGAACTCTCGAGAAGTTGGTCCTCAGACATTCTGATGGGATGCAGGGATGGGTCCTTGTGGTGGTTAATGGAGAGCAGTTTTGTTTTAGAGGCATTAAAGTTGACCATCCATTACTCTCCCCAGTCCACAACCGATTGGAGGTCCTTTTCAATTTGAGCTGCCAGGTTAATTTTGTCCGCCTCAGTAGATTTGTGCTTGAGGCAGGAGTAAATAGTAGTGTCGTCAGCGTAGATACCGACTTGGGAGTCTATGGCGTCTGGAAGGTCATTTATAAATATGAGGAACAGAGTAGGGCCAAGGATGGAGCCTTGAGGAACACCAGCGGTAGTGGGATAGGAGTTGGAGAAGAATCCACTGAGAACAACCTTCAAATCCCGGTTTGATAGGAACGATTGAATTAGGTCAAACAATCGTCCTGTGATACCATAACCCCGGAGCTTGCGAAGGAGGCCGGCATGCCAAACCCTATCGAATGCTTTGGAGATGTCAAGGGCCACGGCACGGGCTTCGCCGTTACTATGGATAGCTTGGTAGACAAATTCAGTGATGGCCGTAAGCACATCGGCAGTAGACCGGGCAAAGCGGAAACCATACTGCTTGTCTGAGAGCAGATCGTGGGATATCAGGTGAGTAATCACTTCGGTGTTGATAATGGCCTCGAAGACTTTGCCGAAGATGGGAAGGAGACTGATAGAAAAGAGAAGAGTTAAGTAACGTTTTAAATGAGTGAGATACAGATAATAAATATGAATTATTTTTCGATGCATAATTCGCTACCGATTCGCTGTATACACACGTTTCCGGTGTCTGCTTTTTAAATTTAATTTAGGTCAGCGAATCGATAGCGAATTATGCATCGAAAAATAATTCAAGTATTTTACTAACGACTGATGAGATCCGTTGCTTCACATCGAAACACAATTGCAATTATGTAGCGTTTTTTGACATGTTTCTGGTGTAATATCCTAAAATAAAGAATAATGCTCTATTTTGTATTGAGCCCTCTTTTAAATTGAATGTTACGAACGTGGAATTGGACTCTATTCGTTCTCATTTTACATGGATACACACACACACACACACACACACACACATATATATATATAACTGAAAACGAACAAAAATAAATGAAAATAAATAAATAAATAAGCAAAAAGTAAATAAATGAATCAAAACAAATAAATAAGTAAAAAAAAGTAAGTAAATAATAAACAAATTAACAAACCACGTATGCATGGATAATCACAAGAAACATAGAAAACAACCAAGAATGAAATAATCAATAATAAATAATAAAGGTAACTAAGTGCATTTGGATCCACAATAATTTCCACCCAATAACACCTGGAATAATTCGAGACACTACCATTACCGCTCACCAAAATAGCCGCTAGAATAATAAATAGACTGCCCACAATGCAATACAATAGATTACCCATAATGCAATAAAATAGGCTACGCACAATGCAATACAATAGATTACCCACAATGCAATACAATAGACTGCCCATAATGCAATACAATAGAAAACCCACAATGCAATACAATAGACTACCCATAATGCAATACAATAGACTACCCACAATGCAATACAACAGACTATCCACAATACAATATAATAGACTACCCACAATGCAATACAATAGACTACCCACAATGCATCACTGACCTGTATATATAAATAGTCAAGCAAAAGCACAACGACCATTACCTGACGATTTAGCACGAAACCGACTGACGCCTCTGCGTGTTGACTTCTATGTCCACTTCATATATATATAGAGAGAGAGAGAGAGAGAAAGAGAGAGAGGGGGGGCGGTGGGTAAATTTTCGGTATATTTAATTTTTAACTTCGCGTAGGCGCGTTATTTTTTTTTTATTGTGTTGACAACAGAGTATAATATGGTCAGTTGGGCACTCTCTGTAAGAAAAGCATTACCATGACGGAATTCAATTCGCTATTCCGTAGTTGGCATGTTGCTATATAGGTTCACAACATTACATTACATTTTTCTTCCTTTTTGTCCTTGAATTACCCACCGTATATGTTATCCTCCCCTTTTATGAAGTTCAGAGAAACATTTGATCTTAACGTTTATTTCAACTTAATTTCAATAAAAACAAAATAAATAGAATAACATACGTATTTTTTCCGAAGTAATTTTATAATTTTAAACTTAATATAGATTAAATTTAAATTTTAAAATGGGTAATTTTTAATTTGTCATTTCAAACTTTATCGTATAATTTAATATTTATTAGTTAGAATAAATTCCATTTTAGTCTAACCCCAACATTAAAACATTAAATAATTATTATAACCTTAGTTCATTGTCAAGTTTTTGGAATTCTCGTATACTTGCATTTTGATTGGTCATTCTAGGTTATGTAATACCGCTTCCCCTTAGCGAGGGATGTTTGATTGATTTGAACCTTTTAAAACCCTTTATTCTACATTCAACATCATCACTTGATAAGACACCAGAAGTGTTGAAACAAAATGGCTATTTTTGTAGTAATTTTATAACATATTTATGTTATAATTTTCGAATAAATAATTATATATATATATATATATGTTTCTTTTTTTATATATTTTTATTATATATATTTTTTCTTCACACCTTTGAGTTGACAAGGGCTATAAGTAAGTCTTGTGGGCCGAAATAGCTATTCGAATGAGGTAATTTCGAATTCTTTTTCTATGGAGTAATGGATAGCGGCTTTGATTGAGGAATCGGAGTGCTGAGTTCGAATTCCAGTCGAATCCATGACATTCACTTACATGCTAATACCCTTGGGAAAGGTATGAGTCCTCTTCTTCTACTCCCGCTCCAGCTATGAGTAAATAACAGGACCGACCGCGTTCTATAGCCTTGGATGGCAACTGGTCTACCGCAGAAAGAAATGGCAACCTACTGAGAATAAAAAATCTGTATCGTCAGTTATGTATCGAAAGATACATGATCGCCTCAGCGTGTATCACGCATGGCACATAGCTGATCCTATGTAATACATATATATATATATGTGTGTGTGTGTGTGTGTGTGTGTGTGTGTGTGTGTGTGTGTGTGTGAGAGCTCATGTGGGGTTGGAGGAGCTATATGTACGTAGTTACCGATCAGTTTTGACTTTTCAGAGGTTAGCCAACTGATTCCACAGTATATTCGTAGCAACTTCTTCGGCATTGCCAATTTGACGGAACTAATTCCACAATCTTCGTAATGTTTGCCCCATTGTTTGTAATTGCTCTAATTTTGCCATTAAAAGAAATGCAAAATTAACTGCAACAATATATATGCAAATAAAACAGAGGTGCATAATGATTGCAATAGCGATATTAATGATTAGAACAGCCATACTATTACTACTACTACTACTACTACTACTACTACTAATAATAATAATAATAATAATGGCGGTAGCAACTGCAACAATGGACTCCAAACATGGTTGATCCTCTGGGTTTTCGCAGTACAAACAGATCGATATTTGAACGCAAAAAGCTTGATACCATCTCGATAAATATTTAAAAAAAAAACAATGCCAAGAAACAACAGAAAGAAATAATATTAACAAAACTGCAATAAAAATAATGACAGTTTTAATTAGAGGAAGAGAAAATTGTTGAAATGAGACAAACAACGAATGGGTGTAATAGAAAGAGTAAGAAACAGTAGAATTAGGAGGAGGGGGAAAAAGGAAAGGATTAGAAGAATAGGGTAGAAGGAGTTGAGGTAAACGAGGAGAAAAAAAGACAGAAGCGAAGAGAGGGGAAAGACGAAAAGAAGAAAATGGAAAGAGGGAAAAAAGAGGCTTATGTGGCACTACCGAATTGTCCGTCAGTTCTGTGAATGGCAGGCGCGCAAAGAAAGGCGTTCAATATTTACAAGGGAAACAAATACAAAGGTTCATAGTTGACCCTCGCGATGCTAACGCCGGCCCAACATGTTTTCTTTGAAAATAAGCAACAACAAAAATCATATGTAAAAAAAAAAAAATAGACGAGTCTATTCGTGTATAAATAAACATAAATAATGCTTTTTACACACACACACGCTTATAGTGATTTTCAAAGCATAGCCTAGGTGTGGCACAAGGCCGAAAGCATGGGGCACCCAATGAGGACCGAACTCACTACTCATTCGTAATTGTTGTAGCTAGACAAGCTTGCTAATCATTACACCACCTCGAGGTGCCCAAACGCTCACACACACACACACACACACACACACACACACACACATATATATATATATATATATATATATATATATATATATATATATAGTCGTAATTGTTATAGCGAGCCAAGCTTGCTAACTATTACACCGCATCGAGGTGGCCTTCACTATATATATATCACTGAGCAGTGAGTTCGATCCTGACTGGGTACCCCCTAATTTCGGCCTTGTGCCACATCTAACCTACGCTTGGAATATCAATATATACAATAGTGAACATAGAAGTCAGCACTTAGAGGCGACAGTCTGTTTCATGCTAGATGCAATCGTTCTATGTTCACTTTTATATTTACACACGCTCTATCTCTGATATTGAGCACTTTATCCCATAAATATAGTACATCTTAAGACTATATTTATTCATATATATATATATATATATATATATATATATATATATATATATATATATATATATATATATATATATATATATATCAAATATGTGGTGCAGTCCAATTTATATTACAATGAATCAGTTTTTTCTTATTAACCTGATGGGTTTGAAAATCCACCAAATTAATTTTAATTTGTGGGGTGAAATGATCATAATCTTGAAGTAATCTTAATTCCTATTGTATGTAATACTCTTCGTTAAGATGAATCGAATTCTCCACTCAGTGGCGTCTTTATCTAAATATGGCAGACAAGGAAGATTTATTACTGTTTTTACTTACTTTTTTCTGTAATCTTACGTTTCTCCAGCAGCCTTCCTACTTTCTGTTTTGTAGGGGCAAAGGAGTACAGAGATTTTCCATAATTTTCATTGGCCCAGATTCTTTCGGCCATTTCCTTAGCCCTTTTCAAAGGGGTTTTGTTTTTGGAGGTGTTAGTTTCTCCTCGTGTTTCAACTGTTTAAATAAATTAAATACAACTCCAATGAAAGATGTTTAAAAGAAGTGATACTGTCCAAAAATGAATTAATATATATATATATACATATATATATATATATATATATATATATATGTGTGTGTGTGTGTGTGTTTGTGTGTGTGTGTGCGCGCGTGTGTGTGTGTGTATATATATATATTTTTTTTCAGCTTAATTGAGTGTGTGCATTATATATATGTCTTAGTGTGTAGTAGTGGTGTTTTTTAATTTCCGAATACGGAATATTGTTAAGGGTAGGCTTTTTCTTTTTTCTTATTAAAGCCTCCATTATTTTTAACCTTTTTTTACAGGTGGAAGCAATTAATATATTTGTGTTTTCTACTAGTATATTTCTAATGGAGTCTGGTAAATTTTTGTGTGTGTTTAAATGGATTCTAATGGAGCTGTGATCGGATAGGTGTAACGTAAGACGTCTGGATAAGCATGTAAAAAAAGGTTAAAAATAATATTAACAATATTAACTATGAACAAAGCCACAATGTGCTAACCGTATTCGGAAATTAAAAAACACCACTACTACACACTAAGACATATATATATATATATATATATATATATATATATATATATATATATATATATATATATATATATATATATATATATATATATATATATTATAGGGTATTACATTAGAACATATGTAACCGCTATATAAAGGCATTGACGTTTCGATGCATACCATTGCATCTCATCAGGCTGTGGTAACCATCATTTACCACCGCCTGATGAGAAGCAATGGTATGTAGCGGTTACATATGTTTGAATGTAATATCCTATAATAAAGAATTATCGCTCTACTGTTGTCTTGAGCCCTATATTTAAATTAATGTTATGAACATTTGAATTTATATTTTAATAATAATAATAATATATATATATATATATATATATATATATATATATATATATATATATATATATTATGAAATGGATTAAGTCCGCCAATTATTTCAATATATTTTTTGTTTATACGTTCTTTTTTATAGATACAAATATATAAGTGAATCCTCTGTTTATAATAAACAGTATTAACAACATTTACCGGACTGAATGTCCGAGAAATCTCAAACAACATATTTGTACCCCGACAGGAATCGAATCTGTATCCTACACGGAAACGTCGCATAGCCTGACGTGCTGTAGCTTTTAGCCACAGAAGAAGCGCCTATTTAGCAAGGTTAAATTACTGTTATGGAACTACAAACTTCCCATGATTTCTCTTGAAAGCTCATATCTGCTTGAAGCGTATCTTGACACAAAAATGACATTATATATATATATATATATATATATATATATATATATATATATATATATAGATAGATAGATAGATAGATAGATAGATAGATAGATAGTTAAGTAAATGCTCTGTTTATAATAAACTGTATAAAAAATTATTTACCAACCTGAATGTAATTTAACCTTGCTCACCAGACGCTTCCATATATGCGCGGTACTTACTAGAAAGCGCTCAATATCAGTGATAGAGCTAACATATTTAGTTGTCGTGTGAGTTTATGCCCCTGGGTTTCACGCTCTTTGCGAACGTCATACGATCTGTCTGACGATCGCAATGAGCGTGAAACCCAGGGTCACAAACTCACATCAATTCAACTATATATATATATATATATATATATATATATATATATATATATATATATATATATATATATGTATAATGGACTCTCCCGTCGGTTTCGACGTATGAGGATCTGGCAACTTAATTGATTCAGTTAATTAAACTTAAGTGGCACTTAAGACCCGCTAGAGATTTACAAAGGAGGCCGAATATGGCGGAAGAGTAAGGATTGTAGGATGAGATCACTGTTAGATTAGCTAACCTTTTAGATCGTGCTTTTGCACGATCTAACACATGACGTCACACATTATAATATGGAGAAAGTCCGACAATTATTTTAAGACATTTTCTATGTTTATAAGTTCTTTTTATAGATACAAATATTTAAGTAAATGCTCTGTTTATAATCAACAGTATTAATAATATTTACCGGCCTGAATGTCCGAGAAATGTTCATAGAAAATATGCGTCCTCCGACAGGAATCGAACCTGTATACTATACGGAACCGACACATAGCCTGACGTGCTTTTACCGATTGAGCCACAGAGGAGCGTTTCGGTTAGCAAGGTCGATATGAATGTATGAGAGAAAATCATGGAGAATTGTAGTTTAAAAACAGTAAAATCGACCTAATCTAATCTAATGGGAGGCAGGGATGGTTCTAAATGGTGAGTAATAAAGAGTAGTTTTGTTTTGAGGCATTAAATTTAACCAGCCAATTCCTGCCCGAGTCCACAACCGATTGGAGGTCCTTTTCGAGACAAACGGCCAGGTTAGTTTTCTCGGCGATACTAGATTTGTTTTTGAGGCAGGAGTAAATAGGAGTGTCGTCCACATAGATGCCTACTTGGGAACCTATGACATCAGGAAGATCGTTATTCTTACTCATGTTATGTTTTATTAGCATCTTCTCAAATTATTTTGAGAGCCTCGACAAAAAACTGAAATATTTGGATGTCTTACAGAATATCCGTCATTAATCAATGCTGTATAACGTCGATTATCCGAACGAAACAGATGGATAGTATTTTGTACGGATTAGTGATTGCTCCATTAAAAAGGAAGACATATTGAACTGAATCTCTATAAAAAATGCAAGTTCAAAGCGTTTGCTTTCATTTAATTGCTAAAACGAGTAAAAAAAACAACATGTTATTGATTAAGAATTCGTTATATTTTATTTTACAAATAAAACTGCGTTATTTTCTCGTTGCAATAAGGATAATATGGATCTTAAAATTCAAGGAATGGTGACGTCATTTTTCAAAATGTATATTTACATACGCGCACGGAAAGTTCATCAAGTTCAGTGAGGACGTTAAGTTCATGTGAAGTAAGTGCGTTGATGTGGTGATCGATCCGAACCTGGTTTTGTTAAGTAGTTTGCTTTTTTGTGTTTTACGGCTTATCAACCCCTCATGGGACATTCTTATATTTCATAAAATTTATTTATTTTTTCCTCAATCATATGGGATCATCTATTTATTTCCTTATTTATTTTTTTTATGCAATCTTATGGTTTCAGTTATTTTTAAAAAATATGAAACGCTTTACGAATTACGCGCGCGTCATGTTTGCACAGGGGCCACACATTTGAAGAAAATATTCAGTTTCGATTTCTTGAGGTTCTTTGATTTCGGCAGTGCTAGTAATTGATGAAGATGCCTGTAGATTACTGTGCTAGTAATGTCTGATAAATATATGAAACTAAATATTTCATGCGTAAA
Source organism: Acanthosepion esculentum (assembly GCA_964036315.1). Classification (NCBI taxonomy): domain Eukaryota; kingdom Metazoa; phylum Mollusca; class Cephalopoda; order Sepiida; family Sepiidae; genus Acanthosepion; species Acanthosepion esculentum. The sequence continues at coordinate 19,800,121 of OZ038501.1, read as the reverse complement.
TTAAATGTTTCTCCACTTCTAAACTCCGTCAAATTTACGGTCGGTCGTGGAAGGTATGTGTTTTCGGAGCTTTCATTCTAACTTTCGATCATCTATTCGTGAGGATACAAGGGATTCCACCTTCTCACTCGTAGGTCGAGCGTTTAGATAAGTTCTTCTCATTCAGATGCCTTGTGTATTTTAAGTTCATTCGATTTCATGTCCTGTTTATGTTGTTGACGCCATAGAAATACTTTGAGGCCCGATTTTACACTGGGTGGTTATGGGGTTAACTCTCTGAAACGTTTACCTCTTTTGATATTCTAGTGTGACAATACTAGAAATACTTACTTTGTTATCTTTTAGAGTGAACCCAGCACATATTTACATCAGCACAGATCAACACCTCTTAGATATAATTTTCTGATTAGCATTTAACTCGAATCAAACCTTGTATTTCATGACGTGAATCATACATATAAGCATTTCGACTTCATCTTATGCTTCGTACCACTTCATATTTTCAAATTGTTTCATTCCAGGTAAGTCAATAAATCCACTAAAACTCCAGTAGTTCCTGAATGCAAAAGAATATGAAAACAAAAAAAGAAAAAGAAAACATTATTAAGAAGGCAGACCAATAAAAGAATAGGTATTAAGATAGATGATAACGATTGACATAGCATTTAAATTTTTGAATATCAAAGTTGACGGGGAAGCAAGAAACTGGAAGAGAGTTCCACAAGTGAGAAGTGCCACGGAAGAAACTATTAGCATAGAACTTACGGTTACAGCCAGCCATTTTATCTGTAAACCTATTTGCCAATCTAGTATTGCGTTTAAATTTGTAAAGTCAAGGTAACAGAGAGGAGAGCTCATCGGAACAATTACCATGAAAATATTTATAGACATGACACAGGGTATCTAATTTACACTGGATTATATATATATATATATATCCATTTCTGTAGTTCACTGCAACCAGCAAGCAGAAATATTTTTTCTACTGATGATGACCATGTTGGCCGAAACTAGTCGAGGAATCTAAATTAAATAATAATAATAAAAACGAAAGAATATTAATCTACAACCCAGTGTGTCCGAAGATTTCAATTTTTTTAAATAATTTTTATTGTTCAATATATATATATATATATATATATATATATATATATATATATATATATATATATATAAGTATAGAATTGGAATATACGGAATAAATTCCAATAATATGTATATATATATATGATGAAGCCATTGAAGCAATGATTTATGATTGTGATAAAAAGGATCCATTTCTCTGCACATGTCACTATTCGATCAAGAAATACATTATTTAAATTTCGCAGGTGCAGCAGCGAACAAACTTCAAAACGTACGTCCTGTACCTCCTTGATCTTTAAGACTCGTATCCCCACTGTGGAACTTCAGAAACCAGCGCCGTACTGTCTGATCTCAAGAGAATCCTTCTCCCTATGCTGTCTTAATGTTGACAGCAGTTTGAGAAGCATTATAATTAATTTATAATATTAATGCTCTGTAAATTTACATTGAGCACTATTGTGTAAAAATAAAAATATCTATAAGAACACTGGATTTTATATCTTACTGTTCTTTCTTTATATATATATATATATATATATATATATATATATATATATATATATATATATATATATATGTAAGATTTAAGATTTATGAAAAACAGATATTAAAAATATTAAAATAGTATTAAAAATAGAGCGTTAATGATATTATATGAAGAGATTGCTTAACGTTTTAAATATCAATTTTTATCCTGACATCGATGTTTCTTGGTAAAATTTTCAGTCTTCAGGGGTTGTGGTCTTAAACGGTATTTCTATTTCTTAAATTGGAAATAAATGTTTAGGACAACAACCCCTGAAGACTGGAAATTTTAACAATAAATTTTATCAGTAAACATCGATGCCGGGATAAAAATTGATAATTAAAAATTAACTAACATCTTTTCATATATATATATATATATATATATATATATATATATATATATATATATATATATATATATATGTAAGTATGTAAACCTAAAGAGCCAGATTAACCTACCTAGGTTGCACCTACGCGGATCGTCAGGGCGCTCTGACAATCCGCTTAGGTGAAACCTAGGTCGGTTTCTCTGGCTCTTTAGGTTGACTTACTTAGTTTGCTCTACTTAGCGTATTGAGGCTATATGACGGTTCCGTATAGGATACAGGTTCAAATCCTTTCGAAGGACGAATATTTTCTATGATAATTTCTCGGAAATTCAGTCCAGTAAATATTATTTATTACTGTTTATTATAAACAGATCATTTACTTAAATACTTGTATCTATAAAATAAGAATTTTAAACATAAAAATGCCTTTAAATAACTGTCGGACTTTGTCAATTTCATATTATATATATATATATATATATATATATATATATATATATATATATATATATATATATATATATATATATATAGACAAAGTTCGACAATTATTTAAGACATTATTTTTATGTTTATACGTTCTTTTTTATAGATACAAATATTTAAGTAAATGCTCTGTATATAATAAACAGTATTAACAGCATTTATCGGCCTGAATGTCTGAGAAATTGTCATAGAAAATATGCGTCTTCTGACAGGAATCGAACCTGTATCCTATACGGAACCATCATTTAGTCTGACGTGCCTTAATGAATATATGTCAGAAAATCATGGAGAATTGTGTTTAAAAACAGTAAAATCGATCTTGCTAACCGAACGCTCCTCTGTGGCCTAATCGGTTATGGTACCTCTGGCTAAATGACGGTTCCGTATAGGATACAGGTTTGATTCCTGTCAAAGGATGAATATTTTCTATGGAAATTTCTCGGACATTCAGGCCGGTAAATGTTGTTAATACTGTTTATTATAAACAGAGGATTTACTTAAATATTTGTATCTATAAAAAGAACGTATATATATATGTGTGTGTTTATTAATGCACACGTTATTATAGTGCAACTACGTATTTGAAATAAACGCGCCATTATTTTTATAGATAAAACCACCGTTTTATCCGGTGTGCTTTACCTCTCGTCCACGAAGAATGTCACAGTAAAGTAAAGCACGTCAGATTGAACGGAGGTTTTTCATACGAAGGGGAACGCAGTTCCGACCCTTTCTGCTAGACACCTTTTCTATATTAGAATTTCTCGAGTGTGCAGGCCGAGAAATATAAAGTACACTGTTTAAAGTAAAAATAGGGCGTCTTTTTAAAATACAAGTATCCACTAATAATAATGTTTGAAGTAATAAAAATGTTGGATTAAAATTAAATCTGTTAATGCTTTAGAAATATGTAAGTATGCTTGTATGCACTTTATTTTTTTATGTTTGGTTAAATACCAAAAAAAGAACTTTGTAAAATATTTTTGCCATATTTAAGACCATTTCTCCGGTTACTGGTAGACATTGAAATATATAGTACACAATGTAAAATTACTTTCGACTTTCACAAGACATTATCAAAATATTCTTATATTTGTACTATCTCGGTTTCATCATTTCCAGATATCGTGTCTTTACGCGACAGTTCGTGTTAACTTGTCGTTTTATTATTATTTATTTATTAAATATATTTTGTATTATTGTTCTTAAACTTGATAATATTTTAGTGATGATGGGTTGTTGTTTTTTTCTACTTAATGCTGCTAACACTTGACGTTTTTGTACGTTTTTGTGATGGATTTTTGTGTTAGTGAACGATTTAATTGAACTATTATTTGAAAAAAAAATGAAATGAAAAAATAAACAGATGTCGCCAGTTGACTTAAAAACACCGGCCTGGATGTATTCTTACTGCTTTTTAGTGATTGATCAATTTTTTTTCACTTTCAATAACAATTTTTATTAAAAGAATTGGTTTACCAATGGGGTTTCATATTAACGGTGTTTTGAATTGTCCATTTTTGAATTTCTAAAAAGTGGTGCTTTCAAATATATTTTACTAGAAAATTATTCTCATGTTAGATACATAGATTGTTTCTATTAAGATATCCACATGGTATAGTTTTAACCGATCTTGTTATCTAACTTAATAACGTCAAACCTACAATCCATTTGACCTTTGAATCTAAGCGTAATAACAAGTTACACATCCTAGATATCATACAACATAGAACTAATAATGATATTCAATGGGGAGGTTACAGAAAATATACTAACAAGAACGACTTTATTAATTAATATTCCCACGATTGTAACTGTTATGGGAACTTACCTATAACGATAATGGACTCTTACTGACTCTGTAAATATTGCACCTCTCAGAGAGAGAGAGAGAGAGAGAGAGAGAGAGGAGAGGAATGAGTTGAGACGCAGTCGAACTCTCTGCTTTGGTAGAGAGGAACTCGGATGAGGCTTTGCCGCAGTGCAAAGTTTCGTCCGGGGTGGTAGACAGTCCCTGAACCCGTTTATACGGGTTCTAATGGGCATATTTTTGGCTGAGCCTACGGGCTCGGAGAACCCACATTAAACCGGCCTTGTGCCACATACGACCCATGTGGGGGGTGTTAAATATCGAGGAATGAGTTGAGACCTAACGAGTCAAGACATATTAGTTCACTCTAAACCAGACTGACAGTTAATACTAACACCTTCAACTTCTTGTATTATATTTCTGTTGTAATATATCTTTGTTATTTACTACTCTTGTGTTCGTGTTGTTCTTCCTTGGTTCTACCTTGGACCATAACCGTGGAGACGAGGACATTGGACTATAACAGTAACCGAATAAAATCTGGAATAATAAGAGGATTCTATTTAAGAAGACAAAGAAACTGCTGCCCCAAATACTTACTTGGTGAAATAATATAATAATATACATAGAAAACACTCTCAGAAACCTCCAATATAATTATTATTTCACCCACAACACAAAGAGAAAGGCATACTAAACAAAAAGACATAGAACAGTATCTACTAACTCCTTCACGTCTACTATCTAAAGCAATATCCAATTATCCAATTATCAAAATAACTACCTTCAAAACTATTATTATCATAACTAAAGATATAACGATAATAAATAGTATAAAGCCGAGTACAGTATAATGTTTCATTAAAATTAAACAGTGGGTTCTTGGGCTAGGGCCGTTTTTTTCTGTTATAGCATTTTTAATAGAAAATTCAGTATTTGTTTTAAATACACGCTCTTATATAAATCCGCATATATAAACAAACAATTGCATATTATATTCCAACTATGTGTACGAAAAAATAAACATGGATAATAAATTATAAAATATATTATTAAATGCATTTATATATGCACAGCACAAAATATAGTTATGCAATTCACTACTGTACATTAAATCTGTTTATAAACAAATATCTCGGATGATTGACAAGTAATTGATAGTTGAAGACGCTATGTTTGTGTGTCGTTGTATTACATAATCTGTATAGCAGGAAAATTGTGTCACCTGACTTGATGTTAAATAAAAAGATGCACGCTGGTATGCCACGGTTACCTATTTTGAAAGTCAGGAAGAAAATGTAAAACATGTTTAATGTAGTTTGAATGTAGAAATCCGACGTAGTAATTAATTTGTTCATTGAAACAGCACCAATGTCTAGTAGCAGCTATTCAGGAATTCTTAAGGTCTTCCATATCAGAGGTTGGCAGTGGATATTCGGAGAGAGTAGGAAAATGTAGTTCTGCAGGTCTTTCAGATCAGAGGTTGGCAGTGGATATTCCGTCAAGAAATAAACAAAATGGCCGCCTTTATACAGATCGGATCGAATATTCCACGTCTCCTGATTGGTTAACCTTCTCTTGGTAAACTATAAAATGAGTCAGCTCATTTTGGTTGTCTCACTAGTTACATAGGTATCCAAAACACTGTAGCAGAAACAAGTATGCATAAAAATATAACCATTATTTTGAAAAAAAAAAGTACATAGGAAACAGGAAACTAAGTGCAAAAAAAAAAGAGGTAACATACTTTATGTTATTTCAATAAATATGAATCTCCCTAAGCATTATTGTTATTTTTTTTTTTAGCGACTTTCACCTTCGGAAATTATCTGTCACTCTCAGCAAGGCTAAAAGAAAGGAAAATGTAGAAATACAATTCATAATGAACTATAGAATATAAAATCTAACATAAAATGATAAACATAGATATGTGTAAAAATATAAGTCATATATACAGACATTATCAGTGTAAATTAATAATATTAGATTCAATTTGAAGACAATTTCCATACAAACGATAATGGTTTTATTTCTTGTGTGCTCATGCATCAGAACAATTATCACTTGTTGACTGGATACATTGTTAAAGTAATACGTAACCATTACATAGTAATTAATTATGTTTAACAGTAATGGCTTCCCGTTCTTACAAATTAAGTGTTATGCATGGAATCAATATATCAATGTTTAAAACTATTTATTTCAATACCATATTAAGTTCGCTCGTGAATTTAAGCGTCCTACGAGGCTGGCATCCCGTTCCCACCCCTTCACCGTTGAAACTGTTAGATGTAGACGTCTCTTCTACTCCAATAGCTTCATGTCTCGCACATCTCGCCTATGGAACTCCCTTCCCTATTACTGTTTCCCTGACAAATACAATCTCCAACGGTTTAAGTGTAGCGTCAATCGTCATCTCCAATTGCCTTGATCTATCCACTTCCCTTCTCCACTTCCTTTCATCTTTCATTCCTATCTGCTCTCGCTCTATATCTTCTGTAACCCCCCCCCCCTGCCTTGATCGACCCTCCGTCCTTCTCTTTCTCCACATCCCTTCCTTTACCACTCCTATCTGCTCTTCCTCCAACCCTTCTGTAACCCCATGCGTGATAGTGGCCACCAGCCTTGCTTGGGGTGATACGCTTAAAAAAAAAAAAAAATTTTTTAAATATGTTGATTATTTTGTCGTTTTATTGTTGTTCTATGTATTATAGTCTGCATTTTTTTACAAATTCTCTCTCTCTCTCTCTCTCTCTCTCTCTCTCTCTATATATATATATATATATATATATATATATATATATATATATATATATATATGATACGAAGATACGATATATATGATACTGAATGTGTATCATTCAGGCTAAACATAAGTTTTCCTTTTGTTTTTATTCATATATACTTTTTTATATATATATATATATATATATGATACGAGGATACGATATATATGATATTGAGGGCGCATCATTCAGGCTAAACATAAGTTTTCCTTTTGTCTTTATTCATATATATATATACACACACACACACACACACACACACACATATATATATATATATATATATATATATATATGTATGTGTGTATATATATGCATATATATGTGCATATATGTAAATATGTTAATGCATACTAGAAAATAATATATCTCCATACAATTGTGTGTGCGCGCGCGTGTGTTTGTGTGTGTGTCCATGCGTGTGAAATCTTGTGGAAGCTGTCATTTGCATTTTACAAAAAGATGAATACCATTCTTCTTACAAAGTGATGTATATAACATTACACCGTAAAGATTCTGCCCCTCCTTTGCCATTTCGTGTTGTTTTGACAAATTTTTATTAAGACTATATACTTTTTGAGTGACCATTTTTCTTGTATTCATCTAACATGGAATCGGAAAAATAAGGAAAAGTTCTGGTTTCTCTTGTAATTTTTGACAAAAAACTATTTACATTTATAGTTTTGAACTCATTCTCAAGTTGTAAGTTCAATGTCACATAAGAAAACTGAGTCGTCGGGAGAAAGAAAGAAAGAAAGAAAGAAAGAAAGAAAGAAAGAAAGAAAGAAAGAAAGAAAGAAAGAAAGAGAATGGGTGGAAAAAATGAAAAATGAGTGGAAATGAAAGAGTGAAAAAAAGCGAAGTAAAGAATGAGAAAGAGAAGAAAGGAAAGAGAGAAGACGATGGGGAAGGAGGGAATTAAAAAAAGAGACGAAAAGAAAGGGAGAAAAGGAAGGCGAAAGAGAGAATGAAAATGAGAGAAAAAGAAAGAGTGAAAAAGAAGGGAAAGGAAAGAATGAAAAAGAGGAAAAACGGAGCGAAAAAGAAGGTGAAGGAAATTATGGAAAAGGAGAGGAAAAGTAAACGAGAAAAGGAAGGGGAGAGAATGAAAAAGAGAAGAAAGGAAGGAGATAAAAGGAAAGGACGAAATGAAAAAGCAACAGAAATTAAAGAGGAAACGTTTAGAGCTGGAAAGAAGGAAATCGGTGAAAGAAAGAGAGAAAATGGAAACGGAGAGAAAAACGAAATAGAAAAAAAGTAAATTAATAAGTAGGTGGAGGGAGAAGTGAAAAGAAAGAAAGAAAGAAAAATATAAGTAAATAAGAAAAGAATATATGTATGAAAAAAATGAAAGAAAGAAAAATATATGTCTATATTTCTGAGATGAGGTATTATGTACAGTATTTACATTATTCGGACTATTGTCCTCATCTTTGTCGCCATATATTGTGACAAATATGGCGACAAAGATGAGGACAATAGTCCGAATAATGTAAATACTGTACAGAAAAATATATGTAAATAAGAAAAGATGAGGACGTAAGACAAAAATGGAAAAGGAAAACTCAATAAATAATAAATAAAAAGTAGGGGAAGAAAGAAAGAATAGAAAGAAAAGGAAAATAAGAAAGAAAGGGAGAAAGAAAGCAAGTGGGAGGAGGAGGAAATTGAAAGGGGGAGAGAAAGATGATAAAAGGGAAATGAATAAGAAGGAAAGGGAAGAAGGAAAAAAGAAAGAAAATAGGAGGACATAATAAAGAAAAGAAAAGGAAGTAAAAGGGAAAATAATAGAAGATAGCAAAAAGAAAAAAGTAGCAAAAGAGACAGTGAAAGAAAAAAAAAGGAAAAACACGGATCAGTGAAGTAAAAGATAAGAAGTGCTTTTTTCAATCTCTTGTGTTATACTTAACATAAGGAGGAGGCAGATGAAATTTCTGGGACACGTATTGAGAAAGGAGGGCTTGGAGAATCTGATACTCACAGGTCGAATAGAGGGAAAGATAGATAAGGGAAAGAAACGCATGACATAAGTAGCGGGCTTAAGTAAGTTAATGACAGACCGTGGTCTGGGGTAGGTGGCAGTTGGACGAAACTTATTGAGAGCTACAAGAGATAAGGAGAAGTGGAGAGCCATGATCACCTAAGTTCTGAAAGGACACGACACATAAAAAGAAAAAGCATTTTCATCTTGTTGGGGGTGGGGCGTCCTACTATATTACCCTTTTGGACCTCATACTGGGTGAACATCATTGTAAGAACAATAAAAATGTTCCTATCAGTCTGTCTTTACAGCGACAACATAAAAAGAGAAAAAATATGGAGAAGATTAAGAAAGTAAAAAATGAAATCAGAAATTAAAAGTGACCATATAATCTTCATTTTACTAATATATGTCCTTCATGATCTCAGAAATTGTACACAATTTAAAAAAAAACGGTTACCTGTAAAAGAAATAGTTTTTCTATGCCGCAGCGTGTCGAAAAAGCTCTGAAATAATCTGATTTCTACCGACATATAAGAAGATGATGCGTCATAATGCCGATAATCTTTGTATATTAAAAACTAAAATCACCATCCAAAACGAAGCCTGTGAGCATCGAAACAAAACACTGTGAGAAAACATTTTCGAAATGTATCTGTTTATATTTCTGAGATGAGGTATTATGTACACTATTTACATTATTTCGACTATTGTCCTCATCTTTGTCGCCATATTTATCACAACATTTCGGCCTTTCAGTATCTGTCTATATTTCTGAGATGAGGTATGCAAACTACATTATTCGGATTATTGTCCTCATCTTTGTCGCCATATTTATTACAACGTTTCGGCCTTTCAGTATCTGTCTATATTTCTGAGATGAGGTATGCACACTACATTATTCAGACTATTGTCCTCATCTTTGTCGCCATATTTATTACAACGTTTCGGCCGTTGTACGCTCCGGCCTTCTTCAGGTGGTTGGAATGTCGAACTGAACCCTTTATTTCACTCACTGGGGTAGACTGTTCTAGTTCCACGTCCCATGTTTAATGGATGTCAGTTGTCAGTTATCTCCTGTTAATTCCTCTCTCCAAATTTTCCACTGCCTTAACCAGGTATTGAACTCACAATCTAAGTAACGCCTTTATCCACTGTGCCATGTGGAACTAGAATCACCCCCCTTGATTATTATGTGCGGAGCGCATTCGAGCGAGAGACCAACAAAACTGATGGCAAGGATTATGACAGTATCCACTAACTCAAACAAGGAGCTGCAGGAGTTTCCAAAGTCGTCTGGAGACCGTGGTTGAATCCGATGGCAATTTAATTGAATAAAGTTACTCTTTAGTATTTCAAGACATTCTGGTGCAATTTTGCTAAATGTACCTGTTAAAATGAGATGTCAGTTTTATTTTCATTTTTGCGTAATTTAAACGATAATTTATCTATCGCACTCTGTACATCTATATACGCTTTATTTCCAATTCTGAATGAATATACTTCCATTCATTCCCAGGAGATAGCTGGGTTTTTAAATTCAAATCCAAAATTATTTTAAATGCGAAGAAATCGGTACTGATTCATAAAGATAAGCAATGGATTGAGAATTCATTTGACCACTTTGACATCACAATGGGATCACTAGACTCAGCTCAGTCTTCTGATCTGATAGGTCTTTTTATATTATACAACCTTAGAGCGCACCGTGATATTGATTCAACAGACATTGGTTTATACAGAGACGATAGTCTTATGGTTATTAGAAACTCTACTAACTTCAAAATAGATAAAATTAGAAAGGTATTATATAAAGAATTTAAAAGCATGGGTTTAAAAATTACCGTCAGCACTAAATTAAAAAAAGTTAACTTCCTTGATATAACACTAGATTTAAAAAAAATACATATACACCTTATAAAAAGCTCAATACCAATCTTTTATATGTACACCCTAAATCAAATCACCCCTCATCTATAATTAAACATATACCTTTGTCTATCCAAAAAAGAATTAGTACAAATTCAGCAAATGACAAGATTTTCGATGACTAAAAAGATAGTGGCTAAAAAACCTAAAACTAACTTATATTAAAAATGAAAATGGTAAGCATAGAAAAAACAGAAGCATGAAAATAATTTGGTATACACCCCCATACAACCAAATGGTAAAAAACAATTTGGGTCAAAAATTCCTCGCATTAATAGTCAAGCATTTCCCCAGTCAAAGTAATCTAAGTACTATATTCAATAAAAATACACTAAAATTAAGTTATAGCTGTACTGATAACCTAGAAAAAATTATTAAGAAACATAATGCCAATATCTTAAATAAACACTTATATCAGACCAAAAAATTTTAGACAATGGAAAAATAAAAAAAACAACAACTAATGAGAGTAAACAAAAATTATGTAATTGTAGAAACCCTCAAAACTGTCCCTTACAAAATAAATGTTGCACGGAATCATTAGTATACGAATGTAATATATCTTCTATTGAAAACCCTGAAAACATAAAAATATATATAGGTTGCACTAGCCATGAGTTCAAAAAAAGGTTCAACCAACACCAAAGTTCGTTTAGGATAAATAAATATAAAAATCAAACATCTCTCTCGAAGTACTTCTGGCACCTGAAAGAAGTCAATAAAACACCTACAGTAAAATGGAAGGTAATAAGAAAAGCTAGAATATGTAGGTCATTAAATGGCCCATGTCCTTTATGCATACATGAGAAACTATATATTACTAGGTTTATAAAAAATAAAAATTTACTGAATCAGAGAAATTAAATAGCTATTTTGTGCCGTAATTGTCAAAAATTTTCTTTAAATAATATTTAAAAAAAAACAAAAAACATTGATCTGTTAATATGCACACCCATATTCGATGTGAATAAATAATTTTAAATGATTTTAAATACTGTAAGTAATTCTATTACATTTACTTGTTTTATATAAAAAATAATAGCCGATTAAATTTAAAGTTAAATTTAAAAGTAGAATTTTTTAAATTGGTTTTAAAATTATAATTAAATAAAACGTACTCTAAACTTAACACCTCTCTCAAAGCAATTCAAACACTTAAAAGAATCCAATAGAACACCTAAAGTTAAATGAAATTAATATAGGTTAGCATATATAGGACATTAAATGACCCATGTCCTTTGTACATACATGGAAAATTTATATTACTAAATTTATAAAAATAAAAGTTTATTGAATTAGTGAAATAATTTAGCTATCTTTGCCGTCATTGTCATAAAGTTTACCAAAAAAAAATAAAATAAAAAATAATAATAAAAATAATCTGGTACATACATACTTATACTCGATAAGAAAATATAATTTTACAATTCTAATAGATTTGCTTGGTTTTAAAAAGGAATATAGTATATTGGATATTAAAAATTAAGTTTTTTTTTATAGATGTGGTTAAAACATATTCTGAACATTTAGCAGATGTCAGAATGTGTTGAAAAATACATCCCTACCCATCCCTAGACATAACTCCGCTTTCGAATGTAACTGTTGGCTGATACAATGACAATTAAACAATTGAACACCCTGCCACCCCTTGTCTAGATGAATGGATTTCTCGGTATCCATGGGAACACTCAATTATGAATCTTTGCCGTGCCTTAAAACCGTAGATAAAAAATAAGTTACTCCAAAATTCGCTTGACGAGGAAATGGAACTAATGTCTTTGATTTGGTAACAAAAATTGTATTCAAAGGCTTTGGCTTCCATTTTCGAAACACGGTTATCATTGTGTAGCGATAAAACCATATTTTAAATCAATTAATTTATAATATATATATATATATATATATATATATATATATATATATATATACATATATATATATATATATATATATATGTATGAGTGAAAAGAGAGAAAGATAATGATATGACCTGATGTGAGTAAATAGACCCGACTGTTTTAATCTGCTTTCACTTTGATATTAATATAGATATACACATTGGCATGAACCTAAAGAGGCAGGTAAATGGTTATCACTGTGTAGCGATAAAACCATATTTTAAATCAATTAATATAATATATATATATATATATATATATATATATATATATATATATATATATATATATATGTGTGTGTGTGTGTGTGTGTGTGTGTGTGTGTGTGTGTGTGTGTGTAAAAAGTTTTGTGTGTTTCGTTTCAGGCTTCAGAACTTCATCGTACTCAATACAATGAATCATTTATTCACAGTAATGACCCTCGCTATAATTTTGATTTAAAAATGCTACTCTAATTAAAAGAGAAAGCAATTTGCTGAAACGGATTTTTATAGAGAGGTAATTTTCTAGAGAGTAAATTTACCTCCACTTTCTCAGAGTTTTTCAACTTTCTTGGCAGATCTGTCATTATCACACTGTGAGATATTTAATAGCAAAAGGAATAAAAACATAAAGAAAAATTATCTAAAGGAAATCGGTTAGACTATCTACACAAAACATGTATTAAAAAATCAAATATAAATTAAAAATCCACTTCTTCGTGCGCATATGCAGTCGCGTCAACGTAAATATCACTTCAGTCCGTTAAAGTCCTCAAGGACGAAACACGTCGAACGAAATATTTCACGACTTTTTCATAGTTTTTCACTAAAATTATTCTTCATATATAAAAATGTATATATCATTTTCCCATATATACAGTGCTCTTCGATAAAAGTGACTCACCTGATTTTTTTTTTTACTAAATGTTCTCTTCCCCGAGGAAACGAAACTTGAGCTAAATTGAAAGGATAAGCGATCTAAAATCCGAAGAAGAAGCTTTGAAAGCTCTTTGAATTTAGCAGTAAGTACTGTCAAGCATCCGTTCAGTATAATGTTCTGGGGATGCTTTTCTTTTCATGGAACTGGTTTCTTAAAACATATTGAAAAGACCCTCAGGAGCGAGCAGTACAAGAGAATTTTAGAGTCTTGTCTGCTCCCTTCTGCTGAAAAGGTGCAAATCAACCCCACCAAGCTCATTTTTATGCAGGATAATGCTCCCTGTCACAAATCAAAATTGATGAAGGAATACATTGTTGAGAAGCAGGTGAGTCTTATGACAAGGCCGCCCCGATCTCCTGACCTAAACCCCATAGAAAACTTATGGAGCATTATAAAGTACAGGCTCTCGAGAAAGCAGTTGAGCAACAAAGAGGATTTGATTGTGAATTTCATATCCGAATGGAATTCAATGCTTGGAGATGTGATTTGCCAGAACCTAATCAAATCAATGGCAAAAAGGGTCGAAAGGGTTATTCAAAATAAAGGAGGACCCATACATTATTAAATATTTCCAACTATATTATCTATTATAAATAAATTATACCTCTATTATTCTTTATTTAAAGCTGTTCGGTTACGTTTCTATTGATTACTATTTGCAGGAAATAAGTGAGTCCCTTTTTTTTGCACAGAGTTTTTCCCTAAATCTCATTTATATCCAAAATTATAATTATCAATAGAATACCTTAGGGTGAGTAAACTTTTTTACTGGGTGGTCGGGAAGGGGTCTTTATATTAGTAAGATTAAAAATTACTTTGACCCCAAAAACAATAGGCCAAAAAAATTTTAAGTAAAAAAAATCAGGTGAGTCACTTTTATCGAACAGCATTATATATATATGTGTGTGTGTGTGTGTGTGTGTGTGTGTGTGTGTATGTGTGTGTGTGTGTGTAATTTGGTAGCTACTTTTCTTTTAAACAGGATGTGTTGAATGTCAAAGACAACATATTCCTGCAAAAATCTTCGCCATGCACATGATAATATCATCGCGTCTTTTGAAATTAAAATGATTTTGTAACGTTGATTTAGTTAGTTAAAAAAATAAAATGCAGCAAGATAATTCCACTACAATACAATTTGCAAATGTTTTTAAAAAATTGTCTCTACATATATATAAGACATTGTTAAAAATTTCTGACCCTAAAGATGAACAAATATGTTCGAAACTACTCGGTTATCTTACGGACAATATTTATTTCAATATAATTTTCAAATAAAAAGTCTCATTAGAAAATATGAGAAAATTCAAAAGAGAATATGCAGGACTATGTTGTCTTTGACATTCAACACATGTTTAAAAATATATATATATATATATATATATATATATATATATATATATATATATATATATATATATATATATGTATATATATATATATGTGTGTGTGTGTGTGTGTGTGCATGTGTGTGTGCGTGTGTGTTCGAAACAATTTATACAAAGAATTTCTGAAATCTTCTGGGACATTGCTCTAGTTACGTCCATATGACGTTAACGGAAAATACACTGACAATAATAGAAATTGTGAATTACTACATTACTGCAATAATCAATAATCTAGCGTCGCATTTCTGCGCGTTGAAAAACCAATTCTGAACTGTTAATAATAGGACACATTTAATAAAGCATCGTTCGATAAGTATCACATTCATTTTCGTCTTAGAATTTTACCCGAAATTACCTGAAATTGAGAAAAAATAGCATCTGTGCCTGAGGATGGTAAATGTTCTTGACCGAAAGTACTTACAATATCGAATGAACATCTAATCCTTTTTACATTTAATAGAAACAAGGATCGTTTCGTTTAGCGAGTGGTCAGTGAGTTAATGCCTTATTTAATCTGTTAGCGAAGTGAATTCGCCATTAATTACATTAACTTTATTAATTTATTCTTTGAACTCATGATTGATACAATAATAGTTAATAAAAATGAACACGCTACCGCCCCTGTCTAAATGATTGGATGTCTCTGTATGCTTGGAAACAAAAGATTATGAATTGTATGTGCTTTTAAAACTCAGTAAATTTAAAAATAAGTTATTCCAAAATTCGCTTGAAGATGAAACAGAATTAATGCTTTTAATTTAATTATATAATTAAATTTGAAGTTTTTAGCTTCGGTTTTTGAAACATGGTAATTCCAGTGTAGCGAAGGAAACATATTTTTAAATCAGTTAATTTATAATATTTATTCTCTGTAAATTTACATTGAGCACTGTTTTGGAAAAATAGAAATATCAATAAGAACACCGGATTATATATCTTACTGTTCTTTCTTTTTACTATAATATATATATATATATATATATATATATATGTATATATATATATATAGTTTACGAAAAACTAGGTAATCCGTATGGGAAGACCCAATGAGGATAGGATCCAGAGAGCTCAATGTAAATCAGAGCTAATAATTTAAATAAAAACAGATTGCTTTAAGGTTCCATATAATAAATTATTTCACCACAGCCCTTTTAAAGGACAGTGCTGTGGTGAAATAATTTATTATATGGAACCTTAAAGCAATCTGTTTTTATTTAATATATATATATATATATATATATATATATATATATATATATATATATATATAGCATCATCCACATGCAAAAAAGGCTAAAAATAATGGAAGCTTTATTAATAAAAACAAACAAACCAACACTTAATAATATTAACTTTGAACATGGACATGTTATGAAACAAAAAAAATAAAACATTTTATAAAATATACATATAACAAATGATTTCTAATTCTAACAGTTGAAATATAATCCTTGAAAGTGGCTAAATGTATAGCCGAAAGCGCTCGGTTAAAAAGAACATTCGGACAGTTTTTATATAATTTATCATCTGAAAAGAAAAACATTATTAGGTGGCATGAGAAATTGTATAAAAAACTAAATAAAAGCACCTTGTCAGTCGTTTTTAATGAAATGTGCATGAAAGAAGGATTGCTGCCTAAATACACAAATATATATATATATATATATATATATATATATATTGTCATCCACAGACAGACTGTTTCGCTGTATCACAGCTCATCAGTGTGGCTAGACGTCCGGTTGCCTCTGGCTAGAGTCGGAAATTTTACCCTGAAGCCGTTGGCCCACGGCAGAGAAGAAGGTGAATTTAAGCGTATTTATATTTAGATAAACACACAGTGACTGAGAGAACTCGATTCGATTTACCGAAGAGTCTTGCATTATTAGCCGTAATAGTCACTGTTTACAAACCCACACATCCTCCCCAGAGAGCTCAACCGAAATAAATTTTTCAGGAGCATATATATATATATATATCAAGAAGACCTAGATTTAGATAAAGGTTACGGCTTTGGCTTTAGCTGGTCAACTACTGATTTATTGACAATTGTTGCTGAAAGAGTGTATCGAGATTTAGATAAGGAGACTGAAGCTCTACTTTTTGTTTTGAATGTCTCGGGGGCATTGTCAGGGTCTGGCATACTGTCCTTCTTATCAAATCGTGAAATGAAAGGCAACACTTCTCGCTCTTTCTGCATTAATGCAGGGCTCTATCTGTGGACTTATGTAGTCCCTAATCAGCGACCTTCCTGATATCAGTTCTCAGTTTGATATCTATGATGATGACAACTGTTTCCTTCGATTTCTACTTCTTGCTTTGCATGTCTCGGGGGGGGCATTGTCAGGGTCTGGCATACTGTCCTTCTTATCAAATCGTCAAATGAAAGGCAACACTTCTCGTTCTTTCTGCATTAATACAGGGCTCTATCTTTGGACTTATGTAGTCCCTAATCAGCGACCTTCCTGATATCAGTTCTCAGTTTGATATCTATGATGATGACAACTGTTTCCTTCGATTTTAAGAATGTGTTTGATCGGTTGGATAAGGTCAACTTGGCAGCTGATCTCAAAATATATCCTACTGTCTGTTCTTAACTGTGGCAAAAATGGCTTAGAAATCTTGACACCTGCAAATCAAACCTGTGCTTTTAATCGTGTGAGAAAGCATTTTTTTTGCCTTTCAGCAGCATGGCGGAGGCTAACCTCCAGGAGAGAGACTCCTTGCGCGTTCTCGGGCTAGCGTTTTCTGCTGACATGAAGTGGAAAGATTAGACTGAATCAAATGCTTGGCCTGCCGCTAGGAAATTTAGTTAAGTGAGTCGTGCTAGACAATTTTCTTACCAGAAACTATTTTGCACATTTATAAGTCTAGCATTCGTCGATGCGTTAAATATTGAAATCGCATCTGGTCTAGTGACTCTGCTATGTATTTGGAGACTCTTGATAAAATACAAAGAAGAATCTGCAATTTTACAGGTTCTGACACGGCATCTCAGTTTTAGTCACACTCCCACCGCCATAAGATAAGATTCTCTGTGCTTTTTCTATAAATATTTTCATGGTAATTGTTCTGATGAGCTTTGCTCTTTGGTACATAGGCGTTATAAATTTAAGCGCAGTACTCGATTGGCGGCGAGGTCTCATCGTTTTACAATTGAAATGATAAAATATAGTCATAAGTTCTATGCTAACAGATTTTTCTGTCGCACTTCAATTTTATGGATCTCTCTTCTGGCTTCTTCATATGTATCTATATATATATATATTTTTTTTTTTAGGGATACAAACATATATATATATATATATATATATATATATATATACATATATATTCGGGATACAAATGATATATATATATATACAAATGATATATAAACAAATGATATATATATATATCATTTGTATATATATATCATTTATATATATATATCATTTATATATATATATCATTATTATATTTGTATGTACATGATATATATACAAATGATATATATATATGTATATTTTTTTTTCGGGATACAAATATATATATATACATACATATATATATATATATATATATATATATATATATATATATATATATATACATATATATACATATATATACATATATATATATATATATTCGAGATATGAATGATATATATATATACAAATGACATATATATATAAGTGATATATATATATATATATCATTTATATATATATATATATAATTATTATATTTGTATATATATGATATATATACAAATGATATATATATATATATATATATATATCTGTATCTATCTATCTATATATATATATATATATATATATCATTTGTATATATATATATATATCATTTGTATATATATATATATATATATATATATATATATATATATATATATATATGTTTGTATCCCGAAAATATGTATAAATGAAATGCGTCACGAGAAATCTGTTGTGACGTTTTTCATCCGTTAGGATTTCATCGGACTGGGTTTTGTTGATGTTGCCACGTCTACACATGCGCACAAAATGAGAAACGCAGGTGGTTTTAAAATTTGTTTTAAAGAATATTTTGAAAGACAATTTTTTTTTGTTTCAATCTAGCCAAATTCACTCTTTTTCTTTTCTGCCCATCACCTTTTCCCCTGAATATCACACACCGAAACAATATCAACTCTACAAAGAATGATGGTATATTGTCAGAGCCTGGAAACAAACTGACCGTGGCTGAACAAGGCACGCTAATTCCGCGATTTGATAAAACAAAAGACTGAATTAGTTCGTCATGAAATACCATAACCTTCCAAAGACCAGTATGAAGAAGACTAGCATGTCAAACCTTGTCAAATACTTTCGAGATATCCAAAGCTAGAGCCCCAGCATCAATATTCTCGTGTATCCAGAGACGGATATACAATGTAATTAGCCCTGATCTGGCATCTCGTCTGCAGTCGCTCTCTCACAGACATGCCGTCTCCCCACTCTGCCTTTTTTACAAATACATTCGCGGTAACTGCTCCGATCAGCTGCTTTAGCTAGTTCCCAGACTTCATGAATTTAAGTGTTCAACTAGGCTGACATCTCGCTCTCGCCCTTTCACTGTCGAAACTGTAAAATATAGCCGTCTCCTCTACTCCAATAGCTTCATGTCTCGCACTTCTCGCCTGTGGAACTCCCTTTCCTTGTTTCCATGATAGCGATAATCTCCAACTATTCAAATGTAATGTCAATCGACGTCTCCAGATGCCTTGACCTGTCCCCTATCCTTCTCTTCATCCTTTCTTCTATCACTCATATTGGCTCTCACTCCAACTCTCTGTAACCCCTTGCGTACTCGTGGCTTCACGCTTTGCTTGGGGCGAAACGCTAAAAAAAAAAGAAAAAAATTGCCAGACCCTTTCAGAAATAATCGTTAATACATCAGCAGTTGATTTAGAGAATCGAAAGCCATATTGCTTATCAGAAAGAAAACCTATTGAGACGAGATGCTTAACCAATTCTGAGTTCATTGGAATCCCTGGTACTTTGCCAAAAAGAGGGAGAAGGCTAATATGGCGATAGATAGAATGGTCAGATGGTTCGCCCTGAGTTCTTAAATATCTAAACTACAAAAGAGGATTTCCAACAAACAGGAAAGCAAGAAGCAGCAAAGCAGTTAGAGAGAACAGAAGCCAAATAAGGAGCACATTTCTTAAGGACTATTGCAGCGATACCGTCAGCACTACAAGCATTCTCAGAGAGAGAGAGGGGGGGAGGAAGAGAGAGGGAAGGGGCATCACAGGCTTTCTCAGAGAGAGAGGGGCGGAGAAAAAGAGAGGGGTAACACAGGCTTTCTGAGAGAGAGAGAGAGAGAGAGGGGGAGAGAGAAGGAGATTGGGGTACCACAGGCTTTCTAAGAGAGAGAGGGGTCACCACAGGCTTTCTCAGAGAGAGAGAGGGGGGGAAAGGAAGAGAGAGGGAAGGGGCATCACAGGCTTTCTCAGAGAGAGAGGGGCGGAGAAAAAGAGAGGGGTAACACAGGCTTTCTGAGAGAGAGAGAGAGAGAGGGGGAGAGAGAAGGAGATTGGGGTACCACAGGCTTTCTAAGAGAGAGAGAGGGGTCACCACAGGCTTTCTCAGAGAGAGAGAGGGGGGGAGGAAGAGAGAGGGAAGGGGCATCACAGGCTTTCTCAGAGAGAGAGAGAGAGAGGGGGAGGAAGAGAGAGGGAACGGGCATCACAGGCTTTCTCAGAGAGAGAGAGAGAGGGGGGAGGTAGAGAGAGGGAAGGGGCATCACAGGCTTTCTCAGAGAGAGAGAGAGGGGGAGGAAGAGAGAGGGAAGGGGCATCACAGGCTTTCTCAGAGAGAGAGAGAGAGAGGGGGGAGGAAGAGAGGGAAGGGGCATCACAGGCTTTCTCAGAGAGAGAGAGGGGGGGAGGAAGAGAGAGGGAAGGGGCATCACAGGCTTTCTCAGAGAGAGAGAGAGAGAGGGGGAGGAAGAGAGAGGGAAGGGGCATCACAGGCTTTCTCAGAGAGAGAGAGGGGGAGGAAGAGAGAGGGAAGGGGCATCACAGGCTTTCTCAGAGAGAGAGAGAGAGGGGGAGGAAGAGAGAGGGAAGGGGCATCACAGGCTTTCTCAGAGAGAGAGAGAGAGGGGGGAGGAAGAGAGAGGGAAGGGGCATCACAGGCTTTCTCAGAGAGAGAGAGAGGGGGGAGGAAGAGAGAGGGAAGGGGCATCACAGGCTTTCTCAGGGAGAGAGAGAGGGGGGAGGAAGAGAGAGGGAAGGGGCATCACAGGCTTTCTCAGAGAGAGAGAGGGGGGGAAGAGAGAGGGAAGGGGCATCACAGGCTTTCTCAGAGAGAGAGAGAGAGGGGGAGGAAGAGAGAGGGAAGGGGCATCACAGGCTTTCTCAGAGAGAGAGAGAGAGGGGGGAGGAAGAGAGAGGGAAGGGGCATCACAGGCTTTCTCAGAGAGAGAGAGAGAGGGGGGAGGAAGAGAGAGGGAAGGGGCATCACAGGCTTTCTCAGAGAGAGAGAGAGAGAGAGGGGGAGGAAGAGAGAGGGAAGGGGCATCACAGGCTTTCTCAGAGAGAGAGAGGGGGGGAGGAAGAGAGAGGGAAGGGGCATCACAGGCTTTCTCAGAGAGAGAGAGAGGGGGGAGGAAGAGAGAGGTAAGGGGCATCACAGGCTTTCTCAGAGAGAGAGAGAGAGGGGGAGGAAGAGAGAGGGAAGGGGCATCACAGGTTTTCTCAGAGAGAGAGAGAGAGGGGGGGGAGAGAGAGGGAAGGGGCATCACAGGCTTTCTCAGAGAGAGAGAGAGGGGGGAGGAATAGAGAGGGAAGGGGCATCACAGGCTTTCTCAGAGAGAGAGAGAGAGGGGGGAGGAAGAGAGAGGGAAGGGGCATCACAGGCTTTCTCAGAGAGAGAGAGAGAGAGAGGGGGGGGAGGAAAAGAGAGGGAAGGGGCATCACAGGCTTTCTCAGAGAGAGAGAGAGAGGGGGAGGAAGAGAGAGGGAAGGGGCATCACAGGCTTTCTCAGAGAGAGAGAGAGAGAGGGGGAGGAAGAGAGAGGGAAGGGGCATCACAGGCTTTCTCAGAGAGAGAGAGAGGGGGGAGGAAGAGAGAGGGAAGGGGCATCACAGGCTTTCTCAGAGAGAGAGAGAGAGGGGGGGAGGAAGATAGAGGGAAGGGGCATCAAAGGCTTTCTCAGAGAGAGAGAGAGAGAGGGGGGAGGAAGAGAGAGGGAAGGGGCATCACAGGCTTTCTCAGAGAGAGAGAGAGAGAGGGGGAGGAAGAGAGAGGGAAGGGGCATCACAGGCTTTCTCAGAGAGAGAGAGAGAGAGGGGGAGGAAGAGAGAGGGAAGGGGCATCACAGGCTTTCTCAGAGAGAGAGAGAGAGGGGGAGGAAGAGAGAGGGAAGGGGCATCACAGGCTTTCTCAGAGAGAGAGAGAGAGAGGGGGAGGAAGAGAGAGGGAAGGGGCATCACAGGCTTTCTCAGAGAGAGAGGGACGGAGAAAAAGAGAAGGGTAACACAGGCTTTCTGAGAGAGAGAGAGAGAGGGAGGGAGAGAGAAGGAGATTGGGGTACCACAGGCTTTCTAAGAGAGAGAGAGAGAGGGGTCACCACAGGCTTTCTCAGAGAGAGAGAGGGAGAGAGGGGGCACCACAGGCTCTCTGAGAGACAGAGAGAGAGGGAGAGAGGAGGGGGCCCCCTACAGGCTTTCTCAGAGAGAGAGAGAGAGATAGAGAGGGAGAGAGAGAGAGGGGGCGCCACAGGCTTTCTCAGAGAGAGAGAGGGAGAGAGAGAGAAGGAGATTGGGGTACCACAGGCTTTCTAAGAGAGAGAGAGAGAGAGGGGTCACCACAGGCTTTCTCAGAGAGAGAGAGGGAGAGAGGGGGCACCACAAGCTCTCTGAGAGACAGAGAGAGAGGGAGAGAGGAGGGGGCCCCCTACAGGCTTTCTCAGAGAGAGAGAGAGAGATAGAGAGGGTGAGAGAGAGAGGGGGCGCCACAGGCTTTCTCAGAGAGAGAGAGGGAGAGAGAGAGAGGGGGCACCACAGGATTTCTCAGAGAGAGAGAGGGGGAGAGAGGGGTCCCCACAGGCTTTCTCAGAGAGAGAGGGCTAGAGGGCGAGAGAGCGGGGCGCCACAGGCTTTCTCAGAGAGAGAGAGAGACGGGGGGGCAGCAAGGCTTTCTCAGAGAGAGGGGAAGAGAGAGAGAGGGAAGAGAGAGAGGGGGAAAGATAGAGGGGGACATCACAGGCTTTTTCAGAGAGAGAGAGAGATGGGCAGAGGAGAAAATAAAATACTTGCTCATAATAATAGCAAGTAATATGCGTAAAATTATATAAGTTAATGTATATATAAAATTTTGCAAAATAAAGTGCTCAATATAGACTATCCGTCTCAATGAGGGTCAGAAAATATTTCGAAACGCTGAACTTGAACTACGATAACTATTGAAAGTTTTTACATCTAATTTTATAAGCATATATATATATATATATATATAGATAGATTGATAGATTGATTGATTGATTGTGTGTATGTGTTTCCTAACAAAGTTCCGTAATACTGTACTATCTTTGGTAACATAGCAAACGGAACTGCTTAGTGGCATCCTTACACACAAAGTTATTAACGCAAATATATAATGTATATCATCAGTTGACGATACTTTTCATCCAACATTTATTGCATTTGTTGTGGTGTCTACTGAAATACGAATAACCACTTAAAATAACTAATGTGATAAAAATATATATATATTATAATATTAATCTATAATGTATTATCCAAGTGCAGCAGGAACACTGTTACCTGCCTTATTTTTCATTCGTGTTTCAAGCAGTCGACTGATGCTTACTTCTTGATGGTGCATTATTCCTGTATGGCAGCGAGAATGATACACTGATGTCTTCATAGCTACCTCTTCAAAGTTCTTGAATGGAATGTTGACGCAAGAATGATTGCTCTTCAGTTTATCTTTATACCTGAGTCAAGGTCTACCAACATTTGTATGACCACTATGGAGTTCAGTGTAGAAAAGAACTTTTGGTATGGGATCAGCACTCATCCTTGCCACATGGCCAGCCCAACGTAATTGTGATTGCATTATGAATGTCTCGATGGTAGCATTTCTCGTTCTCATTCTTGCATTTGACACTCATCAAACGTTAGCCCACAGATTGTACGGAGGCTTTATGGGAGACATCTAATCGATTAGTTTGCTGTCTATAAGGTGTCCAAGTTTCAGAGCCATACAAAAGAGTGGAGAAGACGACAGCTTCGTACACTTGGATTTTAGTGCAAAGCTTTATTCCTTTTTCGTCCCACAGCCCATGATGCAGCGAACCAAAGGAAGCACTGGCTTTTGCAATGCGATTAACAATCTCGTCATCAAGTGATGCACTTAAATTTACCATGCTTCTGAGGTATTTGAAAGATTCCACATACTTGAGATTCTTTCCATCAACTTATAAAGGGACCTCAGGAAACTTACGAACAGGGGGTCTCTGTTGTACACCTATAATTTTCTTCGGTGTCGGGCAAGGTTGATGAATAACTTCAGTTTTCTTGATGCTAATGGTAAGTCCGAATGCCTTGCATGCCGCAGAAAATCGGTTGAGTAAATCTTGAACTTCCTCTAAAGAGTTAGCTACAAGGGCAGCGTCGTCTGCAAAAAGTAGATCTCGTATAATACTGGTAAGTAGAGATGTTTTGGACCTAAACTGCTGATGGTTAAAAAGTCCTCCATTAATTCGAAAATGAAATTTAACGCTAGTTTTTGTATCCCGAAAAGAATAGCTCTGAGAAGAACAGTGCAACAAAATAGGCGCCATGACACAGGCTTGCTTAGTTCCATTAGTGACATCAAATGGATTAGAACGCTGAACATCGGATATAACACTATCTTGCATACTGACATGAAATGAAAAGATAACATTCAACATGTCACGAAAACCAAGTTTTATCAGAACTTTCCAGTATCAAGGGTCTTAGTAAGGTCCACAGATTCCATAAAAAGCTCTCTATTTTGCTCACGAACCTTCTCTGCAACATGACGTAGGGCAAAAATCATGTCGATAGTGCCACGAACGGAACGAAATCCACACTGAGATTCAGGGTAGATGGCGTCGACAATGTGTTTTATAATTCTGTTAAGGATGAGCCTCTCCAAAGTTTTTCCTCTGCTAGATAAAAGGGAGATGCCCCTATGGTTATCGCATACTGTTTTAAGACCTTTTTTCTTGTAGAGATGTTGTCAGAGGCATTTTTGAAGTCCTGGGGAACATGACCTGATCTCCAAATTTGATTGAATAGATTGTGCATTAGCTTACAATATGTATGCCCTCCATGTTTGTAGATTTCAGCGGGGATAGCATCCCCCGCCAGGAGCTTTTCCTGACGATATCTGCTTGATAGAAGCTTGTTCTTCCAGAAAAGTGGGATCCAGAGATGACTCAGTAATTTCAAGATGTTGTGTTACAGCGAACAGAGCTTCATCTTATGTGACTGAGGTGCTGTTCAGTACTGTTTCAAAATGACCTTTCCAGCGCTGAAGTATGGCTTTTTTTATCATTTAGGAGAGTATCTGTTATTGTCCAGGTTAGGACCAAGGAAGAACAACACGAACACAAGAGTAGAAATAACGAAGATATATTACACGAAATAATAATACAAGATGTGGAAGGCGTTAGTATGACTGTCAGTCTGGTTTGGAGTGAACTACTATCGGCTCGACTCGATTCGTCTCTCTCTCTCTCTCTTGAGAGGCGTAGTATACATAGTGTTAGGAAGAGTTCATTCTGTAGTTATAGGTAAGGACCCATAACAGTATCCCTGTCATTGGCTAGAATAGGAGAGACACCATGCTTTGGGGGACCATGCACTGCTTTTAAACCATCATAAAAAACTTTTGAGTCCTTTTTGTCGGCAGCCATTTGCAGTTGAGCAACTTTGGCTGACCAACAAATCTCTTTCATTTGTCTGAGTGCACTTTGTTTTCTTGCTTTACACCCTTTGTAATTGGCTTCTTTTGACTGGCAGTTTTTGTCATTTACTCAGATCTTATGATAACTTATGCATTTCATCAATCAGTTTTGGGATTTCTGTATCATTTTCATCAAACTAATCTTGATGTTTGCGCAGCGGAAGTCCGAGAACTTCCAGAGAGGCAGCATGAGTTGCTTCGCGTAATGCCTTTCATGTTGATTCAACGTCAGCAGTGATAATAACTGTCCGAGGAGCAGTGTCCAGTTTATTAGAAAGATCGGCTTGCAATTGATGGTTTTTCAGCAGTGAGACATTAAGGCGTTTACGTACGGCTGACTTTGCTGCGAATCAGGGCGTGGTCAGAGTGGTAACAGTTGGCATGAATAGAGCGTGTGATGAGAAAGTCTCGAACATCTCTCTGTTTGGTGATGACAAAGTCAATAAGATGCCAATCTTTCGATCTGGGATGAATCCATTAAGACTTGCGGAAGTTTTTGTGATACTAAGATCAAATTCTCTACACACAGAGAGTAATCGCAGACAATTAGAATTTCATTTGCCCAAGACCGTGACAACCAATGACACTTTTCCATGTCTGACGGTCTGAACCAACACGGGCGTTGAAGTCACCCAAGAGAACTAATTTATTCCCACGGTCACAGGTAGATATCACATTCCGAAGTTGATTGTAGAATTGATCCTTTACGTGCTCAGTACTGTTCATGGTCGGATCATAACAACTGACCAACAAGGCAATAGTTTTGTGATTAAGGTCGATTTTAAGAGACATTATTCTATCAAAAACAACCTTAGGCAGAGAAGGTAATGATCCCGCAATCTTTGATTTGATATCAAAACCTACATCCGATTGTCGTGACTTGTTTTCATCATTCCCAGACCAGAAAAAAAGATTTATGCTCCTGTTCTATCTACACCAGGAATACGAGTTTCACTCAGTGCAGCTATGTCAATGTTGTGCATTATTAGCTCCAACGCGACCAGAGCTGTATTTATTTCTGGTGTTGTGTTGTCCTGGGAAGTTCGTACCTTCCAAGAGCCAAAATGAAGTTATTGTTTTGTAGAGTTTTTCGCAATAAACGGATGACGACCGGGCCCACGCTGCGATACCGTGGGACACTTGTCGATCTAGACTCCTTCACTTAATGTTCCACAGTCCTTATTGGCATTAGTCTGTGCTATATCAGATATTTTCATTGAGTATTGTTTGACTTTAAGGGCTTCGACCAATCATTGTTGAATTGTATGGGACTAATTAGATGTAGTTGTCAGAAAACCAACACAAGGATTTTTTTTTAAAGTGGTGAAGGCTTGTGTCGGACCATCCACACTTTTTGGATCTGTCGATAAAAAAAGTAACGGTGCAAAAGACTTGCTACGGAAACTCCGAACGACAGCTCTCATGTGTTTAACCTCAACAGTCAATATCAGTCAGGACACGCCTCTCGGCAGACAAAGCAATATAATGACCGGGCTAAGCTGTCATGAGTTTTCCTTATTACACAGAGCTATGTAAAGTAACAGGTTGAGTTCTGACGCGGGCTAGTTGCCCTTGATGAGGGTTAAAACGAGTCTCTCTGGTTAACAATCTTTTTAGTGTTGGTTTCACGATAATCATATAATTGTATAATAGCTGGCCACTCGTATTCGAGGATACCCGAGCGCCCAGCCAATTACTATATATATATATATATATATATATATATATATATATATATATATATATATATAAATGACAATAAGAAAACAGTAACTGCTGACGCGTTTCGTCCTATGTGGACTTTTTCAAAGCAAGAAACGAAATGAATTTAATTAAACAAAGAAAATTAATAAAAACAAAAAACAGAGTGTTCTTAGCATTCTATGCTTATAAAAAAAGAAAATAACTCACTCAGAAGGAAAATTCTAGAGAGTGCCGCCATAGAACAATACCCAAATATTAATCTACGCCCAGGCTTTTTCCCTATTTCACCTTTTCTAATAAAATTACTGCTCTCACAAACAAATGTACACAAAAACATATTAAAATCAAAAGAAAATGGTTGAATCCATCAACACAGATTAATGATAATATTCTCCACGCGTGACATTAACTGACGTTATTTTCAGTTAACAATATGAAAATAGCGTTTCCTACATTCCAGTTGCTAAGAACACTCTGTTTTTTGTTTTTATTAATTTTCTTTGTTTAATTAAATTCATTTCGTTTCTTGCTTTGAAAAAGTCCGCATTGGACGAAACGCGTCAGCAGTTTCTGTTTTCTTATTGTCATTTATTTATAAATATTGTCTTCTCTAAAAAGTTAACTTTGAGAAATTTTCATATATATATATGTATATATATATATATGTGTGTGTGTGTGTGTGTGTGTGTGTGTGTGTGTGTGTGTGTGTGAATGTCAATGGGTCAGATTTTTCAACTTTACTTCTACAGGCAGTACCACAACATATCATACTATTTTTGGAATATCAGGCGGATTCCGTGAGAAAATTAAATACATTCCGGGTCAGATCCGGACCCGCAATCCTGAAATTTTTGATTCCCAAATTTTCAATCCTGACATTCTTTTCAGCGTTTTTTTTTTTTTTTAAGTGACTTTTTGCGACTAATTTTTTTGTAAGATAGCAATTTTTATAACATGGAAATAAATTTGGAAATAATCGAAATTGATTACGAAATCGAGCGAAAGTCAAATATGAAATAAAAATAATTGCTTGTAGGGAAAGTAAGGACCTACGTACATCAAATCGTCTTTAAATTAAGTGGAGACAGAAAAATTATCGTTGAACTTTTAAAAGGTAAGCTTAGATATTAATGCAATATTTAAATGCAGCGATCTATTTTGAGTTCTTGTGTAGTTTACTGTTGCCTGATGCATTTACTCCTCCCTAACTATTGCGATGAAGGCCCAATCAACAGCACTCCACAGGAGTTAGCTTAAATACCGCCCGATAAGACGGCCTTTAAGCTAGTAAATATATATATATATATATATATATATATATATATATATATATATATATATATATATTAAATGTAAAAGACAATGGGAAAACTATAATAGTTGCCATGTGTTTGTATGTTTTTGTTTTCCATGTCGACAAATATGAAAGATTTCTCAGAGTTAACCTGTAGAAATACACAGATGGCAAATATTAGAGGTTTTCCCTTTGTCTTTTACATTGATAAATATTACCTTTTTCTACAGATTAACTGTAAATTTTTCATATATATCTTTTATATATATATATATATATATATATATATATATATATATATATATATAAGTAACAAACCGTTTACTTCTATTAATTCATTATCCCTCTCCTCCTCTCTCTCTATCCCCCCTCTCTCTCTCTCTCTCTATATATATATATATATATATATATATATATATATATATATATATATATATATATATTAAACATGTAGTAATGAATGTTAAAGACAACATAGTCTTGCATATTTTCTTTTGAATTTTCTCATATTCTCTAATGAGACTTTTTAAAATTTTTAGCAAGTATAAGGATATCATCAACATAACGGAGGTATATGCTAGGTGTTTCAATAATACCAAAAATTTTATCTTCAAGATGTGACATATAAAAATTGCTAAATGTTGGACCAAGGACAGATCCCATAGAGACGCCGTCCACCTGTAAATAAATATTATTAAGGTGGTCATAGAAAGGAGCCTGTGTAGTGCAGATTAAAAGGATTTTTTTGAGTATATTCGGATTAATTTTAAGAGGTTGCATAAGAGGGTTGTTATAGATGTAATTAGAAATTATATCAATAGTTTCAATGACGGGGACGTTAGTAAAAGTTTTAAAAAGTCTCATTAGAGAATATGAGAAAATTCAAAAGAAAATATGCAAGACTATGTTGTCTTTAACATTCAATACTACACTACATGTTTAAAAGAAACGTTGCTGACAAATTACACACACACACACACACACACACACACACACATATATATATATATATATATATATATATATATATATATATATATATATATATATATATAGTGATGTCCGGCGATTATTCAGACAGCGACATCCTAATTTTAGGTTATCTGAACAAAAATTTCACGGTTCTATGCCGAGTCCAAATATATTATAAGGGAATTTATTAACTTACTAAGTTATTTCAGTTCCCTTGTCTGTGAAGTGAAAGATGCGGCTGGTTTGATGTCAGTCGCCCACATTAAACAGTGTTAAAGTAAATTTAACACATATTTGATAACGAATGTCAGATATCAACACTTGCAATCTCCATTAACGAAGCTATCGTCGACTTGTGCTTTTCAATGGAGTGCTGCGAAGAGACGCCATTAAGGTTGCCGCGTCTTCGTCAAAGAATAAAACAAACAAACACAAGAACCTCGAGCAATAGTGAGTGGTTATTTTCCTAACAAAATAACGATCGATCACCAACTCAGTGAACTTGACATGGACTTAGCGCCTTCGACGAACTTACTGCACTACGTCTGCACGTATGTAAATGTATTTTTTTTTCTAAAGAATTACGTCATGATTCCTTCAATTTTCACTTCCATATTTTCCGGCATTTAATCGACAGGTAACGTGATTTTGTTTGTAAAAGAAAATAGGAATTTTAAAGCAATATCGTGTGTGTTTTAATCATAATTTATCGATTGACTGAAAATAAAACCTTTGAACTTTCTTCATTGTTTGGCTTGCTTTTAGAAGCAGCCATCCGAACTTTCAATTCTCAGAACTACTTAGTGATACCTCTCATTCCGATAACTGACAGTTTCGTGAAATATATATATATTGAACTGTAGACCATATATATATATATATATATATATATATATATATATATACACTACAGTTCAAATGTTGAAGACCACGCATGGTAATTTTTTTAAATTGGCTCCAAAAGTAGTTGTTTTGTACTTTAAATAAAAAAAATATTATTAAAAAATGTCAGACATGGTATTTTATTAGAAATTTTATCACTATCTATAAAAGGTAGGATGTGTGTGTGTGTGTGTGTGTGTGTGTGTGTGTGTGTGTGTGTGTGTGTGTGTGTGTGTGTGTGTAATGAATGCACGGCCGCAATTTTCGACGGATTTGTATCAAAATTTACATGCACATGCTCCAAGTTAGTGACTAGATCAAGAATGACTTTGCATTTCTCAACTCCCGTCGATAGTGGAAATAATCGATTTTTTCATGCTTCTACTGTAGTTTTCATGTAGTTTGCAGCCATTTTCTACTGGCCAGAGTGAGAGCCTATAGCTGGGTACCACGCATAGGCAGGAACATTCTATCGGCCAGCGTGAGAGCCAACAGTTGACTGACACGAATGTTATCTAGCATGCTAGCATGCAAAAAAAATCTATAGCTGCATTCGTCACAAGTGAGAAAAATTTAAATCTGCATGGCTCTTTACTCCAATTCGCTCATTCACTTGCTTAAACTCAACGTTGATTCTGATTCTGCAGAACAGGGTTGGGTGTGAAAAGTATTTGTTGTTAACATTCTTTTTTCATTCGGT
Organism: Acanthosepion esculentum; assembly: GCA_964036315.1. NCBI lineage: Eukaryota > Metazoa > Mollusca > Cephalopoda > Sepiida > Sepiidae > Acanthosepion > Acanthosepion esculentum. The sequence continues at coordinate 19,768,457 of OZ038501.1, read as the reverse complement.
TTTTCCAGTTACGAGTTCTTTTTTAAAGCTGATCGTTTTGTGTTCATTTTGTTTAGTTCTTTTTTCGTAACAGATTTAATGTTTAGTATAGAGCTTAGAAAAAATTTGCAGTGTGAGATAGGCAAGAAGTAAGGCATGTAGCATCATTAGCACGGCAAAGAGCATTCCTTTAAAGGCAAGGAAGGGCAAAAATATTTTAAGTCAATTGATAGCGATTGCTGTATGTGTCGTAAGATTTTTGAATCAAGCACGGGCAACGGCGGGTCATGCTGCTAGTTAAGAATAAAGGAAAAAAAAACATTTTATGATTAAATTTTGCTCTTGTCAAAATATCCTCCTTTAGCCTTGATTACTACAGCACAAATGATTGATATTTGTTGCAAAAGTTTCTCAAAGTATAAGTTTGATAATGGATTGCATTCTTTTATCAATTACATCTAAGAGCTCTTTTTCATTTTTTTTTCAATTTTCTATTAAGTTCATCTTATGCTAATTTGGAATCGTATTGTATATATATATATATATATATATATATATATATATATATATATATATGTCCGTTGGTACAGTTGCTGTAACGTTAGCCTGATAACGTAACTGTCCGGGTTTTAATTATCGGTAGTGGATACGCGCTGCTGATGAGCCCCAAATATAAGATGAAACGGCCGTCCAGTGCTTTCTGCATTCTGTTGAGGTTTCTTCTAGACTCGATAAATTGCTTATTCTCCTAATAATTTCTATCGCTTGTATATCCTTGCTTGAATCGGCTTCTAATGCTCTGGACGGAGCGACTTGGTGATAGTAGTCGTGGCTCGTTGGGGCACAGTCCTATGGGTAAGGGAAACTCGGATGAGTTCCACCACGGAATATGTGATTGAGCGGCGTTATATCGATTCTAATTCGCTACCTCTTTGTCACCGAGGCCCGTTGGTACTGTTGCTTTGACGTTTGCCTGATAACGTAACTGTCAGGGTTTCAATTCTCGGTATTGGATGCGCACTGCTAATGTAGTCCAAGATATAGGACGAAACGGCCGTCCAGTGCTTTCTACATTCTGTTGCGGTTTCTTCTAGACTCGATGAATTACTTAATTCCAAATATATGTATATTGTGGGGCAGCATCTTAGCAGTTCTGAATTCTTTTTATTTTATTTTTGTTGTTAATACTTCTAATTCAGATGCTTTGAGGAAATCATGTCATGTATGCGACGTGATGCAATTTTTATTGTGAATCGTGAGTTCACTTTTTCATCAATACACTTCAGCTAGAATTTTTTTCAGTTTCTCACTGAGTTTACAAATATTAATAGTTTGTTGTATTCTTTCACATTTTGGTGTTTTTTTTTATATGGACTGTATGATATAATGATATAAAATTTTGCATAATTTTATATATAAATAAACAGTAGTTACAAAAATAATTATTAATAATATTCAATTAATTAATTAGTATGGCACGTGGAACTAGAAGAGTCTACCTCAGCAAGCGAAATAAATGGTTCAGTTCGACATTCCAACCAGCTGAAAAAACCGGAGCGTAAAACGGCCGAAATGTTGTGATAAATATGGCGACAAAGATTAGGATGATAGTCCGAGCAATGTAAATAGTGTACATAATACGTCATCTCAGAAATATAGACAGATACTGAAGGGCCAAAACGTTGTAATAAATATGGCGACAAAGATGAGGACAATAGTCCGAATAGTGTAAATAGTGTGCATAATATCTCATTTCAGAAATATAGACAATTACTGAAAGGCCGAAACGTTGTAATAAATATGGCGACAAAGATGAGGACAATAGTCCGAATAATGTAAATAGTGTACATAGTACCTCATCTCAGAAATATAGACAGATACTGAAAGGCCGAAACGTAGTAATAAACATGGCATCAAAGATGAGGACAATAGTCCGAATAATGTAAATAGTGTACATAATAACTCATCTCAGAAATATAGACAGATACTAATATTAATTAATATTCGAAATCATCTATTAACATCGGCCAACTCCTTACGAATTTAAAGAAATTTGTTTTGTTTTTTCTTTATTTCCAGAAAAAAAATCTTTCTAACGTTTACATTAGAAAGATTTTTTTTCGTTTTTGTTTTGTTTTACTGTATATCAACCTCAATGTGTTATTACATGGCGATAAGATCTTTATTGCTGGTAATATATTTACTTTTCAAAAATATATTGTTGGTAATTTTTTTCCAAAACTCTATTGCTGGTAATATTTTTTTCTTCAAAAATCCATTGCTGACAATAACATCTTACGAAACTGCATTGCTGACATTAAAACCTATTTTTACACTTTCATAATGTTTTGAACCCCATAGTGAGTGTAAACTATTTGCTGATAGTTAGGCCCTTATCAGGTGCTACCACCCTGGGTCAGAGTGGACCTGGGAACATCAGCAATTAAGAGGTGGTTCCACGCCCCTCAAAACCTCCAGGTCAGAAGCCTTGCTGTTGGATGTAGTTTATCGTCTTACCCAGGGCACAGAACATTTTTCAACGTCTTCTTTGTTTCTAGAAATTCTACCTCTTATGAAATCTTCTAAGGAACGAAACAATCGACAATCTCCCGATAATAAATCTGATATGGAGCTTGTGCAAGAAGCTTCCATCTTACTGGTCTTAATTATTTGTTTTATAGAGTGAGCTCTTGCATTGCCCTACTGGGTGATAACACCTTTCCTCTTTGCAAAAATGCAAGACAATAGACGTAGAGTGTTGCTGCCTTGTAGTTTAGCAGCCGCTACTTTTTCCCTATACATCAAATTTTAAACAATATATATAATTTCAGATTTGTACATTATAAAAAAAATCAATATAAAAAAAAAACATTAAGAATTGGGATTCATCCTTTTTTATTACGCTTGAGCAATAACATTGTTCTATTATTTCAGTATTTCATTTTTCTTTAGCTGAATAGAGATCGATTCATGGCTCCATTGGAACGAGAAAGAAGAACTAGCTGTGTTCATTCTGCTGAAATCACAATTGGAACTGATCAGGAATGAGGCTTTTTCAGAATGATGAAGTTTTTATTCATAAAACTTTCCGTAACAAATGGGATGGAAGAATTGGACCGATGTGTTGGCCACCGTCAGCCCTCTGATTTCAGCCGAATGGATCTCATTCTACCCTGACCTGTAAAGAATTTTGTTTATTTAACAAAATCTTACATTTTAGTTGATTTATGGACCAAAACAATAGATTGCATTCAGGTTATTACTGAAAATCAATTGCACCTACGTATTTGCTTATCTACAGAATTGCTATTACACTATTTACATTGTTCAGACTTTTGTCCTCATCTTTATTATCATATTCACGACGTTTCAGTCGTTGTCCGGCCTTCTTCAGGTGATATACGTTGGAACTTCAAACCGAACCCTTTATTACGTTCACTGGGGTAGATTGTTCTAGTTCCACATGCCATGCCTTTTCTGGATGTCTCAGTTTCAGTTATTTCCCTTCTTTAATTGACGATGCGGTTGCAGAAATTGTCTTACAGCCATGACTGGATTCTCCTACTTGTCTATCATGGTGCAGAATCCTGTTGCCAAACATAGTGTTTTCTAGCAGCCACCCTATTGACCCAAGGCAGCACTACCTCTTCAAGTCATTTGATGCAGGCCTCCAGCAAATTCCGAAGTTCTTTTCTTATCAGAACGATCAGAGTGAGTTTTCCAAGCTGCCGTACCTTCGTAATCACCATTAGACTCATCCAACATTTTCCGAATTCTCTACACTGTCTTCAGATTGTCACCCAAACTCTCTGAAATGTTCGTATTGAAGCTTCCTGCGCGAATGCCAAGCAGTACATTATGTCGTTTCCAAATTCCTGGCGGAGTGAATTGCATCATGGTGCTCTTTTTCTCACAGACGACACCCAACCGAACATACTATACTATGCAGTTGACGAAATCGAAAACAAATGACGCGCATGCGCGAAATTAAAAATAATATGGCGATAATTTACCCATTTAATCAATTAAATTATTTTATTATTTTTATTAATATATATATATACAGTCATCCACAGACTGGCTGTTTCTCTGTATCACAGCTTCTCAGTGTTGCTAGACATCCGATTGCTTCAAGTTGAGAACGAAACCCGGATGATTTGACATCATAGTGGCATGGCAAAAAGAAGGGAATTTTAACGCTTTTTTTTCAATACGAAATATACTTCAGCGGCTGCGAGAAGTCAATTCGTACTTGAAGAGTAATCCTTAAAAGCAGTAGAAGCCGCTGTTTTTAAACACACACACACACACACACACACATATATATATATATATATATATATATATATATATATATATATATATATATATATATATATATATATATATATATGAGTATTTATGTACGTGTAAATATTATTTATATATAAAGACTTTCCCAAAAGTTATATAGGGATTTAGAATAACTTGAGTGATTATTTGTTACGGCTTATCAAACCCTTAAAGCCGGAATTTGGGATTTTAAGAATTTTTAAAAATCTTTTTGCTAGTGAACTCTGCATTAATAATTATTTGGAAATAATAATGATTTTTCCAGATACAATTCCTGCTATTTAATCCATAGCTGCGGGAGAGATTGATTCATACTTTTCATAATGGTTTATAAGCATCTGTCTATATTTCTGAGATGAGGTATTATGTACATTATTGAACTCACACTCTTTGGGTCCTGTCACTGGATCTAACTAATGCCGTTATCCACTGTACCATGTGTCCTCTTTATCCACTGTGCCATGTGTCCTTGAGGACACATGGCACAGTGGATAAAGGCGTTGATTAGATCCAGTGACGGGACCCAAACTGTTCAATACCTGGTTAAGACAGTGGAGAACTTGGAGAGGGGAATTAACAGGAGATAACTGATAACTGACATCCATTAGACACGGTACGAGGAACTAGAACAGTCTACCCCAGTGAGCGAAATAAAGGGTTCAGTTCGACGTTCCAACCACCTGAAGAAGGCCGGAGCGTACAACGGCCGAAACATTGTAATAAATATGGCGACAAAGATGAGGACAATAGTCTGAATAATGTAGATAGTGTGGTTTATAAGCATTTGTAAATGCATCTGGAATGATTCACAACTGAGCAAGGAAATAGAATCGTAGAATTTTATTCGAAGTTTAATCGTCCCGTTAATCTCAGCCTCAAGGCAGCCCGTCGGCGTTTCAAATTCCAGAAAACAATGATGAGATTACGTGATTTGTCTGCAGCAATATGGATCAGCAAATGACTAGCCAGACTCTGGAAAAGCACCTTCAGTCCGCTTGCAGATTAATCGTGAACGTGTCCCGAACAATGTTCAAGAAGAATCCGAAATATCGATCCGATGACGTTCTGACCATTTGGCAATGATTCCGATATCACCGCTTCGCATAGATTCTGTACGATTTGCACCTGCAGCCAAAGAAAATGCAATTGATGCATCGCATTCAGCATCTCAACGACATCTGCATTTGGAATTTGGAATTCGATGGCTGCAACCAGATTTATTGACTGACGACTTGGAAAAAAAACTATCGACGCGTCTCTTACGAAAACCAAAGATAAAGAATATCGATGCTGTATAATCTTTCATGCTTCAGGCAATTTTATTTTGGTCTCTTATAAATACGCAAAAGGCTAAATTTACTTTAACTGTACCCCACCCCCTATTACCTGATTAGAACAGAACAGCGTATTTACATATAGTAATTTCATCGCCTCCTCATTCATGCAATGTATGACACAAGGCTCTTTTAAACATACGGTTAAAAATGCATGCGTTTGGGTCAACGGTAAAAAGTCCCCGCTGTCGTAGATATTACGCCAACCCCACCCTCCACTAATTCAATAAGGAGGGTGCTCTCACAGGGTTGGAATCCCTGGGATTGGACGCTTTCTTCCACCTCAACTGAGGAGAAAACTATACCTTCTTTCCGGCCGAAGGACTTTATTATATAAAAAAAAAAGACTTCTGATATGACCGAAACATATTATAGCGATTTAAGATCTGGTACAAGGCCAAAAGTACAGAGCACCCAGTAAGGATCGAACTCCCTACGAGATAAGCTTGATAACCATTATACAAGGTTAAAATGGCGCATTTATTGTTAATTTTATATTAATTCTTCACCAAGGGCGTTACTACATAACCAGTAATATCTAATAATTTTCCTTATTATTGTAACAGCTGTTTAAACCTGTTTGAATTACTATCCGTTTTTTAATGTTCTTAGCAACATAAATACGTTTACACATTAAAATAATGGTAAGGGAAGTGAAGAAAAATGTCGAATTAAAAAAATCCATTTAAAAATAACTATTTTTCAAATAATATTTTAATAATATTACACTTATATTAATTAATTTTTTTTAAAGGTTAAAAAATTGTCATATATGAGCAGTGTTGTGAGCGCTCTGAAAGCAAAGGAAATGTTTGTCGCTGATTACTTCGACAACGCAGGGAACAAATCACTGTAATTTCAGACTCGAACATCGGGGGTCAGAAAGAAAAGCCGAAAACTCGATTCGCAGGTACCATCTCACAAATCCCAATGCACGCAACCAGTCAGAAAAATAACTCACTCTCCGACAAACGCGGTAGCCAAAATGCCCGAATTTTTTCTTCCCGATTCGAGAACACCAACTGCTTTTATCGCCGAGCATTTTTTCCATTTGTCGACAGCTGGGAGAGGACGCCAAATTTTTTGTATATCAAAATACTTTTATAGAGACTCTTGCGACGAACTTGTTTTTTTTAATTTAAATATTCCATCTTCAGCAAATCATGCGAAATACGTGCCCTTTCTTGGGGTAAGTAATTTTCTTTTTCGCCACATTTTTCGTCGTAGGATAGACGCTACGTGTTGTCGCTTGGTTTGACGAGGTAAGTCGCCGTTTTCTTCGCTATAAGTGTTTCTGTTGATATTTTTAAATTCTTCGTGTTTGTATATAAAGAATTTATATCTGCCCAGTTAAAATTGAATCGTAAGTTAAAAAAGACGTTAAGCGTTCTTAATCAGCATTGCTGTCATCTGAAATTTCATATTATTACAAATTAGCGGAAAAATGTTTAAGGAATTATCTAAGTGAGTCAAAATAATCTATTCAATTATATTTAAATAAACTGTACAGAATTTTTTAAACAAGCGAAAAAATAATAAGTTTACAGAAATAATAATAATAATAATAGTAATAATAATAATGCTGAATATTCACAGCCAGTGAGTACAAGGGTCAATATTTGCATTGGAAGACCTGTCATCACTTCGGGCTAAATAAACAGCTACCAACTGGTGTGAACATCATCTTGAATCTGTAGTCGAGTGAACAGATGCTACCATTCTCTGAGATGTTCCTATCAACACCGATCGAACGACCCACCTAACGTCTGGTTCCCACCCCACCCAGGTCTTTTGAGTAGAGGTTTATTCCGTGTTACCTGTTTAGGATTGGGTTTATGGTTCCTTCTAAAGTCTACTTTACTCTATACTTCTAACGTCTCACTATTTCCCCCACTCAATAAGAGAAGATAGGTTAGTCTATCGCCTGGCTCAAATCTTCCCCAGTCTTTTTCAACAGGAATAGAGTTTAGTAGGTTTATTCCTTGTTCACTGTTTAGGATTGGGTTCCCGGTTACTTCTAAAGTCTTTTAATTCTCTTTTAATCCCAGTAGCCTCCTTGCGTCTTAGTGGCATTATTGCCTTGATTCAAGTAAACAGATTATAAACATCACTCGGACATTATTATAAAAGACAGAAATTAAAAAGTTGTTAAACTGATTGTCATGAGTATATCAAGTGACAAAAAATCTTTGCAAAGATTTTTTTAAAAGTTGGCAAATACAAATTCCTAGAGAGGAAAACAGAATAAACGTGTTACTTAAAAATTAAAACTGTTTATGTTGTGGCTGATGCTTTGGGTCTGATGAAGAAAGGAACTCAATAACAATTTTAAAAAATCTTTGTGCAATATCTCTGCAGGAAATGAAAAAAAAAAATTTTTTTTTTTAAGCTTATCTCCCCAAGCAAGGCTGAAGGCCACTAGCACGCAAGGGGTTACAGAAGGTTACCGTGAAAGTATTTGTAAAAAAGACAGAGCGAGGCAACGTCGCGTCTGTGAGAGAGCGACTGCAGACGAGATGACAGATCAGGGCCAATCACATTGCATATCCGTCTCTGGATCTTATCAAGAACCCTGAGGCAAACAGCAGGGGCTCCAGACCATATATGGCAGCAATACTCCATGCAAGGGCGAATGGTCGATTTATAGATTTGTAGGATAGATTCCGGGGAGAAAGATTTCCTGGCTCGGCACAGGGAGCCAACTTTCCTTGCGGTGGATGATGCAATTGACTCGATGTGTTTGTTCCATCTCAGATCAGCGGCCAGCGTGAGACCGAGCAGCCGCAGAGAGGAGCTCTCGAGAAGTTGGTCTTCAGACATTCTAATGTATTGCAGGGACGGATCCATGTGGATAGAGAGCAGTTTTGTTTTAGAGGCGTTAAAGTCAACCATCCATTTCTTGCCCCAGTTCACAACTGATTGGAGGTCCTTTTCTAATCGAACTGCCAGGTTAACTTTGTCAGCATCACTAGATTTGTGTTTGAGGCAGGAGTAAATTGTGGTGTCGTCCGCATAGATGCCGACTTGGGAATCTATGGCGTCAGGAAGGTCGTTTATGAATATGAGGAACAGAGTAGGGCCTAGGATGGAGCCTTGAGGAACACCTGCGTTAGTGGAATAGGAGCTTTTTCTAACAAGCACTTGCCAATAACCGAAAAAGAAGAACATTCTTTTGTTTAATGGAAACAACAGAATCACATTCCTCGTTTGTCCTAATTCATTGATTATGATTATAAAACAAATATATCTTAAGAATTTTTGTTTAATATTAATAATAAAAAAATTATTATTATTAGTAGCTGTAGTAGTAGTTGTAGTAGTCCCTTTGATTTCTGTTGTATAGTCATTTCCTTCCGGGTCCCAACCAGAGCCCTAAGGTCAGAAATGGTATCATGACATCTTCCACTGAACATTTTTGTAAAGAATGTAAGAAAAAATAAACAACTTAAAATGACACACATTTTACATAGATAAAACCTTTCGTAATGCGTGATCTGTACTTGTGTGAATATTTTTTGTATGTTTTTAACGCTTTCAGCCTCGCGTTCCTGAACAATTTTAACCCTTCTGCTTGACCTCCTGAGTCAAAATTCGCAAATAATTTGTATGTAATGGTATGTAATAATTGGTATGTAATGTTTCAAGGTAGATATAAATATAATTACAAGTGTTTATCCACCGTTCAATCGGTAGCTGGACATTCAGTTATTTTTCTCTACCAATTGTTCAACCGGTGACTGGACATTACGTCATTTTTCCCTACCACCGGTAAAGCGGTGTTCAAGGCTCAAAGGTTTAAGGGATAATATACCACGATTTCTCTTCATTGCATTTTAAAATGAAACCCAGGGCCTCAATCACTACAGGAATTACTGATATCTTCATATGCCACATTTTTTTTTAGATTTCCACTTGAAGTTCTTTGTATTTTTATAGTTTTTTTTTTTTAAAAGATCTTTAAAGATATAATGCAGTCTTACAGGAACTGTCATGTAAATAAGAGAGCAACTTTATGTACTTGTGATTTTTGATCACTACGTCTGGGCGATTAATTATTTATTATTTGTTGTGGAGATGAACACCCCCCCGCCCAGAATAGGACATGGACTCGTCCAAATACATATCGCCTGATGCCGAGAATCGTCAGAAGGCGAGAAGGAGTTCGAGATCTAGCTTATCTGATTACTGCAGATTTCAACAAGACTGCGTCGACTCTAAGCGATATTCTGTTACTTGATTGTGTTATCTTCAATCATTGCAATGAATACATAACATTATTATTACTGTTATTATTATTATTATTATTAAATTTAAAACAAATATAAGTAAAAAGTTAAAGTTAAATAAAAATAATAAGTAAGAATTAATCATTATTTTTAGTAGTACAGTGTAACCCGGATATAAGAGGCCCGGATATAAGATAAACCCGGATATAAGAGATATTTTCTCTAGTCCAAAATTAGAGTCTGTGTTAATAAAACAAAATAGACCAAACCCGGATATAAGATACTTCTTCTCCGGTCCCGACAACTCTCTTATATCCGGGTTACACTGTCGTATCAGTCTGCAATGAACGTTACTCCAAGGAAGCGTACGAAGAAAAAGCTAAAAGAATACCGTTTATATGAACATGGGGAGAGTAAGTTGTCATAGAAGATATCTTTCCGCTTTAAAATATGTGTATAAAAAACATTTTCAACAGGACATCTAGTTTCAAATGTTCGTTTATTTATTATGATAAGTCCATTTCCTACTCTGCCAATTAGATTTGATAATTAGAGATATATTTAAATATTGTTGCAATATATATTAATAATAATAATAAGGTATGAACGACCTGTAACAATTCTATGGGACTACATAATACACACAGACAGAACAATCAAAGCTAATCGCCCAGACATCGTTATTAGAGACCGCAAACAAACAAAAAAATGCCTCTTTATTGATATGGCAGTGACTGCAGATTACAATGTATCTTTGAAGATCTTCAAAAAGCTGTCGAAATACAAGGACCTTGAAATTGAAATCTCAAAAATGTGGCACATGAGAGCATCAACGATCTCTGTTGTAATTTGAGCCCTAGGATTGGTTGGAAAAGATTCCAATAGACACATTAAATGGATTCCTGGAAGCCCATGCTTTAAAGAAATACAAAAAATGTTCTCACGAGGACACCTCACACCTTACGAAGGGTTTTAGTAAGTAAAATATGTGTTTTTTTGTTTGTTGTTTTTTTTTTAATTGCACAGTGGAAAATCTCATGATGCCATTTCTGATCTTAGGTCTCTGGTTGGCACCCGGAAAGAAATGAGTATACAACAGAAATCAAAGGAACTACTACTACAATACTACTACTGCTACTACTACTACTACTACTACTGCTACTACTAAGAATGATTATTTATTATTTATTATTATAATTATTTAACAAAAATCCCTTTGACCTATATATGTTTTATATTTAATAATAATAATAATAATGTTATGTCTTCATTGCATTGAATGAAAATAACGCAATTAAGAAATAGAATATCTCTTTCAAGTCCAAAATAAATTTCGTCATACACTCCGAAAATAGATCCATATTACTGTACACTACTGCAAATGACCTAATCTTAAGAAAAAATAAAAATCGATTACACCATGTCACTTCAATGGGTCTAAAACTGATTGTATCGTGAAACAAAGGAAACTAAAGCGGTTGTTTCAATTAATTTGTACAAGGGTTTATATAATGGTTTTGTAAATACCTTATGAGTATATTACAGAAACTATATACGAAAATAGATTCATATTAATGCACACTACCGCAAATGACCTAATCTTAAGGAAAAATAAAAATCGATTACACCCTGTCACTTCAATGGGTCTAACACTGACCGTATGGTGAAAAAAAATGAAACTAAAGCGCTTGTTTCAATAAATTTCTACAAAGGTGTATGTGTGGCCAACGGTACAAGTGTCAGTTTTTTTTTCGCAATTATTCCTCTCCGTTAAACATCAAGCTCACACTCGCTTTTCCGAATATCGCTTATCTTTTATGCAAGCACATTCACAAGAGCGAAAACAGATGTAGGCATATATTATTATAAACTATTATTTATAGATTAAATTTTACTCCTGATGCTATAAGGTATGCTGAACCAAATTTTCCTCGTTAGTGTCTCAAACAATAATTAACAGGAAAGAAAATTCTGAATAGCAAATGTAATTGATATTGCTAACAGACGCAATAAGTACATTTTGACAATGTTCTGTGAGAGTGTTCGTAAATGAGTTTCCACGAATGTATTTACAGTAAAATTTTACGTTTTTCCACCGTTCAGCAAAATCATTGGGAGTAATGGCGTCAGTCATTCGCTCGGCACTAACAATTTGATTGAATTTTGTCAGCGACGTTTGTTGTGTCGCGTGCAAAGAAGAAAATGATTAAAAAAAAAGAATAATGAAGGAATGAAAATGCAAATAAATAAATGATGATGTGTGTGTGTGTGTGATTGGCATAGGTTTTCGGAGGTGAAAGGAGTTAGATTTGGCGTGCATTGCATAAACAGTGACGATAGACTAAAAAGAAATGGAAAGAATATGGCGACAGATTCCGCGGATATATAATGAAGCACAACAATGAAAGGAAGGAAGCAATGCATGAAGGTTTCAACAGATTTCTAGACATGATGACTGATAAAAGAACGTAGACAATATATATATATATATATATATATATATATATATATATAGAGAGAGAGAGAGAGAGAGAGAGAGAGGGGGAGAGAGAAAAAATAAATAGATGGACAGAGAGATTTGCATAAATATCTAAGTATATATGAGGTCAGATAGATTAGATAGGCATAGTGAGAGAAAGAAAGAAAGAAAGAAAGAAAGAAAGAAAGAAAGAAGTGTGTAGATATATACAGGGACAGATATAATAAGGTATAGCTGGGATAGATAGATAGATAGATAGATAGATAGATAGATAGATAGATAGATAGATAGATAGAAGGAAGGAAGGAAGGAAGGAAGGTAGAGCCTAACATAGAGAAATAATAACAGAAACAGAGTGATAGAGAGAGAAATAGATAAATAGTAATATACGGAGATAGATAGATAGATAGATAGATAGATAGATAGATAGATAGATAGATGGAAGGAAGGAAGAAAGGAAGGAAGGAAGGAAGATCTGAGATAGATAGATAGATAGATAGATAGATAGATAGAAGGAAGGAAAGAAGGTAGAGCCTAACATAGAGAAATAATAACAGAAACAAAGAGATAGAGAGAGAAATAGATAAATAGTAATATACGGAGATAGATAGATAGATAGATAGATAGATAGATAGAAAGATAGATAGATGTTACGGGATTTAATCGAGACAGATAGGAACAGACTAACACTCACACACACACACAAACACAAGCACGCACATATTAATCACAAACAGTACTTTCCCAACTCGGGATCTTTTATATGGCAGGCTTGAGTTATGCTTGGATCAAGTGCCGGGAGCAGCTCGCCGTAGAACATTTGCTTGGGTTTTCAATTGTCTTGAAGACGAATGATATAACCTGACATACCGAAGTCCGGAGTGATACACGTGTGCTTCGATGTTAAATATGTTCGTCTCTCCGAAGAACACAGAAGCGTATAGTATAACCAGTGGATACTAAGAATCGACTTTGGAATCTCTTCAATAGCGTATACGTGTTCCTGGTACACAGTCCATGTCTCACAGGAATATATCAGGTACGTCAGCACATATGCATTAGAGACTGTCATCTCTATGCACGTCTTATGCCCTCCACTCTTATTGAAACCAGTATCGAGCCTTCATACATTCTGCTTTCTTTACAAGAGTAGATATTTCATCGAAAAGAAGGCAGTGTCTGGTTATAGTGCTCCCAAAGTATATGAATCTGTCTACAACCATCTGTTTGGGTGACTAAGCCACTAATATTGGTGTACAGTAAATATATAGATGGATATATATATAAGAAGATTTAGTTGAGATAGATAGACAGCTAGATTATATATTGTATATGATGGTGAGCTCCCAAAGTATATGAACCTGTCTCCAACCTTCTGTTTGGGTGACTAAGCCACTGACATTGGTGTACAGAAGGTACAGTAAATATATAGATGGATAGATATAAGAAGATTTAGTTGTGATAGATAGATAGCAAGATTATATATTGTATATGATGGTGAGCCCCCAAAGTATATGAATCTGTCTACAACATTCTGTTTGTGTTCATACACAAATAGTGATGGTTCTATGTAATGTTTAATATCTAAAAAAACACTCAACTAATTGAGTTTTTTCCAGGTTTTCAGATAAGTCGTTTAGCCATCTTGTCATCATTTGCCGTAAGAATCAATGCAACATCCTTTGAGATATACAACTAGAAAGGAAACAGCTTAAAATCATTTTGTGTCGGCTTCACTGTGTTCCCAACTGGGCAATAGTCCGACGAAAAAGATCATTCAAGCCTTCAGTAATGGTACCAAAATTCATACTCTGGCTTCCATCTTTAAAGTCCTTTCAAGAACCATCAAGAGAACTGAATAAGTTTTAAAAAAGGGAACAGTAGAAAGCAAAACTGGATCAGGAACTCACAACAGGAAAGGGGATCATCATTTAAACTAAATACATTCTTATTGCTCAAAGTAGAATCCAATAGTTTTATAAAAATCTCGGAGAATTCAAGTATGATATCTTTAAGCATTTCCAAGATACAACGGATCAATGATTAACCTAACAATTAGAACGTTTTGCTGTTGCACGATTTGGGCAATTTTGCTGTTACAGCCGGCATATATATATATATATATGATAGAAATTATTAAGAGGATTTTATATTTATATTTAAGCAATTCATCGAGTTTGAAACCTCAACAGCATGCAGAAAGCACTGGACGGCCGTTTCGTCCTATATTTGCGACTCATCAGAAGTGCGCATCCACTACCGAGAATTGAAACCCTGACAATTAGGTTGTCAAGCAAACATCATATCAACTGTTCCAACGGGCCTCGGGGACGTAGAGACAGCAAATCAGACTCAATATAGAGCCGCTCGCTCACATAAACTGTGGTGGAACTCTACTGAGATTCTCTCTAACCATAGGACTGTGCCCCCTGGAGCCACGACTACTATCACGAAGCCGCTCACTCTTTGGAAGCCGGTTCAAGAAATGATATACGCATGATAGACATTATTAGGAGGATTTGATAATTATATTTAAGTAATTCATCGAGTCTGAAACCTCAACAGAATGTAGAAAGCACTGGACGCTATATTGAGTCTGATTTGCTATCTCTTCGTCACCGAGTCCCGTTGGAACAGTTAGTATGATGTTTTCTTGATAACCTAACTGTCAGGGGTTTCAATTCTCGGTAGTGGATGCGCACTGCTGATGAGTCCTAAATATAGGACGAAACGGCCATCCAGTGCTTTCTCCAATATTTCACAGAAGTAAATTCGCACTTCAAAGACAAGATAAAGCAATTGTCTTACACTAGATAGAGGTGCTGATTTACTCGGAGACGGCAGATAAGTCTTATAAAAATTAGGATGCTTGTCTCCGTTGGTAGTTGCATAATTAAAAGTAAAACTTGTAGTTGCAATGAATTTATTTCATGGAAATATTTCGACTATTAAATAATAATATTTTGCACTGTTTTACTCAAATTAAAGGAGTGACCAAGACTAACAACAGCTAGTCGAAATATTTCCATGAAATAAATCATTCGTTGGAACTAAAAGTTTTTTTTAAATTAAGTCATATAAATGTTTATTTTTTAACATAAATACGTTAATTCTTAATATTGAGCACTTTAACTTCTGTATATATTTCTAAGATGAGGTATTGTAACTATTTACACTATTTAGATTATTCGGACTGTTGTCCTCATCTTTATTGCCATATTCACCTTCAAAAGCTGTCTCTATTTCTGAGATTAGATGTTGTAACTATTTACACTATTTACATTGTCCGGACTATTGTTCTCATCATTATTGTCGTATTCACATTCAGCATCTGTCACTAATTCTGAGATGATGTATTGTAACAATTTACACTATTTACATTGTTTGGACTGTTGTCTTCATCTTTATTGCGATATTCACCTACAACATCTGTCTCTATTTCTTAGATGAGGTATTGTAACTATTTACACTACTTACATTGTTCAGACTGTTGTCTTCATATTTGTTGTCTTTTTCACAACGTTTCGACAGTTGGGACTTCTTCAGGTGATATACATTAGAATATTAAACCAAACCCTTTATTTATTTCACGGAGGGGGATTGTTCTAATTCCACGTGACATGCTTTTTTGGATATCTCAGTATCAATTAATTCCATTCAGTGACACAAATCCCCAAGTTTTTTGTTACCTCTGTTGTGGCCAGGTATTGAACTCAGAACCTTTGGGATTATTTCAGCCAACGCTTTTATTCACTGGGCCAGTGCCTTTTGGGGACTTATAAATTTCATGTCTCAGCAAACATTTTTTTTACCAGAGCCAATATTACAAATTTTGCTATTGTTCTTTTTCTTTAGCTCTCTAAAGAATTTAGTTACAAAGTCTGCTCGCTTTAAATATGTTACCGTCTGTAATTAGCTAATCGACACTATTTGAGGCGTAAACAAAATGATTGCGGCTTAGATTGAGGAATCGGAGAGCCGCGTTCGAATTCCAGTCGAATCTATTACATTCACTTACGTGCTAATACCTTTGGGAAAGGTATGAATCCTCTTCTTCTTCCTCCAGCTATGGGTAAGACTGGATTTTACAGCCTTGGATGGCATCTAGACTAGGAGAAGGGCAACTCTGAATTCAAAACCTGCGGAGGGTCGTTTGGGGACCCTGTGGCACTTAGTGCACCAAGTCTCTGTATTTGGCCCTTCAAAAAGTGTGGATGGTTCTGCACAAAACCTTCACCACTATAATCAATCTCATGTGCTGGTGTCGGGCTATTAGTTCCCTAGGAACTGATCTGCTTGGCCTTCAGACGTCGAATTCGACGGGAGAGTCGAATATATATATATATATATATATATATATATATATATATATATATATATATATATATATATATATAATATATTTATTTATTCTGCTTATACGTTATTTTTATAGATACAATTTATTCAAGTAAATGTTCCGTTTTTAATTAAACAGTATTAATTACATTTACCGGCCTGAATTTTCGAGAAATTTCGTAGAAAAGGAATCGAACCTGTATTCCTATTTACCTTCATTTGATCTGGCGTGCTATACTATTTAGCTACAGAGACACGTCTTGTTAGCAAAGTCCAAATTACTGTTTTTACACACAATCTTCGACGATTTTTTTAGATCGATCATATCTGCTCATGAAACATAACTTATCTTATAGATGCAATTTATTTAAGTAAATTCTTTATTTTTTATTAAACAGTATTAAGTACATTTATCGACCTGAATGTTCGAGAAATTTAGTAGAAAGTATACTTTCTCCTACGGTAAATTGGACTTTATTAACCAGACGCTTCTCTGTAGCTAAATGTTATAGCACATCAGATCAAATGATGATTTTCGTATAGGAATACATGTTCGATTCCTGTAGTTTCTACGAAACTTCTTAATTAAAAATTAGAAGGTTATTATATATATATATATATATATATATATATATATATATATATTGTCAGACTGTTTCTCTGTATCACAGGTCATCAGTGTGACTAGACGTCCGGTTGCCTTTAGCTAGTATCGAAAGCCGACTGCATTGTCATCAGTCAGGGATTCTATAACTAGAATGTCAGGCATGAAGGTGAATTTAAGCGTATTTATTTTTAGATAAACACACACTGACTAAGAGAACTCAATTCGATATATATATATATATATATATATATATATATATATATATATATATATATATATATATATATATTCTTGATTTAAGAGACAGCACGTGGTAATCTAATAAGCATTTACAAACTTTTTGAAAACCTAAAAGTGAAACCGGTTAAATTAAAATGATTCTTTCTGAAAAAATATTTTAATAATCCTCCGTAAACATACATGTATTATAAATATTACATATAATATCTATACATTATATGTTTTTCAAAATCTTATTTTTGTATATATATATAAATATATATATATATATATGTGTGTGTGTGTGTGTGTGTGTGTGTGTGTGTGTGTGTGTGTGTGTGTGTGTGTGTGCACGAAGGTAGTCTGTGATAGGAGTTTAAGAACACAATTGAATTATACACCTTGTAAATATTTGAAAAAAGAATGATAGATTTAATAATATATAAGTGATAGAAAACGAAATATATAAAATGCGATTAGAATAGACATATTTATTGTCAAAGCCAGACAATTAAAAAAAAAGGTCTGTAAGATCCACGGTAAACCGCCATTATTTTATTTCAAATAACTGGAATCTGGGGAGAGAAATAACAAAAAGATAATAGTTTTGCATTTCCAATTACAAATCCTGCTGAGATTTTGCCGTAGTTCTACTTTCAACCCAAAAGATAATAAATCTATTCAAAGCAAAGTGATTTTCATATTATCCTTCCGTACTGTAGGCATTAAAAAGATCTATTGGTTCTTAAGCCTATGTATATTTATAGATTTCCCACCAACATTTCGCATAAGTTCATTTTATATACTGTACCTACCTATGAACACTAACGGATATGTCCCAATTCTCATAAATATATTGAACACTATTGTAAGTGTGGTTAATATGTTAAGTAGTCCATCACTAGCAGTGGTTTACCTACTTCACGCCGCTGGCGAGTAATTGATCTTCTTGGTGTTATAAAGATTACCATTTCATTTAAAACCTCAGTTTTGGTTATTACTCATTCAGTAACCCTTTCTAGGTTACAACAGAGATAGATAGATAGATAGATAGATAGATAGATAGATAGATAGATAGATAGATAGATAGATAGATAGATAGATAAATAGATAGATAGATAGATAGATAGATAAAGAGAGAGTGCTATACACCGTGCCTATGAACACTAATGGATATCTCCCAATCCTCATAAGTTGGACACTATTGTAAGTGGGGTTAATATGCTGTCTAAGTAGTCCACCACTAGCAGTGGTTTACCTACTTCACACCGCTGGCGAGTATTTTATTTTCTTGATGTTATGAAGATTACCATTTCATTTCCAACCTCTGTTTTGGTTATTCCTCAGTCAGTAACCCTTTCTAGGTTACAACATAGATAGATATGAATAGAGTGAGATAGATAGATAGATAGATATGAATAGAGTGAGATAGATAGATAGATAGATAGATAGATAGATAGATAGATAGATAGATAGTCCACTTTCACAATGTCGGGCATTGACATTGCTGAAGATTAGCAACCTTTCCTTTGTGGAAGAAGGTTGGGAGGGATTAGTTAATTATCCACAAAGCCGCGTGAGGTGATTTTGAACTCTATCAATACTGAAAAATTAGCAGCCCATATATGGAAGCAGTACTCTCTTTTTTGGTCTGACCTGACTCTAGTAAAGCTAGAGCGTACTAGGAGGAGTCAGATACTTACTGGACTGGACCATATTTTCCAGACAAATATATTTGAAGATTAATCAGGTTTTCATCGTGTGCAGAATCAGTCAACTACAGTACGTCGTTTACTAACCTTAGGAGATACTTGAAAGATGTTGAAGAAAGATCAAGGCTCTCCACAACTTCCGATCATTTGAAGCTTTAAATATTGCTTGTTCCCTTACACTCATTCCCACTTCCTCCTCTGCCATATTGTTAGATATGTTACTTGCTGTTTTCCTCTTTTAACACCGATTCCAGAACGCTCACCGGACTTAAGCATCGTCGGGTCCGGTCAGTACCTAGATGGGTGATGGCTTGGGGATATTACGGGCTATAAGCTTGCATGTGCGGCGTGTGTAATGAATAATAGCTCGAAATTTTTAATTAGAGACCCGATTTCAATTCCAGTCGGGTTCTTTATATTCACTTACGCGCAAATACCCTCAGTAAAGGCATGAATCCACCTCTTCTGCTTCCAGCTATGGGTTAATTAGTAAGACTTGTATCGCTAAATCATTATTATCTCAAAAAAACATTCTTTAGGTCGTAAATAAAAGGAATAAATCAATCAACCGTCAGCCGAGGTTGGTGTGGTTTTATTAAAATCTATTTTTTTCTGAAAACGCATGTGAGTTTTCCAAATGCCTTAGAGATACAGACTACCAGGCCGGCATAAAAGTGCCCACTAGAATCCTGTTCTGGAGATGACCACACCTCTCCAGAATATGACTTGAACTCGTCCAAATTGCATATATAAGGACGCCGAGAATCGTCAATATTGAGCTAGACGGGAGCGAGCCTTATATCCTTACTACAGAATTCAGTTAGACTACGTCGACTCCATGCGACATTATATTTAATGATTGTGTTATCTTCATTCAATGGAATGGAGACATAACAATGGCGACGAGGATTCAAATTCATACAAAAAAGAAAAAAAACAATTTTTCTCGCTTAGCGTAAATAGCTAGCGAAGAAAATTCAAATTCACAGAAATGAATTTTGTGGAGTTCGTGTATATTCATAAGGTGACACGGAAGTCGATACATTCCAAGGTTGTATAAAATACTGCTATTAGGAAAAAACAACCTTTTCATCATAGTTAAGAACTACTTGTACGAAAATAATACAGGTCTAAAATCAAGCAACGACGCGGAAATACGCTCTAGAATACTTACACAACTTGGACAGAATTCAAAGTTAACGTTACAGACTGTTGCGGAAGAGTGCCAAAAAATTGCCAATTCAAGGTACGATACTGAGAAAATCGAACAAAGTGACACGTCAGAGGTACAAGTAGTTCGAAAAAGACAGTAGTACCAAAAGAAAAATTCCGAAATAAAAATACTGCGAAACATTAATTGTGAAAAAACAGGTCACAAACGAAGCTACTGAAAGATATAAACAAATTAAGTTGCTGAAAGTAGTGCTACCAGCTAAAAAAAACGGGTAAGTTCAAATAAAAAGAAAATTCACGACAGTAAAAATGAATAACACTACGGTGAGCTTTCAATAGGACACTGTTAGTGATATTACAATTATTGATGAACGAACCTGGAACAAAATTGGCAAGCCTAACTTGGGAAAAACCGAGAAAGTTGCAAAGAATATCAGACAAGAAATTAATTTACATGTAACGTCGCTCTTGAAGGTAAAACGAAAAAGCAGAAATTTACGTATTAAAAAATTCAAACTCCAATTTACTAGGCGTCGATTGGCAAGAATTATTTGACCTATGTAATTGACCGATTAATTCATTCTGTGGGAAAATTAATTATTCGTCAGATAAAAAGATTACATAAACACTGAGTAAATACCAAAAAAAAAGTCACGGATATTTTCTCAGAGGAGTTGGGTAAATGTACAATCAAAAGCATTTTTCAAATAAATAAAAAATGTCATACCAGTTTTTAAGCCTAAAAGAAAGATACTCTTTGCTGCGTTGGTGTCTGAACTTGATAGGTTAAAAAACGCAGAGTTATTGAAAAAATAGTTTATTCAGAATGTGCCACGTTAGCAGTTTATATTAGAAAGAAAAATAATATGGTTCGTTTATGTGTAGATTTTTGACTTGATTGAATGTTTTCCTCCAATCACATGTATATCCCCTACCAACTCCAGAGTATATATTTGGCAAATTAAATGGTGGTATTTTTTTAAAAATTGACCTGTGTGAGGCATATCTTCAAATCGAAGTGGATGAAGAATGCCAGAAGTATTTGACTATTAATATACATAAAAGGACTCTACAAGTTTAGAAAATTACCCTTTGGTGTAAAACTAGCCCCAGGTATTTTCCAGCAAATAATGGATACGATGTTTGCTTAACGTGATGGTGCCGTCTCTTACATAAATGATATACTTATTAAGAGTGCTAGTAAAATACAGCACGTAAAACTGAGTCAGCAAGTATTTCAGACACTTAATGATTACGGTTTCAAACTCTGTGAACAAAAATTTCTGTTCTTTATTGAATATTTAGGCCAGATAATCGACGAAAAAGGAAAAAGACCAGACCCAGCTAGAGCAAGTGCTATTAAAGACATGCTCCACCCGCAACAAATCTGGTGACCCTACAATCATTTTTCGGATTACCAAACGATTATAATATTTATATGCCAGATATGTACAAATAGCAAACACTTCTGAATAATTTACTTAAGAAGGGTACGAAATGGAATTGGTCGTCTGATATGTCAAAGATTCTTTGAAGGAATTAAAAAAACTAATAACTTCTACGCTATCGCTGACACATTACGACCGGCACCGACAGATAATAGCAGCGTCGGAAGCGAGTGAATACGGCAGAGAAGAGTTAATAGGACATAAATTCGAAATACCTAGACGATGCTGAATTCTACAAACACCTTATTTGTCTACTCCAAATATGTATATTTCTTCCTTATACTCTTTACACTAATGGGTTTCGGGGATTTGAAATCTAATGTTATTATAAAAATATGTCATGCATAAGATGAAGAAAAAATATTTTTAAAAAAAATGATGAAACCAGAATTTAAATAATTTGATCCTTTTTCTTCATTCTTCTGTCAGTTTTGTTTTGTATGTTTGCTACTGCAAATATTTTATTCATATTATAACTGCGTTCTTGCACATTAAAGCCACGCACTCGTTTGCTACACTAATCAACCTGAATGAGTACGATTTCGTCATGGCTTATTTCAGGATAAATTTTATGTCAACTCCAGCAGAAAAAAGGCGGTGGAGAATTTATGCAACATAAATACAGCGAAGGATAGAAAAATAATAATAATAGTAGTAGTAGTAGTAGTAATAATAATAATAGTAGTAGTAGTAGTAATAATAATAATAGTAGTAGTAGTAATAATAGTAGTAGTAGTAGTAGTAATAATAATAATAGTAGTAGTAGTAATAATAGTAGTAGTAGTAATAATAATAATAGTAGTAGTAGTAATAATAGTAGTAGTAGTAGTAATAATAATAGTAGTAGTAGTAATAATAATAATAGTAGTAGTAATAATAATAGTAGTAGTAGTAGTAATAATAATAGTAGTAGTAGTAATAATAATAATAATAGTAGTAGTAATAATAATAGTAGTAGTAATAATAATAATAATAATAATAGTAGTAGTAGTAGTAGTAATAATAATAATAGTAGTAGTAATAATAATAGTAGTAGTAATAATAATAATAATAATAATAGTAGTAGTAGTAGTAGTAGTAGTAGTAATAATAATAATAGTAGTAGTAATAATAATAGTAGTAGTAATAATAATAGTAGTAGTAGTAATAATAATAATAATAATAGTAGTAGTAATAATAATAGTAGTAGTAGTAGTAATAATAATAGTAGTAGTAGTAATAATAATAATAGTAGTAGTAATAATAATAGTAGTAGTAGTAATAATAATAATAGTAGTAGTAGTGATAATAATAGTAGTAGTAATAATAGTAGTAGTAGTAATAATAATAATAGTAGTAGTATTAATAATAATAATAGTAGTAGTAGTAGTAATAATAATAATAATAGTAGTAGTAATAATAATAGTAGTAGTAATAATAATAATAATAGTAGTAGTAGTAGTAGTAATAATAATAATAATAATAGTAATAATAATAATAAACAAAGTAAACACCGAAAGAATGAGGTAAAAATAGTAGAAAATATAAAATTCCAGTGCGAATTTTCGACACGATGAATTATTATTAAATTCATTTTTACTTTAGTTAAAAAAATGTTCTTTTCAAAGGCAAGAATTTCTCCCTTATCTCCCACAGCTATGGGTTAAATAGAAGTATAGTCTGCGCTCTCTAGGAGAAAACACGACTCTGAATTGAAATCCGAGGAGAAGGCAAACGGGAAACACCCCACTGTATTCCCCAATCAGTCATGGCAATCCAGAGATAACAGAGAAAATGTATCTGTGGAGAGATTGAAGAGATTTATGACATTTTAAAAAAAGACAAATCAGATGCGGCTTTTCAGTCTGATATTCACAACTTTAAGCCGTTCTTGCATCTACTTTTCCTAGGCCATCTTCCTACTAGTTAACGTTCTTGGAATTTCGAATTGTTTATCCAGTTCTTGAATATAGATTCTTTCAATCCCGCTTTCTATGTCGGTTAATATTTTTCAGCCATATTTCCATTTGTTTCGCTTGTGGCTTTCTTTCACTGAACCGGAATATATGATGTTCCAGCACTGGTACTCGGACATTTAGCCGAATGGACATTTAGCCGAAAATGTAGTGCGCTACATAGATTTATTTACTGTATTAATTTATAACTTTTCATTTTTTTACAGGCTTTTTAAAAACAATATATTGTGTATATACAGGGTGACCCCAAAAAACGAGAAATTTTTGAAGTGCATATTGCCAGACATGAGCAAGTGGCAACACTGCAAGACAGTGACCCTGAGCAAGTAAACATTTCGCCATTTTAGTAATGAGAATGTAATTCACAGTACCCCAGCTGAGATGTTGCAGCAGTCAATGAGGAATCTCAACAGCAGATTTCAAGAATGCATTCGGACAGAAGGACGCCGTCTACAGGACGTAATTTAAAAAAAATGAAAATTCCATCATTGTTTCTTAAATGGCATGTTTTAAGGTTTCAATTACTATGAATTAAATATTTTTCTTCCATCACTCTTGGTTTTATTGGATTGTTAAAAAGTCCCCGTTTTTTGGGTCACCCTGTATTATATTTCTACTTCAAATATTACTGTATTTTGAGAAAAAGCACAGAATAGATTTTACGATATCAAAGATCTTTCAATTTCGCTTTTAATGATCATTATCTTAAAGGGATGAATTAGCTTTTATCTTACTGTTAAATAAGAATTTAAATAATTAGGCGCTATTTTTTACCCAAATACACTCAAATTTTTAAAGCAATACTAATTTCACAAACAAATATCGAAATAAGAAAACTTTTATCTTTAAATTTAGATTTAATAATTTAATCACTTGAAATTCAGTGATAATTATTAGTCCTATTCTACCTTACAATACTGCTAATTAAAATACCCGACGGTCAAATGTCCGTTCGGCTAAATGTCTCTCGGCCAAATGACCTTTAGGCAAAATGTGTGTCGGCCAAATAACCATTCGACCAAATGTCCGTTCGACCAAAAGTTCGTCGGCCAAATGTCCCTCGGACATATGTACATTCGGCCAAATGACTCTCGGCCAAATGTCCGTCGGCCAAATACCAGTCGGTCAAATGTCTGTCAGCCAAATGTCTCTCGGCGAAATGACCGTGGATCAAATGCCTCCCGGTCAGATGACAGTCGGCGAAATGTCCCTCGGTCAAATGTCTCTCGGTCAAATGTCTCTCGGCCAAATTTCAGTCGTCAAATGTCTTTCGGCCAAATGTCAGTCGGTCAAATATTTCTTGACCAAATATCTCCCGGCCAAATATCAGTCGGTCAAATGTCCCTTGGCCAAATGTCTCTCACTAAATGTCAGTTAACCAAATCTTTCTCGCCAAATGTGTGTCGGCCAAATGACCGTTCGAACAATTGTCCTTAGGACAAATGTCCGTCAGCCCAAATGTCTGTCAGTCAAATGTCTCTTGGCCAAAATTCTCTCTGCTAAATGTCAGTCGGTCAAATGTCTCTCGGCCAAATGTCTCTGGGCCTTATATCAGTCGGTCAAATGTCAGTCGGTCAAATGTCAGTCGGTCAAATGTCTCTCGGCCAAATGTCAGCTGGTCAGATGTCTTTTGGCCAAATGTCTCTCCCCCAAATATCTTTGGTCAAATGTCTCTCTGCCAAATGTCCGTCGGTCAGATATCTCTCGACCAAATGTCCGCCGGTCTAATGTTTCTCGGCCAAATGTCCGTCGTCCAAATGTCTCTCGGCCAAATTTCAGTCGGTCAAATGTCTCTCGGTTAAATGTTCGTCGGTGAAATGTCTCTCAGCCAAATGTTTCTCGGCCAAATGTCACTCGGCCAAATATCTCTCGACCAAATGTCAGTTCGTCAAATCTCTCTCGGCCAATTGTCCGTCGTCCAAATGTCTGTCGGCCAAATGTCTGTCGGTCAAATGTCTCTCGGCCAAATGTCACTCGGCCAAATGTCTCTCGGCCAAATGTCCGGCCATGTCCAGCACTACCAGTCTCACAACTTCCAAAGCAATCAGATATGTCTGAACGAACGCTTTAATTTATTCGGATTAAAACTGGTATCAAATTCCTGGAGCTTTTAAACCTCAGGGACGGAGCGAGTAAACGAAGTCTTTATTAAAATGTTAACAAAAAGAATATGCTCAGAATCAAAAATAAAAAAATAAAATTTCTTGGTCACATAATGAGGATGGAGGGCTTGGAAAACTTAACTCTCACAGGGCATATCGAGGGCAAGAGAGATTGGTGAACTCAGCAGGCCACCTACATGTATGAAGAGATCGTGTAGCAGGAGGTGGGATTTGTCAAAAATTGTTTACTAAGACCGATAAATCATAGAAGGTTTGTACAGAGTCATGCCCCCACGTCCTGAAGGGACACAGCAAATAGAAAAAGGAAACTGTATGAGCGCCCAGCCTTAGATAATTTAATTCTTATTGTATCTATTCCTTCTAAAATTCATCTTGGGTATGACGATAAACTACAAGGTAACCAAAACAGTTCTGTCCGTTTTTAAAGGGAAAAAAGAAAACGCTTCACAGTATTTGTAACTTATATTTAGTCTTCGAAGTAATCGCCATCGGCATCCAGCAACTTCTGCCAACGTGTCTCCAGCTGTTCAATGCCCTTGCGGTAGACCTCCGGGGTGAGGGGTTACGCAAAGAAGTCCGTGAGGCTTTTGCGCAAGTCTGCTTCATTGGTGAAGGATTTCCCACGAAGAAGATTATCCAGGGCGTGGAAGAGGTGGTAATCGGATGGCGCAAGTTCAGGTGAATAAGGTGGATGGTACAAAGTCTCCCACCCAAGTTGCTGTATGGTATCCCTGACCACTCGCGCGACATGCGGCCTGACGTTGTTATAGAGGAAAAGCACACCTTTGCGATTCACCAGTGCTGGCTCCTTCTGGCACAATGCCTGTTGCACACGTTTCAATTGCTACGAGTATAGGTCTCCAGTGACTGTTTGCCCCGTTGGTAGCAGTTCATAATGAACCACTTGACGACCTGTCCACCAGACACAAAGCATAATCTTGCGTGGGTGCATAGGCGGTCTTGTGGTGTGAGGGACAGCATTCTGAGGAGACAACCAATGTCTGGAACGCTTGGGAGTTTCGTACAGAACCCACTTTTCATCACTGGTAAGCACTTGAATGAATAAGGATGCGGTACGGTAGCAGAAAGCAGCGATACGCAGGCTGCCACTCGTTGTCCCTTGTGGACCGCCAACAGCGTTTGCGGAACCCACTTGCTGAGTTTGTACGTCTTACCTAGGCGGTGCAGGTGAAGTCTGGCTCTTTCATCTGAAACGTTGAACTGTCTTGAAAGTTCACCACACGTTAGACTACTGTCCTCTTGAATGGCCGCCTTCAGGACTACGTCATTCAAGACCTGTCGTCGTCCACTGCGAGGCTCATCATGGAGAGACAAATCTCCCGACTTGAATTTTCGAAACCAACGCCTTGCAGTACGTTCATCCACAGCACTATCCCCAAACGCTTCACATATGCGGCGACTTGATGCAGCTGCTGATAAGCCCACTTTGAAGTCGTAAAGCAAACAGCCCCGAACGAGATCTCTAGACACTTCCACCTTTCTCACAGCTGTCCGGCTTATAACTGATGGCCGAGCACGGTGCGCGTGTTTTTTTATAACGTCTGATGTTTCTACTTCCGGCTGTCCGAATTTGAAAACAATTGCTACACGAATTTCGTATATATTTCAACTTCATTCAATGACTAATCAAAAAACGGACAGAACTTTTTTGGTTACCTTGTACATCCGGTAGCAAGGCCTCTTATCAGAAGATTGGAGCTTTTGAGGAGCACTTAATTGCTGCTGTGAACTTTCTGTCAAAACTCAACAGTTCATTTTTATAAAGAAATGAGGAAAAATACATTTCATAACAAACAGAACTAAAATATTTGAAAAGTTAAGAAATTTGGATCAGGTTAAAATTTTCCCCCTGACGTCATCAGGTTCAGAATTTTAACCCTAAAATATCATTAAAATATATTAAATAACCCCCACTAAATCGGGCAAATAATATATGAAGTAGACCAAGCCTAAGTACAACCGATGGTGTTGAACAGAAATGCATAACTGCTACTTATATCCAATTAATAAAGTATTTTATATAGAGAAAATAGTTAAAGCCGGTAGTGAATTGTCTCAAATACAAAGAAGCTCTGGAATTAGTGCCGTATAAAAGATACAGAGATGGGTAAGCATGGAGATGTATGTAAAGAGCAAGTGTTTCATATAAACAAATACAGCAGTATCAGAACGATGTCGTTTTTTAATGCGTTTGACAATTATTTAATATACAGGGTGTCCATAAAGTTCGTGTGCACTTTAAAAAATTTATAACTTTATTTGTATTTGCGATAGAAATAATCTGTAAAAAATGTTATAAAGTTTAATGTACCTAGTTTTAAGTATAGCTAAAATAACTAATGTGATTTCAGGCATTACTGTAAATCAGTTGGCAAATGTTTACCGTGAACTGCAAAATCGTATTACCCTTTGTATTGCTAATGATGGAGGACATGTGGAAACTTAAATAAAATTTCAATAAATCCTTAAAAAATATAGATTTACTTCTTTCTAATCCTTTTTACAAATTATTTCTATCCCAAATACAAATAAGGTTATACATTTTTTAAAGTGCACACGAACTTTCTAGATACCCTGTATATTATTAGATTAGTGCTTAAGTATGCTATCAGGCAGTCAATATACAACATAAAATGCCTTGGATACAAAAAAAATGCAGTAGTTAATATATTAAGCCATCTCAAGAAGAAAATACCAAAGACCGATTTTAGCAGAGATAAATTGGGTGGGACTAGTATAGTTGCGCAAGTTGTTCGCACACCGATCTCCATTCGAGCCCTTGACTATCATCAATCCCCTGAAACTTCTCACCCTTTAGTTAAACAAACATGTCAATCAATAACAAAAAAGAAAACTTCTTAAACCGAGGCTCCAAGATGCTATTCAATTCGTTAGGTTTACTGTGGGTTTTTGTTTGTGTCTAACATGAGGTGATCCGATGAGCAAAGTTATATAATATAAATTTTGAATTAACATGAAATAGCAATTTTTCTACTGTTGTTTGATAATTTTATGTATTGTAATAGTTATAATTAGATTGTAGTTATAATCTAAAAAAAAAAAATAATAATAAACTTCTATAAGTTGTGATTTTTGTGTAATAGAATTTGTACTTTGTTTTGTCTTCAGACTCTTTCTTCATATGTTGATTATTTGTAACTGTCACGTGCTGTCATTGTAATATCTGCAAAGTACCTCAACTCAAAAAACCATACGTGTGCTGATTTCTTCAACTTGTGCAATTCCATTGTTTCCAATGTTATCCAGATTCCAAAGAGATGTTAAGCTGTCTTTTACAAAAATGTTAAGCAATGTCTAGTCTGGTCAGTACCTAGATGGGTGACCGCTTGATGACAATATGACACTGCCTAAGAATGAGGATTTTGAGTTCATTTGTTTTGCGGCATATCAACACCTTAGGGGGTCTCTGTGTGTTCTCAAGCTTTTTTTGCTTTTTTTTAAATAAATGTCATCACTCTTTACAGATTCCTTTTCTTTATTATTTATCGTCATGCATTCCTATGAATGACTGTCGAGCGGTTTCATGTTGCGCACTCTACGGTTTTTAACCAAAGTTTAATATTTCTTATCATGTGTACCCCTCAAGAATAGAAAGCCTATTCAACCCTACTACATAATCCATATCTTTTAGCGAACATAATGATACATGACTTCCCCAAAGGTCATTTGTTGTAACCTAGAAAGGATTACCGAATGTAGAATAGCCAAAACGGGGGTTGGAAATGAAACGGTAATCTTTATAACATCAACAGAATACAATACTCGTCAGCGGCGTGAAGTAGGTAAACCTCTGCTAGTGGTGGACTACTTAGACAGCATACTACCCCCACTTACAATAATGTCCAACGTATTTATAAGGATTAGGACATACTATTGTTCCCCTTGCCACTGCATTTTCTAGGGTGCAAAAACATGATCACCTGCTGTTTTAAAATTGTTATAACTGTCTTTGTATTGTTTGTATAGATTTTATTTTTTTGTATACTAATAAAAGAATGGATGAGTAATATTTTAATGTAATGCAATACATTTTGCATGCAGGTTTTGATGTTGAAAAAACAAAAATTGAAACGCGAAATAAAAAAATTCGAAATAAAAACAAATAGATAAATAATTCAACGTACTTTAACTTTTATTACTCCTTGTGGAATTCTGGGGTGCAATAAGAAGCAAAATCGCTAAAAAAGCATTCTTTTCGTCAAAAAAAATGACGCGCTTCCTCGTGTTTACATACGAGAAGAAAGAAGCATCTGTTTGCTCTTTCTTTCACCTGACTCATAATTATTTCTCTCGTTGACGAATAAAGTTATTATTTCGTCGTTTATAAATAGACAAAATAATTCACCATCAGAAAGGCTATCAGATATATCGATGATTGTCAGTAGCTTCCATAAAATTACTCAGGCATGGATGATAGTATCCACTAGTGGCCATCATAAAAAACAGGATCTAATATATATATATATATATATATATATATATATATATATATATATATATATATAAATATTAAATATATATATATATATATATATATATATATATTAAATAATACCAGCAGACAGCATATTACATCCGATGCTTGCGTCTATCAGGTGCCATGCAGAAACTGCAACTTGAGTTATGTTATTGAAATCTCGCATTTCCGAACATAAACGAGATATTCGCCTCGGTAATCTAAGTAGTGCTTTGTTTATACACATAGCCAAATCTGATCACAATTTTGATTTCGACTCTGTGAAGATTTTAAAATATATCCACAATAAAAACCTTAGGCAGATTTACGAGGCCACCTCACACACAACATACACCAGACAAGGTTTCTTTAACATATCAAGTTGTCTCGCAAGATTAATGCGTGACAAACGTACCGATAAGCTATAGTTTTAAATAGGTTCCCCCTCTTTCCACTTAGGATAAAATCTCTTCCCTGGGAGCAGGTTTTCGCAGCGCCGACCACGTGACGCCAGCGTATCCGACTCCAAGAAAGAATACTCTGACTTTAGAATTTCAGTTTTTCTGTTTCTGACTAGTCCTGTATATATCGTCTCTTCATCTAACTTAAATCTAATATAAATATGTCTCCATTAACCATGTCCTGAAGAAGGTCTACTTGACCGAAACGTCTGACGTCGACAGAATAACAAAAACAAAAACAAAATAAACAGTAAAGTTACATATTCGGATTTTGCTTTGTCTTTTCCACATTTTCATCATATATATATATATATATATATATATATATATATATATATATATATATATATATATATACACGAAGGCAAGTCAAAACATAACTTTAGAAAAGAGTGAGGAGAATTTTTGACTTTGCCTCGTATATATATATATATATATATATATATATATATAGTTGTATATTTAAGCAGCAATCCTTCATTTATGCATGTTTCATGAAAAACGACAGACAAGGTACTACGGTTAAACTTTTTATTTAATTTTTGTTGTGTTCGCACAAGAGTTTTCTTTTTGGGACACAGAGACGCCTTACCTTACACTTATCTGATCAGGGCTCCATTAGAACCCGTTTAAACGCACAGACAACCCTACCAGACTCCATTCGAAACATACTAGTAGAAAACAAACATAATAACTTCATCCACTTGTAAAAAAAGATTTAAAATAATGGAAGTCCTATTAATAAAAAAAGCCAACACTTAACAATAATAACTATGAACACGGCCACAATGTGCTAACCGTGTTCCGAAAATAAAACATCTCTATAACACACTAAAAACATACACATAACGCAGACACTCAATTAAACTGAAAAAATAAAATCATCCTTGATAATGGCTGAAAGTATAGCCGAAAACACTCGGAACTATAGAACAGTTTCTACACACTCTGTGTCCAAATAGAAAACTCTTGTGTGAACACAATAAAAATTGAATAAAAAACTTAACTGTAGTACCTTGTCTGTCGTTTTTAATGAAACATATATATATATATATATATATATATATATATATATATATATATATATATATATATAATAAAAGACTTAAACACTAATATTCCATATTATATATAATATTTTTTATACATATCCTCTTGGAATTATTTTTTATACATATATGTATGTGTATGTATGTATGTATATATATTTATATTTTGGATATATGATTGCATATGTATGTGTATATTTACCACTAATATTATCTATCTATCTATCTATCTATCTATCTCAGTCTGTTCATTATCTATCTTTCTATCTGTGAGTTTGTAAACAGTGACTATTTAAGCTAATATAGCATGACTCTTCGGCAAAATTGAGTCACTGTCAGTTACTGTGTGTTTATCTAAATCTAAAAATAAACACGCTAAAATTCACCTTCATCGACGGCTTAGTGGTAGAAGTTCCGACTGACGCCAATTCAGTCGGGTTTCGATCCTAGCTAGAGGCAACCGGACGTCTAGCCACACTGATGAGCTGCGAAACAGTCTGTCTGTGGATGACAAAAAATATATATATATATATATACATTGTTTCCTTACTGGTAACACAGCTAGTGTTTCAGCACTCAATGTGCGATATTATAGGATTGATGCAAATATAAAATTAGTCACTTAGCTGCTTTGGTATTATATTCAACACCCCGACGCCAGAATTTCGCGGCCGAAGTTTTTTGTAATCTTTCGGTCCACTTGTCAGGATATTTCAGCAATTAAATATCGATTTTTTTATTTCGATTATATTTGTGTTAAATTAAAAAAAATGTATGTGCTTTTTATTGGTATTAGGTTGATTTTTTCTTCTTCTTCTTGTGTGTGCGAATGTGTGTGCGTGTTTGTATGTGTATGTATGTACGCGTGAACGTGTGAGTATGCGCACCTGTGAAGAATGTCGTGGTCATCTCTCCTTTTCATCATTTTTATGTCTCTTTAATTTCTCTCTTTCTCTCTCTCTCACTCTCTCTCTGTGTATTCTTTTTCTTTCTTTTTCTTGCTTTCGGCTTTATGAGTGTGTGTGTGGGTGCGCGTTTAAGAAAGAAAGAAAGACAGAAAGAATGAATGAAAAAAAAAACCTGAAAAACAAAAAAGAAAAGCATAAAAATAAGGAAAGGGAAGTGTAGAGCAAATTAACAAAAAAGCCGGTAAAAACACAAAAACGCAACTTTTTTATTGTCCGTATTGCTTTTATATGTTCAAATTTACTGTAAGGCATCACCTTCTTGCTGCGTCCTTTTCTAACTCCTCTCCCCGCACCCCACTTAGCAATCTGAGTTGTATCTTCTTTTTTTTTTTTGTACCAATACGAACCGTCTATACGAAGGCGATGTCGAAAAGTGATTTCTTTTCTTCATACTTACATCATGAGATGAGATCAAAAGGGCATATCACAATTCAATTTATCGAAACGCCGATAGTTATAAAAAGAAAATGATGGAGGGGAGGGTTTAGAAGAATGAAATCAGAAGGGCATGCTGTGAAAGGAAAAGTCAGAGTAAGTAGGCCACAGAAGTCGATAGGGTTGCGATGCGGGTGCGTGAAACTTGGACTCGTGGCTGATTCCAAAACAATGGAAGATGGAAATGTGATCGGTTTAAGAGGTTATGTGAACTTTGAATGAAGAAAAAAAAATTAGTCAAATAATAATAATAATAATAATAATAATAATAATAACGAAAAGGAAGAGGAAACAGAATTCATTGTGTTTCAAACAAATTTGATTACATTGACATATACAAGAGAGTGCTGAAAAGTTCTCAACACTTTGGGAAGTAGATAGTCAAATCATTTTCAATGTCCCTCATCTCCCTCTTTCTCTCTCTCTCTCGCTCCCGCTATACACACACACACACACACACACGCACACACACACACACACACACACACACATATATATATATATATATATATATATATATATATATATATATATATATATATATATATGGTGTAACAGCCAAATGGCCCAAATCGTGTAAAACCAAAATTAACCAATTGTTAGTTAGCTATGAACTGTTGCATTTCAGGAATGATTAAAGATATCTTACTAGAATTCTCCGAGGTTTTTATAACACTATTGGAGTCTATTTGGGGCAATAAGAATGTGTAATTACTCTCCAAGCTAAACAGAAGAATCGTGATGGAATCGATCATAGACGAACATGACCTGGTCATCATTAATTAATCATAAGAATCGGAAGATCATGAAGGATTGATGTAAGGTTCACACACACACACACACACACACACACACACACACACACACACACACACACACCTATATATATATATATATATATATATCCGATGCAATGAGAACGAAAGTAATATATAAATTCCAACGTTCGCAGCGTTAATTCAAAAAAGAGCTCGATACAGATAGCAGAGGGATATATATATATCAACAGCCACTATTGTTTCACGCAGATACTTATATATATATTTTTGTATGTATATTTTTCTTCTCAAACAAATGGAAAAAAGGAAGTGACGTTTCACATCCGGCTTGTCTACAAGCAGGATTGATCATAACCATTTTCGACCCTCACCCGTCGATGTGCAGTTGAAATGCACTGAAACCAAGTTGCATCTTTGTAGTGGGTAAAATGGTTTTGTCTATATGATAAAATTATAATAAATAAATAATAAATATATATATATATATATATATATATATATATATATATATATATATATATATATATTATTCCAGGATCATTTATTCAAGATGATCTTCGCCCTCTCTAACTTTCTTTCTGTCCTGGAGTAACAAAGTGCATCACACGTTTCACGTTCGATTTCATTTTCAAGTTTTTTTTTCCACTGCTCTTTGGACTGTCATAGCTGAAACTCCTCTCTCAAGTGCCAAAAGTGATCAGGAAGACAGTAGATAACGATTAACATTACATTTCCATTTTTTCAAAATCAAAATTAACTGAAAAAATGGAGCCGCAAGAGAGTTTCACAAATGTTAAGTACGAGAAAATAAACTGTTAGCATAGGACTTATGGTTACATAAAGTCTAGGTACCACAGCGAAGAGCAATATTTATTCCGCATTATCTACAGAAATGTGGCACAAGGCCAAAATGA
Source organism: Acanthosepion esculentum (assembly GCA_964036315.1). NCBI lineage: Eukaryota > Metazoa > Mollusca > Cephalopoda > Sepiida > Sepiidae > Acanthosepion > Acanthosepion esculentum. Next base: position 19,733,428 of record OZ038501.1, on the reverse strand, counting down.
GAAATGGGGAAAAAGGGTGGTTCTTCTGTTTTATCATTAAACTTAGCTAGCCATGATCACTGACAAACCACAATATTCCTAACACAAAAACAACGCAATCTCATTTACTATTCTTACACCACCCACCATAATACCTCATTGTCTCTATGAAAGTCTTAACTAGCCCTCATATATACAATTCTTGGCTGTGAAGGTAAGGAATATAACAACAACGAAAAGCATTATTTATTTGTAATATATGCAAAATGTGGCACAAGGCGATAATGGGGAATGGAGAAAAGGACGGTCTTGTTTTAACATTAAACTTAGCTAGCCACAAACACTGACCCAAATATATGTCGGAGTTACCTTCTTCTTAATTCCCAAATTCTTCACCAGAGGTCTCTCTCCCCATACTATAAATACTGGGGAACTTTTTGCCTCTTTTCTCTTTTTTCCTTCAGGCCTCGTGCCGCATCCCACCTCGCGTGGTGGTGAGGTAAATCTCTCTTTCTTCTTCATTTCAGCGACAAGATGTAAGCTCTTAGAAGATCAGCGTTTCCCATTTCTGGGAAAACGCTATGAACATTACAAACATACACGTACGTACGAACATTCAGCAAAATACGAACATTCACCAAAGAACAAACACAATGTTCCCACACACACAAATGTTATGTCTATGTGACTTGTAATTTGTTTAATACATATTTGTTGATATATATATATATATATATATATATATATATATATATATATATATATATATATATATATCTTGTTAGTCTTCTTTCATCTTCGGTTGGACAGATTAAGTCCGCCAATTTTCATGTAGTTGGACCGTTTAATATTCTACCAGGAGTTACACACGTGTTTCTAATACAACAACACGTAACTACACACACGGTCCTCTACACATACAACAATATTCCTTACACCAAAACAACGCATTCATACTTACCTTATTACTTCATCCGCTATAATACCTCAGAATCTCCATGAAGTCCTAATTAGTCCCCATATGTACAATTCATTGTCTGTAAGGGTAGAGGAATAAAATAACAATTGAAAATCTAGCCCCAATGTGTATTTACAAGCTGAAAACAAAACTACTTACAAGAAACCAAAAAAGAATAATGTTAGTAACCCCCAAACTCCTGAAATGCGACAGAAACATCATTTAACTCGACGAAATCAATACGAGACTTTAATAATATAAAACATTCATTCATCTGAAGCACTCACTCAAACACACACTGATTCAAACACAACAAATACGAAAATCACACCCGACACGAAAGGGCACGCTGCATCCACCAGAGAACTGACGTCTCTTCTCATTTAAGCCGGCGAGGGAAGGGGAATTCAACTAAAGAAAAAGGGGACGGAAATAAAAGGAGTCCAATGAGCATACACCCGCTAGCTAAGTTAACTTGAACGAAGATACTAAGGACAAACGGAAACCTAAACTAGCCTAAATCTGGTCGGCGTTAGTCAAAGAATGTCGAAGAGCGATATTTATTCTGTTTAATACAGAAATGTGGCACAAGGCCAAAGGGGGGATTGGGGACAGGACGGTCTTCTTCTATCTTGCCTATAACTTAGCTAGCCGCAAACACTGACCCAATCACACAAACAATATTCCTTACACCAAAACAACACATTCATACGTACCTTTCTTACCACAACCACCAAAATACCTCACTGTCTCTATGAAAATACTGACTAGTCCCCATATTTACAATTCGTTGTCTGTAGAGGAGGAGAATAAAAACAACAATTTTAAAAAACTATCCCGAATGTGTATTTACAATATGAATACAAAACTATTTACAAGAAACTAAAGAAAATAAATTAGTAATAACTCTCCCACCCACAGTCACTAAATGTGGCAGAAATACCATTTTACTGGCCGAAATCAATGCGGGACTATAATATTATAAAACATTCATTCAACCCAAGCCCTCACACTGACACGCACTCATTCAAACACAACAAATACGAAAACACTCACGCGAAAACGACAGGCGTCCCGCATCCACCTGAGAACTGACATCACTGACCACCTAACGAGGGAGGGGATGGGGAATACATCCCCTAGCTAAGTTATCTTGAAGGAAGAAACTAAGGACAGATGGAAACCTAAACTAGTCTAAATCTGGTCGGGGTTAGCCAAAGAACACCGAAGAGCACACCTGAACAATTACTATGAAAGTATTTATAGAAAAGACAAAGGGAAACAACTTTACAGCGTCAGAAAAGTGTCTGAAGCCGAGACGCCAGGTCAGGACCAATAATATTGCAGATTCTTCTTTGTATTTTATCAAAAAAATCTCTAAACATACAGTAGGAGCATTGGACCATAAGTGGTAGGCATATTCTAAGCTTGAACGAATGGTAAACTTATAGATATATTTTAAAGAGGAGAATGGTTAGCACGACAAAGTGGACCAAAATTCTTAACAGCCGACCTAGAAATGGATTCAATATGAGCTATACGACCTGGAAGTTCTATATCAAAATATTTTCAGACATTCCTTTCTCGCAAAACTCTCGAAAGCAACCATTCTATCAAGAACTTTCTTCCGCCAATTGGTGGTATGATCTGTGGAATTCAACTCCCAGTCCTACGAGCTTGTATTGATGTTTGCAGGCTTCGGGAATTTTTTTCAGACCATCCTTTAGTGTTTCTCCGGCTCATGGGCCAACCGTAGAGCTCCAGCCAAAAGCCGATTTGGAATCTTGTTGTGGATCATAGTTTGGTTTTTGATCATGACATAATAAATACGCTATTATTGCAGACACATATACATTCACATACACACACCTATATGCCAGGTAATTGAACGACAATGTAGACACATTCTATGTAACGCGTTTCGACCTCTATAAGGACTTTCTTTGACTAAACTTCTCAATGATAAAATTATATATATGTAAGAGGAGGAAATGTTATCATGAATAGGAATACATAAAATAAAAAATTAGATTACTCGCTTTGAGGTCCAGCTACGAAGGTTACAGTGGAAACTATATTTGTGCAATAATTTCATTATCATATTACAACAACATTTGTCCAGTACTTCAAATATATATTGGCACGGTAGAGTAATGGATAACGGCCTGGATTGAGGAAGTGGAGAGCCGAGTTCGAATTCCAGTCGAATCCATTACGTTCACTTATGTGCTAATATCCTTGGGAAAGGTATGAATCCTCTTCTTCTCCCTCCAGCTATGGGTAAATAGCAGGACAGACTGTGTTCTATAGCCTTGGATGGCAACTGGTCTAGGAGAAGGACAACTCTGAATTCAAAACCTGCAGAGGGTCGTTTGGGGACCTTGTGGCATTCGCTGCACCAGGTCCCTGTATTCGTCCCTCCAAAAAGTGTGGATGGCCCTGCACAAAGCCTTCACCACTATAATCAAATCTCGTGTGTCGGTGTCGGGCTTTCAGTTTCTGGGAACTGCTCTGCCTGACCCTCATACGTTGAGTTCGACGGGAGAGTCCATCATCATATATATATATATCGAGATCGAAGGGTTGAGTAATAATTTCCATTTTATTGTCTTTTTGGAACTTCGTATTTTGTTTTTAGGCGTTAATTTATTAATAGTTAAAATTTATTTTAATCGTGTTCCAATTTTTCATCCTCATTCCTTGTTTACTCATGTGTCTGAATATTTCCAGCTTCTCGCCATCTTTTTAGAAAGTGTTGCTCGAAATGGTCCCCACAAGATAAAATAATGACATCCATTCTATATATATATATATATATATATATATATATATATATATATATATGAAAAATGACATACACATTTATTACAAAAACCAAATGCACATTAACTACAAACAAGATGAATCTTCACTAAGACATATTATAAAGAAATACACTACCCCAATTGACCCGAATAAAAAAAATCAAATTATCTATTACAAAAACCTTATCCTCCAAAATACCAACACACCAGCTAAGTCAAAATTACAAAGAACGAACATTATCTATGAGTTCAAATGCCCCTTAAGGAACTGTGTTCCTGATCAAACAGGACTCATGAATAATTACATCTGTTAAACAACTACATGCTTATCCAGACGTCTTACGTTACACCTATCTGACCACAGCTCCATTAGAACGCATTTAAACACGCACACAAATTTACCGGACTCCATTAGAAACATACTAGTAGAAAACACAAATATATTAACTGCATCCAACTGTAAAAAAAGTTTTAAAATAATGGAAGCTTTAATAATAAAAAAACAAAAGCCAACTCTTAACAATATTAATTACGAACAAGGCCACAATGTGCTAACCGTATTCGGAAATTAAAACATCCCTACTACACACTAAAACATACACATAATGCACACACTCAATTAAGCTGAAAATTCGAATCATCCTTGATAATGGCTAAAGGTATTGTTGTTTTTGGATATTAACAGAAACATTTATTCCGAGCCTCGCGTGTTGACTGCAAGTGGAATTCGAGTGAGCGTCTTTAGATTTTTTTAAAAACTTTCAATACACCATTCCCACTGTTGAATAAAATGAGGTTGATAGTATATAGAGGGCCTCTGTCACAGCGAGAAGTTTCGGTAATATGATGTATATGTTTTCTTAGGGGTTCTTGTAAATTTGGGGTAGATAGATGTTTATTATAACACTTTGATCTAATAAGTGACACGTGATGAATCTACTCAAAGAGGTGCAAGTATGTCTGATACTGGTAATTGATTTTTGACAAGAAACAGTCTTGTACCGGGCAGTGAAATTGATACACTATCACTATATATTGCTAGTTTTAGATTTGATGGGATTATTTTGATTAGTGACAACAAGGTTTGGCTTCTTTTTTTTTTTTTCATTTTTCGTAATATATCTTTCACATTCTTTTTCAGGAATTACCGCAGAAATATGGCGTTTAATGATACTTCATCTAGAGAATTCGTCATGTTTTTTTCATTATTGTGAATCTGGTTGCAGTAAAATATGTTGTTGTTTTGTGTGGTATTTTGATTAATATTTTGTAAGAATCATTTCATGTTATGATGTAGTTGGTAAATTATTATTGACTAATGTTTGTTTAATGAGTTTTAATTCGCTTTGAAATATTCCTTGGGAAGAGTAATTTAGGTTTGTTCTATTTAGGAAGTTTATTTTTTATCACTTCTATTTAATATCAAACCGAGCATTGGCTATCGTTGTTTAGAAGACAAGAGTTCGTAATAGCGTTTTATTTTTAATTTTTATATACGGGTAGGTTGTAAATACGTTGAATTTTAGTTTTATATCGACGTCAACGAATAGGATTTTGTTATTGTGGTGAACAGCCCCGTAGAAGCAAGCGAGCCAGAGTGGCTTGCATCTGGTGCATAAGAAAATAAGGGTCTTACCTTAACGTGCAGCACGTGACATCGGCAAGTTTGCCACGTGGAATTGGCATTACTTTCCCGTCTAGCAATTCTAGCAGCAATGAGGGCTTTTTGTACAGTTTGGCATCCTTCCACCAATAGCAGGTCGTGTGCTGATTGGTCGAACTGGAGGAGGCTATTTGCCTGGGTAACTGAGAATAAAAGCGAAGAATGCTGATTGGTTGGTCGACCGCAGTGTTGGCCTGATAAAAAAGGGCTGAAGCAGTGAAAGAGGAGAGAAGGAACAACGGATATACGTTGGGGAAGTGTTCAGAAAGCAGCGACGGCGAATTGAACCAGCGGTATCTTGATTTGTATAATTGATGTCGTAGCAATACAGACTTATGTGAACTACAGTTATTAACCATGAGTTTATACGTAAATTTTTTGCTTTGATTTTTTTTTTCAAAAGTTGATTTTAGATGTATAACTTAATCAACGTACCTTGTGTAGATTGGTGGTTTGTCAGTTGTTTCAAAGACTTTATTTTCAATATGAGACATGTCAAAGTTAGAGAAAGCAGAACCTAACGCTATTAGTTTGAATGTAGTGGTTACCAATAAGATCATAGAATGTGGCTTTCCTTGTTCAAGCGAGAAGTAGTTTCCGGTGGAAGTTGCTGGTCGAATTTCCGGAGGAGAGGTTAATGGTTGTTTGCTGATGCAGTCCCTAATTATGTTAATTGTTTCTTCAACTGGGACGTTGGTGAAAAGATTTTCAACCTCAAGCCAAGCTAGTGTCCTCCCCGTGGCATTTGATGTTTTAAAGATATGGAGGAATTCGTATGTTGATGCGAAGTTGTAATTGTTTGGTGTGTATGGAGAATTTATGTCATTTAGGGTTTTTTGGTATCTGGTATACTGATGTAGATATTTCTAATTTGATAAATCAGAGAGGAAAACCTGGTTCATCGTGTTTTACGTCATCGTACAGATATATTGATTTTTAGGCTTCTAATCTCTGCGTTGTTCGTTGTAATCAGCTTCTTAGTTTAGCTTTTTAGTGATCCATCTGAAACAGTCAATCGTGAGGGGAAATTAATACCACTTAAAACAAAACCCCTTTCAAAATGGCTAAAGAATTTTCAAAGAATCGCTTGGAACAATGGACAATACGGACAATTTTCGTACTCCCTTATCCCCACACAAAAAAAATATAAGAATGCTGGAAAAATAAATAAAAAAATAATTAAATTATTCTTTTTCTATCATATTCAACAAAACATGTTTAAAAGAAAAGTTGCCCAGATATACATTATATACCCCGGTTGTTGAACAACGCGGGTCCTACCCTTTTACGACGTATGAGGATCGGGTCACGACAGGCAGACAACCTGGATATATGATTTGATTATAGTGGAGAAGGTTTTCTGCAGAACCAACCACACTTTTTTGAAGAGCCGAATACAGAGACCTGCAACGTGTGCCACAAGGTCCCCAAACGATCCTCCGCAGGTTTTGAATTCAGAGTTGTCCTTCTCCTAGACCAGTTGCCATCCAAGGCTACAAAACACAGTCTGTCTTGGTATTTATCCATAGCTGGAGGGAGAAGAATATGATTCATACATTTCCGAAGGGTATTAGCACGTAAGAGAATGTAACGGATTCGACTGGAATTCGAACTCGGCTCCGATTCCCCAATCCGAGTCATATATATATATATATATATATATATATATATATATATATATATATATATATATATATATATATGCATTTAACAGTTTCACTCCAAGCAAGGGGTTACAGAGTGTTGGAGTGAGAGCAAATAGGAGTGATGGAGAAAAGGATGAAGAGAAGGATAGGGGATAGATCAAGGCATTTGAAGACGTCGATTGACGTTACATTTGAATAGTTGGAGATTATAGCTATCAGGGAAACAGGAAGATGGAAGGGAGTTCCACAGGCGAGAGGTGCGAGACATGAAGCTATTGGAGTAGAAGAGACGGCTACATTTAACAATTTCGACAGTGAAAGGGTGAGAGCGAGATGCCAGCCTAGTAGAACGCTTAAATACATGAAGTCTGGGAACCAGCGAAAGCAGCTCATCGGAGCAGCTACCGTGAAAGTATTTGTAAAAAAAGACAGAGGGAGGCAACGGCACGTCTGTGAGAGAGCGACTGCAGACAAGATACCAGATTAGGGCCAATTACATTGCATATCCGTCTTTGGATTTTATCAAGGACCTTGAGACAAACAGAAGGGGCTCCACACCAAATATGGCAGCAATACTGCATGCAAGGGCGAATGGTTGATTTGTAGATTTCAATGATTGACCCCGGCGAGAAAAATTACCTGGCGCGGCAGAGGGAGCCAACTTTCCTTGCTGTGGACGAAGCTATTGACTCAATGTATTTGTTCCATCTCAGGTCAGCGGAAAATGTGAGAGAAACTAGTCACAAAGAGGTGCTCTCGTGGAGTTGAGCGTCAGACATCCTAATTGTGGGGACAGGGATGGTTCTCTGTGGTGAGTAATAGCGAGCACTTTTGTTTTTGAGGCATTAAAGTTAACCAGCCAATTCCTGCCCCAGTTCACAATACATTGGAGGTCCTTTTCGAGACCAACAGCCAGGTTAGTTTTGTCAGCAACATTAGATTTGTTTTTGAGGCAGGAGTAAATTGTAGTGTCGTCCGCGTAGATGCCAATTTGGGAATCTATGACGTCAGGAAGATCGTTGATGAAGATAAGGAACAGAGTAGGGCCTAAGATGGAGCCTTGGGGAACACCTCTGTTCGTGGGATAGGAGTTGGAGGAGAATCCACTGAGAACGACCTTCAATAAACGGTTTGACAGGAATGATTGTATTAAGTCAAACAATCGACCTGTAATTCCATAATCCTGAAGCTTGCGAAGGAGACCGACATGCCAAACCCTACCAAACGCTTTGGAGATATCAAGAGCCACGGCACGAGCTTCTCCGTTATTATGAAGAGGTTGGTAAACAATTTCAGATATGACTGTAAGGACATCAGCTGTAAAACGGGCAAAGCGGAAACCATATTGCTTGTCGGAGAGCAGATCATGGGAACTAAGGTGCTTAACCACTTCGGCGTTGATTAAAGCTTCGAAGACTTTGCCGAAGAGGGGTAGGAGACTGATAGGAAAGTAATTAGAAGGATCAGAAGGGTCTCTAGAGTTCTTAAAGCAGGAACAATGGATGAGGACTTCCAACAGTCTAGAAAACAAGATTAATTGAGGCAGTAGTTATATAATTTGGAGAGGGCAGAGCCAGTTAATGTGCACATTTCTTCAGGACAATGGATGGTATCCCGTCTCCACCACTAGCCTTGTGGGGGTCTAAATTAGAGATTATGCCCAATACCGATGACGGAGTTATGTGCAACTCGCTAAATAGAACTTCAGTTCTAAGGGGCAAATCGGGTGTGGGTACACCGGAAGAGTCGAGCGTTGAATTAAATGAGAATTTCCAAGCAGAGCATTCAGCTTTGTCGGCAGAAGAGGTCAGAACCTCGAACTTGTTGAACAAAGGAGGTATAGAGGATTTGCTATTGTTAAGTACTCACTTGCAGAGACGCCAATAATTCTTGGAGCCGAATTTGCGAGATGCAATACGTTCTTTCATTTGAGCAGCAAATAGTGTGTTTGTTTCATTGAGGGCACGCTGACACTCGTTACAGAGACAAAGAGACGTCTATTGCAGTCAGACATGTCGCTACGATATAGGTGGAAGAAGTGGTTCCTATGGGTAATGGCAGCTGAGCAAGCAGCGGAGAACCAAAGGGAGGGCCTCGATTTGACCTTATATTTCCTTGAGGGGATGAAAGCCTCGATTCCAGCTTTAACCCAAGAAGAGACCTTGGAAGCACATTCTTGAACGGGGAGCGTGAAGACAACGTCCCAGGAGACATCGCTAAAGAAATCACGGAACGAGTCCCAGTCTGCTCGTTGATACCAGGAGTGGTAGGAGGTTCTTTGCAGGGGTTAGTTGAAGGAGATGTTGACAGAAACTACAGCATGATCGGAGTTTCCAAGAGGAGTTGGGGACGGAGGTAAAACATAGATCGAGAAGAGAAGCCTTACCGTTCAGGTTATAGGGAAAACGTGTGGGGAAGTTAACTATCTGCGTGAGAGATTGAGAAATTGAAAAATTACGAGTTTGCATGCCTGCAAGGTCAGTTTTTAAGCCACTTGGTATGATGGGCGTTAAAATCACCAAACACGAATATGTGAGCAAACGGATGGAGAGTGAGAGAGCATTGTCAATGTTGTCAGAAATGCATTCGATTACAGCAGTGTCTTGGGAGGAGGGAGAGCGATAAAGGAAGAAGAAGTAGCTTACAGCATTGAGAAGAGATAGCCGGAGACACATGTACGAATGGTCTGGAGATTCAAGAGACAGCTCTCTAACCAGCGGAAGATGGTCCTTGACGTAAACTCCAAGGTCATGCATGTGGGTTTGAGTTTGAGAGGAAGGTAGCCGGGGATCGAGTGGTCAGAGGAAGGGATAGACGAGTCATGATTGGTCTCACAGGGAACCAGTATATCCAGGCAGTTCGCCATGAGGAAAGATTCAACATTGCAGAAATTATATATATATATATATATATATATATATATATATATATATATATATATATATATATATATATATATATATATCGGTCTACATATATATATATATATATATATATATATATATATATATATATATATATATATATATATATATAGGACGAAACGCCCGTCCAGTGCTTTCTGCATTCTGTTGAGTTTTCGTCTAAAAAACTCGATGAATTGCTTAATTATGATTATCTCAAATCCTCCTAATAATTTCTGATATATATATATATATATATATATATATATATATATATATATATATATATAGTTAAG
>OZ038501.1:19643179-19718179 GCA_964036315.1 Acanthosepion esculentum | reverse complement strand
ATATATATATATATATATATATATATATATATATATATATATATATATATATATATATATTATTTTTAAATTTATTTAAATAAGATTTTATAATGTTTTAACGTTTCTAATATTTTTAACAGCCGACGGAAACTTGGGAAAAACGACCTAAAGCGAGTTTAATTTTTCCATATAATATTTAAGAAAAACCGACGTAACTTCGAAAATTACGTAACTCGAAACGACTTAAGCCGAGGTATCACTGAAGAAAATGCTTCTTAATTCACCCAGACGCAGTTTTCAACCACAATCCCAACAAGTAGCGAATACTTAACTGAAACTCGTTCTTTTTAGTTGTTTCAGTTGCAATGATGAGAATAAAGGGGAGTAAATAATGTAAATTGTAAAATCCCAGTAATTGAAACAGAATTGAAAAAATACTTTTAGTCAAGATTACAAACGTCATTTATGACGATCTGAATATGAAATAATTCCGAGACAAAAAACTTTCAACAAATCCATTAGAAATATAGTTAATAATGACAAAATTGGTCTGTATTGATTTAATATTGATTTAATATCACCATAATATACCCACACTTGATAATCTACCCAAAACCCACAAAGCAAAGATTCCTATGCGGCTTATCCTATCTGATGGTGCTTCCAATAGAGTTGCAAAAACTATAGCAAAAGTCTTAACAACCTCTCAACTGCCCTTCCGGGGTACACTAGTGTGCCAATAGTTCGAATAATGCAAATAGTGTACATAATACCTCTTCTCAGAAATATAGACATAAACTGAAAGGCCGAAACGTTGTAATAAATATGGCGACAAAGATGAGGACAATAGTTGGAATAATGTAAATAGTGCACATAATACCACATCTCAGAAATATATGCACGTACTGAAGGACCGAAACTTTGTGATAAATATGGCGACAAATTTGAGGACAATAGTCCAAATAATGTAAATAGTGTACATAATACCTCATCTCAGAAATATAGACAGATACTGAAAGGCCGAAACGTTGTGATAAATATGGTGACAAAGATGAGGACAATAGTTGGAATAATGTAAATAGTGTTCATAATACCTCTTCTCAGAAATATAGACAGATATTAATAAATGAATATTAACCTTTTTCATATAATTATATTCAGCATTCTTTGTTTAATTGCAAATGTCTACAATGTTATAGTTAATAATAAATTACTCGCACATACGACCAAACATTGAACAAATTGTGAAAAACACCAGTCACAGGTTTCACACACTCAATAGGCTGCACATATATTTGAATAGAATCATTGAAATATAGTAAATTCATATTTGTAAAGTTCATGATTTTTATATATATATATATATATATATATATAATAAAAAGACATAAACACTAATATTTCATGGTCATAAGTTATTCCATTGGAATCGTGTAAACGATCCACTGATGAATTGGATCGTTTTCACGATTCCAATGTAATACATTATAACCATAGAATATTAGTGTTTAAGTCTTTTTATTATATACTTACTCCGTCCTAGACATTGAGTTCTACCTGGATTCTATCCTCTTGGAATTATTTTTATACACATATATATGTGTATAAATGTATATTTATTTATATATTTTAGATATATGATTGCATTTATATGTGTATATTTACCACTAATATTATCTATATATATATATATATATTGATTTCCCGTTATTTTATTGTCATTTCTCCTCGCTAAAGTTTTATCATTTTCTTTCAATCTGAGTAACACCTTGCATTTTAGTGTATACCCTTGAAAAATTTTGCGAAGTGTGTCGTGATATTTTCATTTGCTCCTCGGTGTGCTGTTGATTAAAAAGGTTGAGAAAGTCTGACCTGATCGTAAGAATGGTTTAGATGTCTTTTCTTTTACTTCCCAACTATGGAATACCCTTCCATCTACTTGCACTCCTGTTTACCGCGATCTTTAAAAATATTAAATCCGATGTCAATCGTCATCTTTCGTCTACTTGAATTCCCGTTATGTTATTGTAATTTCTCCTCGCTAATGTTTTCTTATTTTCTTTTAATCTCAGTAACACCTTGCGACTTAGTGGCATTAACGCCTTGCTTGGAGAGAAATGAGTTTAAAAAATATCCTGATGGTCTATATCTGTAAGCACACTTTATTAAGCAATATCTTAATATGGTATATACACACACACACACACAGACACACACACACACACATATATATATATATATATATAAATATATATATATATATATAAGTGAACATCGAAGTCAACACTTAGAACCGATAGTCTATTTCATGCTAGACGCAATCGTAGGCCACCTTCGATGTTCATTTTTATATTAACACACGCTCTATCTCTGATATTGAGCACTTTATCCCATAAATATAGCACACCTTAAGATTATATTTCTTCATATATATACATATATATATATATATATATATATATATATATATATATATATATATATATATATGTGTGTGTGTGTGTGTGTGTGTGTGTGTGAAGAAATGAAAAAGTATTATACTTTTTGTTCCAACGCTAGATAAAATCAGTGTCAGTTTTATTTCAATTTTCTACTTCTTATTTATTTCAATTAGGCTTCTCAATGCTAGATAACATAAACTATAAGAATCGAGGAAGACTACGCTGAACTGAAGAAGGAATTCGCGTCTGCTTATCGCACATTTGCCCAAACAAAGCCGAAATCCTGAAAAAACGACAGACAAAGTTTTCACACTAAATAAGCTGAACAAATATTTGAATAGAAACATTGAAATAAAGTAAGTTCTTATTTGTGTTTGTATTTTTTAATCTATGGTTTTATTTCGTAATATTTAAATGTGTACCCTTTAAAAAATTTGTTAAATATGCTGAGATATTATCATTTGCTCCGAACTGTGCAGTTGCTTAAAAAGTTTAAAAACATTATTTTAACTTTTCACATACCAACATAGCCAGTAATAAAGTCGAAAGACTAAATTATATAAATATGAAAGACAAACTCATAGCTACTTTAGGTATCAAATCATTTTTACTAGCAAATTTAACAAAGGCTTAAATAAACATTTATTAAAATTAAAGACTATCGTCTTCCGACTTCTTACAAACATATATTATTTCTCTTTTGGTAATAATTTTTCAAGACCTGCATTTGGTTTACCAATGGGATCACCTCTTAGTAGTATATTAACATGTTTTAGAATTTCTGGAAACTGATATTTCCCAACATATTTTACCAATAAATAAATAAATATCAATATATTTCCGATATATCGATAATGATACATTAGCATAGCTTGGAAAAACGATATTACCTGTTTTTTTAAATAAACTAAACAACAGTGAACATACAATTTAATTCACTTATGAAACCGAAACAAACAATATGTTATTTTTCCTTTTTATCTTGTTAAACCGTATTGATAATTATCCTAAATTAGATGTCTACCGACAATACATGAATATAAATGATCTCATAAGATTCTACTCGAGTATCAACAAAATAAAATCCGAAATAAGTATCTTTGTAATTAAGAGTACGGAGAATTTGTAGCGCTCAGCATTTACATGAAGAAAAATACAAATACATTTAAGAGCCTGCACTATCCTACTTATTTCTTATATAATGCGAAAAGAAAGCTTACAAATTCCCCCAAAACATACAAACAACAAAAATAATCTTGATAAATTTAATTGCATAATACTACCTACCAACTCAAAGATGCCTAAAGTTGAAAATAATTTATGTAAACTTATGATACAAGTTGGTGCAACAATTTAAAAACAAAACATTAAAACAACACACAAAATAACAACATTAAACTTATTTGTAAAATAGACTGCAAGAAATGTGCAAAAATGATCCCCACTTTTAAAAAATATATGAATAAATAAAACGTTTACGTCTGAAAATGTTCATTCCCGAAACGAAATGCGTCATTAAGATTTTTTTCAAATATATATATATATATATATATATATATATATATATATATATATATATATATATATATATATATATATATATAAACAAGGGCATGACGGTACGTTGAGCATAATAGAAAGGAAGTGGGTATGGAGAAGAACGAAGAAAAAAGAAAGGTGAAGAAAATGCGTCTGTTTATTTAATTTGTGAAAAATAACAATATAGCGTTCTTAGTGTTTGTTTTTTTTTTTTAAATAAAGCGTTAAGGGGGACATTTGAAAAATATTGCCTGATGAAAACGTGAGGTTGAAACCAGGGTCGCGTATTCAATTGACTTCCTGATTTTTAAAGTTAAAAGGTCTACATGTTATTTTTACTTTTATTGTATTTTATTTTTCACGCGTGTATTGAGCACTATTGTTTCCTGGTCTGATTCAGCTCTGACCATTAACCTTATATATATATATATATATATATATATATATATATATATATATATATATATATATATATATATATACATATATATATATATATATATATATATATAATATATATATATATATATATACATAGATATATATATATATATATATATATATATATACATATATATATATATATATATATATATATATATATATATATATATATATATATATATATATATATATATATATATTGTAGTTTAAATAAGTCTGTATTGCTACGACGTCACTTGTACAAATCAAGATACCGCTGGTTCAATTCGCCGTTCTTGCTTGCCGAACACTTCCCAACGTATATCCATCTTTCCTTCTGTCCTTTTCACTGCTTCAGCCCACTGTTATCAGGCCAACACCGCGGTCGACCAACCAATCAGCGTTCTTCGCTTTTATTCTCAGACAAATAGCCTCCTCCAGTTCGACCAATCAGCACACGACTTGCTATTGGTGGAATCCGCCAAACTGTGCAAAAACCCTCGTTACCGCACATACAGCTAGACGGGAGAGTAATGCCATTTTCACGGGGCAAACTTGCCGATGTTACGTGCCGCCCATTAAGCTAGGACCCTTATTTTCCTATGCACCAGATGCAATCCACACTGGCTTGCTTGCTTCTACGGGGCTGTTCACCACACACACACACACACACACGCACACACACACACGCACACACACACACACACACACACATATATATATATATATATATAATATAATAATATTTTTAGTTTTTAAAAATATGATTCCTCCGCTACATAAGAGTTCTCATGTTTCAAAAGCGAGAGCCGAGACCACTAACATAATTTTTTAAGTTATGTAGAGTTAAGGTGTCTCGACCCGCTTCCTTGTCAAGCGAGAATTTGGGAATAAGCTATCTTTTGGTTAGCTAGTGTTTATAAATACGGTATCATTGGAACATTAGTAGCTATGGAAACGGCTAGTTTCGGCCGTTGAAGTTAGGTGGTTTAAGGGGCTAAGAATTAAGAATTAATTTTTATCTACAGCTCCTCAGTGTGGCTAGACGCTCAATTGCTTCAAGCCGCGATCGAAACCCGACTGATTTGACATCTAGGCCATCGTCGCACGGCAGAAAGGAAGAATTTTAACGCTTTTCTTTATGCGAAACACGCCAGTGCGTGTCTGCGAGGGAGAGAGAGAAAGAGGAGATTATAAATGCAAGCTCTTTATGCAAATAAAAATTACAAATATATTAAGCCGAATTTGAGTCACAGGTATGTAAGAAGTGCTGCAAAAAGTTTAAGGAATTTTAACAGTGTATGTAAGACTTAATGTAGTACGGATTTTGGTCGCTACCTTATTGAGCAGTACTATTTCTGATCTAATATGAAAATTTACAAGTGAAAATAAACTGGAAAATACGCGTTAGTGTAATTCTTCATGGCCAGTCTCTTCGACCATTTAGTCTCGGATGTTGCAGTGTTTTATGAAAGAAAATTGTCGAAATGTTTGAATTGGCTATGTGAAATATCACTCATAACTTGACATGATTAAATAAATTAAAATTTTGTTGAATCACTTGTTTAAGTTTCCAAGAATACGTTCACAACGACGATGAACAGGTGAAGCCTGTCGGAAATCAAATCAGTTTTGCATTTCGCATGAAAGAATTTCCGTAAAAGTTTAATGTTTGTGAATCGCCTTCATTATACACATGTCATATATTTTATATACACTTTAGTATATATATATATATATATATATATATATATATATATATATATATATATATATATATATATATATATGAATATAGGAGTGATATATACGGAATAAATTCCAATAAACAACAAAAACTATTTTTAAAAGTGTGTCAATACAAGGTAGAGCAAATATAATTATTAATTCGAAAATTACAACATAAAAATGTTATAAAATCACTAAAAAAATAGCCATTTTGTTTCAACACTTCTGGTGTCTTATCAAATGATGATGTTGAATGTAGAAAAAGGGGTTTTAAAAGGTTCAAATCAATACTTTTAATGGTACAAATCAATACTTTTAAAGATTCAAATCGAACTTGAATATTTCTTTCTGGGTGTATCGGCATGTCCTTGTCAATGTATGTGTGTGCATGTGCGTGTCTTTATCGGTGTCTGTGTGTATGGTCGCTTGTGTGCACCTTTCATTGTGTGTGCATGTTGTCGTTTTTTTATTTTTTTAAGAGTCGTGGAAATATTTCCTGTCTCAGTCGCTGAGCCACAAACTCATTTCGTGACTAGGTCGTTGGAACAGTATCTGGTCGTTAAGTAAGGAATGATATCATTAAATTCATATAACCCAAGATCAAGAAACCTATGACCTATGACCAAGAAATATGTATTGAGATCACTCAGAACAAACCTCTTACGAAGAGTATCATTGAAGAGAAAAAAAATGTGACTCCCATTCTTTAAAAAAGATAGCAAGATTTGGATTGGAATGTCTAGGCTTTTAAATACGATTTTATATGTATTTATTGTGAGTTTAGTGTCTTGATGGTTCTAATATTTTTAACTGCCGACGGAAACTCGATTAAAACGACATATGGCTAGTATTATTTTTACGTATAATTTTTAAGAAAAACCGACGTATCTTCGAGAATGACTTAAGTCGAAAAGACTTAAGCCGAGGTATCACTGAAGAAAATGGTCAAACGATTGCTATTGATTCTGATAATCATTTTCGGCTTCTTGTCTCATCTAGACGCGGTGTTCAACCACAATGCGAATATGAGGCAAATAATTAACTGTACTTACCTCTTCTCAGTTGTCTCACAAGCAACTGACATAAACCGGGGGAAAATCTACCGAAATATTGTGATAAAGAAATATATATTACCATTACTCAGAACAAACCTTTCACGAAGAGTATCATTAAAGAAAATATGTGTGAATAAATGACTTCCATTCTTTGAAAATGATAGCGAGATTTGGATTAGGATATCTTAGCTTTTAAATCAAATCTCATTTAACTGATATATACATCTTCAAATACACCGTTTACATACTTTATTATTCAAAGAGTATTTTAGAAATTTTGAATATATCAACCAATGTGGTCCTGGGTAAGACGATAAACTACATCCAGTAGCAAGGCCTCTGATCAACAGGTTTTGAGGATCGTGGAACCACCTCTTAATTGCTGGTGTTTCCAGATCCAGCATAACCGAGGGTGGTAGCACCTGTTAGGGTCCCAGCTATGGGCAAATAGTTAACTATTACCAGCAATACTTTTTTGAAAAAAATTATTACCAGCAATACAATTTTGAAGGAAAGATATTACCAGAAACAGATTTTTGAAAAAACAAAATATTACTAGCAATAAAAAATGTTGTCGGCTGTAAAGCAAAACAAAGCAAAGCAAACCAGCTATAAAAATCTTGTCGGCATTAAATAACCCATTTGAGGTTGATATGCCGTAAAACAAAACAAAGCAAACCAAACCAGCAATAAAAATCTTGTCGGCATTAAATAAACCTTTGAGGTTGATATGCCGTAAAACAAAACAAAGCAAACCAAAGGAGCAATAAAAATCTAGTCAGCATTAAATAACCCATTGAGGTTGATATGCCGTAAAACAAAACAAAGCAAACCAAACCAGCAATAAAAATCTTGTCAGCATTAAATAACCCATTGAGGTTGATATGCCGTAAAACAAAACAAAGCAAACCAAACCAGCAATAAAAATCTTGTCGGCATTAAATAACCCATTGAGGTTGATATGCCTTAAAACAAAACAAAGCAAACCAAAGCAGCAATAAAAATCTTGTCGGCATTAAATAACCCATTGAGGTTGATATGCCGTAAAACAAAACAAAGCAAACCAAACCAGCAATAAAAATCTTGTCAGCATTAAATAACCCATTGAGGTTGATATGCCGTAAAACAAAACAAAGCAAACCAAACCAGCAATAAAAATCTTGTCGGCATTAAATAACCCATTGAGGTTGATATGCCGTAAAACAAAAGAAAGCAAACCAAAGCAGCAATAAAAATCTTGTCGGCATTAAATAACCCATTGAGGTTGATATGCCGTAAAACAAAACAAAGCAAACCAAACCAGCAATAAAAATCTTGTCGGCATTAAATAACCCATTGAGGTTGATATGCCGTGAAACAAAACAAAGCAAACCAAACCAGCAATAAAAATCTTGTCGGCATTAAATAACCCATTGAGGTTGATATGCCGTAAAACAAAACAAAGCAAACCAAACCAGCAATAAAAATCTTGTCGGCATTAAATAACCCATTGAGGTTGATATGCCGTAAAACAAAACAAAGCAAACCAAACCAGCAATAAAAATCTTGTCGGCATTAAATAACCCATTGAGGTTGATATGCCGTAAAACAAAACAAAGCAAACCAAACCAGCAATAAAAATCTTGTCGGCATTAAATAACCCATTGAGGTTGATATGCCGTAAAACAAAACAAAGCAAACCAAACCAGCAATAAAAATCTTGTCGGCATTAAATAACCCATTGAGGTTGATATGCCGTAAAACAAAACAAAGCAAACCAAACCAGCAATAAAAATCTTGTCGGCATTAAATAACCCATTGAGGTTAATATGCCGTAAAACAAAACAAAGCAAACCAAACCACCAATAAAAATCTTGTCGGCATTAAATAACCCATTGAGGTTGATATGCCGTAAAACAAAACAAAACAAAACAAACCAGCCATCAAAATCTTGTCGGCATTAAATAACCCATTGAGGTTGATATGCCGTAAAACAAAACAAAGCAAACCAAACCAGCAATAAAAATCTTGTCGGCATTAAATAACCCATTGAGGTTGATATGCCGTAAAACAAAACAAAGCAAACCAAACCAGCAATAAAAATCTTGTCGGCATTAAATAACCCATTGAGGTTGATATGCCGTAAAACAAAACAAAGCAAACCAAACCACCAATAAAAATCTTGTCGGCATTAAATAACCCATTGAGGTTGATATGCCGTAAAACAAAACAAAACAAAACAAACCAGCCATCAAAATCTTGTCGGCATTAAATAACCCATTGAGGTTGATATGCCGTAAAACAAAACAAAGCAAACCAAACCAGCAATAAAAATCTTGTCGGCATTAAATAACCCATTGAGGTTGATATGCCGTAAAACAAAACAAAGCAAACCAAAGCAGCAATAAAAATCTTGTCGGCATTAAATAACCCATTGAGGTTGATATGCCGTAAAACAAAACAAAGCAAACCAAACCAGCAATAAAAATCTTGTCGGCATTAAATAACCCATTGAGGTTGATATGCCGTAAAACAAAACAAAGCAAACCAAACCAGCAATAAAAATCTTGTCGGCATTAAATAACCCATTGAGGTTGATATGCCGTAAAACAAAACAAAGCAAACCAAAGCAGCAATAAAAATCTTGTCGGCATTAAATAACCCATTGAGGTTGATATGCCGTAAAACAAAACAAAGCAAACCAAACCAGCAATAAAAATCTTGTCGGCATTAAATAACCCATTGAGGTTGATATGCCGTAAAACAAAACAAAGCAAACCAAAGCAGCAATAAAAATCTTGTCGGCATTAAATAACCCATTGAGGTTGATATGCCGTAAAACAAAACAAAGCAAACCAAACCAGCCATCAAAATCTTGTCGGCATTAAATAACCCATTGAGGTTGATATGCCGTAAAACAAAACAAAGCAAACCAAACCAGCAATAAAAATCTTGTCGGCATTAAATAACCCATTGAGGTTGATATGCCGTAAAACAAAACAAAGCAAACCAAAGCAGCAATAAAAATCTTGTCGGCATTAAATAACCCATTGAGGTTGATATGCCGTAAAACAAAACAAAGCAAACCAAACCAGCAATAAAAATCTTGTCGGCATTAAATAACCCATTGAGGTTGATATGCCGTAAAACAAAACAAAGCAAACCAAAGCAGCAATAAAAATCTTGTCGGCATTAAATAACCCATTGAGGTTGATATGCCGTAAAACAAAACAAAGCAAACCAAAGCAGCAATAAAAATCTTGTCGGCATTAAATAACCCATTGAGGTTGATATGCCGTAAAACAAAACAAAGCAAACCAAACCAGCAATAAAAATCTTGTCGGCATTAAATAACCCATTGAGGTTGATATGCCGTAAAACAAAACAAAGCAAACCAAAGCAGCAATAAAAATCTTGTCGGCATTAAATAACCCATTGAGGTTGATATGCCGTAAAACAAAACAAAGCAAACCAAAGCAGCAATAAAAATCTTGTCGGCATTAAATAACCCATTGAGGTTGATATGCCGTAAAACAAAACAAAGCAAACCAAACCAGCAATAAAAATCTTGTCGGCATTAAATAACCCATTGAGGTTGATATGCCGTAAAACAAAACAAAGCAAACCAAACCAGCAATAAAAATCTTGTCGGCATTAAATAACCCATTGAGGTTAATATGCCGTAAAACAAAACAAAGCAAACCAAACCACCAATAAAAATCTTGTCGGCATTAAATAACCCATTGAGGTTGATATGCCGTAAAACAAAACAAAACAAAACAAACCAGCCATCAAAATCTTGTCGGCATTAAATAACCCATTGAGGTTGATATGCCGTAAAACAAAACAAAGCAAACCAAACCAGCAATAAAAATCTTGTCGGCATTAAATAACCCATTGAGGTTGATATGCCGTAAAACAAAACAAAGCAAACCAAACCAGCAATAAAAATCTTGTCGGCATTAAATAACCCATTTGAGGTTGATATGCCGTAAAACAAAACAAAGCAAAGCAAAGCAGCAATAAAAATCTTGTCGGCATTAAATAACCCATTGAGGTTGATATGCCGTAAAACAAAACAAAGCAAACCAAACCAGCAATAAAAATCTTGTCGGCATTAAATAACCCATTTGAGGTTGATATGCCGTAAAACAAAACAAAGCAAACCAAACCAGCAATAAAAATCTTGTCGGCATTAAATAACCCATTGAGGTTGATATGCCGTAAAACAAAACAAAGCAAACCAAACCAGCAATAAAAATCTTGTCGGCATTAAATAACCCATTGAGGTTGATATGCCGTAAAACAAAACAAAGCAAACCAAACCAGCAATAAAAATCTTGTCGGCATTAAATAACCCATTGAGGTTGATATGCCGTAAAACAAAACAAAGCAAACCAAACCAGCAATAAAAATCTTGTCGGCATTAAATAACCCATTTGAGGTTGATATGCCGTAAAACAAAACAAAGCAAAGCAAAGCAGCAATAAAAATCTTGTCGGCATTAAATAACCCATTTGAGGTTGATATGCCGTAAAACAAAACAAAGCAAACCAAACCAGCAATAAAAATCTTGTCGGCATTAAATAACCCATTTGAGGTTGATATGCCGTAAAACAAAACAAAGCAAACCAAACCAGCAATAAAAATCTTGTCGGCATTAAATAACCCATTTGAGGTTGATATGCCGTAAAACAAAACAAAGCAAACCAAACCAGCAATAAAAATCTTGTCGGCATTAAATAACCCATTGAGGTTGATATGCCGTAAAACAAAACAAAGCAAACCAAACCAGCAATAAAAATCTTGTCGGCATTAAATAACCCATTGAGGTTGATATGCCGTAAAACAAAACAAAGCAAACCAAACCAGCAATAAAAATCTTGTCGGCATTAAATAACCCATTGAGGTTGATATGCCGTAAAACAAAACAAAGCAAACCAAACCAGCAATAAAAATCTTGTCGGCATTAAATAACCCATTTGAGGTTGATATGCCGTAAAACAAAACAAAGCAAAGCAAAGCAGCAATAAAAATCTTGTCGGCATTAAATAACCCATTTGAGGTTGATATGCCGTAAAACAAAACAAAGCAAACCAAACCAGCAATAAAAATCTTGTCGGCATTAAATAACCCATTTGAGGTTGATATGCCGTAAAACAAAACAAAGCAAACCAAACCAG
The DNA here is from genome assembly GCA_964036315.1 of Acanthosepion esculentum. NCBI lineage: Eukaryota > Metazoa > Mollusca > Cephalopoda > Sepiida > Sepiidae > Acanthosepion > Acanthosepion esculentum. The sequence continues at coordinate 19,705,849 of OZ038501.1, read as the reverse complement.
CAATAAAAATCTTGTCGGCATTAAATAACCCATTGAGGTTGATATGCCGTAAAACAAAACAAAGCAAACCAAACCAGCAATAAAAATCTTGTCGGCATTAAATAACCCATTTGAGGTTGATATGCCGTAAAACAAAACAAAGCAAACCAAACCAGCAATAAAAATCTTGTCGGCATTAAATAACCCATTGAGGTTGATATGCCGTAAAACAAAACAAAGCAAACCAAACCAGCAATAAAAATCTTGTCGGCATTAAATAACCCATTGAGGTTGATATGCCGTAAAACAAAACAAAGCAAACCAAACCAGCAATAAAAATCTTGTCGGCATTAAATAACCCATTGAGGTTGATATGCCGTAAAACAAAACAAAGCAAACCAAAGCAGCAATAAAAATCTTGTCGGCATTAAATAACCCATTGAGGTTGATATGCCGTAAAACAAAACAAAGCAAACCAAACCAGCAATAAAAATCTTGTCGGCATTAAATAACCCATTGAGGTTGATATGCCGTAAAACAAAACAAAGCAAACCAAACCAGCAATAAAAATCTTGTCGGCATTAAATAACCCATTGAGGTTGATATGCCGTAAAACAAAACAAAGCAAACCAAACCAGCAATAAAAATCTTGTCGGCATTAAATAACCCATTGAGGTTGATATGCCGTAAAACAAAACAAAGCAAACCAAACCAGCAATAAAAATCTTGTCGGCATTAAATAACCCATTGAGGTTGATATGCCGTAAAACAAAACAAAGCAAACCAAACCAGCAATAAAAATCTTGTCGGCATTAAATAACCCATTGAGGTTGATATGCCGTAAAACAAAACAAAGCAAACCAAACCAGCAATAAAAATCTTGTCGGCATTAAATAACCCATTTGAGGTTGATATGCCGTAAAACAAAACAAAGCAAACCAAAGCAGCAATAAAAATCTTGTCGGCATTAAATAACCCATTGAGGTTGATATGCCGTAAAACAAAACAAAGCAAACCAAACCAGCAATAAAAATCTTGTCGGCATTAAATAACCCATTGAGGTTGATATGCCGTAAAACAAAACAAAGCAAACCAAACCAGCCATCAAAATCTTGTCGGCATTAAATAACCCATTGAGGTTGATATGCCGTAAAACAAAACAAAGCAAACCAAAGCAGCAATAAAAATCTTGTCGGCATTAAATAACCCATTGAGGTTGATATGCCGTAAAACAAAACAAAGCAAACCAAACCAGCAATAAAAATCTTGTCGGCATTAAATAACCCATTGAGGTTGATATGCCGTAAAACAAAACAAAGCAAACCAAACCAGCAATAAAAATCTTGTCGGCATTAAATAACCCATTGAGGTTGATATGCCGTAAAACAAAACAAAGCAAACCAAACCCGCAATAAAACTCTTGTCGGCATTAAATAACCCATTGAGGTTGATATGCCGTAAAACAAAACAAAGCAAACCAAACCACCAATAAAAATCTTGTCGGCATTAAATAACCCATTGAGGTTGATATGCCGTAAAACAAAACAATGCAAACCAAAGCAGCAATAAAAATCTTGTCGGCATTAAATAACCCATTGAGGTTGATATGCCGTAAAACAAAACAAAGCAAACCAAACCAGCAATAAAAATCTTGTCGGCATTAAATAACCCATTGAGGTTGATATGCCGTAAAACAAAACAAAGCAAACCAAAGCAGCAATAAAAATCTTGTCGGCATTAAATAACCCATTGAGGTTGATATGCCGTAAAACAAAACAAAGCAAACCAAACCAGCAATAAAAATCTTGTCGGCATTAAATAACCCATTGAGGTTGATATGCCGTAAAACAAAACAAAGCAAACCAAACCAGCAATAAAAATCTTGTCGGCATTAAATAACCCATTGAGGTTGATATGCCGTAAAACAAAACAAAGCAAACCAAACCAGCAATAAAAATCTTGTCGGCATTAAATAACCCATTGAGGTTGATATGCCGTAAAACAAAACAAAGCAAACCAAACCAGCAATAAAAATCTTGTCGGCATTAAATAACCCATTGAGGTTGATATGCCGTAAAACAAAACAAAACAAAACAAACCAGCCATCAAAATCTTGTCGGCATTAAATAACCCATTGAGGTTGATATGCCGTAAAACAAAACAAAGCAAACCAAACCAGCAATAAAAATCTTGTCGGCATTAAATAACCCATTGAGGTTGATATGCCGTAAAACAAAACAAAGCAAACCAAACCAGCAATAAAAATCTTGTCGGCATTAAATAACCCATTGAGGTTGATATGCCGTAAAACAAAACAAAGCAAACCAAACCAGCAATAAAAATCTTGTCGGCATTAAATAACCCATTGAGGTTGATATGCCGTAAAACAAAACAAAGCAAACCAAACCAGCAATAAAAATCTTGTCGGCATTAAATAACCCATTGAGGTTGATATGCCGTAAAACAAAACAAAGCAAACCAAACCAGCAATAAAAATCTTGTCGGCATTAAATAACCCATTGAGGTTGATATGCCGTAAAACAAAACAAAGCAAACCAAACCAGCAATAAAAATCTTGTCGGCATTAAATAACCCATTTGAGGTTGATATGCCGTAAAACAAAACAAAGCAAACCAAAGCAGCAATAAAAATCTTGTCGGCATTAAATAACCCATTGAGGTTGATATGCCGTAAAACAAAACAAAGCAAACCAAACCAGCAATAAAAATCTTGTCGGCATTAAATAACCCATTGAGGTTGATATGCCGTAAAACAAAACAAAGCAAACCAAACCAGCAATAAAAATCTTGTCGGCATTAAATAACCCATTGAGGTTGATATGCCGTAAAACAAAACAAAGCAAACCAAAGCAGCAATAAAAATCTTGTCGGCATTAAATAACCCATTGAGGTTGATATGCCGTAAAACAAAACAAAGCAAACCAAAGCAGCAATAAAAATCTTGTCGGCATTAAATAACCCATTGAGGTTGATATGCCGTAAAACAAAACAAAGCAAACCAAACCAGCAATAAAAATCTTGTCGGCATTACATAACCCATTGAGGTTGATATGCCGTAAAACAAAACAAAGCAAACCAAACCAGCAATAAAAATCTTGTCGGCATTAAATAACCCATTGAGGTTGATATGCCGTAAAACAAAACAAAGCAAACCAAACCAGCAATAAAAATCTTGTCGGCATTAAATAACCCATTGAGGTTGATATGCCGTAAAACAAAACAAAGCAAACCAAACCAGCAATAAAAATCTTGTCGGCATTAAATAACCCATTGAGGTTGATATGCCGTAAAACAAAACAAAGCAAACCAAACCAGCAATAAAAATCTTGTCGGCATTAAATAATCCATTGTGGTTGATATGCCGTAAAACAAAACAAAGCAAACCAAACCAGCAATAAAAATCTTGTCGGCATTAAATAACCCATTGAGGTTGATATGCCGTAAAACAAAACAAAGCAAACCAAAGCAGCAATAAAAATCTTGTCGGTATTAAATAACCCATTGAGGTTGATATGCCGTAAAACAAAACAAAGCAAACCAAAGCAGCAATAAAAATCTTGTCGGCATTAAATAACCCATTGAGGTTGATATGCCGTAAAACAAAACAAAGCAAACCAAACCAACAATAAAAATCTTGTCAGCATTAAATAACCCATTGAGGTTGATATGCCGTAAAACAAAACAAAGCAAACCAAACCAGCAATAAAAATCTTGTCGGCATTAAATAACCCATTGAGGTTGATATGCCGTAAAACAAAACAAAGCAAACCAAACCAGCAATAAAAATCTTGTCGGCATTAAATAACCCAATGAGGTTGATATGCCGTAAAACAAAACAAAGCAAACCAAACCAGCAATAAAAATCTTGTCGGCATTAAATAACCCATTGAGGTTGATATGCCGTAAAACAAAACAAAGCAAACCAAACCAGCAATAAAAATCTTGTCGGCATTAAATAACCCATTGAGGTTGATATGCCGTAAAACAAAACAAAGCAAACCAAACCAGCAATAAAAATCTTGTCGGCATTAAATAACCCAATGAGGTTGATATGCCGTAAAACAAAACAAAGCAAACCAAACCAGCAATAAAAATCTTGTCGGCATTAAATAACCCATTGAGGTTGATATGCCGTAAAACAAAACAAAGCAAACCAAAGCAGCAATAAAAATCTTGTCGGCATTAAATAACCCATTGAGGTTGATATGCCGTAAAACAAAACAAAGCAAACCAAACCAGCAATAAAAATCTTGTCGGCATTAAATAACCCATTGAGGTTGATATGCCGTAAAACAAAACAAAGCAAACCAAACCAGCAATAAAAATCTTGTCGGCATTAAATAACCCATTGAGGTTGATATGCCGTAAAACAAAACAAAGCAAACCAAACCAGCAATAAAAATCTTGTCGGCATTAAATAACCCATTGAGGTTGATATGCCGTAAAACAAAACAAAGCAAACCAAACCAGCAATAAAAATCTTGTCGGCATTAAATAACCCATTGAGGTTGATATGCCGTAAAACAAAACAAAGCAAACCAAACCAGCAATAAAAATCTTGTCGGCATTAAATAACCCATTGAGGTTGATATGCCGTAAAACAAAACAAAGCAAACCAAAGCAGCAATAAAAATCTTGTCGGCATTAAATAACCCATTGAGGTTGATATGCCGTAAAACAAAACAAAGCAAACCAAACCAGCAATAAAAATCTTGTCGGCATTAAATAACCCATTGAGGTTGATATGCCGTAAAACAAAACAAAGCAAACCAAACCAGCAATAAAAATCTTGTCGGCATTAAATAACCCATTGAGGTTGATATGCCGTAAAACAAAACAAAGCAAACCAAACAGCAATAAAAATCTTGTCGGCATTAAATAACCCATTGAGGTTGATATGCCGTAAAACAAAACAAAGCAAACCAAAGCAGCAATAAAAATCTTGTCGGCATTAAATAACCCATTGAGGTTGATATGCCGTAAAACAAAACAAAGCAAACCAAAGCAGCAATAAAAATCTTGTCGGCATTAAATAACCCATTGAGGTTGATATGCCGTAAAACAAAACAAAGCAAACCAAACCAGCAATAAAAATCTTGTCGGCATTAAATAACCCATTGAGGTTGATATGCCGTAAAACAAAACAAAGCAAACCAAACCAGCAATAAAAATCTTGTCGGCATTAAATAACCCATTGAGGTTGATATGCCGTAAAACAAAACAAAGCAAACCAAACCAGCAATAAAAATCTTGTCGGCATTAAATAACCCATTGAGGTTGATATGCCGTAAAACAAAACAAAGCAAACCAAACCAGCAATAAAAATCTTGTCGGCATTAAATAACCCATTGAGGTTGATATGCCGTAAAACAAAACAAAGCAAACCAAACCAGCAATAAAAATCTTGTCGGCATTAAATAACCCATTGAGGTTGATATGCCGTAAAACAAAACAAAGCAAACCAAACCAGCAATAAAAATCTTGTCGGCATTAAATAACCCATTGAGGTTGATATGCCGTAAAACAAAACAAAGCAAACAAAGGCAGCAATAAAAAATCTTGTCGGCATTAAATAACCCATTGAAGTTGATATGCCGTAAAACAAAACAAAGCAAACCAAGGCAGCAATAAAAATCTTGTCGGCATTAAATAACCCATTGAGGTTGATATGCCGTAAAACAAAATAAACCCAACCAAGCCAAACCAAATCAACCAATGAAAATAAAAGGCTCTTTATTTTGGCATTGCAAACTTGTAAATATATTCTAAAATGAATTAATGAAAAAACTGTAGCTTGAAATTAAAATCGAGTCAATGAATGAATCAGTAGCCCGAACAACATGTAAAACACTTCCAAAGTGTAGAGTTCGTAAATTTTGGTGATAGCTACCGTTCTTGGGATGAAGTGGTTTCTCTGACCGCCTTAGGGAATGTCCGCTCTTGAAAAGAGACATTCGCCATCCAACTGTTTTAAGAAAAAACAAAAAGGTATGGGATTTATCTCCCGAGACGCAGCTGCAGTTCCATTTTACAACTCCAGGATACATTTCTTGGTGAATTCTTCGCAATGAAAGCACTTGATTTCTACCATTTCTTAGTCATTATTTTTTTCCTGGAACACTTTCTGGACCCTTGCTTTCTTTATAATTGTCTAGGTTGTCTTGAGAAAATAAACGCATCTGCACATTTTCAGATTGTTTTATATTCACTTTGCTTGCCAATTAGTACAAATACATACAAAAAAAACAATCTTTTGCGGCCTCTTGCTGATTGACGCTATCCATAACAGAGCCCCGAAATCTTAGTCCAATTTATAGCAATCTTGTTCTATCTTCAAACATCATATTCCCTTTATCAGCCACGCAACCTGATGCGTCTTTTTACTAATAAGCTATTCCTCGCTGTTGTGTTAGGGTAATAACAAACTTTGCCTCGTGTTTCCATAATAAATGCATACCTTATTAGTAAGAAGTGAAAACTGGTTGCTGATACATTGTTTTTAAGTTATTTTGTTCCGTACTAATCTGTTTTTGTTTTTTTTTCACTTTGAGTAATCTCTTTTTATTAAAGTCGAATGAAGTTAATATGATATCAGCTTGCTCAAGTAATGAACGCTTCACTGTGAAATCGCTACTGAGTCAACCTCCGCGATCATAATGTGACACCCAAAAGACTGGGATCCTCCATTTTGCTTTAATTTATTTTTTACGGCATCACAACATGGGCGGGGGTATTTAATACCAACAAGATTTTTAGGCGAGATTCGTATGAAGACAATATATATTCTTTGGTTAATTTGGTTTTACGGCATTTCAAATTTCAATGGGATATTTAATGCCGGCAAGAGTTTTAGGATAGGTTTGTATGAAGAGAATATAAATTCCTTGGTTTAGTTTGGTTTGGTTTATTTGGTTTTATGAACTCAACAATTTTGTAATTTGCGTAAATTGGTTTGGTTTGGTTTGTTTTGTTGTACGGCATATCAACCTCAATGGGTTATTTAATTCCGACAAGATTTTTATTGCTGGATTGGTTTGCTTTGTTTTGTTTTACGGCATATCAAACTCAATGGGTTATTTAATGCCGAAAAGATTTTTATTGCTGCTTTGGTTTGCTTTGTTTTGTTTTACGGCATATCAAACTCAATGGGCTATTTAATGCCGACAAGATTTTTATTGCGGGTTTGGTTTGCTTCGTTTTGTTTTACGGCATATCAACCTCAATGGGTTATTTAATGCCGAGAAGATTTATATTGCTGGTTTGGTTTGGTTTGTTTTGTTTTACGGCATATCAACCTCAATGGGTTATTTAATGCCGACAAGATTTTTATTGCGGGTTTGGTTTGCTTTGTTTTGTTTTACGGCATATCAACCTCAATGGGTTATTTAATGCCGACAAGATTTTTATTGGTGGTTTGGTTTGCTTTGTTTTGTTTTACGGCATATCAACCTCAATGGGTTATTTAATGCCGACGAGATTTTTATTGCTGCTTTGGTTTGCTTTGTTTTGTTTTACAGCATATCAACCTCAATGGGTTATTTAATTCCGAGAAGATTTTTATTGCGGGTTTGGTTTGGTTTGTTTTGTTTTACGGCATATCAAACTCAATGGGTTATTTAATGCCGACAAGATTTTTATTGCTGGTTTGGTTTGCCTTGTTTTGTTTTACGGCATATCAACCTCAATGGGTTATTTAATGCCTAGAAGATTTATATTGCTGGTTTGGTTTGGTTTGTTTTGTTTTACGGCATATCAACCTCAATGGGTTATTTAATTCCGACAAGATTTTTATTGCGGGTTTGGTTTGCTTTGTTTTGTTTTACGGCATATCAACCTCAATGGGTTATTTAATGCTGGCAAGATTTTTTAAGATAGGTTCGTATGAATAGAATATGTATTCTTTTTAAGAAATCAGTTTGAAGATTAGGTTTCATTGACGTATTTTGTAAAGACGGTTTTTGTCGATAGTCAAATCTATTCTTGTAATTTTTTTTTCAAATATGTATAACAGTTAATATTTTTTCAAAAATGTATTGCTGCAATTTTTGCTATAAAAATGTATTTATATACTTTCATAGAGTTTTCACCACACTATAGGGTTTAACTATTTAACCATAGCTGGGACCCTAACAGGTGCTAGAACTCCGGATCAGGGTGAACCTGGGAACAGTAGCAGAAATAAGAGGCGGTTCCACTCTCCTCAGAACCTTCCAGTCCGAGGACTTTCTGCCGGATAAAACTCATCATCACACCCAAGACTACCTTCATTTTGTCATATATCTGTATATTTCTGTTTAGATGCCATTAAAATATCAATACAGCTTATTTAAGTTGTTAAAAATCTTTTGTTTTGAGAAATATTTTAGTGAAAGCAAAATACGAATGAAATTTTACTAATTTACGCGCGTCCTGGGTACGACGATAAACTACACGTCCAACAGGAAAGCCTCTGATCAGGTTTTTAGGAGCGTGGAACCATCTTTTAATTACTGGCGTTTCCAGGTCCACCCTGAATCGCGTTAGTATTACATGTTAAGCTTCCAAAAATGGGCAAATAGTTAACGCCCAAACTGGTGTCAAAATACTATGAAAGTGTAAAAATAGGTTTTAATACTAGCAATAAATTTCTGAAGAAAAATTATTACCGACAATATATTAAAAAAAAATATTAGCAGCAATATATTTTCGAATACATATATCTATATATATATATATATATATATATATATATATATATATATATATTAGCAGCAATACATTTTTTGGGAAAAATGTTACCAGCAATAAGAAATTTGCCGACATTAAATAACGCAGTGACGTTGATATACCGTAAAACAAAACAAAACAAACCAGCCATCAAAATCTTGTCGGCATTAAATAACCCATTGCGGTTGATATACCGTAAAACAAAACAAAACAAACCAGCCATCAAAATCTTGTCGGCATTAAATAACCCATTGAGGTTGATATGCCGTAAAACAAAACAAAGCAAACCAAAGCAGCAATAAAAATCTTGTCGGCATTAAATAACCCATTGAGGTTGACATGCCGTAAAACAAACCAAACCAAACCAGCAATAAAAATCTTGTCGGTATTAAATAAACCATTGAGGTTGATATGCCGTAAAACAAAACAAAGCAAACCAAACCAGCAATAAAAATCTTGTCGGCATTAAATAACCCATTGAGGTTGATATGCCGTAAAACAAAACAAAGCAAACCAAAGCAGCAATAAAAATCTTGTCGGCATTAAATAACCCATTGAGGTTGACATGCCGTAAAACAAACCAAACCAAACCAGCAATAAAAATCTTGTCGGTATTAAATAAACCATTGAGGTTGATATGCCGTAAAACAAAACAAAGCAAACCAAACCAGCAATAAAAATATTGTCGGCATTAAATAACCCATTGAGGTTGATATGCCGTAAAACAAAACAAAGCAAACCAAAGCAGCAATAAAAATCTTGTCGGCATTAAATAACCCATTGAGGTTGATATGCCGTAAAACAAAACAAACCAAACCAAACCAGCAATAAAAATCTTGTCGGTATTAAATAACCCATTGAGGTTGATATGCCGTAAAACAAAACAAAGCAAACCAAACCAGCAATAAAAATATTGTCGGCATTAAATAACCCATTGAGGTTGATATGCCGTAAAACAAAACAAAGCAAACCAAACCAGCAATAAAAATCTTGTCGGTATTAAATAACCCATTGAGGTTGATATGCCGTAAAACAAAACAAAGCAAACCAAACCAGCAATAAAAATCTTGTCGGCATTAAATAACCATTGATGTTGATATGCCGTAAAACAAACCAAACCAAACCAGCAATAAAAAAAATCTTGTCGGCATTAAATAACCCATTGAGGTTGATATGCCGTAAAACAAAAAAAAAAGCAAGCCAAACTAATTTACGCAAATTACAAAATTATTGAGTTCATGTCTCTATTTCTGGCTTTTATAAATCTTTACCATGTCTTTAAATTTCTTCCTTCTCTTTTTCTTGCTCTTTCTTTCTCCTTCCTTCATCACATCTTTACAAGTCTTTCTTTATTTTTCGATCAGTTAATGTGAACTTCCAGACAGCAAATCTCTATTTTCCTCCCTGATCAATTTCTCCCCCCTCTCTCTTTCTCTCTCTCTCTCTCTCTCTCTCTCTCTTTGCTAACCTTTAACTCTCAAGTCTCTTTTCACCCTTTTCCTAATACTTTAGGCTTTATTTAAAAAATTTCCTCTCTTTCTATAACATATCTGTACTCATCTCTTTTCCATCGACTCTATAATTCCTTCTATACTAATCTCTTATTCTATATTTGGTTATTTTTCTTTTCTGTTTAAAATGATCCTTCTTTACAATTAGTAGTAAAAAAAAATCATTGATAAAACAGGTTTCAACTCAAACAATAGATATCAGATTGTGTATTGTGACTATTTGTCAGTCTCTACTTGCTCGTAAGGCCGGATTTGCAAAGGATAACAAAGGATTAGAACTTAAGGATTATCACGTGAAACGCTTGATTCTTCCTTCGATCTTTCTCGGATCTTTTTTGGACTGTTTTTTTTTTTATGAAAAAATGAAAGTAGCAGCACAAGTGAAAGCGACTCCTCGTGCTATGGCTTCTCCCTCGCCTGCAGCTTTAAGTTTACGCATCAAAATCTTTTACGTCAGAAAGTTTTCATGGAATCACTGTTGGATTTCGGGAAAAGTGGTAGCCTTAAAAAAAAAATTAAAAAATGAATTTGTAAAATACACAGTGGAATAGCTGTGGAAATGTGTTTGTTTTTTTGTTTTTTAATTTATCGTCTGTTACATTTTTTCATGGCAATATACGTTTTATTCTTTCTGCTTTTTGTTGTTTTTTTTTTTGTAACTTTCTTTTTAGTTTCCTCCTTCGTTTCTAACTTTCTTTATTTTTGTTTTTTTTTCGTTTACTTTCATTCTTTTGAGTTTTTTTTCATTATTCTTTCGTTTTTTCTTTCGTTTTCTTTCTTTCGTATGTTTATTTCATAATTAATTTCTTTTTTCTCCTTACTTCCTTTGTTCATTGTTGCTTTCTTTCTTTCTTTTCATTTTCCCTTTTGTCTTTCTTTTCATTTTCCCATTTCCTCCTTTCGTTCTTTCTTTCTTTTCTTTTCTTTACATTTCCCTTACTTTCTTTTCATTTTCTCTTTCTTTCCTTCTTTCTTTCTTTCTTTTCATTTTCCCTTTTTTCTTTCTTTTCATTTTCCCCATTTCTTTCTTTCGTTCGTTCTTTCGTTTGTTCTTTCTTTCGTTCGTTCGTTCTTTCTTTCTTTCTTCCTTCTTTTCTTTTCTTTTCTTTTCTTTTCTTTTCATTTCCCCTTTCTTTCTTTTCATTTCCCCTTTCTTTCTTTCTTTCTTTCTTTCTTTGTCTTTTTATTTATTTATTTCTTCGTTCTTGCTTCAATTATTCATTCTTTTTTCTTTCCCTCTCTCTCTTTCACATTTCAATTGTTTTTCTTTCTTTCTTTCTTTCTTTCTTCGTATTGATATCCTACTGGTCGTTCAAATAACAGCTAGTTTGTCTTGTATACTGTTGAGTCTTGACTCATTGTTGAATCTCGCCTATTGCATGGAATAATAATGCAACACAAAATGTACTTAGAACAAGAATGTATTATAACAAGAAAGTGTACACAATAAGTACATATAGTATTTCTGTATATTTCTGGGAAGACGTTCCTGGAGAATGTGTTGACTAGTCGCAGTCGATCAGAGTCTCTAGTTGGATCTCGTGATTCCTCTTCTCTCGTCTTCCGGTACCAACCATTATTTATATAGTTGATAGTCACCTATGCAGATTAGGTGGATCCTACACAACATATACTCAGAGTACAGTGATGAATTTTAAATGTGCCTTTTCCTGACGGAGTGAACCGATATACAGAAATCTGATATTAAACTGTTTCCTAAAATATAACAGCCATTTAAGTCTTTTTTTTCTTCTTTTTTTTAAGCGTTTCACCCCAAGCAAGGCGGGAAGCCACTAGCACGCAATGGGTTACAGAGAGTTGGAGCGAGAGCAAATAGGAGTGATAGAGGAACGGATGAAGAGAAGGGTAGGGGATAGATCAAGGCATCTGGAGACGTCGATTGACATTACATTTGAATAGTTGGAGATTATAGCTATCAGGGAAACAGGAAAAGGGGAGGGAGTTCCACAGGGGAGAGGTGCGGAATATGAAATTATTAGAGTAGAAGAGATGGCTACATTTAACAGTTTCGACAGTGAAAGGGTGAGAGCGAGATGCCAGCCTAGTTGAACGCTTAAATTCATGAAGTCTGGGAACCAGCGAAAGCAGATCATCAGAGCAGTTACCGTGAAAGTATTTGTAAGAATGACAGAGGGAGGCGACGGCACCTCTGAAAGAGAGCGATTGCAGACGAGATGCCAGATCAGGGCCAGTTAGATTGCATATCCGTCTCTGGATTTTATGAAGAACCTTGAGACAAACAGAAGGGGCTCCAGACCATATATAGCAGTAATACTCCATGCAAGGGTGTATGGTTGATTTGTAGATTTCAAGGATCGACTCAGTCGAGAAAAATTTCCTGGCGCGGCAGAGGGGGGCAACTTTCCGTACTTGTAAAATTAAAAATCAAATGATTTTCATAACGGATATCTTCCATCCATCCTTTAATAGCAAACTCTAATTCCATCTCTCTCTCTCTCTCTCTCTCTCTCTATATATATATATATATATATATATATATATATATATATATATATATATATATATATAAGACCATGCATTTATGTCAAATCACTGTTTTCGATAACAAATGGGCATTATTAAATAAGGGAACAGAAGGAACATTTGACGTTACTATGGGAAGCTATGACCGAGATTATCTGCGAATAATACGGATTATATTTGCTGAACAAACTTGTTAAGATAATCAGCAAAAAACACACACAAGTCATATGGAGACAAAGAGCTTATTATCCAAAGAAACTACAACAAACAAAAAGCCCTAATCCATCAAAGAAAAAAGTATTGAAAAAAGTATTGAGAAAGTATTGGAAAAATTACTGAAATAAGTATTGAAAAACTCCAAATTATTGGATTCAAAATCAATGTAAAACGGAGGCTAAAGACTTAGATTTTCTAAATGTAACATTCAAGTTCCACGATGGCACTTAACATTCACATTATAAGAATACAACTCTTTTTACTTTTTCGATTCCTCCAAACGTCTATCTACTGTAATAAAGCAAATCAAACCATCCCACAGCAATCCCGAAAACATTTCCCTGAAGTAAAAAAAACGATTATGAAACATTACTAAAGAACTATTTTCGCCAAAATTCAAACAAAAAATACAATAGAAAACAAAATATCATATATCATATGCAATTCCATTAAAATGTAAAAAAATAATATATGCATAAACTCATTGACAAAATCGATCATATTGCACAAAATGCTCATCAGAAATGCTATAAAATTCAATTATAGTAACTTTCAAAATATACTTCAACCAATAAAAAAGCAGGATAATCAGAAGTGCAAAACAAATAAACGATAACTGCAGAACAAATTCCGAACGCTCACTAAACAGTAACTGACTACAAACCAATGTAACATACAAAGCCACGATAAGATTTAAAGGCAACACAGAAAATTATAAGAAGTTTTTTGAAAAGCTACGCACGACATTTAATAACAAGTATATATGAATACCACAACACTCTCAAACGCCATATGCAACCTCAAAAGATAGATAAAAGCCTGAAAATATGAAAAGAAGAACAGCACCAACTTACAAGAGTACATTGTAACCTTAGTAGAGAAAATATCTATATCTCTTTGCTAGAACAACTGGGAAGGCTTATTTGCAAATGAAGATCCGAAAAAATATTGCTACTCTATCTATAACTAAATCACTACTCCAAATGCTGAACAAATATTAACCCAAAACAGGAAGTATATAAAGTTTATTTCAGAGCAAACGTCAATTCTTAGAACCAATGAAGTATGAAAAAATAAATAAGCAAATAAATAAGATGAAAAAAAAAAACAAATAAAAAATAAACAACATGAAATAAATACAAATGAGAGTAAATTGTAAGACAATAAAAACAAAAAAATAATCAATTATATTAATTTTTGTCTTAGCAATTCATTTCTGAAGACGATCTTGGACGGGATTGAAACTACTTGGGAAAATGAAAGAAATGGCCAAAACTGTGGCGAATTTCTTACTCAGTTTTGTAACAGAACTAAGAAATTGACCCGTGAATTTTAGAGGATTTAAATAAAAATAGGAATAAGATGTTCAGATTATTCAACCAATATATATATATATATATATATATATATATATATATATATATATATATATATGTAAGCAAATATGTGGATGTAGATCCGACGGTATGATGAAAAATATGGAAAAGACACAACAAAATCCGAATATGCAAAGTTTACTGTTTTAATGTTTTACTGTCGACGTCAGACGTTTCGGTCTAGTAGACCATCTTCAGGACATGGTTATTAGAAACATACTTATGATTAGACGATATTTAAGTTAACATGAAAAGACGATAGACACACGACTAATCAGAAACAGAACAATTTTAGAATTTCAGTTGTTCTGTTTCTGATTAGTCTTGTGTCTATCGTCTTTTCATGTTGACTTAAATATCGTCTAATCCTAAGTATGTTTCTAATAACCATGTCCTGAAGATGGTCTACTAGACCGAAACGTCTGACGTCGACAGTAAAACAACATTAAAACAGTAAACTTGCATATTCGGATTTTCTTTTGTCTTTTCCATATTTTTCATCATATATATATATATATATATATATATATATATATATATATATATATATATATATATATATATATATTATAATTATTTTTCTAAAAATATGATTCCTTTAAGCTATACTTCTGTATGGAGCACTGTTTTTTTTTCAAAATAAAAACAGAAATACTAAAGAACTCCGGATTATCTACCTAACGTGTTCTTTCCTATTTTTCTACATACCTGCACTTACACATACACACACACACACACACACACACACACACACACACACACACATATATATATATATATATATATATATATATATATATATATATATATATAGTCATCCACAGACAGACAGTTTCACTGTATCACACCATTTCAATGTGGCTAAACGTTCGATTTCTTCTAGCCGGAATCGAAACAAGACCGATTTGGCATAAGTCAGAGATCCTACCCCTAGGCTATCACCGCACGACACAGAATGCATATTTTGGGCAGCAAACTTTCTTTCAAACATCTTTCATTAATTATTATTTATTAAGCTTTTCCAGTATTCGCACGTTTTTTCCCCGTTTTGTAGGAGTAAGGGAGTACAAATAAATGTTCGTAATATTCATTGTGCCAAGCGCTTTCGGCTAATTCTGTGGCCATTTTCTAAAGTATTTTGTCTTTGGTGTTATTATTGTTTCCTCGCGTTTTGACTGTTACGTTGTAATTTATTGTTGTTTGTTCAATGCGAGTCTTCATGTCTTCTACTGGGCAATGAAATTAATACACTCTAGTGGTCATCCCGAGTTTAGAATTGATCCAGTTATTTTGCTTAGTGACAATAAGGTTTACGGTCTTCTATTTTCTGTAATATAAGTTTTACATATTTTTCGGGAATTATCGCAGAAATGTGGTGTTTAATAATTCTTCGTATAATGAATTCGTCTCGCTTATAATTATTGTGAGTCTATTTGCGGTAAAATATGTTTTGATGTTTTGTTGTGTGTTATTTCTGTTCCTGGAGTCGTGTATTTTTTGTCAGAATAATTTTATTTATTTATTAATGTTATCGTTGTGAAAATTATCGTTGACAAATGTTTGTTTTATGAGTTTTACTTTGATCAGAAATATTCATTGGGAAGAGGAATATTGGTGTGCTCTATTGAAGAAGTTTATTAACACTGCCATTTTATATCTTTTCAGGCATTAACTTTCATCATTGTTTAGAAGACAAATAATACTGGTGGCCCTATAAACGAGTAAGTGGTAAATACTTGGTATCTTGCTTCTATATTAACAGCAACGAATGTTATTAACTATGAGTTTCTATGTAAATTTTAGCGTTCAGTTTTTATTTTAAAGCGATTTTAAGTTTATAATGTCATCCTTATCTCTATCAAAACAAAAATGTCGTCAACGTACCTTGTGTAGATTTGTCATTTCTCAGATGCTTTAGCACTTTATCAATATAAGACATGTAAAAACAGGACCTAATATATATATATATATATATATATATATATATATATATATATATATATATATATATGTATGTATACGGAAAATGTTATAAGTGTTCCAACGAAAGAAAATGTATATTTTTTAAAAATGGAAACCGTTACTGTTCTTGTTATAATGTGGATTTGTTTTAGTTTATATATAATATTTTATTCTTCATATTTTTGCTACACGTGTTTCCGGTTTCGTGACATTCGTCAGGCAAATTAAAGGAATCAATTTTTAAAGGAATAACATTTCCTCATGTTCTTTTAATATTTCATTGTTCATTTTTTTATTTGTAGTCAGCCTTGATCTCATTTTCTCGACGGTTGGCAAAAATGACTTCCTACCTAAATATATATTAGTAATGTGTGTAAAATTTATATATATCGAGTGCAACTTACTGATAAGAATTGTTGATCATAAAGAGGAATGTCTGTTTTTTATAAACAGTAAGACTAAAAATGGCCAAGTGTTTAGAACGTTCGCTTTCCAAACCATGAGACTCGGGTTCGAATCTTACAGTGGTCGAATACAATTTGTCTGGGGGAGGGGATCCCAAGTGCGGCACCATCGAAAATTTCCTGAAAAGCTGTATGGGTGAAATTAGGTAGACAGAACTCATTGGCAGACGTTAATGGTTGTGCTCGCACGAAGTCTCAAGTCATCGTGCCCGAGGGCTTGAACGTGTTGGTGTTGTTCAGACTTTTGATGACGCTTAATAGCGCTCTCTCTACCAAAAATGTAGCTAAGATCCGCTCAGCGTAGTTGCAGTATAAACCACAGGTGGGCTCTGTGGGTGTTGAACAAACACAAATATGCCTGTGCACGCGTCTGCAACAGGGATTGGCTAGCCACTCTAGTAGACAGGCATCCCGGATAGGAATGGCCTGCCATTTCTTTTCTTTTTTTAAGGTTAAGGATGAAACAAATAAAAAGTGTAACGAACTTGTTCCATTTGCTATTAGATATTCCATTCTTATAATTAGCTTCAAAGGATTTGATATTTTCTAAATTTTTCAATCGTTAATAGTGACGAATATATATATATATATATATATATATATATATATATATGTGTGTGTGTGTGTGTGTGTGTGTGTGTGAGTGTGTGTGTGTGTGTGTCTTTTCACATTTTAAATGTACTAAAATTTATATTGTTTTCTAGTTCTTTTTATTTAGTCTTGCTTAGCTTTCGTGGACACTTTTGGTTCACAAAATTATGTCTTATCTCAGCGCCAAACGAATTCCTCGTGAAGAACTCAACCAGGAAATCACGAACTCTTAAAATTCATTCACGCATGCGCACACAAAAGCCCCTCCCACCAACAGTCATTCTTTTGACACTTCTTTATATAAATACATTCACGTACTCTATATGGAAGTATATACGTAACTTACAGAACACTCGACATTATTTAACTGCTATGAGTTTTCTTGCGTGTTCCTCAATACTATTATTTTTTGTAAATTTATGTTGATCATTAAATGAGAGTTGAGGGCGTATCAGTGACTGAAGATACTTTCTTTTTGTTCTCTGTCAAAGCAGCTGACAGGAACAAGTGTTTTTTATGAGCTGACGCTAGCGGATGTTTCAAGGGACGTTAGATTCATGCTTTTACTAAGTCATTTAGTTTATCTGCTTAATAGTTTTTTTTTCATTCACACAGTATATGTGTGTGTATATGCCTATCCTCAAATCAAGTAAATGCTTATAGACTCAAATATAAACTGTTAATATATACCTATTCACAAAACAATTGTTTATAGACTGAAATATACACGACCAATATATACCTATTCCCGAATCAAGTAAATGCTTATAGACTCAAACATACACGATCGATATATGTCTATCTTTAAACCAAGTAAATGCATGTAGATATATCATAAAATCAACCAAGTGTTGATATATCGTAAAATCAATCGACAAGTGTTGATATATCGTAAAATCAACCAACAAGTGTTGATATATCGTAAAAGCAACAAGTGTTGATATATCGTAAAAGCAACAAGACAAGTGTTGATATATCGTAAAATCAACCAACAAGTGTTGATATATCGTAAAATGAACCGACAAGTGTTGATATATCGTAAAATGAACCGACAAGTGTTGATATATCGTAAAAGCAACCGACAAGTGTTGGTATATCGTAAAATCAACCGACATTTGTTGATATATCGTAAAATCAACCGACAAGTGTTGATATATCGTAAATCAACCGACAAGTGTTGATATATCGTAAAAGCAACCGACAAGTGTTGATATATCGTAAAATCAACCATCAAGTGTTGATATATCGTAAAATCAACCAAGTGTTGATATATCGTAAAATCAACCGACAAGTGTTGATATATCGTAAAATCAACCGACAAGTGTTGATATATTGTAAAATCAACCAACAAGTGTTGATATATCGTAAAAGCAACAAGTGTTGATATATCGTAAAAGCAACAAGACAAGTGTTGATATATCGTAAAATCAACCAACAAGTGTTGATATATCGTAAAATGAACCGACAAGTGTTGATATATCGTAAAATGAACCGACAAGTGTTGATATATCGTAAAAGCAACCGACAAGTGTTGATATATCGTAAAATCAACCGACATTTGTTGATATATCGTAAAATCAACCGACAAGTGTTGATATATCGTAAATCAACCGACAAGTGTTGATATATCGTAAAAGCAACCGACAAGTGTTGATATATCGTAAAATCAACCATCAAGTGTTGATATATCGTAAAATCAACCAACAAGTGTTGATACATCGTAAAATCAACCAAGTGTTGATATATCGTAAAATCAACCGACAAGTATTGATATATCGTAAAATCAACCGACAATTGTTGATATATTGTAAAATCAGCCGACAAGTGTTGATATATCGTAAAATCAACCGACAAGTGTTGATATTCCGTAAAACAGCCAACAGGAAAGCAAGTAAGGGAGTTCCACAGGAGGGTAGTGCGAGAAAAGAAACCGTTGGAGTAAAAGTGGGAGTTGCATTTAACTATTTCAATGTAACTGAAGTTGAGATACAAAGTCAGGATCGATAAAATTTGCAGATGATAATGTGTTGATAACAGACACGACCCCCCCCCTGCAAAAACGTCTAGTGAAAGAAAGCGAGTACAGAAGACAAAATGCATGGTTGTTAGCAAACGGAAGGACCCAACATGCAAATTACAGACCCCAAAATCAAACAAGTACAACTGTTAAATGCCTAGGGAGTGTTGCAACAGAGGATAGAAGGGGCTACACTGAAGTCAGACGGTGAATAGGGATAACCAAATATGCCTTCCAAAAGCTAAGCAGAGTATGAAGAAACAGAAAAAAAGCTAATTAGAAACAAAGTAAAAAGGACTGAACTGTTACGTCCTATATGGCATTGGATGTTGGACAATTTCTTCAAAAATGAAGAAGAAACTTGAAGCAACAGAAATGTGATTCTACAGAAGGATGCTGAGAATGCCATGGATCAAACATGTGACCAACGTCGAAGTTTGAAAGAAAACAAAAACGAAACATCAGACAGTAGAAATTTCTAGAGCACATGAAGAGGAAACAGGACTTAAGAAATCTATCACTTACAGGATAGATTGAAGGCAAGAGGGGCACGGGAAAAGAAGGCATAACGTACTTAGCTTGAATAATGGGTGGCAGAACACGGTTTAACAAAATGACAAAACTTATTAATCGCAAAGAAGACAGAAATTGTAGAAAGCCATGATAGATAGATAGATAGATATGAAAGAATGAAGATAGATACATGAGTGCCATTCTAAAATAGATAGATAGATAGATAGATAGATAGATAGATAGATAGATAGATAGATATGAAGGAAGACAGATAGGTAGCTAGTTGTGAACCATTCAAAGATAGAAAGAGAGAGATACGAAAGAATGAAGATAGATAAGAACTATTCTCAGATAGATAGATAGATAGATAGATAGATAGATAGATAGATAGATAGACGAAGTATCTAAAAATACAAGAGAGATTATCATGATGCGAAATACCAATTACGACGAGAGATTAAAAATGTACCTGTTAATCACCAGATAGATAATGAACAGATTGAGATAGATAGATAGACTGACAGGCAGACACCGAGGGGATTATATATAAGTACACAGTGCTATAGATAGAGTCTAAATGAATGATATACATATATATATATGAATAGTATATATATATATATATATTATAATTATTTTTTTTAAAGTTATTCCTTCGCTACATAAGAGTTCTCATGTTACAAAAACGAGAGCCGAAACCCTCAATATAATTATTAAAATTGGTTATTCCTAAATTTTCGCTTAATGATGTAACAGGGCTTGATACCTTAATTCAGTTTAATCTTAATAATTATATTGAGGGTTTCGGCTCTCGTTTTGGAAACATGAGAACTCTTATGTAGCGAAGGAATCATATTTTTTTTTAAATAATTATAATTTAAGCTCTACTTCTGTATGGAGCACTGTTTTTTTTTAAATAAAAACAAAAATACTAAAGAACTCCGGATTATTTCCTATTTTTCTGCATACCTTCACACACACACACACACACACACACACACACACACACACACACACATATATATATATATATATATATATATATATATATATATATTGGCTCCAGAAAAAAAAAATATATATATATATATATTGGCTCCTGAAAAATTAATTTCAGTTGACCTCTTTGGTTTGAGGTGTGAGTTTGTAAACAGTGACTATTTAAGCTAATATTTCACGACTCTTCGGCAGAATTGAGTCACTGTCAGTCACTGTGTGTTTATCTAAATCTAAAAATAAACACGCTAAAATTCACCTTCATCCCTGCTGGCTTACTTACGCAAATTCAGTTGGGTTTCGATCATAGCTAGAGGCAGCCGGACGTCTAGCCACACTGATGAGCTGCGAAAATGTCTGTCTGTGGATGACACACACACACACACACATATATATATATATAGATAGATAGATAGATATAGAGAGAGAGGAAGATGCTAATGATATTTTAGATATGAACAGAATGTGAGAGATCTTCATGTCGGAGATAGATACGAACATACATAGATAGATGTAGACTTAGATAGATAGATGCAGATATATATACATATATGTGGATAGATATATAGATATTAAGGAATGTAGATAGATAGATGAGAGCCATTCTATGATAGATAGATAGATAGATAGATAGATAGATAGATAGATAGATAGATAATGAAGAGAGTAAAAATGGGAAAACTTACTTCTGATCTTACTTCTGATTTCTGAGTCCCTAAAAATAATCTGATCTTGTGCCAGTTGGACGAAGGCAGAGTAAATGTCTACGTCTAAACATCTAGGTGTGTACTTAGGCGTCTAACCAATCCGTGCTGCATGTTTGCTTCATGTCTATTGTTTTAATCTCTCTATAGAAAGAAGATCTGAAATGCTGAGGAAAAATCGGTTTTCTACAGACTCAGTGCTAGAAAAGATCAAAAGCGGTTGTCATAGCAACAACGGAAAAATCTTAGGTGCATCTCAGAAGAAGAAATGTGGATAAGAAGGCTTCTGTTACGAGGATGCGAAATACCAATTAAGACGAGAGAATAAAAAGGTACCTGTTAATTAGCAGTTAGATAGGCAGATAAATAATGAACAGATTGAAATAGATAGATAGTTACTGGTGGGATTATATATAAGTACACAGTGCTATAGATAGAATCTAATTAAATGACATATATATATAAATATATATATATAAATATATATATATATATATATAAATATATATATATATATATATATATATATATATATATATATATATATATATATATATATATCGAGAGAGAGAGAGATATTGAGGTAGATATTAATGATAGAACAGTTAAATTAGATATGAACAGAATGAGATAGATCTTCATGTAGGATATAGATACGAACATACATAGATATATGTAGACTGTGATAGAGAGATGCAGACATATATATATATATATATATATATATATATATATATATATATATATATATATATTTATGTATTTGTGTGTGTATAGATAGATAGATAGATAGATAAGTTAGAACAGAAATTCAATGTTCTTTAAAAAAAGGAGAGCAATGTGAAGAGGCAAAGAGGAATTCTTATTAATGAAAATACTAATGCATTTAAACTTTCTGTTTGACTGTTCCGTTTAATATATATATATATATATATATATATATATATATATATATATATATATATATATATATATATATATATATATACTAGAAGCATAGCCCGCCGTTGCCCGTGCTTGATTTAAAAATCGTACAACTCATACAACAAGCTATCACTTGACTTAAAATATTTTTGCGCTTGCTTGCCTTTAATGGAATGCCCTTTGCATTTCGACGGATTGCACCGAAATTTACATGCACATGCTCCAAGGTAGCGGGAAGGCCAAAACCGACTTTGCATTTCCCAACTCCCATCGATAGTGGAAATAATGGATTTTTTCATGCTTCTACGGTAGTTTTCATGTAGTTTGCGGCCATTTTCTACTGGCCAGAGTGAGAGCCTATAGCTGGCTGCCACCAATATGCAGGAAGATTCTATTGGCCAGCGTGAAAGCCAACAGCTGACTGACACGAATGTTAACTAGCATGTTAGCATGCAAAAAAATCGATAGCTGCATTCGTCACAAGTGGGAAAAATTTAAATCTGCATGGCACTTTACTCCAATTGGCTCATTCGCTTGCTTAAACACAACGTTGATGCTGGTTGGCAGAACTGGGTTGTAAGTATTTGTTGTTAACATTCTTTTTTCATTCGGTTTTTCCAGTTACGAGTCCTTTTTTAAAGCTGATCGTTTTTAAACAACATCTAAAATATTATCGTTAGATTTACGTTAGAAATATTCAAACACAGATGCATTCCACATCACGTGACGTCCGCGTCTCACGACGGACGCTACTTGTAAACAAACTTCTGAATACAGTTATTTAATTTATTTCTGACGAAAGATCGGGGCAGATCTGAAATAACAAATATATATATATATATATATAAATATAAATAAATACTTTCACAAAAAAAAACATACAATTTTTATTTTTTAATTTGCAAATTTTCAGTTGTTTTCTCCATATTATATACATATCAAGAAAGTATACGTGGCTTCTCATTATGCTATATATATATATATATATATATATATATATATATATATATATATATATATATATAGGGTGCAATGGGCCAATTCATATTTTTAATTTCGCGCATGCGCGTTGTTTGTTTTGATTTTACATATGCACAGTATAGTAGGGTCAGTTGGGCATCGTCTGTGAGAAAAAGACCACCATTTCACAATTCACTCAGTTAGAAACTTGGAAACGAAATGCTATACTGTTTCGCATTCGCCCCGGAAGCTCCAATACGAATATTTCAGGGTGTTTGGGTGTCAAACTGAGGACAGTGCAAAGGATTCGGAAAGAGTTGTTGGAATATCCAGTCAACAACATGGTGTTTGGAGCAATCACTAGTGATGGTGACATTATGCCTCCATTCATCTTCCCACAGAGCCTCAGACTCAACACGGAGGCCTATATCAATGCTTGAGGAGGTGGTGATGCTATGGGTCAAGAAGGTGGCTGTTGGAAGACCCTGTGTTTGACAACGAGACTCTGCATCATACCCCACAAGCAGGAGAACCCATTCATGGCTGTCAGACAATTTTTATGAGTACATCACCACTTACATCTGGCCACCTAATTCTCCAGACTACAAGCCCCTTGATTATTATGTGTGGGGCGTAGTTATGCGCGAGACCAACACCAGAGATGGAATGAAGGCAAGGATATTGGCATTATTCACCAATTTAAGCAAGAAGGCTGTTCAGAAGATTTGCAGCAGATTCCGTCTGGATGCCGGGATTTAAGTCAATGACGATTTTATTGAATAAAATTTATTCTTTAGTAATTCAAGATATTTTTGCGTAATTCTGGTAAATATATCTGTTAAAATGAGATTTATCCATCGTTAACCACACACACACACACACACACACACACACACACACACACACACATACATATATATATAAAAATTAATATATATATATATATATATATATATATTGTCACAATAATTCAATTATTTTCCCTTTTTTATACTAATTCTTTTTTTCTCAAAATATATTGGAGTTCTCAAGCTAAACAGTAGGTTATAAATATTAGCTTACTGGTCTGCTTTTAATTTGTGCCTGACACATGAAATTCAGCAAGAAACGACTATATATATATATATATATATATATATATATATATATATAATTTAAAGAAAACTGACAAATTTATGGGTCCATGGTTATAATTTATTTCCCCAGGGAGTTTCTTTTTCCCTGGCTCATCAGAGACCTCACTTCCAAGGATGAAAAAATGATTTTAAATTTACATATATTTTTTTACACTTTTAAGGGGTTGTATTAAGTTGATGTTAGGCTCTCTATATCACCTTACATCAACTTAATATTACCCCTCAAAAGTGTAAAACATTATATGTAAATTTAAATTCATTTTTTCATCCTTGGAAGTGAGGTCTCTGATGAGCCAGGGAAAAAGAAACTCCCTGGTGAAATAAATTATAACCATGAACCCTAAAAGTGTCTGTTTTGTTTAAATTAATCGCTCTGATTTAATATTGAGCTCTCCGGATTTCATCCTCCTTGGCATTATCCATTCGGATTACCAGGATTTTCATTATATATATATATATATATATATATATATATATATATATATATATTACAGAAAGATATCTGTGATTCGATCGGAAATGGATTATACTTATTCCAACCTCATTGGTTGGCGCTACAGAATCATAAAGAAACAAATATACCAAATAATAGAAACTACATCACTTGAGGACATTCAACGTTAGCAACATTTAAAATGGATAGCTTACGTAACTCGAAGGAAACAATGATATCATCAAGATGCGGACGTTTCAACCCACCTTTAAAAACGTTAACAAGGCAGACTCTCATTAATAGAAAGAGCGATAACAGTTACTGGACTTGAGACATCTACTTTCCTGAAAAATTGCTTTAAGAGGAAGACTTTATAAATTTCAACCTACGTTACTAATGACTTTCTCGGTCAACGTATCCAAGTAAACCGCTATAATTATGATTACCATTAGAAAAAGAGGAGAACAGATACTACACTTTAGGTATTTACTTAACCCCCCACTGAGTTAGGTTTTGACACAAGGTCGGTTTTTAACGTGGGGACCCGTGTGTTTCCACCCGGGCCGCTGGTCTTTGCTGGTCTTAGCTGGTCTTAGGTTGTCCAAGCTGGTAGGAGCTGGTCAAAGCCGGTCGTAGCTACACGTAGCCGTGATACTACCAACGCGGGGACGAATCCCTGTGCCAGGCATGTATCAGTGATCGAATCTCAGCCAAAAGGCGATCAAGCGAGCGATCTGAGAACAGATACTACACTTTAATCCTAAACAGATGACCAAGTTGTGAAGAAAGCTCTAACTTGACCAACGTTGGCTGCTCTGCCACTGAATGCCGGACCTTTCCACTTAATTAACATCTATTATTACCGTTACTATTAGTGATGATGAGAACAGATACTACAGTCGAATCCCAGTCCAATAGCCAGTGAGTAAAGAAAAGCGTCTGGCGTCACACTGGTTGAATGCCAATGACTCCCCTGTACAAAACTGGCTAATATGAGAATAATTATGTGCACGTGGCCGAGTGGTTAGTACGTTCGCATTCTGACCTTGAGAACCTGTTTCGAATTTCACCATAGTCGATTTGTCAGGAAGGAAACTTCCTGATATCAGAATGGAGGGGTCGATCCCAGCGTGCGGCACATTTGGAAAGTTCCTGAAAACCATACTACGTGTTGACCCAAGCCTATGAGTGAAATTGGGTAGAAGGAATCCTTGGGGGCCGTAGATAGCTGTGCGAGCACGAATTCACATGCCATCGTGGCCGAGGGTTTGATAACACGCTCTTTCCTAAGATTCTGCTCAGCATAGTTGTTGTATAAATCACAGTTGGGATCTGTGGGTGTTGAATAAATACAAATGTGCCTGAGCAAGCGACTGCAATAGGGATTGGCTAGCCGCCCTAGTAGACGGCTATCCTATATCTAATGCCGAACACGACGTATATCTCAACTCATGATTGACATTACGTTTTATGATTTGATCTCTTTTATAATGCTTATTTTCTGAAGGTACAATGTGCTTAGAGACAGCCATACAGTCTGAGTTATCGTCTTTCATATGCACAATTTTAAATTTCTCTTATTCCAGATAGATAAACTCGCGATCAAACTCCCCCGCATTGGGAAAAGGCAGTAACAATGGCATTATTTTTGCTGCCTAACACATGCCTTCAGGCGAAAGTTTTTTCTCTATAAAAGTAACACAGTACAACTCCATTGTTTGGTTAAGAGCTTCAGGTTACGACAGCAACACTAAACTGGGAAACGTCTCAAAACCCAGAAATTTGTGTTGCCCTTAAATATTGATATAATCTCGACACACACACACATATACAACTAAAAGGTATGTTTAGCTGAGATACAGAGACGAAAAGAGTAAACAATTGATGGGGGAAACCGATAATCGATCAGATTGTAGCAATTGTTATCTTACAAAGAAAAGATCGTTCCCAGATCAAAATGAAATACAATAAAATCAAAATAAATGTTTACGTTGCTTTTACAATATATTTGCCTACTCGTGATTTTCAGGATGTAAAAATATGTCCACAGGGGGTGGGAGATTTTGACACATTATCGGAAATACGAAGGTGAGCGGAAGAGTACATAGGCTGACTATGAAGGAGTGATGCTAGAACTGTGAAATCTCGCATGCATTAATTTCATATGTTCGCACTAATAATTGCCTTGATTCTTTCCAGGTGAGACGGTGGGCTGAAGAGTTTATCGGGTGATTATGAAGGCGCGATACTACAGTTCTGAAATCTTGGAAGCTTTAAATATAACTCTTCTTATTGATAACTGCACTGCTTTGCTCCAGGTAAACTGCTAATTTCACTATATCTTCATCACTCCCTCACAGTTAACCAATGAACTTTTCAGCCCTTCTTCGTATCTGTAGCGAAGATGGTATCTGAACGTGTTTGTATATCATCCTAACTTTTTCTGATTTACCCTGTCTAGTTGTAATTCTCAGACAGTCGTTTTCCTGTTTTGACTGCAAATCTCTCTGGCTGCTTTGATAACAATCGGTGTCTGTGTTAGAAAAAAATGACCAAGACGTCAGCACCATTTTAATTTACCTGGGCTTGTGGTGGATTCTCCAGCGACCCTGAAAGCCCTTTACTACGGGCGCAACGTCGCAAGTCTGTCGCTATTCTATGCAATTTCCATGGCAAATTTTTGAACGAACACCATTCTTTAATTCGGCCAATTAACGGAGCAGTATTAAAAATATAAAAAGTCGGAATATGCTTAGACATGTGAAGAAGAACGAATAAAATCGTACAGTGTTCGGATCGAAATTCCAACCTATCACCTGAATTAGGCCGGAGCGAACAATGGTCGAAACGTCGTGAATATGAAAATAAATATGTTGACCACAGTCCGAAAGATTTTTGTAATTTATTCAATCAGAAATGCCTAAAAGAGAATTTGCTGCCTAACTACACACACACAAACACACACTCACACACACACACATATATATATATATATGACAAAAATATTAGCTCCTGAAAAATTAATTTCGGTTGAGCCCTCTGGTTTGAGGTGTGAATTTGTAAACAGTGACTATTTAAGCTAATACTGCACGACTCTTCGACAGAATTGAGTCACTGTCAGTCACTGTGTGTTTATCTGAATCTAAAAATAAACACGCTAAAATTCACCTTCATCCCGTAACGTACGCTGACGGCTTAGTGGGAGAAGTTCGGACTGACGCAAATTCAGTCGGGTTTCGATCCTAGCTAGAGGCAACCGGACGTCTAGCCACACTGATGAGCTGTGAAACAGCGAAACAGTCTGTCTGTGGATGACAAAATATATATATATATATATATATATATATATATATATATATATATATATATATATATATATATATATATATATATATATATATATATATATATATATAGAGAGAGAGAGAGAGAGAGAGAGAGAGAGAGAGAGAGAGAGAGAGAGAGAGAGAGAGAGAGAGAGAGAGAGAGAGAGAGAGAGAGAAATATACTCTTAAGGTGTGCTATATTTATGGGATAAAGTGCTCATTTATGGGATAAAGTGAACATTGAAGTCAACACTTAGAGGCGACAGACTGTTTTATGCTAGGCGAAATCGTCGTCGTATTGCATGAAACAGACTGTCGCCTCTAAGTGTTGACTTCAATGTTCACTTTTATACATATATATATATATATATGTCTGTGTGTGTGTGTGTGTGTGTGTGTGTGTTTACATATAGAAAGATATAAAGAAATTTTATATGACTCTGATCAGGAATCAACGTGGCCAGAAGCTGTGATTATATTGTTTTCGGTCGCGAACGTTGATAACACTTGCTCGGATGCTTCTCAGCCATTTCAACTCTAAAATGATGAGACATTGGCGCCAATCTAGCACCAACGCTTAAATTCATAAAGTCTAGACATTAAAGAGTAAAGTTCATCAGAGAATTTACCATGAAAACTTTTATAGAAAAGACACAGGGAAGTTACATTACCGCGCTGAATACGTGACTGAAACCCGAGATGCCAGGCTAGGAGTAATAAAATTGCAGATTCTTCTTAGTATTCTATCAAGACTCTCTAAATATAAGAAGCACCATACCAGATGGGACAGCAATAACCAACGCTGTAAATGGTAGACTTGTAAATGTGTAAGCTAGATTCGGGAGAGATTAACACGACGCAGTGTATGATCTTTACCAGTAGGAGACAAAGCAACGGAATCAATATAATCTTTTCACTTCATTTAAGCGGGAAACTTTAGCCCATGAGATGCAATGGGTTACTCTCCTTGAGATTGGCATTAGAGAAAAATCAAACATATTTTAGTGACATTTTCACAGTTCAATTTATAGTTGATTATTATTATAGCATAGATATACACGGTTGCGATGGATAAATTGACGTCTAAATTACGCAAAAAAAAAAAAAAAAAAATGAAATACCCATGGCATCCTGTATAGAAAGATAGACATTGATAGAAACTGACGCCTGCAGGGTATAAGATAAAGACTCTCATGTGAAACATTTTAATAATAGCAAGAACTTAACAAAATATGTCACTATTTTTCATAGCTTAAGTAAACTATTGAATAATTATACTAATAAATATGAATGACATTGTGTCAATGTGTTACAGTTTTTCAACTTTGCTCTTAGAGGCCTAAGCCGAACATATTATACCATTTTGGAATCAGGCCAACTCTGTGAGCAAATTAAAAACATTGCCGGCCATAGCCGGACGCGCAATCCTAAAATTTTGGATTCACAAGTTTTTATTACTGTGATTATTTTCGGCGAGTTTATACGTGATTTTTTTTTTGCGACAAATTTCTTTTTACGATAACAATTTTTATGACTTGGAAATAAATTTAGGAATAATCGAAATTAAATGAGAAATCCAGCGAAAGTCACCCATAAAGCAAAACTAATTGTTTGTACGGAAAGTAAGGACCTACGTACATCAAATCGTCTTTAAATTAAGTGTCGACAGAAGAATTATCATTAAACTCTCAAGAGGTAGGCTTAAATATTCATGCGATACTTAAATGCAGCGATCAATTTTGTAGTGTAAATAGCTAAATACATTTATTTGCCACAATATATTTAAAGACGAGTGAAAAACTTAATAATATCAAGGAATTAATATATCTGCATTCATTTTTTATAGTTTCAGTAAAATAATGATTTGTTTTTTAAGGTTTATCAAACTTTTTTTCAGGTTAATTAAAAACAGAATACAGGGTGTCCTTAAAGTCTCTTTACAATTTTTGAAAATATATTGCAAAGGCAACTGATGTGGCACCACAATGAGTTGACTTTCGACCCACCATCATTTTCCAGCAAGATTGTGCCCCACCACAATGGGCTCTGCATATTCGTGGGTTCCTAAATCCAACATTTCCAGACCGGTGGATTGGAAGGGATTGCCCAATTCCCTGTACACCTTGTTCACCAGATATCACACTTCCCTGGACTTCTTTCTATAGTGTTATGTTAAAGATATCGTTTATCACACAAAGAAGCGGGATATCACTGATTTAAAGCAAAAGATCGCTGATGCCATTGCCACGACTGAAGAAGCTATGCTACAGCGAAAATGGCAAGAAATCGAGTATCTCTGAATGTGCTTCGTCCAACTAATGGATCCCATATAGTGGTGGATTAAATTAGTTAAAAAAAACTTCAATATCTAGACCTCAATTTGTAATAATTTCCACATATTTGTCTGTTCATCTGCTGTTGTAATAACTTTTTTTTTTAATTGTAAAGAGACTTTATGGACGTCCTATATATTTTTTTAGATCGTAATAAGTTTTTAAAGATAATAATGATTTACTTATACACGTCATGCTAATTAACCCATAGATGGGTGGAGAAGTACTGGATTCAGACGCTTCACAAGGTTATATGCGCGTATGTGAATATAGCGAACCCGACTGGAATTGGAACTCGGCTCAGCGATTTTTAATTCCGAACCGTTACTCGTTAAACCACTGGCACGTTCTGTCTTGCAGTGCTTGTATCCCCAAGTGGTCACCCATCTAGGTACTGACCAGGTTTGACGTTGCTGACATCTCTGATCTTTCGATATTCGCTCTTTCAACGAAATATGACCGTAACCTTAGAGCAAATTAATATTAGTATATGATTCTTTTGCATATCAAATGAAGAATTGGGTTTCTGTTGTTAAGTTCCCAAGCGGTCACCCATCTAGGTACTGACCAGACTTGACGTTGCTTAACATCGCTGATCTTTCGATAACCGCTCTTTCAACGAAATATGACCGTAAACCTAGAGCAAGTTAGTATTAGTATATGATTCTGTTGCATATCAAATGAAGAATTCGGTTTCTGTTGTTGTTAAGTTCCCAAGCGGTCACCCATCTAGGTTCTGACCAGGCTTGACGTTGCTTAACATTGTTGATCTTACAATAACCGGTCTTTCCACAAGATATGACCGTTAGTATAGAGTAAATTTGTATTAATATTTGATTCTGTTGCATATCAAATGAAATATTGGGTTTCTGTTGTTAAGTAATAAATTAATCAATAACTGCGTAATAATTGGCGAAAATAATTTTAAAGACTCGTATTTCAAAATCTATTATCAGTAAGGATTTGACAAAATAACAATTTTATATAGAATCAGCAATATTATCGGTACTATCCCGTCATCTCGGCTTCAGTCACTTTCTCACCTGTGTCATTTTTATAAATATTTTCATGGTAATTGTTTGGCTGAGATCTTTGCTATGGTACCTAGAGAATTTTTAAAAAAATTTAAGCGCAGTATTAGACTGTTGTCGAGATCTAATCAATTTTCCGTTGCGATAGCTAGATGTAATCGTAACTTCTATGTTAACCTTTTTTTCTCGCACTTCTCACTTGTGGAATTCACTTCCGGTTTCATGCTTTTCAGCCAACTTTAACCTGCAAAATATTAAATGCAATATCAGTCGCTATCTACTGTCCTCCAGATTACTCTTTCTCTTTCTCTTTCATTATTAATATTCTTACACAACTGGAAACCCTTTGTGTCATAGTAGATTTACTGTCTTGGCATTGGGTGAAATCGATTAAATATATATATATATATATATATATATATATATATATATTTTAGAATTGGACATTGTCCGACAATTTATTTAAAGACATTTATATTATGTTTAACGTTCTTTTTATAGATACAAGTATTTAAGCAAATGCTCTGTTTTATAATAAACATGGAAGATTTAAGTTTAAAGATAGTAAAATCGACCTTGCTAACCAGACGCTCATCTGTGGCCGAAAGGTTAAGGCACATCACGCGAAATGATGGTTCCGTATAGGATACAGGTTCGATTCCTGTCGGAGAGCGAAAGTTTTCTATGAAAATTTCTCGGACATTCAGGCCGGTAAATGTTATTTAATACTGTTTATTATAAAACAGAGCATTTGCTTAAATACTTGTATCTATAAAAAGAACGTTAAACATAATATAAATGTCTTTATATATATATATATACATGCCGCCATTTTTTTTACTGATATGTGTAACTTTTTCTGGTAGATCTACATAAATATTTTATGTAATTGCTACTCGTAGAAGCTCGATGCTGTCCGTTAGCGATGTGTTTGCAGCTACCCTTTAGCGAGTTGCGAGAGGTGGGCATTTGAGAAAATATGTTCCATGTGAATTATACGTCAAGCAGCATGCCTATTTTTTAATATTTTGTGTCGTTCCCTTCTTGGTAGGGTTAAACATTTATCAGTTCCAGCAAGTCGTGCGCCATATCTGCTTTTTTTTTTCCGGTTTCCAAACAGGAAAAAGAATTTGAAAGAGCGGACATTGTTGAATGATTCAGAATTGATAAAAGGGATCAGGACATTTTGTAGAAGGATTAAAATAACTGAAAATAGTAAGCACCAAATATGCTGAATTGGAGTCAGTCGGAAATTCAAGGTCACAGTTTTGTGAGATAAAAAGGGATAAACAATTAATAGAGAATATTAGAATATAAAATAGAAAACTATTATTAGTGTGTATTTGTGCGATATCAATTTTTCCACCATTTTTTTGTGTGTGTGTGTGTGTAAAATCTGCTATTCATAGCTGCATTATTCAGTCATTAAACTATTTTACGGGATTCCCCAAACCTTACGCCAACTTTCAGCTAAAGTGTGCTTTTCATCATAGAATAACGATTCCAAACGAAAGATGTAATAATCTAATAGCGAATCCAATACGCCGAATGTGTAAGAAACATTCTTCTACAATTTCCATGACTAATTATTTGAACAATAAAGCTGGCCACTCGTATTCGGAGATAGATATACTAGGGCAGCAATTCCTATTGCGGACTCTTTCAAAGGCGATTTTGTGTTTATTCCACACCCACAGAGCCCACCTGTGGTTTATACTGCAACTATGCTGAGCAGAATTTAGTTACAATTTCTGGGAAAGAGCGTGATAACCAATTTGAACAAGGCCAGTACGCTCAAGCTCTCGGCCACGATGACTGATGACTTCGTGTTAGCACAGTTATCGACGGTCCCTAAAGGTTCCGTTTACAATTTCACTAACATGGCTTGGGTCAACCCTTGGTATGGTTTTTCAGGCACTTTCCAAAGATGCTGCATGCTGGGATTGAGCCCTCCAGTCCGATAACATCAGGAAGTTTCTTTCCTGAAAAATCGACCATGTTGAGATTCGAACCCGGGTTTCATGATCAGAAGGCGAACGTTCTAACCCCTCGGCCATATTTGTGCTGTATTAAAAAAGAAAAAGAATGTCCTTAAAGTGGTTTTGTAATTTTTGGCGGTTCACAGGACACATCGAAAGCAAGAAAGACAGAGAAAAACAGGACATATCTTACCTAACGATGGTGGCAGAACAGGGTTTAGGAGAAAAGAAAATTTACTAAGCGCTAAAAAAGATAAGAAATTGTGGGGGTCATGTTTTGAAAGGACACGTTACAAAAAGAAAGCAGAAGAAGAAAGAAAGAAAGAAAGAAAGAAAGAAAGAAAGAAAGAAGAAATATCCCTAGTCATTTTTAACTTGAAGGTGGTCATACTTATGCAGTCAAATCACCGGTCGATTTCTTCACCATGGATGGTTAGTTTCTGTCACAAGGAGTCATTCAAAAGCTTTAAATATTTATTCAGAACGCAGCAATTCTTGACAAAGAACACAGCTTGATTATAACATGAAGAATTGGAAACATAGTGAAAATTAGCATCACAAGAAAAAAGTGTGAGTCCTCTAATAGAGCTGGTTTTTCGCTTATCAAAGAGGATCTTTGATAAGCTCAAAAGATTAATCGTTGCGACGAAGATTTCCAGTACGAACTAGATAAAACACTCTAACGGTAATCCTGGGCCAACTTAAGTAATACCAGGTAGTTTTAGTGAACAGAGAAAATCTATTTGCTTTAGAAAGATAGGGAGAAATAAAAGAAATTAAAAGATCTTCAGCTGAAAGGGAGGACGTGAATTTTTCAAGAGTCATTTGAAAAAGTGTTAGCACAAACAGGATTATCAATGAGATGTCGGCCAATCGTTAAATGAGATGTATTCTGATAATGCGCACCAAAGTTGTAGTATCAGGTAATTGGCCATTTTGAATCCAAAATAATAAACAAAATCTTGGTGATGGTAAGTGACCGGATGGCATTACCATTTTCCCTTTTAATGGGTGTAGATCGTTGATTTGGGAGGCGACCTGTGCTGATAGATTTTCGACCGGTAATTTGATCAGGTCCGCGGTTGAGCCGCGGCCCGTCGCACGGGACGCGGAGATTAAAAAAATCGTTAAATATTCTTCTCTTGCAGACAGATTTCTTTTTACTCCTCTGGCAGTGGAGATCTCTGGGGTTATTGGCCCTCGTTCGATGGCGTTCCTTCGGAGGATTGGCGCGATTGCGTCTCGATTAAGGGACGAGCCTCGCGAAACGGAGTGGCTCTTGCAGCGTGTCTCACTGGCGATGGTTCGAGGTAATGCTTTCTCCATCATTGCGGCTGGCAGAGGACAGCAAAAAAAAAAAATTTTAATACAGTATTTTTTTAAATAACTACTAGTTAATCCAACACTCCAATCTCTGCAAGGTGTGTCCAATAAAACGAGATTAAAACTGGAACGTAAAAGAATGAAGTTCGAATCCTAAAAAAAACACGAAGCAAAACTTTTTCCCTAGTAAGTTCCATCTAAATTCAATGCTCTCCTAAATCTATTCACCCGTTTTCTTTTTCCTTATTTTAAGAACTTAATCAGACTGATGTCCACACCGTTTTTGCTATTATCATACCGTTGTAAACGCCGGTCTTCTTCAGGTGTCTGTTAGCCTGCAAATTTCGAAATGAACCGTTTATTTAATCTATGAGAGCATATTGTTCTCCTTCCGATGCCTATGACTAGTGATATTCCTTTCTTATACTTCTCAGTTGTTACTAAACGAAAACTACTAAAAAAGCGAAGTGATATCCCTAGAAATAGCCTTTTCTGGACTTTGTAGACAGCAGCTCGAACGAAGAACGAAATACAGCGTGGGCTGATTTCTCCAATCGATAAAAGACTGCGAGAGGATACGAGATGTGTTTACGATTAGACATGAGCTTATTTTTTTTGTCAAACCATTCTTTCAGAATAGGAGCGGTCTTCAAAGGAAAGTGAAAAAGATTAGCCCTTTTTTTTGTGTATTGTTTTTATCTTTTTTATTCACGTTTTACGGTGATGTATTTTATTATATTTACTTTTCCGACACTTGTTTGTTGATCTTTTTTATATACAATTTTATGTCCGTTTCTATAGCATTAATAAACTTGTATAGTTTTTTTTTGTGTTCTATACGAATACATAGATTCATTGATTACTAACACCACTAAATTCTGCACCCTGCATTATAAAGAATTCACAAAGCTGTCGAAAGAGGCATATTTTAAGGGAGAAATGAACAGGGGTATTATATTTAAAACACTATGAAAGTGTAAAGTTTTAATGCCAGCAATATATTTTTGTAAAAAATTATTACCAGCAATACATTATTACCAGCAATCATTTTTGAAGAAATTTTTTTACTAGCAGTATATTTTTGAAGAAAAAATATTAAATAGATTTTTGGTAAAAAAAAATATTGCTAGCAATATATTTTTGGAAAAAAGAATTAAAGCAGCAATATATTTTTGAAAAAAAATAATACCAGCAATAAAATTATTGTTGGCATTAAATAACCCATTGAGGTATTGATATGCCGTAAAACAAACTAAACCAATTGTTCTACAAGCTTGTTGGTGTCATTTTCGTAGAAATTCCAGTTTTTTTTTTTTATTTTGGTGGGGGTTGTGTTGAAAAAAGATTGTGAGGTAATTTTTGACTGACTGTACAGGGTCAAATAGTCTGGTATTTAAATTGTTTTGTAGAGACGGGAGTAAATTAGAATATAAAAAAAGCCAGGACAAGGGAATACGATGGGTGCTGGAGGGTGAGTCCCATTTGAACTCTTTAAGCTTCTGCAAGGTCTGTTTTGCAAAATGCGGTCTTGCATTGTCGTGGTGGAAAACTACACTTCGATTTGCGAAAATCGACCATTTTTCTTTATTCCAAATCCTTTCAAAGGGCGAAAGGTAGTTGAGATATCGATTTTCAAACTCTTAGCAATCTCTTCCATCAAAATCCTCTGTTTTATTCTCTACGTTGACAAGCAGAGCGTCTTCATTGACGTCGGAAATAAACATAGTTTAAGGGAGAAATGAACAAGGATATTATATTTGTACAATGAAAGAAACTCCTTGACACTTAAGAGAGAGAGAGAGGGGGAAGAAATAGAACTTTTAAAACTGGCCCTTTTTCTTTTATATTCAAGAACATTTCAAAGATTTATACAATGTCAATTTGTGTGAATGTATTGCTGCAATCTTGTGGCCGAAGTGTTAGAGCGTTCACATTCTGACCATGACACACGGGATCCAATCTCACCATGGCCTTCAAGATGTTATCTGACTGGAGGGTTCGATCCCTGCGTGCATCACCTTTTAAAAGTGCCTGAAAAACCATATCACTGGTTGACACAAGCCTTGAGAGTGAAATTGGATTGACGGAACCTCTGGGAGCCGCCAATAACTGTGCTAGCATGAAGTCACAAGTCATCGTGGCCGAGGGTTTGAGCGTGCTGGCCTTGTTCAAATTGTTGATCACGCTAGATAACACGCCGTCTCCCAGAAACTATAAGTAAGGTCTGCTCAGTATAGCCAATAACTGTGCTAGCATGAAGTCACAAGTCATCGTGGCCGAGGGTTTGAGCGTGCTGGCCTTGTTCAAATTGTTGATCACGCTAGATAACACGCCGTCTCCCAGAAACTATAAGTAAGTTCTGCTCAGTATAGCCAATAACTGTGCTAGCATGTAGTCACAAGTCATCGTGGCCGAGGGTTTGAGCGTGCTGGCCTTGTTCAGATTGTTGATCATGCTAGATAACACGCTCCCCGAAACTGCAACTAAGGTCTGCTCAGCAGAGTTGGAGTATAAACCACAGGTGGGCTCTGTGGGCGTTGAACAAACACAAATGTGTCTGAGCGAGCGTCTGCAAACAGGGATTGGGTAGCCGCCCTAGTAGACGAGTATCCTCGAATAGGAGTGGTCAGCTATA
This sequence comes from Acanthosepion esculentum, assembly GCA_964036315.1. Lineage (NCBI taxonomy): Eukaryota > Metazoa > Mollusca > Cephalopoda > Sepiida > Sepiidae > Acanthosepion > Acanthosepion esculentum. The sequence goes on along the minus strand of OZ038501.1, from coordinate 19,668,209 downwards.
CATATCTTATTGCAATAATGCACATCACTTGATGTATAGGTTATCTTCAATATCTTCAAGAATCAAGACCACAATATAAGAAATATTTACAATGGAAATATAAAGATGGTGTCTTACTGCGATATTTTTTATGGGTAGTATTAGGTTAACTTATTTTTCAGCCCTTTATTGAAAATCTCAGGTTAGTACTTGTTAAAAAAAAAGGTTATACTTTTTTGCACCCTAAAAAATTCATGATAACTATATTGTCATTATTCTAATTATGTGATATGTTAAACAAATGTTAACTTTTAATTTTCTACGTAAGAATTATGTCAAATTAGGCTAATATGGTTATTACAAAACGTCGAGTCGGATTAGAAATTCTAAAACAAAATTGTACATACTCACAAAAAAGAAAACGTCAAGTACATAATCTACATTGTTTTTCAACAACTGTCTCCAATTGTTCGCTCCCTGGATATGACGATAAACTACATACGCGTCCTGGGTATGACGATAAACTACATCCGCGTCCTGGGTATGACGATAAACTACATCCGCGTCCTGGGTATGACGATAAACAACATCCGCGTCCTGGGTAAGACGATAAACTACATCCGCGTCCTGGGTAAGACGATAAACAACATCCGCGTCCTGGGTATGACGATAAACTACATCCGCGACCTTGATATGATAAACTACGTCCAACAGCAAGGCCTCTGATCAGGAGGTTTTAAGGAGCGTAGCACTACCTCTTAATTGCTAGTGTTCTCAGGTCCAGCCTGAACCAGGGTGGTAACATATGTTAGGATCCCAGCTATGAGAAAATAGTTACCCCCCCCCCAAAAAAAAAACTGGGGTCCAATCACTATGAAAGTGTAAAAATAGGTTTTAATACCAGCAATTTTCACCTTCAGTGCTTTTATAGATTTGTATTGTTGCAGGTAAATGCATCAATGCTACAAACTAAAATCTTCAACTTTTAATTTTTATTATGCTACAAAGTGTGACAGTAGAATCATGTGACAATTTGAAAGGTTTTAATGTAGGGACCTCCACAAAAAACACGATACCTAAGTGTTGTGTAGGATCCACCTAATCTGCATAGGTGACTACCAACTATATAAATAATGGTTGGTACCGGAAGACTAGAGAGGAATCACGAGATCCAACTAGAGACTCTGATCGACTGCGACTAGTCAACACATTCTCCAGGAACGTCTTCCCAGAAATATACAGAAATACTATATGTACTTATTGTGTACACTTTCTTGTATAATACATTCTTGTTCTAAGTACATTTTGTGTTGCATTATTATTCCATGCATTAGGCGAGATTCAACAATGAGTCAAGACTCAACACTAAGGTTTAAAATGATTTTTTTTAAATAAAAAAAATCTTTCTTGAAGCTTTTACTTTAGTTTTAATTTCAAGCTAATAGGTTAAATTTAATATTTTCAATAATCAAAATACTTTGCTGTATTTGGAAACTAATTTAAAACTAATTTAAATTGACTGGAATGTTTTTTTTTGTTTTACTAAAATAACTGATTAAAAAAACCATTCTTCCTCATCTTTCATCGCCACGTAATTCTTTTTAATTAAAAAAAATCTTCCAAAAATAAAATATACTTTTTAAAAGTTTTTTTGGACGGATATTAGCTGATTTAAAGTTTAATTAATCTGATTTGAAACAAATATTATTTTAATTTTAAATTATCGCAGAAATGAATTTTGTCAACATAACGATAGGTGTTTATGTAAGGAAGATCGGTATTCAAATTTCGTCGCACTGTAGATGTATGCGTATTTATTCCGACATTAGCCAGTGAGCATTGGAGAACCTAAAAGGTCCCGGCAGGATTTGCCTGGGCTTGCCGAACTAGATGTCTAATTGCCCTTGCTGTTATTTTTCGCGGAAGGACAGATCTTGATTGTGATGCCGTCATACCAAAGGCTTTCCATTTATAAGTAATTTGTTGCATGGTGGAGAAGTGCACTCCAAATCGTTTTGATAGCTATTTGTAGTCTTATACATCATTATAATTTTCAACTTTGCCATTTTTTAAAGCTTCAGGAAGTTTACACTATTTACATTATTCGGACTATTGTCCTCATCTTTGTCGCCATATTTATTACAACGTTTTTCCTGTTAATTCCCCTCTCCAAGTTCTCTACTGCCTTAACCAGTTATTGAACTTGGAGTGGGGAATTAACAGGAGATAACTGATAACTGACATCCATTAGACATGGCACGTGGAACGAGAACAGTCTACTCCAGTGAGCGAAATAAAGGGTTCAGTTTGACATTCCAACCACCTGAAGAAGGCCGGAGCATACAACGGCCGAAACGTTGTAATAAATATGGCAACAAAGATGAGGACAATAGTCCAAATAATGCAAATAGTGTACATAATACCTCATCTCAGAAATATAGACAGATACTGAAAGGCCGAAATGTTGTAATAAACATGGCAACAAAGATGATGACAATAGTCCGAATAATGCAAATAGTGTACATAATACCTCATCTCAGAAATATATACAGATACTTCAGGAAGTTTTTTGATCTTTGCATATATATACATATATATATATATATATATATATATATATATATATATATATATATATATATATGTGTGTGTGTGTGTGTGTGCGTGTATGTATATATATATATATATATTAATTTAGTCTCTAACTGCACTCTTTTGCATACCCAATGAGTTATATTGTTTGACTGCAGTATACACAGCTTACCAAAGAATGGACACGTATCCTTTTGGCTTTTACAAATGCTCATAAATTATTTGCCCTGGCAAGCATGTAAAACAAAATACAGAGTGTAAATATGAGGGTTCACTTACTTTTGCACATCTTAATTTTCATATTCATATTTTTATTCCAGTTTGATAAAAATATTTGAAAGTGCTTGTAATTAAATTAATGAAGGCTTTCACTTACTTTTGAACAGCAACCTGTAAAAAAAAAAATAATTAAGCAATATAACGTGAGACAGTTTTTATATATTCTTCAATTTTAGCTTAAAATTTTAAGCTAGCTGCAATTTTGGATACAAAAGGAAAATAAGAACCATGAAAGCAACGATAATGGCTAGTATAATATATTAATATATATTTTTAACCTCGCATATTATGGCAAACCTGAATATGAGCTCAACGAAAATCGTTCCCTGCGCCTAACGTTTCTAGGGCGTTTCATGGAGCTATGAATCATTGAAATCAAACCAGGGGGAGCGGAGGAGTTGCTTGGACACACACACACGCACAAACAGACATACAATGTAATTTATATATAAGATAGTTATTGCTCTTATTTTCTAATAATATCGTGTATGATGAACCGTATCTACAAAAATCGGCCCGTTTATTCACATAAAAAAATCCAAATTCTTTTAAAATTATTGGTGATTGATGATTTGGACTAATATTGATGATTTTACGAATATGTACTAATATTGGTGATTTTATGATTTGTACTAATATTGGTGATTTTATGATTTGTACTAATATTGGTAATTTTATGATTTGTACTAATATTGGTGATTGATGATTTGTACTAATATTGGTGATTTTATGATTTGTACTAATATTGGTGATTGATGATTTGTACTAATATTGGTGATTTTATGATTTGTACTAATATGTGTGATTTTATGATTTGTACTAATATTGAGATTTTATGATTTGTACTAATATTGGTAATTTTATGATTTGTACTAATATTGGTGATTGATGATTTGTACTAATCTTTTCTGTTTATGATGAGTAAATATAGTTTTCACTTAATAACAGTATCACCAACTGGGAAATTTGAAACTATAATTTTTTCTAAAGATGAACGCAATTCTTGTAAACATTCATTATTCATAAAAAAAATTGTTTTCTTAAGACAATAGTGTCCTTAAAATAGTTTATTCATATAAGCAATTAAAAACTTTTCCAATTAAATAATATCTTAGTTTTATTGCATTTTTAATCTATGATTCAGAGCAGATTTTCGGTAACTAGTGGTTCTGTCTTAGGAAAAAGAATTGATGATTTAAACTGTTCAAGATATGTTGCTCTTAATTAATAGACATAAACATTAATTGTGACAAAATTTAATTTCTCGAAATTTCTTAAAATTAAAAACGTGGTTGGCGATAGATATAAAAATATATTTTACCAATATTTTCTATAAAACTCATTTCCAAAATAATTTCATTCGTTTGTGAATAAGGCCTGGAACTTTCATTATAATGCGACAATTATTTCATTTTCGCAAGAATTTCCAAATCATTGTGTTTTTCACCGCAAAAGACGCTTAAATTTTTTATACTTATTTTTGCCACCCTGACGAAAATTAAAAGATTTTTAACCAAAATTTCTAACGTTTTAAAAAGAAAAAAAAAATAATTTAATGATCCAAAAATCCTTTGGTCTTTTCTTTTAACAGTAACATAAAGATTTTGACGATAAAACTTTGTTTTTAATGAGTTTCAGGTATTTTTTCATCGTGTTATGCTAATTTTTTTATCACATCAGTGAAGGTACCTCGTATATATCATTGATTACAGTTCGTTAATAATTTTACCAATTAGAATAATGGTAAGTATAGTCAAATAAGCGGAATCCTCATACCGATAAGTATTAAATTATATAACTCTCTCGATCAAAATAATATGATAATTAAAATAATTTCCTGGTATACAAATGTCATACGCCCCCCCCCCCATTTCATCTGCAGAAATAATTCAAATGTTTAAGCTTTATTTTTGGGACTACCTCGACTGTATGAATTTAAATTTAAATGCAATGTCAATCGCCATCTTGTTTCTTCCTGAAATCTGTTCTTTTATTGTCCTTCTCATTAAAGTCTTCTCATTGTATTTTACTTTCAGTAACATTTTGCATCTTAGAAGCATTATCGTTAACCTTGGCGAGAAATGATTAAAAAATAATATAGCAATATATCTAAAGATTATTGACAAAATCCCCCCCCCAATGGTCTGTAATGTTATCGGTCCTGACCTGGCATCTCTAATTCAGACACTTTCCACTGCCGTAACACGGCTTCTCTCTATCTTTTCTATAAATATTTTCATGTCAATTGTTCGAATTAACTCTCCTTACTGAACATTGGCATCAAAAGACATTTTTTCTGAGGATTAATTACTTTTCCTTGCTCCACATTCTGGAATTATATTACATTGGAGATACGAAAACTGAGCATATACAGGGGTTGGACAAAATAATTGAAACACTTGTTAAATTCAAAGAAAATTTATTTAATATGGAGTTGGTCCTCCTTTAGCCTCACATACAGCCTTAATACTTCTAGGAATGGAATCATACAGCTTCCTGTCTTCATCCAGAGGAATTTTCAGCCATTCTTCCATTAAAACCTTTTCCAGCTCTTTACGACACGACTGAGGAGGATAGCGGCTCCAAAATGCACCATAAATGTTCAATAATATTGCTATCTGGAGATTGGGGAGGCCACTCCATGTGTTCTATCTCACTTTCTTTTCACTTTTCTCTTCATACCAATTCTTAACCACTTGAGCAGTATGTATTGGAGCATTATCGTCTTGAAAGATGCAGTCAACATCAGGGAATAAAGTCTTGGCCATTGGATAAACATAATCTCCCAAAATGTTCAGGTAATCTTTGTTGTTGATTCTACCATGCAGTGCAACTATTGGACTGAGACATTTCCATGATATGGCGGCCCAAACTATCACTGATCCACCTCCATGCTTCACTGTTGGAAGAAGGCAGTCAAGGTTGTAAGCTTCTTTGGGCTGCCTCCACACATAAACTTGCCCTGAAGCTAGGAAAAGAGAAAAACTGGACTTGTTTGAGAATATGACTTGCTTCCATTGGTCTGCAGACCAGGCATTGTGATCTCTGCACCACTTCAACCTCTTCTGAATGTTGCGAGTGGAGAGAAGAGGTTTCCTCACAGCGGCTTTTCCATGATAGCCTTATGGAGCTTTTCCATGAAGCCTTATGGAGCTCACGGCGAACAGTTTTAGTAGAAACTGGACTATTCAGATGATTATTCAACTCAGCAGTCACTTTGGCCGCATTTGTCTGATGGTTTTTCGCCACATTGCCTTTCAATACACGTCACTCCCTGTCAGTAAGTTTGCAAGTCCGGCCCAAATTGCTACGGTTGCTAGAGGTTTTGCCCTGTTTCCGAATTCCGCCATAGTTCTAGATATGGTAGCTCTTGAAAAACCAAACAGTTCAGCAACCTTAGTGATCGAGGCTCCTGCCATGCGAGCTCAAACAATTTTCCCTTTTTTGAACTCTGACATGCTACGCATTTAGCTTAAATTTTACTAAATTCTAAAAATAAATAAGACAAAAACAGTAAATTAAATAAATAAATGTATTTACAATAGATATAACCTGTAATTACGAAGTTTTAGTTAAAGTTCTTAATATAATAGGTCTTTGAAATATAGGAGTGGAATTTGCACCTGTTCCAATTATTTTATCCAACCCCTGTATATGCTGGGCAAAGCTTAATTTTTCCAAACACCACACGATGCTGCAAAACAAAAAGCATGACGTAAAAAAATGATTCGTGTACTTAAATCGTCTCGTCAGATCGAGACTTTCACGTGGATGTCATGTATGGAACCGGACTCGTTCAGAAAGATCTAAACTATTAGTTTTATACAAACAATTCTGCAGATCAATCACTGACAATGACATCCAGTGAATTAAGCTTTTTTAACTCTTAACGAGGACTCTCCATCTTCGGAACTCGTACACTGGCGCTACTGTTTCACAAACAAGGAACTCTAACCAATAACAGAAACCACATCACTTGAAGACTTTCAGAATCGGCAACAAATAAAATGTATAGCACATGTAATTCGAAGACAAAAATAATCACATAATCAAGAAGTTGATGTTACACGCAAAACAAAACGTTAGATAAGAGCCCACATCAATACTTGAAAAAGCGACAACAGTGAACCTGAACAGAAAAATTGTTTTAAATAAAAATATGTTTTTAAAATTTTAAGCGACATTAACTCTGGCTGATCAATCAATAAATATCGAATGTTACCTTTTAAGGAAACAGCTAACATTACCTTTAGAGATGAAAACAACCACTACACTTTTTATTTACTTGCCAGCTTAAAATGGGGAAGCCAAGCGCGTGTACATGGGCCAAGTTCAAAAACTCTCTGCCCCCGCAACGCACGTCGCACTGGCATCAATATTCTACTCACAATCTGATAAAATGGGGGAGGTGCTGCTACAGGTTTGGAATCCACGAGACCAAGCGTCCCTCTATTATCTTTTCTGTTCTGTCGGACGGCATAAACACAATTGGGCGATAAAGTGTAGTTTGCCCGACCGAAGTACACTTAATATTTACTTCCCCACCCCCACTGGCAGGATGTAACGCAAGGCCAGTTTAATGCCTGTGTATAGGCACTTGGGCCAGGTTAAAAAATAATCCGGACCAACTGGTTCTTTTTTTTTTTTCAGAATCTTTCCAAAGACGCGACACGCTAGGATCGCTTCCTCCAGACCGATAACATCAAAAAGTCACCTTCTTGACAAATCTACCATGGTGGGATTCGAATCCGGGTTGCAAGACCAGAAGCCGAACGTTTTAGCTACTTGGCCACGTTCATATATAATGGTTGATATTACCATTACTATTTCGTTTTCCTTGGCGTCTGGTCCTTTTTAGCAGAATTACGGAAGATCGACGTTGCTTGAACAAGCATATCGATCGCAATGTAAATCAAGTGAGAGAAAAAAAAACATTTCTACCGGCATTCAGTTTCAAACCTTTCAACCAATCCTGGTACTTACAAAAAAAAAAGTTAAAAATCGTAATGTTAGTGTCTAGATTTACTCCAATTGTCAGCTGAAATGGAAACGGTAGATGTCTAAAGGAAAATAAATTTACTTTCACTTCCCTTCATTTTTGCTATTCATTTAAATGTGCAGGAATTATCTACTTGTCTCCTGTATCAAAAAACATTGGCGATAGAAATCTTAGAATCAATATTATGAATTTATTTTTCTTTCTTTTTGTTTTTTTTTCCTTTTTTCTCGGAAGCATTGTGTAGATTGCTGAAACTGTAAGTGTTTGTGACAGAACGCACCAAATGATGTACTACAAATAAATACCTTATCTTTTATAAGTGTCAGATGCAGGACAGGGTATATAGGCTCCGTCCTGAGCAAATGGTATGATTGATAATCCTGTTTAACCTATTACTGGAAATCGTACTTTCAGTGTAGCGAGAACCTGTCAATTCCATATTATAAATTACACTTTCTGATTTTATCAGGTCCAATTTAGGACATGTCAAATTGATTCTGAACGCTAATGGCTGTGAAGATATTGTTTATGTCAGTTGGATGGGCAACGAAATCAAGCTGCAAATTGTTACTGTTGAACTGAGGCTCTTTGAGATGATTCTGTGGAGGGTTAGGGTTAGGATTACGGGCTAATTGTTTCCGGTTAGTCAATTCAGTACGAATTCAGGAAATTCTTTCATTTCGTTCTCTGATTGGGAAAAAAAAATTGATTTTTTTATATTAATATGGTTATATTTATATTATAGCAACTTGCTTTTGTCCTTTAACAGTCATATTAGCAGCGACGATCATGTCGTCCGAAAAGTCTAATTAAGAAGAATCGGTTTCGAAATTTAGCATTTCTAACGTTTTACATGGTATCAGACACCGACTTCTTGTATTGGTAGCACGTACGTAACACTATTTGCCGAGCTAAGGTACAATCAGAGATCAAAATAAAGAATAAAAAGAAAGATAATGTTATCGAGTGTCCAACTGAAGGGTAGAATCCTGTTCTTTATCCAGCCTCAAACCCAATGAATAATGCGCGACTGTTTTAGTCATGAAGTTATACTTGTGCAATATCTTTCTTCTACACTGAGAAAGGAAGCACGGTGGAGTAATGGATATCGGCTTGGATTGAGGAATCGGAGAGCCGAGTTCGAATTCCAGTCGAATCCATTACATTCACTTCCGTGCTAATACCCTTGGGAAAGGTGTGAATCCTCTTCTTCTCCCTCCAGCTATGGGTAAATAGCCTTGGATGACAAGCGGTCTAGGAGACGGACAACTCTGAATTCAAACCCGGAGTGGAGCCCCGAAGGCGGATGGACGGCACTTTGTGCTACCTTCCGGCAACTCCCGCGTTGGTACCAAACTGGTTTATCCTCTCCTTTGGAACTAGACGTCTGGGCAGCCCTAGTTCTCCATATATCCTGCCTAGGCTCGTAGCGCACCGCGCTGCTCCATTGTCTCTCGAGACGGACGGATGCCGACGACGACGACACTGAGAAATGGCAGTAGGAAGTTTATGAGGAAACTTTCATAGATTGGGAAAACGTGGCTTTTATGAATAACAGTTGGAAGATGACACAATTTTATGAAAATCTATCTCAACGTGGGGATTGTTCTTTTATACTGAATCGAAACCAGAATAAACTAGCCAAGATTCAGTAAAATAGAGAAAACTAAGGTTTCCCGACGATAAGAAGAAATGATTAATGTGTTCTCTAAATATTTTAATCGTGAAAAATTATGCTCGGGGGTTTGTTTACATTTATAATATCTGTCCAAAACGTGTGAGAATCCACAGAAAAGACTGACCCCAAATTATTGTAGTAGAAAAAGCATGTGGATTTTGCTTAATTCCCAAGGTTGTGATTTGCTTATATTGATTCTGTTCGCCCCAAAACACCATTATCTTTAGAGAGAGAGAGAGAGAGAGAGAGAGAGAGAGAGAAAGAGAACAGAAAATGGTAAAGATAGAAACCAAGACATGTGGCTAATAACAGTCCCTCCCAGAACGCTTGGGGTGGGGGAGTCGTCTATATAAAGAAGAACTTTTCAAATCGAGCGAGATGATCCTAATTTCTCGCAAATAATCTTGGGAAAAGTATGCATCCGCCTCTTCTCCCACAACCTATGGGTTAATGAGTAAGTCTTGTATCACTAAACCATTATTATCTCCACCCCCAAAATTCTTATAAACTAAAAATATTTTCTGTCTTTGAATAACGTGAAAAAGGTTGATAAGCCGTAAAAAAAGAACACATCAATCAATTAATAAATCTAAGCTTGAAAAGGTTAACCTTGTAGTCATCAGGGAAGCATAATCTGTTTCACAAAATAGCTGTACCCGGGAAGAAGCTGTCTGAGCGAAACTTCCTCCTTGCTAATGGAATACAAAGGGAATAAAGATGAGTTTATCCTATGTATATGGCATGGGGTGTTCTAGATGTAAAATTATGAACTGGTGGAAAAGTAGTTCGTCTGAACATTTGCCACGGGACGATAGAGTAGGGATAGGCTTGCGACATTTCGTCTGTGAGAAAAGGGCTGTAATGTTGAAAATAACTCATCACCCACAAGGCCACGTAAATGATTTTGAATTCTGTTAAGGCTAGGTAATGAGGTAATTCTTATCTGATGTAAAGTACACGACGCTTTAGTCTATATAATATATGCCAATGTACGTGCGTCACACTTTTTCCGTTAAAGGGACACAACTCACAATAGCTCATCTTCTATATAATAAATACCAATGTCACTGTGTCACACTTTTTCAATTAAAAGAACACAACTCTCAATAGTTCATCTTCTTCTATATAATAAATGTCAATGTTAGTGTGTCACACTTTTTCAATTAAAGGAGTACAACACTCTAACTTTCAATAGCTCATGTTACAGAAATTTTGGATTCCCGAGTTTTCGTTACTTCGATTGATTTTTGTGATGAATTTGTTTGTACGATAACAATTTTTATAACAAAAAGAGGAATAATTGAATTAATTCCGAAGTCCAGCGAAAGTCACACATAAAATAGAAAAAAATAATTGTTTGTCCAGAAAGTAAGGACCTACGCACATCAAAATGTATTTAATTTATATGGCGGCAGAAGAATTAACGTTGAACTTTTAAAAGGTAAGCTTAAATATTATTGAAATACTTAAATGCAGCGATCGATTTTGAGTTCTTTTGTAGTTTAATGTTGCCTATCGCATACGGCAGCAGTATGCCTCGCAAAAAGAAATCTCCACCAACAGAGGGCCAGATTGCAATCAAAAGAGCCATGGCTGCAGCGAGGAAAAGAAAGTCCCGTACAAATGAAAACCCAGATCAAAAGAGCTGCCAAGAGACATTCCAATGTTGAGAATACGCAAAGACACTCAAACTCCTGAAAAAGCCGAAGTCCCAATCAAGAGCCCTCCGCAGCAGCTAGCTTAAATACCACCTGATAAGACAAAAAGAGTTAGGTACCTACTGGAGCAGCACAAGGAAACGACCATTGTTCCAGCATCTTCGGTCAGTGCTCGTATGTAGGGGTTCTTCGTTAGTACAACTGTTTAGCTTGCCTGGAGAAAATCCGGGATCTTCTCGGTAATGACGGAACGTTAGTAGCTTGGTTTGGGGACTTATTGAAGATTACAAGTCAGTTTTTTTTCCTCCAATGAGCTGTTAACGATCTGATAATTATTGAAAGGCTAATTCCAATTGGTTTAGGTTGCTTAGTGGATTTTACGATATATCAACCCTAGCACGAATCTATTTCTTACAACACTTTGTATAGAGGGTGAAAATATAACATCCACCAGCCTCCCCTGTAAAGCTAGACACCCGGCTACCGGAGTTAATTTGCCTTATATGGTATGTTCTACTATATCTGGTAACCACCCTCTCATCTGTTCACCCCCACGCGCCACTATAACCAATATTATTGTGCTACTTTATTATATATGTAACCAGCTACAGCAGGATACACTGATTGACTATATCATTTTCTTTCATGATATATATATATATATATATATATATATATATATATATAGCATGGATTTTAATTCTTTACATTTTCTTAGTTATTAATTAAAAAGTAACTTAATGTCAATTTTATTGAAAACTCGTTCCCAGTTATAACGTTATTTTGTTTCTTTTTTACTGTTAGTCAATTTGTTTAATTAGTTATCTTTCAAATGTTTTTAAACAACAACAACAATAATAATAATAAAATTTTCTTTTATACTTTATAATAATTTATACTTTGTAGCAATATATTTCACAATGATGACGAACTGTTTACTCCGACATCCAGTGTATGTTCTATGCGTGTTGGTGGCAGTGGGTAGAAGTAGTACCTTTGTTACTCGGCTGCTCTTCTTAATAAGAGGGACGGGAAACACTGGTCTTCACCCATCCCCTATATTTCCACGTGCCATCCCTGTAAACTGATTCAGCAGGCGGCGGGCTGAATCATGTGAAATTACCATCAAAAGGCGCTGCCCTTTTCTGTGCACTGGTAGTACCGGAGAGGTATAATTCTGATAATAAAACCTGTTCATTGTGTGTCCGTGGCAAATATTTACACCAACTCCTTGTTCTCAGCACTTCCAATAAGTGTGGCTGGTTCTACACAAGCGTTCACCACTCTAAACAAATCTTTTGTGTGGATAGTCTGCAGTTCAGTTCTGTGTTCCTTTTTGCTATTCCACCTGAGTAACAAGTCCACTGGCGAGAGAGTTAAGGCGTCGGGGACAGATACAGGGTTAAAAACTGAACTGAAAGACACTCATACGTCGAAAACGACGTGAGAGTCCATCTTATATATGGTATGACGATATATATATTTAATATATCAAAAACAATTTGACAAATATGACAAAGTGAAAAGGTTTTAGTTTGACCTTTTTCGTCCTTTAGAACATCATAGGACTTCATGCGCACAAACGAGAAACGCTAGTAATTTTTCATTTAATTATTTTTATATGCATTGGGTATATAATTGTTGTGACCAAGTAAATGGTTAAAGACATAACAAAACAAGTGTTGCAGTGTCATATATTAAACAGTAAATACAACAGAAGAGTATTACACGACTAGTGAGTGTGTGTCGGTTGACCCAATCTAATTGACTGTTAATATTTAACAGCCCCACCCCGCCACGAGGGATGTATGTGGCACAAGGCCGAGTTTACCGTGAGTTCTCCGGACCCGTTGACTCGGACAAAAATATTCCCTTAGAACACGCATAAACGGGTTCAGGGCCTGTCTACATCCCCGGACGAAACTTTGCCCTTCGGCAAAGCCTCGGACGGGTTCCTCTCTGCTGAAGGCAGAGAGTTCGACAGTTGAACAGTTTGGCACTGTTAATATTTAACAGCCCCCCCCCCACGAGGGATGTATGTGGCAAAAGGCCGAGTTTACCGTGGGTTTTCCGAGCCCATAGGCTCGGCCAAAAATATTCCCTTTTTAACCCGTATAAACGGGTTCAGGGTCTGTCTACCTCCACGGACGAAGCTTTACCCTGCGGCAATGCCTCGTCCGGGTTCCTCTCTGCTCAAGGCAGAGATTTCGACTGTTGAAAAGTTTGGCACTGTTCTCCCTAAGTCTTCTCTCCTACTAATCTTATAGTAGGCAGAAGACTCCAACATAGACTATTTAGGTGGAGGCATCCACAATAATAATCTAGCCAATTTTATTTACGTTTTTTTTTTCTTTTTGTTTCTATCATCTTTGTTATCCCACATTGCGATAACAGAAAATCTGTCAAGAATGGGGAAACGTTGTAAAAAGCTGGACGCAAATATACTGTCGATGAATTAGCAATTAAAGCACTTTCTATACATTTTCCTCTTTTAATTAGTGTAGCATATTTTATATCAAAATTGTGGTCAGTCTCGTTATTATTTAAAATTCCTAACGTGTCTCATTCGTGCACATGACTAGTTGCACCAACATGAACAAACGAATCACGCGAAAACTTTTCCACTTTGTCATATATCTTTCCCCCACAACACACACACACATATACACACACACACACACATATGAGAAACTTTATATTACTAAGTTTGATGAGAAATAAAAATTTACTGAATCAAAGAAATGAAATAGCTATTCTTTGCCGTCATTGTCAAAAATTTTCCTTAAATAATATTAAAAAAAAAAAATGGGAGCTGGTAATATACATATTTATATTTGATATTGTTGTGGATTCCGGGATAAAATCCGGTATCAAATAATAACAAACGCCAAGAATGAATATAGGAAAATAAATATATTAACGTAATAATACAAACTGGTAATACAGGTTAGGAGTTCCAGGAATGCGGGGTTAGTAGACAAATATATATATATATAGTCCTTGGTATCGACGTATCACTGAGTCTAAGTGCTCGAGGCTATGACTCTTGCCGCTACGTTATTCTACTCGACCGACTCGACTCGACTCGACTCAACTACTACTATTGTCCGACTTGACGTTCTGCCGGATATTCACTGATAGTAGTATATGTATACCTTGTGTGAGTCCATTTGTGTAAAAAGGGGAGATCCTTCAACAGATATGAAAAAATAATTTTAAATAATTTAAGTAATTCTATTACATTTACTTGATTTAAAAAGATATATAGTCTATTAGTAATTAAGAGTAAAAATATTTTAAAATTGTAGTTAAATATAAGTAATTCTAACCCAAACACCCCTTTTTAAAAAGTGCGAAAAAAGTTTTTGTCGTTAATATAAAAAAAAAACCCAGACGACATGCGTTTAACGGATGTCAGAATTCGTTGAAAAATACACCCCTACCCTCCCTAAACTGAACCTCTTTTTCGAACGTAACTCATAATTGATACAACAATAGTTAATAAAAATGAACACGCTACCGCCCCTGTCAGAATGATTGGATTTCTCTGTATCCTTGGAAACAGGAAATTATGAATTTATATGTGCGTTTAAAACTCGGTAAATTTAAAAATAAGTTATTCCAAAATTCGCCTGAAAATGAAACAGAACTAATGCCTTTAATTCAATTATATAATTAAATTTGAAGATTTTAGCTTCAGTTTTTGAAACATGGTTATTACTGTGTAGCGAAGATACCATATTTTAAATCAGTTAATTTATAATATTTATGCACTGTAAATTTAAATTTACATTGGGCACTGTTTTGTAAAAATAAAAAATATTAATAAGAACACCGGATTATATATCTTACTGTTCTTTCTTTTTATATACAGGTTCGATCCCTGTCGGTGGACGAATATTTTCTATGAAAATTTGTCGGATATTCAAGCCGGTAAATTTCATTTAATACTGTTTATTATAAACAGAGCATTGACTTAAATATTTGTATCTATAAAAAGAATGTTAAACATAAAAAAGTCTTAAAATAACACACACACAGACATATATATATATATATATATATATATATATATATATATATATATATATATATATATATATATATATATATATATATATATATATGCAGGACTCTCCTGTCGTTTTTCCGACGTATGAGGGTCAAGCAATTGAGTTCCTAGAAACATACATCCAGACACCTGCACATATGATTTGATTATAGGGCCAACCAGATTTTTTGAAGAGTTGAATATAAAGGTCTGGTGCACAATGTGCCAGAATGTCCCCAAACAACCCTCCGCAGGTTTTGAATTCAGAGTTGGCCTTTACCTAGACCAGTTGCCAACCAAGGCTATAGAATCCAGTCTGTCTTGCTATTTACCCATTGCTGGGAGGGGGAGAAGAAAAGGATGCATACATTTCCCCAGGGCATTTGCACGTAAGTGAATGTAATGGATTCGACTGGAATTCGAACTCGGCTCAATCCGAGTCGCTATCCATTACTCCACCTGTTTTATGCATAAGAGTTATATATATATATATATATATATATATATATATATATATATATATATATATATATATATATATATATATATATATATATATATATATATCTGTATTTCAATAAATATATGTGTGTGTGTGTGTGTGTGTGTGTGTGTGTGTGTGTGTGTGTCTGTGTCTGTGTCTGGGTCTGTGTCTGGGTGTGTATAGGGTGATTGTAAACTAATGTTTTATGTATGATGAACTCTGCCGTCTAACTATAATTTTTACAAGTCAGGAGGTTCTATCATACATAAAATAGGGAGTTACTATTCAATCACACTGTCTCTCTCTCTCTCTCTCTCTCTCTCTCTCTCTATATATATATATATATATATATATATATATATATATAATATTATAAATTAATTGATTTAAAATATGGGTTTTTCGCTACACAGTGATAACCATGTTTCAGAAATGAAAGCTAAAGCTTTCGAATTTAATTTTGTTATTAAACCAAAGACATTAGTTCCATTTCCTCGTCAAGCGAATTTACATTTTATATCTTACTGTTCTTTCTTATATATATATATATATATATATATATATATATATATATATATATATATATATATATATATATATATATGATCGACTCTCCCGTCGAATTCGACGTATGAGGGCCAGGCAGATCTGTTCCTAGACACCGACACATGAGATTTGATTATAGTGGGGAAGGCTTTGTGTATATGGGTAAATAGCAGGACAGACTGGGTTCTATAGCCTTGGATGGCAACTGGTCTAGGAGAAGGACAACTCTGAATTCAAAACCCACGGAGGGTCGTTTGGGAACCTTGTGGCACTCAGTGCACCTGGTCCCTGTATATATATATATATATATATATATATATATATATATATATATATATATATATATATGTGTGTGTGTGTGTGTGTGTGTGTGTGTGTGTGTGTGTGTGTGTGTACACTATCAGTCAAATTGTTAATAAACAAGTGAATTCCAAAACGACTACACAACTACATTCTTGACCTAACACTGAAACTCGACCTTTTTACTGCAAATGCAGTCCGTCGATGGGCAACCCACAACAGAGTAAGAGAAGTGGACCAAGAGAAAGAAAGTGTTAATGATGACGGACTTGTAGGATTCAGTTTCAAACGACTCCGCCTCCCTGTGCTGATCGATAAAGATCAGGGCGGCGGTCTTTAATTGCTAATTAGTCAGATCGATAATTTGAAATGTAAATGAAATTCTCATGCCGTTTACCCTTCATCCGAACATTTCCGAGGAACTTAAAAGAGAAAAAAAAACTTGACAATTATAAAACATGTTGAAGAAAATGGTCTGTAACAGTAATAACAAAATATAAGATGTCTTCTTATGGAACAAAGATTAATAAGCATATTTCACAGACTATTATCCCTGTAATCAATTCGACCCTCACCATGTCCCCTATTCCTGTAGCTTTGTAAGAACGCCAATGATGCAAATAATTAGTAGTCTTTCGTGTATCTACAGCTTCATTTAATGGAAGAAACCTATATTAAAATCGTAGTACAACGCATATTAAAATTGTATTAAAACCTATATTAAAATCGTATTAGCACCCATATTAATATCGTATTAAAATCGTATTAAAGCCTATATTAAAGCCGTATTAAACCTATATTAAAATCGTATTAAAAACCATATTAATATCGTATTATAACACATTAAATTCATATTAAAATCGTATTAAAACCGATATTAAAATAGTATTAAAACACATATTAAATTCGTATTAAAACCTATATTAAAATCGTATTAAAACCCATATCAATATCGTATTAAAACCCATATTAAAATCGTATTAAAACCTATATTAACATCGGAGTACAACACATATTAAAATCGTATTAAAACCTGTTGTGGATTCCGGGATGAAATCCGGTATCAAATAATAACAAACGCCAAGAATGAATATAGGAAAATAAATGTATTAACGTAATAATACACACTGGTAATACAGGTTAGTAGTTCCAGGAATGCGGGATTAGTTGACAAATATATATATATAAAGTCTTTGGTATCAACGTATCGCTGTATGACTTCTTACTGAGTCTACGTGCTTGTTACTGTGACTCTTGTGCTACGTTATTCTACTCGACTGACTCAACGTTCTACTACTACTGTTACTGACCGACTCGACTCTATTACTGACTGTCCGACTTGACTGTTCGGGTATCACCGGGTATTCACTGGTAGTAGTATATTTATACCTTGGGTGAGTTCATTTGTGTGAAAAGGAGAGATCCCTCAACAAAACCTATATTAAAATCGTAATAAAACTCATATTAATATCGTATTAAAATCCGTATTAAAATCGTATTAAACACATATTGAAATCGTATTAAAACCTATATTAAAATAGTAGTATAGCCCATATTGAAATTGTATTAAACTTATATTAAAATCGTATTAAAACCTATATTAAAATCGTAGTACAACCCATATTAAAATAGTATTAAAACCTATATCAAAATAGTATTAAAACCCATATTAATATCGTATTAAAACCTATATTAAAATCGTAGTACAACCCATATTAAAATCGTATTAAAACCTATATTAAAATCGTATTAAAACCTATATTAAAATCGTATGACACGCAAGGCCACTTGTGGCTAACAGGTGAATTAGTCTGGCAATCGAGTGAAATTCAAATAATTCTTTGTAATTTTGTTAGGATTAAATGTATTACATGACGGATAATAAATTTTAACATAGAATTAATTTCTGTCTATGTTTCTGAGATGAGATATTGTAATTATTTATTATTAGATACATCGTCTTCAAAGAGAGATTGCCCAGTGGATAAAAGCGTTGGATCCAATGACTTAACCGAAAGAGGTGTGAGTTCAATACCTGGCTACGGCAGTGGTAAACAAAAACTTAGAGATAACTGAAACATCCGTAAGAGGCATGGCACGTGGAACTAGAACAATGTACCGCTGTGGACGAAATAAAGAGTTTAGTTCGAAATTCCAGTCACCTAAGCGCACAACGGCCTAAACGTCGGGAACATAACAATAAAGATGAGGACAACAATCCGAAAAGTGCAAATAGGATTAATTTATTGGTTCTTTTTCTACGGCTTATCAACCTTTTCCGGTTATTTAAAGCCAGAAAATATGTTTCAGATTGTAAGAACATCTTAGAGATAGTAATGATACGGCTTACTAATTAACCCATAGCTGGGGGCACAAGATCCTGAGGGGTATTTGTGCACAAGCGAATATGAATATATAGGAACCTGACTTGGGCACCTCGAGGTGGTGTAATGGTTAGCAAGCTTATCTTGCTAGAACAATTACGACTGAGTAGTGAGTTCGATCCTCACTGGGTGCCCCATACTTTCGGCCTTGTGCCACATCTGAGCTACGCTTGGAAAATCACTATATGAACCTGACTAGAATTCAGCTCTTCTATTAACAATTTCCCAAGCGGTCACCCAGATAGATATTGACCGAATTCGATGTTGCTTAACTTCGGTGATCGTACCAGAACTGGTGTTTCAACAGGATATAGCCGTAAGCTTTCATTTGTGAGCGACACTTACTATTGGTAGGTTATGTGAGACTATAATTACAGTGTCCGTTTTTGACTATTTGGATTTATTATTTGCTCCATTACTATAGTCTGTGTGGGTGTATTGGGCCGTTACCATACTTCCTCAGAAGTCAGAGTTCACAACCCTCCCCCATAATTAATTACAAAATCCTTAATCTTTTTCATAGCTGTATAGTATGCATTCCCCCAGTACTACATACGCTTTTGAAATCAACGTTGTTCTTCCCTCAGATTGGTTGGCTTACGGCCATACCACGTGGAAACGCCAGTTCTCTACGGATCACTGAAGAGAAGCAACTTTGAGCCATATCAGTACCTAGATGGGTGACGGCTTTCGAATACAAGCTGTATGCTCGGATGTACGGGTGGTGTAATGGATGAAGGATGGCAATTGGAAATCTGAGTGAGGAGTTCGGATTTCAGTCGGGTTCGTTATATTCACTTACGTCCAAATTGTGAAAAATATGAATTCACTTCTACTTCCTCCAGCTATGGGTTAAATAGTAGAACTAGTATCAGCAAATCACTATTATCTCCCAAAAAGTCTTAAAATCCTAAAATGTTTTCTGTCTACAAATAACCTGCAATCACACTGGTTTCCGACGAAGTGTCCTGTCTACTGGTTCGGCCTATCGCTTGGAAAAAGGGGGGGGTTCATATTTCTTCCAAGGGTATTTGTGCAAATGGGAATATAAGGAATTCATGTTAATTCGAACTCGGGTTGCTGATTTCTCTTTTAGAGATGCCAACGAGTGCACACTGCAATTAATTGCTCATCCGTGTTGAACTATTTGAGCATTGCATTGTTTATTTTGGTGTGCTTGTTCTACTGATTCTATAATTTCCACCGTCCTGGGTATGACGAATAACTACATCCGAGTCCTGGGTAAGACGATAGACTACGTCCAACAGCAAGGTATCTGATCAGGAGGTTTTGAGGAGCGTGGAACCACCTCGTAATTGCTGGTGTTCCAGGGTGGTAGCACCTGTTAGGGTCCCAGCTATGGGCAAATAGTTGCCCCCACAACCTGACTCAAAATACTATGAAAGTATAAAAATAGATTTTAATAACAGAAATACATTTTTTTTAAATTTTAAAATTAGTATCAGCAATAAATATTTGAAAAAAGAAAATATGACCAGAAATAACATCTTGTCTGCATTAAATAACCCATTGAAGTTAATATGCCACAAAACAAAACTAACCAAACAATACATTTTTCTTTTGAACCATTGATCTTTTTCCAGCTATTTCTAATTGTCTCTTTGAATCATTTTCTGTATACAGTAGAATCCCAGACAACCGGACTAAGAAGGAATTCCGGATATGAGGAATTGGTTACAAAGTCCGCATATGAGGGATTCCGGATATGAGGGATCCGGATTTGAAGGTTTCCGGATATAAGGGATTCCGGATATGATGAATCGGTTACAAAGTCCGGATATGAGAGGTTATATTTAGATTAAAATAAAAGAACTGAAATCAGGTTTAACATTTATTTTCAATGTTTTATAGTAAACAAAATAAGCTAATGGCGAATAAAATATAACGGAGTTGATTTTAAGGAAAAAGAAATAAATTATATAATGTTAATGAAAATTCATTAAATTAAGTATGCCACGTATGCAAAACAAATAATGTAACGAGGATTTTTTAATCGCTGTTGCATGATGATTCTTTCTCTTCTAATGTCATTCTCAACGTTTTCCGCATTTTGTTTTGCTTTTGTTCTTGAAATTTTTAAACGAAAGACACTTTATAACTCTGCGTTCGTTATTGCAATCGTCATAGCTGTATGCTGGCTTTCTTTCCATAAAACTGGCAACCTTTTCAAATTTAGTCCAGATTTCATCACAATGAAGCATCTCCTCGTTATCTTGTTGCAGATGTGTGTCGTTGTCATCCTTTCCTCTTATTCCCATCATCTTTTGCACCAATACAAGCCATTAGGGTGAAATAAGCAATTATCCAAAGTACATTTTATGAAAAACAGAAATTTCAAATCAGTTACACATCACACAAATAGTTCAAATATACACATCAAAATCATGTCCGGATAAGCGGGATTCCGGATATGAGGCATTCCGGATATGAGGGATTCCGGATATGAGGGATTCCGGATATGAGGGATTCCGGATATGAGGGATTCTACTGTATTGTCTATTTTTTCTGAGACAATTGCTTCATTATTAATGTATTGTCAATATAGTATGAATATCTCTGTATGTTTGTGATTTCCACCCAGTTTTACTAAAATTAAATTTCTCTTTCGTGGTCGCCTTCAGATTTATCGTCACATTCTAGTTAACCACTTACGCATTCCAAAATCTCGCTTTATCTGGGAGAAAAACCAGAAATCTCCTCCAGCGAAATCTGACCTGAATGATGAAGAGTGGACATTCCTTTTTTTTGGGTCGTATTTTTCTTTTCTTTTCTTTTTTTTTTTTCGTTTTTAGTCGCCATGCACATTTACATCGTCGGACTTTGATCTGATGAGAAATCAGAATAAAGTCGTTTAAATGTCTCGTTATTATTGTTTTATTTTTTTTATTTCGGTATTGCCAGCAGCAGATAACAAAATAGCGCCTTTCTGTCCACATAAACCAAGAAAAATACCAAAGTATGACGGCCAAGCCCTTAAAAATAAAAAGCTAAATTTAGAATTCAGTAATAAATTACTGAGTCCAAATTGATGTCAACAATTCTGGATCAAAAGAGGAATCAAATAATGTTATCATATTTTCATTAGCCGAAGTACGTGAGACCATTCCAAGAATACCTATAAGGAAAATGGTATACCCATGGAATGACAATGCTGAATTGAAAAAAATGTCATAAGAAAGACACAAAAAGAAGAGGAAAAGTGAAGGGGAAAATACCGAACAATTAACAAAGAAAATAAAACAAACAGTTAATTCTTTGAGAAACAAGTATCTCTGGAAAATTGGGAAGAAAACATTAATTAAGCCAAGCAGCATAAGAAATGTCTTAAAATGTGAAAATCACAATAATATCATAGAATCAAAACCACTGCAGAAGAAATGTCCTGGTCTCAAAAAACACTTTGAATCACATTTCAACCCTGATCACACAAAACTTAAGCCCGCAGAAATAAAACATATGCAGTGCTGTTCTATAAAAGTGACTCACCTGATTTTTTTTTTACTTAAAATTTTTTTCGCCTATTGTTTTTGGGGTTAAACTAATTTTTAATCTTACTAATATAAAGACCCCTTCCCGACCACCTAGTAAAAAAAAAGTTTACTCACCCTAAGGTATTCTATTGATAATTATAATTTTGGAGATAAATGAGATTTAGGGAAAAACTCTGTCCAAAAAAAGTGACTCACTTATTTCTTGCAACTAGTAATCAATAGAAACATAACCGAACAGTTTTAAATAAAGAATAATAGAGGTATAATTTATTTATAATAGATAATATAGTTCGAAATATTTAATAATCTATGGGTCCTCCTTTATTTTGAATAAACTTTTCAACCCTTGTTCGCATTGACTTCATCAGGTTCAAGCAAATCTCATCCCCAAGCATTGAAGTCCATTCGGATATGAAATTCACAATCAAATCCTCTTTGTTGCTCAACTGCTTTTTCGAGAGCCTGTACTTTATAATGCTCTATAAGTTTTCTATGGAGTTGAGGTCAGGAGATTGGGGCGGCCATGTCATAACACTCTCCTGCTTCTCATCAAAGTATTCCTTCATCAATTTTGATTCGTGGCAGGGAGCATTATCCTGCATAAAAAATGAGCTTGGTGGGATCGATTTGCACCTTTTCAGCAGAAGGGAGCAGACAAGACTAAAATTCTCTTGTACTGCTCGCTCCTGGGGGTCTTTTCAATAGATTTTAAGAAACCAGTTCCATGAAAAGAAAAGCATCCCCAGAACATTATACTGAACGGATGCTTGACAGTACTTACTGCTAAATTCAAAGAGCTTTCAAAGCTTCTTCTTCGGATTTTAGATCGCTTATCATTTGAATTTAGCTCAACTTTCGTTTCCTCGGAGAAGAGAATATTTAGTAAAAAAAAAAATTTGGTGAGTCACTTTTATCGAACAGCACTGTACATGCAATCATTGCAAAGTCCGTCTCTAAACATAAACAATAATGAACCTCGTGATGAGGAGATTAAGAAAACTCTCAAAAAACTAAGGAATAATAATGAATTACTTGACATTGAGGCTGGAACTTTGAAAATAACTTACTTTCTCCCAGAATTCAATACCACGTTTTTCTATTTTATGAATAAAGTCTGGAATCAGAAATTCATCCCCAAAACGTGGGGTCTATCACGCTTTTATGCGTTATGGAAACGATAGTCCTCATGACACTCGCACATACAGAGGTATCTCAGTTGGATACGTTATGGTTAAATTATTAATGAACATTATATTACCTAAGCTCTCACGGTCTCATGAAAGTCAGTTCCTCACAAACAAGTTTGGTTTTCGTTTGGTGTATATGTCATCAAATAACTCCAAGAAATTGTTTACCTCTCTAATAGGAGACTGTATACCTGACTTGTCGACGTCAGAGCAACATGTAACCACATCAATAGATACATCCTCTTCTCATCCATTAAAAAGCACCTTCCAAGTTCCGAATCCACTGATTTAAAGAGGAACTGTATCAATCTATAAAATCTGTATGGCGAGGACCCCTATACAGCAACATTTTAAACCTCATTGGGAGTACGTCAAGGAGAAAAAGAGAGTCCTAATTTATTTAATCTCTTCCTAGACTATGCCCTACGCATTTACAAACACAGATGTGAGGAGATGGGCACTGACCATTTAAGCAGTCCATACCACATTCCAAACGAATCCACTAGAAGACAACGAACCTGCCATCTTTCCATCCCAAGGCCAATGTACTGATGTTTATGGAGGTTATACTCAAGACGTAAATGTTCATAGTTGAGATCAAAATGATCTTGAAGAGAAAAGCAACACCATCTACGAAGATAAACTTTTCAAAAAACAGAAACGATGATCTAGGATTTTGGTCGATGAATACCAAATGTTTCCTTATGGGGAAAAGACTAATATTTCCATTGCATTTAAAGATAATGAGAACAGATACTACACGTTGATCCCAGCCCGATGGCCAGGAAGTAAAGAAATACGTAACTAGAATACTGCGTCGATGAATACCAAATGTATTGGGCTGAATACCAAATGTTTCTTTATAGGGAAACTGCTAATATACCTTTTACAAGACCATTCTAAGTTAATATATATTTTGGTACAATCTCTTTTTATTCTTAATAAAAACGTACGAATGAAAGGAATGATAGCACATGCCCTGGATCCATTATAAACATTTCAAATATCTCAGAGTATGGATCAGTTATAACAAATTTAATATAGGAGGAAGGAAATTGAACATAGAATAGGCGGCGCCAGATCTAGTTTCAACCAACACCGCAAATTGCTTCAGACTTAAAACATCAACTAGAAAAGTCGAGACATGTTCTTAAATAACATCGTCAGATCGACTTTCATAGATGCGATGTATGGAATCCAAATTTCGTTCTGAAGAATCTAAACTATCATCGAATTACAACTGTTTTCTAACATCAATGCTAAAATGGCTTTAAAGCCTGAGGGTGCTGGAGGAGACGGTCATTCTCCGAACGCCGTGAACTGTCGCTACAGAGTCACAAACAAAGAACTATTCCAAATAGTATCACTTCAGGACTGCCAA
>OZ038501.1:19608179-19638179 GCA_964036315.1 Acanthosepion esculentum | reverse complement strand
GCAATACATTTTTGAAAAAATTATTACAAGCAATAAAACTCTTGTCGGCATTAAATAACCCATTGAGGTTGATATACCGTAAAAGAAACCAAACCAAACCATACAATTTTTAAAAAAAATATTAATACCGGCTATACATTTTTAAAGAAAAAATATTACCAGTAATAGATTTTTGAAGGAAAAAATATTGCTAGCAATACATTTTTGAAAAAATTATTACAAGCAATAAAACTCTTGTCGGCATTAAATAACCCACTGAGGTTGATATACCGTAAAAGAAACCAAACCAAACCATACAATTTTGAAAAAAAATATTAATACCGGCTATACATTTTTAAAGAAAAAATATTACCAGTAATAGATTTTTGAAGGAAAAAATATTGCTAGCAATACATTTTTGAAAAAATTATTACAAGCAATAAAACTCTTGTCGGCATTAAATAACCCACTGAGGTTGATATACCGTAAAAAAAAACCAAACCAAACCATACAATTTTGAAAAAAAATATTAATACCGGCTATACATTTTTAAAGAAAAATATTACCAGTAATAGATTTTTGAAGGAAAAAATATTGCTAGCAATACATTTTTGAAAAAATTATTACAAGCAATAAAACTCTTGTCGGCATTAAATAACCCATTGAGGTTGATATACCGTAAAAGAAACCAAACCAAACCATACAATTTTGAAAAAAAATATTAATACCGGCTATACATTTTTAAAGAAAAAATATTACCAGTAATAGATTTTTGAAGGAAAAAATATTGCTAGCAATACATTTTTGAAAAAATTATTACAAGCAATAAAACTCTTGTCGGCATTAAATAACCCACTGAGGTTGATATACCGTAAAAGAAACCAAACCAAACCATACAATTTTGAAAAAAAATATTAATACCGGCTATACATTTTTAAAGAAAAAATATTACCAGTAATAGATTTTTGAAGGAAAAAATATTGCTAGCAATACATTTTTGAAAAAATTATTACAAGCAATAAAACTCTTGTCGGCATTAAATAACCCATTGAGGTTGATATACCGTAAAAGAAACCAAACCAAACCATACAATTTTGAAAAAAAATATTAATACCGGCTATACATTTTTAAAGAAAAAATATTACCAGTAATAGATTTTTGAAGGAAAAAATATTGCTAGCAATACATTTTTGAAAAAATTATTACAAGCAATAAAACTCTTGTCGGCATTAAATAACCCACTGAGGTTGATATACCGTAAAAGAAACCAAACCAAACCATACAATTTTGAAAAAAAATATTAATACCGGCTATACATTTTTAAAGAAAAAATATTACCAGTAATAGATTTTTGAAGGAAAAAATATTGCTAGCAATACATTTTTGAAAAAATTATTACAAGCAATAAAACTCTTGTCGGCATTAAATAACCCACTGAGGTTGATATACCGTAAAAGAAACCAAACCAAACCATACAATTTTGAAAAAAAATATTAATACCGGCTATACATTTTTAAAGAAAAAATATTACCAGTAATAGATTTTTGAAGGAAAAAATATTGCTAGCAATACATTTTTGAAAAAATTATTACAAGCAATAAAACTCTTGTCGGCATTAAATAACCCACTGAGGTTGATATACCGTAAAAGAAACCAAACCAAACCATACAATTTTGAAAAAAAATATTAATACCGGCTATACATTTTTAAAGAAAAAATATTACCAGTAATAGATTTTTGAAGGAAAAAATATTGCTAGCAATACATTTTTGAAAAAATTATTACAAGCAATAAAACTCTTGTCGGCATTAAATAACCCATTGAGGTTGATATACCGTAAAAGAAACCAAACCAAACCATACAATTTTGAAAAAAAATATTAATACCGGCTATACATTTTTAAAGAAAAAATATTACCAGTAATAGATTTTTGAAGGAAAAATTATTGCTAGCAATACATTTTTGAAAAAATTATTACAAGCAATAAAACTCTTGTCGGCATTAAATAACCCATTGAGGTTGATATACCGTAAAAGAAACCAAACCAAACCATACAATTTTTAAAAAAAATATTAATACCGGCTATACATTTTTAAAGAAAAAATATTACCAGTAATAGATTTTTGAAGGAAAAAATATTGCTAGCAATACATTTTTGAAAAAATTATTACAAGCAATAAAACTCTTGTCGGCATTAAATAACCCACTGAGGTTGATATACCGTAAAAGAAACCAAACCAAACCATACAATTTTGAAAAAAAATATTAATACCGGCTATACATTTTTAAAGAAAAAATATTACCAGTAATAGATTTTTGAAGGAAAAAATATTGCTAGCAATACATTTTTGAAAAAATTATTACAAGCAATAAAACTCTTGTCGGCATTAAATAACCCACTGAGGTTGATATACCGTAAAAAAAAACCAAACCAAACCATACAATTTTGAAAAAAAATATTAATACCGGCTATACATTTTTAAAGAAAAAATATTACCAGTAATAGATTTTTGAAGGAAAAAATATTGCTAGCAATACATTTTTGAAAAAATTATTACAAGCAATAAAACTCTTGTCGGCATTAAATAACCCATTGAGGTTGATATACCGTAAAAGAAACCAAACCAAACCATACAATTTTGAAAAAAAATATTAATACCGGCTATACATTTTTAAAGAAAAAATATTACCAGTAATAGATTTTTGAAGGAAAAAATATTGCTAGCAATACATTTTTGAAAAAATTATTACAAGCAATAAAACTCTTGTCGGCATTAAATAACCCACTGAGGTTGATATACCGTAAAAGAAACCAAACCAAACCATACAATTTTGAAAAAAAATATTAATACCGGCTATACATTTTTAAAGAAAAAATATTACCAGTAATAGATTTTTGAAGGAAAAAATATTGCTAGCAATACATTTTTGAAAAAATTATTACAAGCAATAAAACTCTTGTCGGCATTAAATAACCCATTGAGGTTGATATACCGTAAAAGAAACCAAACCAAACCATACAATTTTGAAAAAAAATATTAATACCGGCTATACATTTTTAAAGAAAAAATATTACCAGTAATAGATTTTTGAAGGAAAAAATATTGCTAGCAATACATTTTTGAAAAAATTATTACAAGCAATAAAACTCTTGTCGGCATTAAATAACCCACTGAGGTTGATATACCGTAAAAGAAACCAAACCAAACCATACAATTTTGAAAAAAAATATTAATACCGGCTATACATTTTTAAAGAAAAAATATTACCAGTAATAGATTTTTGAAGGAAAAAATATTGCTAGCAATACATTTTTGAAAAAATTATTACAAGCAATAAAACTCTTGTCGGCATTAAATAACCCACTGAGGTTGATATACCGTAAAAGAAACCAAACCAAACCATACAATTTTGAAAAAAAATATTAATACCGGCTATACATTTTTAAAGAAAAAATATTACCAGTAATAGATTTTTGAAGGAAAAAATATTGCTAGCAATACATTTTTGAAAAAATTATTACAAGCAATAAAACTCTTGTCGGCATTAAATAACCCACTGAGGTTGATATACCGTAAAAGAAACCAAACCAAACCATACAATTTTGAAAAAAAATATTAATACCGGCTATACATTTTTAAAGAAAAAATATTACCAGTAATAGATTTTTGAAGGAAAAAATATTGCTAGCAATACATTTTTGAAAAAATTATTACAAGCAATAAAACTCTTGTCGGCATTAAATAACCCATTGAGGTTGATATACCGTAAAAGAAACCAAACCAAACCATACAATTTTGAAAAAAAATATTAATACCGGCTATACATTTTTAAAGAAAAAATATTACCAGTAATAGATTTTTGAAGGAAAAAATATTGCTAGCAATACATTTTTGAAAAAATTATTACAAGCAATAAAACTCTTGTCGGCATTAAATAACCCACTGAGGTTGATATACCGTAAAAGAAACCAAACCAAACCATACAATTTTGAAAAAAAATATTAATACCGGCTATACATTTTTAAAGAAAAAATATTACCAGTAATAGATTTTTGAAGGAAAAAATATTGCTAGCAATACATTTTTGAAAAAATTATTACAAGCAATAAAACTCTTGTCGGCATTAAATAACCCACTGAGGTTGATATACCGTAAAAGAAACCAAACCAAACCATACAATTTTGAAAAAAAATATTAATACCGGCTATACATTTTTAAAGAAAAAATATTACCAGTAATAGATTTTTGAAGGAAAAAATATTGCTAGCAATACATTTTTGAAAAAATTATTACAAGCAATAAAACTCTTGTCGGCATTAAATAACCCATTGAGGTTGATATACCGTAAAAGAAACCAAACCAAACCATACAATTTTGAAAAAAAATATTAATACCGGCTATACATTTTTAAAGAAAAAATATTACCAGTAATAGATTTTTGAAGGAAAAAATATTGCTAGCAATACATTTTTGAAAAAATTATTACAAGCAATAAAACTCTTGTCGGCATTAAATAACCCACTGAGGTTGATATACCGTAAAAGAAACCAAACCAAACCATACAATTTTGAAAAAAAATATTAATACCGGCTATACATTTTTAAAGAAAAAATATTACCAGTAATAGATTTTTGAAGGAAAAAATATTGCTAGCAATACATTTTTGAAAAAATTATTACAAGCAATAAAACTCTTGTCGGCATTAAATAACCCATTGAGGTTGATATACCGTAAAAGAAACCAAACCAAACCATACAATTTTGAAAAAAAATATTAATACCGGCTATACATTTTTAAAGAAAAAATATTACCAGTAATAGATTTTTGAAGGAAAAAATATTGCTAGCAATACATTTTTGAAAAAATTATTACAAGCAATAAAACTCTTGTCGGCATTAAATAACCCATTGAGGTTGATATACCGTAAAAGAAACCAAACCAAACCATACAATTTTGAAAAAAAATATTAATACCGGCTATACATTTTTAAAGAAAAAATATTACCAGTAATAGATTTTTGAAGGAAAAAATATTGCTAGCAATACATTTTTGAAAAAATTATTACAAGCAATAAAACTCTTGTCGGCATTAAATAACCCATTGAGGTTGATATACCGTAAAAGAAACCAAACCAAACCATACAATTTTGAAAAAAAATATTAATACCGGCTATACATTTTTAAAGAAAAAATATTACCAGTAATAGATTTTTGAAGGAAAAAATATTGCTAGCAATACATTTTTGAAAAAATTATTACAAGCAATAAAACTCTTGTCGGCATTAAATAACCCACTGAGGTTGATATACCGTAAAAGAAACCAAACCAAACCATACAATTTTGAAAAAAAATATTAATACCGGCTATACATTTTTAAAGAAAAAATATTACCAGTAATAGATTTTTGAAGGAAAAAATATTGCTAGCAATACATTTTTGAAAAAATTATTACAAGCAATAAAACTCTTGTCGGCATTAAATAACCCATTGAGGTTGATATACCGTAAAAGAAACCAAACCAAACCATACAATTTTGAAAAAAAATATTAATACCGGCTATACATTTTTAAAGAAAAAATATTACCAGTAATAGATTTTTGAAGGAAAAAATATTGCTAGCAATACATTTTTGAAAAAATTATTACAAGCAATAAAACTCTTGTCGGCATTAAATAACCCACTGAGGTTGATATACCGTAAAAGAAACCAAACCAAACCATACAATTTTGAAAAAAAATATTAATACCGGCTATACATTTTTAAAGAAAAAATATTACCAGTAATAGATTTTTGAAGGAAAAAATATTGCTAGCAATACATTTTTGAAAAAATTATTACAAGCAATAAAACTCTTGTCGGCATTAAATAACCCATTGAGGTTGATATACCGTAAAAGAAACCAAACCAAACCATACAATTTTGAAAAAAAATATTAATACCGGCTATACATTTTTAAAGAAAAAATATTACCAGTAATAGATTTTTGAAGGAAAAAATATTGCTAGCAATACATTTTTGAAAAAATTATTACAAGCAATAAAACTCTTGTCGGCATTAAATAACCCACTGAGGTTGATATACCGTAAAAGAAAACAAAGCAAACCAAACCAGCAATAAAAATCTTGTCGGCATTAAATAACCCATTGAGGTTGATATGCCGTAAAACAAAACAAAGTAAACCAAACCAGCAATAAAAATCTTGTCGGCGTTAAATAACCCATTGAGGTTGATATGCCGTAAAACAAAACAAAGCAATCCAAACCACCAATAAAAATCTTGTCGGCATTAAATAACCCATTGAGGTTGATATGCCGTAAAACAAAACAAAGCAAACCAAACCAGCAATAAAAATCTTGTCGGCATTAAATAACCCATTGAGGTTGATATGCCGTAAAACAAAACAAACCAAACCAAACCAGCAATAAAAATCTTGTCGGCATTAAATAACCCATTGAGGTTGATATGCCGTAAAACAAAACAAAGCAAACCAAACCAGCAATAAAAATCTTGTCGGCATTAAATAACCCATTGAGGTTGACATGCCGTAAAACAAAAGAAAGCAAACCAAAGCAGCAATAAAAATCTTGTCGGCATTAAATAACCCATTGAGGTTGATATGCCGTAAAACAAAAGAAAGCAAACCAAAGAGCAATAAAAATCTTGTCGGCATTAAATAACCCATTGAGGTTGATATACCGTAAAACAAAAGAAAGCAAACCAAAGAGCAATAAAAATCTTGTCGGCATTAAATAACCCATTGAGGTTGATCTACCGTAAAACAAAAGAAAGCAAACCAAAGAGCAATAAAAATCTTGTCGGCATTAAATAACCCATTGAGGTTGATATGCCGTAAAACAAAACAAAGCAAACCAAACCAGCAATAAAAATCTTGTCGGCATTAAATAACCCATTGAGGTTGATATGCCGTAAAACAAAAGAAAGCAAACCAAAGCAGCAATAAAAATCTTGTCGGCATTAAATAACCCATTGAGGTTGATATACCGTAAAACAAAAGAAAGCAAACCAAAGAGCAATAAAAATCTTGTCGGCATTAAATAACCCATTGAGGTTGATATACCGTAAAACAAAAGAAAGCAAACCAAAGAGCAATAAAAATCTTGTCGGCATTAAATAACCCATTGAGGTTGATATGCCGTAAACAAAACAAAGCAAACCAAACCAGCAATAAAAATCTTTTCGGCATTAAATAACCCATTGAGGTTGATATGCTGTAAAACAAAAGAAAGCAAACCAAAGCAGCAATAAAAATCTTGTCGGCATTAAATAACCCATTGAGGTTGATATACCGTAAAACAAAAGAAAGCAAACCAAAGAGCAATAAAAATCTTGTCGGCATTAAATAACCCATTGAGGTTGATATACCGTAAAACAAAAGAAAGCAAACCAAAGAGCAATAAAAATCTTGTCGGCATTAAATAACCCATTGAGGTTGATATGCCGTAAAACAAAACAAAGCAAACCAAACCAGCAATAAAAATCTTGTCGGCATTAAATAACCCATTGAGATTGATATGCCGTAAAACAAAACAAAGCAAACCAAACCAGCAATAAAAATCTTGTCGGCATTAAATAACCCATTGAGGTTGATATACCGTAAAACAAAACAAAGCAAACCAAACCAGCAATAAAAATCTTGTCGGCATTAAATAACCCATTGAGGTTGATATGCCGTAAAACAAAACAAAGCAAACCAAAGCAGCAATAAAGATCTTGCCGGCATTAAATAACCCATTGAGGTTGATATACCGTAAAACAAAATAAAGCAATGCAGACCAAACTACTCAGGACCAATGCTAACTAAAATTTACAAATATCAAGTTCTGAAAAATCATGTTAGCCCAAATGCAGTTTCTCTGATAAATATCCAGAAACAATTGACTATTTTGTGTCAGGTTACATACTGTTAGCATTAAATGGATATGAAACACGGCATGATAGAGTTGGCCAATATCTGCATTGGAAAATATGCAACTTGTACTGGAATCAATCTACAAAAAACTGGTGTGAACATTACCCACCAGATCCGGTTACGGAGATAGGATTTGAAACAATTTTCTGGGACTTTACAATACACACAGACAAATCCATGAAGGCTAATGGCCTAGACATCGTGATCAGAGACCACATAAACTGAATGTGCTTTCTTATTGGCATGTTAGTCCCCGTTGATTGTAATGTATCTTTGAAGATCTTCAAAAACCTATGAAAGTACGGTGATCATGAAATGGAAATCTAAAAAAAATGTGGCACATAGGGACATCAATAATTCCAGTTGCAGTTGTAGTCTTCGGATTGAGTGGAAAATAGTTCTCATAGACTCATTGAAGGAATTCCTGGCAGCCCATGCCTTAAAGAAATACAAAACATGTACTCACAAGTATAGCTCACACATTACGAAGGGAGAAATCTACGTAAGATTCGTGGTGATCTTAGTTTTTATGGTGTTTCTTTTTTTTTACAAACATTCTCAGTGGAAAATGTCATGATGCCATTTCTGAAATTAGGTCCCTGGTTTTTGACCTGGAAGGAAATGAGTATAGAAAAGTGTCATGGGATCTTACCTGTAACGACACAATGAACTCTTCCGTACACTATAAAGACCGCGCCTCTCAAGAGAGACGTATAGAAAAACGGAAATGGAACGAGTCGAGACATAGCTAAACCAGACAGACAGTCATACTAACACCTTCAACTTGTATTATTATTCTGTTTAATATATCTTTGTTATTCCTACTCTTGTGTTCGTGTTGTTCTTCCTTTGTCCTAACCTGGACCATCACAGTGGTGCGAGGATATTGGACCAGAACAAAAAGAAAACAAAGGATATAATGAAATAAAATAATAATATTAATAATATTCGACATGACCTCTAAAAAGAGAACGACGAAGTCAAGAAAACATCGAGCAGAAGAAGAGAAGATAAAATTACGAGAAAAATAAAAAATTAAAAAAATTGAAATAAATTAAAAAAGAAGAAAGTAGTAGTAGGAGGAGGAAAAGAAGAAGAAGAAGAAGAAGAAGAAGAAGAAGAAGAAGAAAATAATAATAATAATATAAAGAAGAAGGACAATTGCTAATAACTGTAAAGAAAGAAATAGAAGGATTCTAGAAAACCTTGAGAAGCGGAGATTAATAGAAAAAAAGGGAAAAAGTAAAGAGAGAAAAATGGGAAAAAAAGCAGAACCAAAGAAGAAGAGAAAAATGGCGTAAAAAGAAGAAGAAAAGAAAAAAGTAGTAGTAATAGAAGAAGAAGAAGAAGAAGAAGAAGAAGAAGAAGAAGAAGAAGAAGTATGATCATTGTTAATAAATGTAAAGAAAGAGAAAGAAGAAATCAAGAAATCGTTGAGAAGAATCGGAGATTAAGAGAAATGAACAGGAAAAAAAGAAACAAAATTGAATAAATTAGAAGAAGAAGAAGAAAAAATACCGTAAAAAAAGAAAGAAAATGGAAAAAATTAGAAAGAAGAAGAAGAAGAAGAAAGAAGAAGAAAAAGAAGAAAAAGAAGAGTCGGAGAAAAATACCGTAAAAAAAGAAAGAAAATGGAAAAAATTAGAAAGAAGAAGAAGAAGAAAAAAGAAGTAGAAGAAGAAAAAGAAGAAGAAGAAGAGTAGGAGAAAAATACCGTAAAAAAAGAAAGAAAATGGAAAAAATTAGAAAGAAGAAGAAGAAAAAGAAGTAGAAGAAGAAAAAGAAGAAGAAGAAGAGTAGGAGAAAAATACCGTAAAAAAAGAAAGAAAATGGAAAAAATTAGAAAGAAGAAGAAGAAGAAGAAAAAAGAAGAAGAAAAAGAAGAAAAAGAAGAGTCGGAGAAAAATACCGTAAAAAAAGAAAAAAATGGTAAAAATTTAGATCATCTATGCTATAAATGACCTTTTACATATATACGTATGTCCTTTATGGAAATCAAATGTTCTGGACCAATCTTGATGAAACTTTCACAAGAGGATAGGTATGGACCTTGATTAGATTTTCGGCTATTAATATATGGGGAAACGGATAGGGTGTGTTCCCTATGAGTTAAAAATGGGTTTTATATGTTGTAATTTTTATTCACGCTGAGATTTGAAAAGTTTCATTAAAAGACTTCTAGAGAACCCAATAGCATAATCATTGCACACCTTTTCTTTTAGAAAGGGGCAATGGTGCACCTCCTAGGAGCCAAAATGGGGGTTTTATGTAGTAAAAGATTTTCACATTGGCTTATTTTGAAAAGTCTGAAATTTGAGAAGAATCAAAAAGGATTTGAAATAGAGAAATAAGATGCCGCAAAATGCATAGAATAAATTCTGTAATTGTCAACAAGTTCAAACTCGCATCTGATCTGACCTGTATATTGCACAATATTGTGCAATACTTTGATAATATATGTACATATATATATATATATATATATATATATATATATATATATATATATATATATATATATATATATATATAATAGGCAGGATGTGTGTATGTGTGTGTGTGTGTGTGTAACGAATGCACGGCCGCAATTTTCGACGGATTTGCACCAAAATTTACATGCACATGCTCCAAGTTAGCGAAAGGCCAAGACCGACTTTGCATTTCCCAACTCCCATCGATAGTGGAAATAATCGATTTTTTCATGCTTCTACGGCAGTTTTCATGCTTCTGCAGCAGTTTTCATGTAGTCTGCGGCCATTTTCTACTGGCCAGAATGAGAGCCTATAGCTGGCTGCCACGAATAGGCAGGAAGATTATATTGGCGAGCGTGAGTGCCAACAGTTGACTGACACGAATGTTAACTAGCATGCAAAAAATCAATAGCTGCATTCGTCACAAGTGGGAAAAATTATCTCATTCCCTTGCTTAAACTCAACGTTGGTTCTGATTCCGCAGAACCTGTTTGGGTATGAAAAATATTTGTTGGTAACATACTTTTTTCATTCGGTTTTTCCAGTTACGAGTCCTTTTTTTTTTAAAGCTGATCGTTTTGTGTTCATCTTTGTAATAAATATGGCGACAAAGTTGAAGACAATAGTCCGAATAATGTAAATAGTGTACATAATACCTCATCTCAGAAATATAGACAGATACTGAAAGGCCGAAACGTTGTAATAAATATGGCGACAAAGATGAGGACAATAGTCCGAATAATGTAAATAGTGTACATAATACCTCATCTCAAAAATATAGAGAAATACTGAAAGGCCGAAACGTTGTAATAAATATGGCGACAAAGATGTGGACAATAGTCCGAATAATGTAAATATTGTACATAATACCTCATTTCAGAAATATAGACAGATACTGAAAAGCCGAATCTTTGTAATAAATATGGCGACAAAGATGAAGACAATAGTCCGAATAATGTAAATAGTGTACATAATACCTCATCTCAGAAATATAGAGAAATACTGAAAGGCCGAATCTTTGTAATAAATATGGCGACAAAGATGAAGACAATAGTCCGAATAATGTAAATAGTGTACATAATACCTCATCTCAGAAATATAGAGAAATACTGAAAGGCCGAATCTTTGTAATAAATATGGCGACAAAGATGAAGACAATAGTCCGAATAATGTAAATAGTGTATATAATACCTCATCTCAGAAATATAGACAGGCACTATGAAGAATAAGAGAGCTTTTGAAAATTTGTTTAGAACACTAAAGAACATTAGGAAAAATGATTGCTTGATGGTTGGAATACCTCTTCTTCTCTCTGGTGACTTTACGCAAATCCGCCCTGTCAATCCAAAAGGGACTAGAACTGATAATATACGAGATTCATTGAAGTCATCTATATTATAGAGACATGTACAGATCCTAAAACTGGCAACTACTATTAGAGCATACCTGTATGGAGATATCAAATCAATTTGCTGAAAACTTGGAAGTAAGGAGAGTCCCAATTGTCAGTGAAAGTTTCTTTGATCCATCTCACATATATACTTCGGTACTTTGGAGTTAATCACCAGTCTTTCCAAATATCAATAGTCGTTGTCCAAATCGTAAATGGTTGGTTGAGAAAGGCATTCTAGCACCAAAAGGTATCACAAGCAATTCAATTAATGTTGAACTTTTGAAAATGATCCCTGGAAAATGTTACTTCTACAAATCTGTTGATAGTGCAATTAACAGGTTAGATGCAGTCAATTATCGAACAGAATTCCTTAACTCTCATGAGTTATCTGGATGACCACCACATGCACTAGATCTGAAAATTGGCTCTCCAATAATGCTACTACGAATTCCTCCAAAACTCTGCAACGCCACAAGTCTTATAAGGAATAAGAATGTTACCTCGTTATTGAAACAAAAG
Organism: Acanthosepion esculentum; assembly: GCA_964036315.1. Taxonomy (NCBI): domain Eukaryota; kingdom Metazoa; phylum Mollusca; class Cephalopoda; order Sepiida; family Sepiidae; genus Acanthosepion; species Acanthosepion esculentum. The sequence goes on along the minus strand of OZ038501.1, from coordinate 19,625,886 downwards.
TTCTTTCTGGATGTGGCAGAGAAGAAGATTTCTATTTTCCCAAAAATTTCTTTAATCCCTACAGATGTTCTGTTCAATTTTAACGGAATGCAATTTCCAGTCAAACTTCGGTTTGAAATGTCAGTAAATAAATCATAACGTCAAACACAGTCAATGGATGGATTACGCTTTGAAGATGCCATGGTTAACAGTAAGTAGGATACGCCAGATTTGGAAACAAAATAAATCTTTACATTGATACACCCATTCAAAAAACTAAGAATCTATATCTATAAAAGGCAGGATGTGTGTGTGTGTGTGTGTGTGTGTGTGTGTGTGTGTGTGTGTGTGTGTGTGTGTGTGTGTGTGTGTGTGTGTAACGAATGCACGGCCGCAATCTTCGGCGGATTTGCACCAAAATTTACATGCACATGCTCGAAGTTAGCGGGAAACGCCAAGACCGACTTTGCATTTCCCAAATCCCATCGATAGTGGAAATAATCGATTTTTTCATGCTTCTACGGTAGTTTTAATGTAGTTTGCGGCCATTTTCTACTGGCCAGAGAGAGAGAGCCTATAGCTGGCTGCCACGAATCGGCAGAAAGATTCTATTGGCCAGCGTGAGAGCCAACAGCTGACTGACACGAATGTTAACTAGCATGCAAAAAAATCGATAGCTGCATTCGTCACAAGTGGGAAAAATGTAAATCTGCATGGCACTTTACTCCAATTGGCTCATTCGCTTGCTTAAACTCAACGTTGATTCTGATTCGGCTGTACTGGGTTGGGTGTGAAAAAATATTTGTTGTTAACATTCTTTTTTTCATTCGGTTTTTCCAGTTACGAGTCCTTTTTAAAGCTGATCGTTTTGTGTTTATTTTATTTAGTTCTTTTTTCGTAACAGATTTAATGTTTAGTATAGAGTTTAGAAAAAATTCGCCGTGTGAAATAGGCAAGAAGTAAGGCATGTAGCAACATCAGCACGGCAAAGAGCACTCCTTTAAAGGCAAGGAAGGGCAAAAATATTTTAAGTCAAGTGATAGCGATTGCTGTATGAGCAACGCCGGGCCATGCTGCTAGTATTGTTTATAGAAAAATCCTTTTGCAAAAGTATTTCGTTTAATACTTAAAAATATGCTTTGTTATTTTCATTTCTATGTTATCCTAGATGTTTGTTAATTTTATGAGATAGTTAGATTACAGGAATATATTATTTCGAAACTAAGTTAGAAACCATTTCCATAATTTCGTACCAGGCAACGCCGGCTAATTCTGTTAGTTACTAATAAAGATAAAGAAAAAAAAGCGGAGAAGAGAAAATACAGCAAAAAATAATGGAAGAAGAAGAAGAAGAAGAAGAAGAAGAAGAAGAAGAAGAAGAAGAAGAAGAAGAAGAAGAAGAAGAAGAAGAAGAAGAAGAAAAAAATGAAAATGAAAATGAAAATGAAAATGAAAAAGAAGAAGAAAGATAGTTGGGGAGAGCCATGACTCTTAATGTGTTGACAGAAAAAGAAGAGGAAGAAGAAAGAGGAGAAGAAAATGAAAAAGAAGAAGGAAGATAGTTGGGGGGAGCCATGACTGTTAATGTATTGAAAGAAGAAGAAGAAGCGGGAGAAGAAGAAAATGAAAAAGAAGAAGAAAGAGAGTTGGGGAAAGCCATGACTGTTAATGTGTTGAAAGAAGAAGAAGAAGAAGAAGAAGAAGAAGAAGAAGAAGAAGAAGAAGAAGAAGAAGAAGAAGAAGAAGAAGAAGAAGAAAGAGAGTTGGGGAGAACCATGACTGTCAATGTCTTGAAAGAAGAAGAAGAAGAAGAAGAAGAAGAAGAAGAAGAAGAAGAAGAAGAAGAAGAAGAAGAAGAAGAAGAAGCAGGAGAAGAAAATGAAAAAGAAGAAGAAAGATAGTTGGGGAGAGCCATGACTGTTAATGTATTGAAAGAAGAAGAAGAAGCGGGAGAAGAAGAAAATGAAAAAGAAGAAGAAAGAGAGTTGGGGAGAGCCATGACTGTTAATGTATTGAAAGAAGAAGAAGAAGCGGGAGAAGAAGAAAATGAAAAATAAGAAGAAAGGTAGTTGGGGAGAGCCATGACTGTTAATGTGTTGAAAGAAGAAGAAGAAGAAGAAGAAGAAGAAGAAGAAGAAGAAGAAGAAGAAGAAGAAACGGTAGTAATAGTTTGATTATTATCTTTCCTTATGACACCATTAGTCTGTTGTCAATTTATGACACAAAACCCGAATTTCCTGAGAATCCTCCCCTCGGATACTTACCATGTGTTCTGAACTCACGTAACTTTTGTAAATATCAGGTAATGAAGACAGTAAAAATGCAAGAAGACAAATGCAAAAATAATTATTAAATATAATAATATTATAATAATATTATAATTAAGCCAAGCTCACTATCACTCTACGCTAACAGGTCTTCATCATATCAACGTCGGCCGAATCGAGGGCATATGACTTCGGAGCTTTCTTCGAACGTTCGATCTTCTTATGAATTCTACTTCTCTCTTTATTCAGACGTTTATATAATGTCCTATTATTCGCTTGTCTCTGCATATGGATATCCTATGTTCAGCTTATTTCAATTCTTTGTTTATGTTGGTGCATCCAACGCTTCAAGACCCAATTCTGCACTTGGTAGTTTTAAAAACTTAAACTTTGGCGATCTTACATCTTTTGACATTCTGAAGTGACACCGAGTAGAAAACTTATTTTGGTATCTGTTAGGGGGAACCAAGTACAGTGCTGTTCGATAAAAGTGACTCACCTGATTTTTTTTACTTAAAAACTTTTTCGCCTATTGTTTTTGTAGTCAAACTAATTTTTAATCTTACTAATATAAAGACCCCTTCCCGACCACCTAGTAAAAAAAGTTTAGTCACCCTAAGGTATTCTATTAATAATTATAATTTTGGATATAAATGAGATTTAGGGAAAAACTCTGTCCAAAAAAGTGACTCGCTTATTTCCTGCAACTAGTAATCAATAGAAACATAACCGAACAATTTTAAATAAAGAATAATAGAGGTATAATTTATTTATAATAGATAATATAGTTCGAAATATTTAATAATATATGGGTCCTCCTTTATTTTGAATAACCTTTTCAACTCTTTTTGGCATCGACTTGATCAGGTTCTGGCAAATCTCATCTCCAAGCATTGAAGTCCATTCGGATATGAAATTCACAATCAAATCCTCTTTGTTGCTCAACTGCTTTCTCGAGAGCTTGTACTTTATAATGCTCCATAAGTTTTCTATGAGGTTGAGGTCAGGAGATTGGGGTGGCCATGTCATAACACTCACCTGCTTCTCATCAAAGTATTCCTTCATCAATTTTGATTCGTGACAGGGAGCATTATCCTGCATAAAAATGAGCTTGGTGGGGTTGATTTGCACCCTTTCAGCAGAAGGGAGCAGACAGGACTCTAAAATTCTCTTGTACTGCTCGCTCCTGAGGGTCTTTTCAATAGGTTTTAAGAAACCAGTTCCATGAAAAGAAAAGCATCTCCAGAACATTATACTGAACGGATCCTTGACAGTACTTATTGCTAAATTCAAAGAGCTTTCAAAGCTTCTTCGGATTTTAGATCGCTTATCCTTTGCATTTAGCTCAACTTTCGTTTCATCGATGAGAACATTTTAGTAAAAAAATATCAGGTCAGTCATTTTTATCGAACAGCACTGTACATATTGGGGTCACTACAGATAAACTCTTCTTAGATCAAGCTTAAAGATTGGATTAAATTTGTCACAAACCTCTTGGCATAGATCGCATACTGCATTTGATTGTGGGTAATTTTTTTTCATTGGAGGGTGTCTTCATCCAACACACTGTTATGTTGATTACCGGTTTTCTCAGATTGGACTCCGAAATCAGTTCGCACACATTCCCATATCACTAAGTGCAATAGGGAGATACTGTGTAGAAAATGGAACCCCGGGAACAAACCACAAACGACCGAAGAACATCGACTTCTCTTATTATTATTGTTCTTAAATGTTTATTTTCACTTACCATGTCTGGCACAAGGTACACTCCAACAATAATAATAATAGCTATGTGAACCCATGAAAATTTTATGATTGACAGGTTGTCACATGACATGTCTTTATATTCTAAGGGGTGTAAACTGTAAGCATTTATTAGATAGACGTACATTCATATACTGCATATCGCTTTTTTCAGATAGGTTTTTATGACATCTGTTTTCTTTAAGTAGGTAGGGGGAGATTCGGGGAAACTCCACTTTTTCTGTGGTTCTTTTTTATTACTGCAACTAATAATTTCGGTCCGACATATTGTTTATTACTATACCATTTCAATGAAGCAGACGTTAAACGCACGAAAGTTTTAACGGTTCCTCTAATTCTTCGTTAATTCGGGGCTTGTCTTTCTTTCTTTCTTTTACGAGATTTCTGTTCCTTTTTTTTACATTCCCTTCCTCGCTACCCCCCTTCTTTAATTCCTTTCACACTATTTTTCTTTTTTCATTTTTTTTCTTTTTTCTTTTTTATATTTTTCTTTTCCGTGAGTGTTTGCTTTCTTTTTTTCTTTCTTTTACGGTATTTCCTTTTTTTTTCTTTTACGATATGTAATTCTTTCTTTTTCTTTCTTTTTTTTTATTTCTTTACTACTTACATTTTTCTTCTTTCTTTCCTTCTTTCTTTCTTTCTATCTTTCTTTCTTTCTATCTGTCTGTCTGTCTTAAATTCTTCTTTCCTTGAGTGTTTTACTTTCTTTTACGGTATTTCTTTCTTTTTTTAGATATTTATTTCTTCTCTCTTTCTCTCTCTCAATCTCTCTCTCTCTCTCTCTCTCTCTCTCTCTCTCTTTCTTTATTTATTTTCTTTCCCTTTCTTTCTTTTACGGTATTTCTTTTTTATGATATTTATTTCTTCTCTCTTTTTCTTTTTTCTTTCTTTCTTTCTTTCTTTCTTTTTTACATTTTTCTTTTCCGCGAGTGTTTTGCTTTCTTTATTTTATGAAATACCTTCTTTCTTTCTTTCTTTCTTTCTTTCTTTCTTTTACGGTCATTTTTCTTTCTTTTACAATATTTACCTCTTCTTTCTTCATCTTTCTTTCTTTCTTTCTTTCTTTCTTTTGTTTCCTACCCCTTCATTTCCTTCCTTCTTTTCTTCTTTCTGTGAAATAGTTTTTCTTTCTTCTTTCTTACACTATTCTTTCTTTCTCTTTCCGAGATGTTTTTTCTTTATTACGTTAACTATATATTTCTCCCTCCCCTCGTTCTATCTTCCTAGCAATACATATATAGAGCTTACACGTAAACCAGAATGAGGCTGGCCGGAAGCTTAACAATGGGTTACAGATTTACTCTGCATACTGTATAAATTTTGTGATAAGGGACACACAAGCTATTGTAGGGCCAAAACTACGTGCTAGCTTATCTCACTATGGAAAGAAAGAAAAAGCAGAATTATCATAAAGGAGAATCTATTGCTAGATACTACAATACAGCAAGTCTTTTTTTTAGCACACCTTCAGTGACAATCTGTACATCGCTGACGTGGGTAGTCCAAGAAAAAATGAAGTTTTCTTAGAAACCAAATACCACTTACTAGAAAGTACAGGGTGTCAAAAAGGGCTTTTTACGATTAAAAAAAAAATATATTACAAAGGCAATTGATGAAATATTTTAATCAGATTTGTTCTATGTAATCAGTAGTTATCTAAGTTTTTAGTCACATTTGTATAGTTCAGGTATCCTTCAGTATTTGTCTATATTTCTGAGATGGGGTATTATGTACACTATTTACATTATTCGGACTATTGTCCTCGTCTTTGTCGTCATATTTATTACAACGTTTCGGTCTTTCAGTATCTGTTTATATATTTCCGAGATGAGGTATTATGTACACTATTTACATTATTCAGACTATTGTCCTCATCCTTGTCGCCATATTTATTACAACGTTTCGGTCTTTCAGTATCTGTTTATATTTCTGAGATGAGGTATTATGTACACTATTTACATTATTCGGACTATTGTCCTCATCTTTGTTGCCATATTTATTACAAAGTTTCGGATTTTCAGTATCTGTCTATATTTCTGAGATGAGGTATTATGTACACTATTTACATAATTCGGACTATTGTCCTCATCTTTGTTGCCATATTTATTACAACGTTTCGGCCGTTGTACGCACCGGCCTTCTTCGCGTGGTGGAAAAAGGTGTTAGTTATATCCAGTGACAGAACCCAAAGGGTGTGAGTTGAATACCTGGTTAAGGCGGTGGGGAACTTGGAGAGGGGAATAAACAGGAGATAACTGACATCCATTAGACATGGCACGTGGAACTAGAACAGTCTACCCCAGTGAACGAAATAAAGTGTTCAGTCCGACATTCCAACCGGAGCGTAAAACGGCCGAAACGTTGTAATAAATATGGCGATAAAGATGACGACAACAGTCCGAATTATGTAAATAGTGTTCAGGTATCTTGTTGATGAAAGGAATAACATTTTTAGGCCTGTGGATTGGAAGGGATGGCCCAATTTCCTGGCCCCCTTGTTCACCAGATATCCCTCTCCTGGACTTCGTTTTATGGGGTTATGTTAAAGATATCGTGTATCAAACAAAGATACGGGATATCATTGATCTGAAGGAAAAGATCACTGATGCCATGCCACCATTGATGAGGCTATGCTACAGCGAAAATGGAAAGTATCGTCTTGATGTATTTTGTGTAATTAATGGTGCCCATATACAGGTGGAATAAATTAGTTAAAACACTTCAATATCTACTCCTTATGTTGTCACACTTTCCACATATTTGTCTGTTCATTGCTTTGGTAATAATTTATTTTTTAATCGTAAAGAGAACTTTATGAACAACGTGTATATATTAGTTACAGCACTGTGTGAGGGGGAAAATGAAAACAAAGTATCATCATCATCATCATCATCATCATCATCATCATCATCATCATCATCAGTCCCATGACTGGATGTGGTCGTATGTTCGCTTCGCAGCTCGGTGCCTGGCCAGTTCTTTTCCAAGTTATACCTGATCAATACCTGGTAGGTATTCATGGCCGTTGATTCCGGGACTAACCCTCGGACCTGTCTTCAGTCTGAGGAGCACACCACCAACCTTCACACACATAACCATGGACATCAATCTAACCCTACAAGAAGGTCCATTCGTCCTTTGACAGGTCTTTTTTTTTTTAAATTCTACCCGGTGTCTTCTTGGCGTCCTCACCAGCAGAAATGATAGGGGAACCGATTTAGTCGTGCGGCAGGTTACATGGCATCTGCAGCATTTGTAGAATGCTGACATGAAGTCATGGCGCGAATGTCAAAAAGGGAACGTTACGTCATTAATCTCGTTTGATGATGAAGTAATGAAAACGATAATTAATGTCATTCGGTGAAAAAAAAGAAGAAAAGATATGGTTCTCTGAGCCATGCGAAACAATGTTTTTCTCCAAACTCTTCCTTACATATTTACAAGTCTACCATTCGTCCATTCTTCAAATATTGCTGCCATATATGGTCTGTTGCTCCTGCTGAGATTCGAGATATAATCTAAAGCAGAATCTGTAATATCCGTCTATATCTCTGAGATGAGGTATTATGATTATTTACATTATTTAGTATTCGGACTGTTATCCTCATCTTCATTGCCATATTCACAACGTTTCGGGGTCTATATCTCTGAGATGAAGTATTATGATTACTTGCATTAATTACATTATTCGGACTGTTATCCTCATCTTCATTGCCATATTCACAACGTTTTGGCCCGTTGTACGCTCCGGCCTTCTTCAGTTGATTGGAATTTCGAACCGATGTGATGTAACTGCCTATTAAATAATGCTATGTAATTTATGTGCATTGGTATCATTGTACTAATAAAGCTGTTCAAATCCACTTATTGACTGACACACTTTAATGCATAGATTGCAAGTGAAATCAGGCATGTCATCATAGGGATAGAGTACTTTATCGTTGTGGCGACGTGCGTGAGTAATCAAGTCAGCTTAATGCTGGCTTATACATACGTAAATGGCCGGCTATATGTTTATCGAGCTTAACCGTTGGCTGAGCTGGCTAGCCAATCCCTGTCGCAAACGCCTGCTCCCGCACATTTGTATTGATTCAACACGCACAGAGATCACCTGTGGTTTATAGTGCAACTATACGGAGCAGACCTTAGTTACAGTTTCTTGGAGAGAGAGCATAATCTGGCGTGAGCAACACTTTGAACACGTTACAGCAAAGCTCATTTATATATGTGTGTTTATATATAAATCGATTTGCTATTCATTTATCGATATTTGCATGGGGGTGTGCGTGTGTGTGTGTATGCGTTTGTGTGTATGCGTGTGTGTATATGTGTGTATGTGTGTACATGCGTGTGTGCGTGTGCGTGTGTGTGTATGTGTGTATGCGTGTGTGTATGTGCGTGTATGCTTGTGTATGCTCGTGTGTGTATTTGTGTACGTGTGTATGCCTGTGTGTATGTGTGTGAGCGTGTGTGTGCGTATGTGTGTGTATATGTGTGTGTGTGTGTGTGCGTATGTGTGTGTATGCGTGTGTGTATGTGTGTGTATCCGTGTGTGTGTATGTGTGTATGCGTGTGTGTATGTGTGTATGCGTGTGTGTATGTGCGTGTATGCTTGTGTATGCTCGTGTGTGTATTTGTGTACGTGTGTATGCCTGTGTGTGTGCGTGTGTGTGCGTATGCGTGTGTGTATGTGTGTGTATCCGTGTGTGTGTATGTATGTATGTATGTATGTGTGTGTATGCGCGTGTGTGTATATGTGTGTGTATGCGTGTATGTGTGTGTATGCGTGTGTGGTGTATGTGTGTATGCGTGTGTGTGCGCATGCGTGTATGCGTGTGTGCGTATGTGTGTGTATACTTGTGTGTGTATTTGTGTATGTGTGTAGGTGTTTGTATGCGTGCGTGTGTGTTTGTATGTGTATAGGCGTGTGTGTGCGTATATGTGTATGTGTGTGTATGCTTGTGTGTATGTGTGTATATGCGTGTGTATATATATATATATGTGTGTGTGTGTGTGTGTGTGTGTGTGTGTGTGTGTGTGTGATATCTAAAATGTCCTCCGTTGTTTGACAACCTTGAATATTTGGAGGAATGGAGTTTGAAGATATTTCTATTAACGCAGAGACATCCACTCGCAATGAGGAGTGATCATTTAATATCCGTCCACTTGACCTGTACAAATTGCCGAGGGAACGTTACAACGAAATTATTTAAGATGATGATGGCAGAAGAAACAGAAAAATCAAAGTCCCAATGCAGACATATGTTGGTTCAAATGAAACTACGTCTATAAACATGAACAGATAAGTATTTCAGCAACCTCATTATAAACAAAAGTTAATTAGCATAGAACATATACTCTTACTATTTCAACGTAATTTTTGTGGATCTACGTGTTTCCGTTGATATCGTTTTTATTTCTAACAGTGTAATTAATCAAGCGGCCTAGAAAATCGAAGAGCCCTTACTAACTAGAAATATCCTTCCCAAAAGAAATCGAACCTGTGTTTTCTTTTTCTACCACTTTCTCAGTCAAATTGTGCCGTAATAACTTAAGAAACTTTCTCCTCAAAGATGAAGAAGAGACTCGAGGCAACGGAAGTATGGTTCTACAGAAGGATGCTAAGGATATCGTGGACCAAGCATGTGAGCAACGATAATGTCTTAGAGAGGATGCAAACAAGGAGGAGACTTATACTTAACATCAAGAAGAGGCAGCTGAAGTTTCTGGGACACATAACGAGAAAGGAGGGCCTCGAGAATCTGATACTCACGAGTCGAACAGAGGGCAAGAGAGACAAGGGAAAGCAGCGTGTGACATACCTGACGAGCCTGAGAAGGTAGATGACAGAACGTGGTCTGGGGGAGGAAGCAGAGAGAAGGAAATTGCTGAGAGGTGCAAGGGATAGAGAGAGGTGGAGAGCTATGATCGCCTACGTTCTGAACAGGACATAGCACATGAAAAGAAACTAGAAGATCTAGACTTCGATAGGTTAGAGCGAGAGATATGCATCCCTATAGTAGCTAATTGGGTCTTGTCTTACATTACTGGTTTCTGGTGGCTTAGGCGTATGTGAAAACTGCCAAATACAGCATCATATATGCAGGCGGAGAGACAAATGAAAGAGGATTAGGACTGATACTAGATCAAAACATGAAAAAATGATTTATTTGATACTGTCAACTATCTGAAAGAATTATAGACGTTGAAATGTATAGAAGAGACGTTGAAGAGTATGAACAGACGTTGCCACAAACCGCACACATCGCAAGATATTTACGACAACACTACTACTAAGGCCAGAGAAAAGGAAAGGATCCGGGACACCTTCCTAAAAAGGAAACAAAAGGATGACTCTCTACTCCAGTTCAAGAGAAGGGAGAAGGATACTAACCGGGTGATAGGAAAACGTATCGACTTCTATTACAAAAAAAACGTACAAAATAAAATAAATAAAAGAAGAAAAAACAAAACAAAAACAAACAAACAACAAACAAGAGGTCCGTCAACAACGTGCATGGTATCCAGAGTTGAAACTGAAATATAAAGTTTCAACTTAGTTAAAGTGCAAAGATTAACTTCCCGTTGAAGACGACACACCACGTCTGTGAGCCAGGAAGAAAAATAACGTCTACTACTCGTATAAACCAGAAAAATTTACTATTAAATATATATAGATATATATATATATATATATATATATATATATATATATATATATATATATAGAGAGAGAGAGAGAGAGAGAGAGATAGATATATATATATAAAGTACAGTGTATGTGTGTTTGTGCGTATGTGTGTCCAAGCAGCTCAGCCGTTCCCACTGGTCCGATTTCAATGATTCATAGCTCATTCAAAAGCCCTAGAAAAGTTAGGCACAGGGAACGATTTTCGATGATCTCAGATTCATCGTTACCGCATTATGCCAGGTTAGAATATATATATTAATATATTATACTAGCTATTATCGTTGCTTTCAAGGTTTTCCTTTTGTATCCAAAAGCTTAGTGCACGTTTTATAGTAAACTAGCTTAAAAGCCGCTCTATCGGGCGGCATTTAAGCTAGCTCCTGTGAAGGACTCTTGATTTGGCCATCATTACAATAGCAAGGGAGAAGTAAATGCGATACTCATCAATAAACTACAGAATACGTCAAAATTGATCGCTGCATATAAGTATTGAATTAATGTTTAACTTATCTTTTAAAAATTCAACTTTAATTCTTCTGCCGCCACTTACTTTAAAGATGATTTGATGTACGTAGATCCTTAATTTCCGTACAATTATTTTTATTCCATGGGTGACAGAACAGGAGACATATAAAAAAAATTTTTTCAGATAAAATTAATATAGTGTAAAGATGGGAAGATTGAAATTGGAATTAGTTATACATTCAACATTTGAAGAGTTAGAGAACCATAAAAGTAAATTAAAACCTATATAATGGAATCTATATGAATAAATGCGAAATTGGAGCACAATTATCCAACAAAGTCTGGGATTAAAAAGCCCCAACTGTACTTTACAGTAATTTATATGCAAAAAGCATATATATTATGTATTTCTATGTAATATCCCTCTTCAGGTTTAGATAACTTGCATATTGATTTAAAAAAAGTATATTTCATTAATTAACTGTCCTTGTGTGTGTTCTTTAATATAAAGGATTGCTTTGATTTTCATATAAAAAATAATTCTGTTGAGGAATATTTTCTTATATAATTCAGAAAATGTTTGAAATTTGCATTTTACTTTGCCTCCAACAAGTTGGCATCTATTTGTAAAACTTCCCTTAACTATAACAAGCCAATTTTTTTAATGAAATGTTCATTTGGAATTTTTGTTTCAAATATTTCAAATAGTGAATATATCTTTGCGAAGCGATATCGAGCGGGCGAAGCCTGCTAGTACAGTGCTGTTCGATAAAAGTGACTCACCTGATATTTTTTTACTAAAAATATTTTTTGTCTATTGTTTTTGGGGTTAAAATAATTTTTAATCTTACTAATATAAAGACCCCTTCCCGACCACCTAGGAAAAAAAGTTTATTCACCCTAAGGTATTCAATTAATAATTATAAATTTGGATAGAAATCAGATTCAGGAAAAAACTCTATGCAAAAAAGTGACTCAGATATCACATTCTAATGATTAATCTGGTAAATTTAAAGAGCTTTTGACAAAATATTGAAAACTATTTTACAATACACTCAGAACAATATTCTAGAGAATTCTAGAACAGTTTAAATTAAATCTAGAGTATTCCAGAATATTCCAGAAAGACTCGTACAGTATAAAAACAGCTTGAAATAGCCACTCAAGTCACTAACCCATGAAATGGTACAAACACGCATCAGAACCACTTAAGGTATCTATTATTGCCCTCTCAAAAGCAGGCAAGTCCACGAGAGAAATTGTAGAAATTTCTATAACCTCGCAATCAACTGTCTCTCGTGTGCTTAGGGCACATAATGATGCCACTCGTGCTCCAAGGAAGGAAACAAGGGGACGAAAGAAAAAGATTGGTGATAGAACTGGCAAGGTAATCAAGAGAGAAGTTGCGAAGAATAGGCCAATAATTAGCCAAGAAATTGCAGCCAGTCTAAGGGAAGAGCAAGATGTTAGTCTTGCCTCTTCAACAGTCCGTCAGTGGCTGTTAGAACAAGGCTACAAATCTTGTACACGAAGGTTTAAGCCGCTAATAAGCAAAGCCAACAAAGCCAAGAGACTTGAATGGGCTCACTATTACAAAACTTTCACCGTAGAAGACTGGAAGAATGTTCTCTTCTCCGATGAAACGAAAGTTGACCTAAATTCAAAGGATAAGCTGAGTCACTTTTATCGAACAGTAAGGTATGTTATAAACTTGTCTGTATTACGAGACGATGCTATTAAAAATAATTAGACAAAACTTGACTAAATTATTTAATGAGACATGTCTTAATGCATATACACATATATATATATATATATATATATATATATAGAGAGAGAGAGAGAGAGGGAGAGAGGTGGTGGAGAGAGAGAGGGTTGGTGATTGTAAACTAACTCACTATTTTATGTGTGATGGACTCTCCCGTCTACATATATTTTTTACATGACGGGAGAGACCATCAGACATAAATACGGCGTTACTTTTCAATCACCCTTTATCTGAACGAGGGATGTTGAAAAAATTCTAAGTTGATTGAAACTATAAACTAACTAATAAATCCAAGACCGAGAACTTTCACCATTTACTCGTAAATACTAGAGAGCTTGGTGCGCACGCGCCTGTGTGTATGTATGTGTGTGCACGCGTGTGTGTGTTTGTGTGTGTGTGACACACGCACGCATACGCAAATATACATACATACATACATACACACACATATATATATATATATATATATATAGAGAGAGAGAGAGAGAGAGAGAGAGAGAGAGTGTGTGTGTGTGTGTAAGAGAGAGAGAGAGAGAGAGAGAATGAGTGATCGGTAACTTACATTAAGTTGTATTTTTGGCGGAAAACCAAAAGAAAATTATTTACTGGAAGCACTTAATTTAAAAAGAAATGTTTTCGAGTCAAATTATTTTCGAGATCAAGAAAGCCGAGAAAAATGGGCGGATGTCATATTAAAAGCGAGTGAAGTGCAAAAGCACAACGTTGAAGTCTGCTACATTATTAGAACAAAATCTATTCGATGAAGGATTATTTTCAGGCGTTCTTTTCTCGTTTCCTTTGTGAGAGTTGCGATATTTCACCGAACGAGACTTCAGTCTCGGTCTGACTTAATTTTAAATAGATTTTTTTTTCAGGTACATCACCCGCTAATCACAAACATCTCACTTACTCTCTGTCTCTCTTTCAATCTCTCTCTTACACACAATCACACACTCTCTCTCTCTCTCTCACACACACACACACATATAGATAGACAGCTCAATACATGATTTCAGGTAGATGAATTTAGACAACGACTAAAGTGTCTCGAAAATGCCTTTATGACATACACAATAGAGGTTGCGATGGATAAATTGTCGTCTAAATTACGTAAAAATGAAAATAACACTGACATCTCATTTTAACATATATATTTACCAAAATTACACAAAAATATCCTGAAACACTTAAGAGAAAATTTATTCAATAAAATCGCCATTGTTTTCAACGACGACCTCCGGGTGAATTCGGAATCTTCTGCAACTCTTCTGGATGGTCTCCTTGTTTAAGTTGGTGAATGCTGCCATAATCTTTGCCTTGAGTTCATCTTTGGTGTGATCAGGAGATTTGATGGTCTCTCGCTCAACTGCGCCCAACACATGGAAATCAAGAGGGTTGCAGTTTGGGGAGTTAGGTGACCAGTTGTAAAGGGTGATGTGTCTGACAACCATGACTGGGTTTTCCTGCTTGTGTGTCCTGTTGCCAAACATAGGGTCTTCCAGCAGTCACCCTCTTGAACCAGGGCTGCACTACCTCCTCAAGATACTTGATGTAGGCCTCTTTGTGTCTGAGGCTCTGTTGGAAGATGAACGGAGGCATAACGTCGCCATCACTAGTGATGACTCCAAACATCTTCGTAATCAGCATTGGACTCATCCAACTCGTTCCGATTCCCCCTGCACTGTCCTGAGATTGACACTCAAACACTCTGAAATGTTCATATTGTAGCTTCCGTTGCGAATCACAAGCAGTACAGCATGCCATTTCCAAATTTCTGGCGGTGCGAATTATATCATGGTGCTCTTTTTATCACAATAGATGCTTAACTGGCCCGACTATAGTGTGCAGTCGACAAAATAAAAAAAACATACAACGTCCATGCACGAAATAAGAATTAAAAATACAAATTTACCCATCGCACCCTATACACACACACACGCGCGCGCACACACACACACACACACACATACACACATATATTTATATACATATGTATATATAAAGTGCATTCCATTAGTATTTGACTTGACTATTTCTAGTGTATATTATTATTTGCACAGTATATCTTTGTGTAAATTTGGTAAATTATTCACATAGTTCGGATTATCATCCTTATCTTTGTTGGCATATTTATCACAACGTTTCGGTCGTTGTATGCTCCGGCCTTCTTCAGTTGGCTGGAATGTCGAACTGAACCTTTTATTTCGCTCGCTGGGGTAGACTGTTCTAGTTCCACGTGCCATGTGTTAATGGATGTCAGTTATCAGTTATCACCTGTTAATTCCCCTCTCCAAGTTCTCCACCGTTTTAACCACGTATTGAACTCACACTCTTTGGGTAAATATATATCTTAACGTGAGAAGTCAACGTTATTTCGCTTCATTTACACAGCAATTCATCCATTGCACTCTACACACACACACACACACACACACACACACACACACACACACACATACACACACACATATATATATATATATATATATATTAATAAATATACATAATATCTTACATTAATAGCACCACTTTGTATATCTGACAAAATTTACCCATAAATATATATATATATATATATATATATATATATATATATATATATATATATATATATATATATATATATATACTTATGGGTAAATCCTCTCCTAATACTAAGTATGATAGATAAACCCTCTCTAAGCTCGATCATGTCTACCACACCACACCTCACTGCCCTCTCTGTTAAATTACATAAACTTAATACTACCCGTCAAAAGTGTAAATGTTCATTTCATTTTTCTTTTCACCTTTTGGAAGTGTACTCTGATGATCCAGCGTCCTTTAAAAGGGCTATGGTGAAATAAATTATTACATGGAGCCTTAAAGTGGTCTGTTTTTCTTTAAATCACACACACACACACACACACACGCACACACACATATATATATATATATATATATATATATATATATATATATATATATATATATATATATATATATATAATTATTGAGATGTGGACCTGATAGGCACCATGCACATACACACACTCACTGTATATACATTATACGGCTGGATTTAATAATTAGTAAATTTCATGCCTTCTTGCATTTAACTGATTGCTACTTAGGACCCTGAAATTATTTAACCAGTTAGTGCGAGGTTTCCATTTTTTGGGGAGATGTGTTAACCTATAATTTCAAACCCACCAGCCCTAAGATTACCATAATCCAGTAAGGTAGATTAAACAAAAATGTCCTGAGATTCGAAGACATATTGAGATGACCAAAGACGCATTCCAAAAGCTAAGCAGAGTATTAAGAGACAGGAAAAAATAGAAACCGAGTACCGAACTGTTACGTTCTATCTGTTGCCCTGTATGGCAGCGAATACTGGACAATCTCAAAGATGAAGAGGCTTGAGACAATGTGGTTCTACAGAAGGATGGTAAGGATTCCATGGGCCGAACATATGAGCAACGATGAGGTTTTGAAGAGAATAGAAACAAAGAGGAAACATCAAGAAGAGGTAGTTAATATTTCTGGGACACGTAATACGGAAGAAACTTTACGCAGTAATGGGTTACTTTTATTATTATTATTATTATTATTATTATTATTTTTATTATTATTATTATTATTATTATTATTATTATTATTATTATTTCCTTTGATATCTGGCGTTTGCACATTTCTTTCCGGGTCCCGCCCAGGTACCTAAGGTTAGAAATGGCATCATGACACTTTCCACTGCAAATAAAAAATAATTACATCGATAAAGCCCTTCGTAAAGTGTGGGCTGTACTTGTCAGAACAATTTTTGTATCTCTTTGAGGCATGGACTTCCAGGGATCCCTTCAATCAGCCTACTGGAATCTTTTCCAACCAGTCCAAGGGCTCCAACTACAACAGGAATTGTTGATGTTCCCATGTGCCACATTTTTGAGATTTCTATTTCAAGGTCCTTGTATTTTGACAGTTTTTCGAATATCTTCAAAGACACATTGCAGTCTGCAGGGACTGCCATATCAATAAGGAGGCACTTATTTTGTTTGTGGTCTTTAATAACAATGTCTGGGCGTTTGGCTTTGATTGTTCTGTCAGTATGTATTGTCTAGTCCCATAGAATTGTAACAGGTTCTATCTCCGTAACCGGGTCAGGGTGGTGTTCGTACCAATTTCTTCCAGTTTCCTTACCATAGGAGTTGCAAATTTTCCAGTGCAGATATTGGCCCACTCTGTCATGCCGGGTTTTATATTCAGTGGGTGCCAATATCGTGCAACCTGATATAAGATGATCAATGGTTTCTGGATATTTGTCACAGAATCTGCATCTTGGGCTAACACAGTATTTTAGTATATGTGCTTGATAATTCCTAGTTAACAAGCATTGGTCTTGTGCAGAAATGATAAAGCCCTCAGTTTCACCTTTCAACCCTGCACTACGTAGCCACTGATGGATGCGGTTTTTGTCTACGTCTGCTTGTTTGGTACGGGCAGAGTATTGGCCATGGAGCGGTTTATTTTGCCATTGTTTCTTTATCTGATCGGTCGCATTTCTCTTTGCATTCTTTTTTAAGTTTTTTGCAGCTTCAGCCGGTGTACAGTGATGTATTTGAATTTCTGTGCCCATTTGAAGCTACTTTTTGAATTTTTCGGCTTCCTTTACTACAGAGTAAATACACTTACTACTTTCATGTTCCTTGACACATACCATCATCCAGTCTTCTGTATTTTCCAAGTATCTTTGGAGGCCAATTGTTGTACTTTTGTAGGATAATTCTAGTT
>OZ038501.1:19520679-19600679 GCA_964036315.1 Acanthosepion esculentum | reverse complement strand
AAGGAAGGGCAAAAATATTTTAAGTCAAGTGATAGCGATTGCTGTATGAGTCGTACGATTTTTGAATCAAGCACGGGCAACGCCTGGCCATGCTCCTAGCATATATATATATATATATATATATATATATATATATATATGAAGAAATATAGTCTTAAGATGTGTTATATTTATGGGATAAAGTGCTCAATATCAGAGATAGAGCGTGTGTAAATATGAAAGTGAACGTTGAAGTCGACAGGCTGTTTCATGCTAGACGCAATCGTGGCCTGACGATTGCGTCTAGCATCAAACAGACTGTCGCCTCTAAGTGTTGACTTCAACGTTCACTGTTATATATATATATATATATATATATATATATATATATATATATATATATATAAGCATTGGGATCAGGTGGGGATTGGAATCCGACAGAATTATAGGATAATGAACAAATAGAAAACGTTTGTAGATCTAACATGTTTCGTTATTATAATTTCCTCAGATAATGGAATTTGGCGGAGAAAAGGACAATTCAGTTATTTTTCATTTCGTGTTATTTGTTTTATTATTGGTTAAACATCTGACGTGTCAAGCCGTGTTCGTGCGTCTAATTAATGTATGTATGTGACTCAAAATTCTAATTTGTCCATGATAACATACGGATGATAATGTATATTCGTTCGTTCGTGTGTGCGTGTGTGTATTTGTGTGTGTGTGTGTGTTTTACCATATATGAACACACGTTAAACACACTTTATTATATCGCCAATTTTTCTTAAATTCCTACTTAAAGAATCTATATGTCTACCTGCTACCACAACTGGTATGACTCAAATTCTTTCACCCTTACATAAAACATCTCCAAATCAACATGCCGATAACCATCAAACATGTATACCACGAACACACACACGCACGCACGCACGCACGCACACACGGGTGCACGTGAGGTCTTCTTAACCAATGGAAAACAAACGCAACAAATTAAAAATCGAAGAATTTTCTCTTTCCCTTGAGAAGATATATATTTATTTTTGTATTGTATTTTCCAACTTTCGGATAAGATTATGCACACCCTGATAAAAATTGCTATAATCTATCCATATGTTATATCCATATGTTATATGTTGCTATAATCTATCCATATGTTATATCCATATGTTATATGTTGCTACTTTTGGGAACGTTGCATATCAAATGTAAATTTACGTGTATCGTATTAGTGACGTTATGTCTACAAGGGTTTCACAGAGATATACAACACCGGAAATGAGTATATATGCATTATATAAGTATTTGATACACATTTTATAAGTATTTGATACACATTTTATAAGTATTTGATACACATTTTATAAGTATTTGATACACATTTTATAAGTATTTGATACACATTTTAATTTGTTTTAAAATTAGAAAAATGCAATAAAAAGCTAAATAGATCTTGTCAGTGTCTGTGTTTTCTTACTATACGAAAAATAATTGTTAGACTTTGAAATTATTGATTATGTCGTGAACTTTGTGAGAGAAGGAGAGAGAGAGAACGCGTTCGATATTGATTATGAAAAATCGATGCCGCCTCCGATCGCCTTTTGTTGAACTTTGTGTCACGCTTATTTTTGTCGAGGGAGGAATTCTTTGATGACGTCATTTTGTCAGCTATGAAAATTACTGTCTAGCGAGTGACGTCAAAATCAATTACAGTAATGATGAAGAAATCATAGAATTTAGAAAAATAGTGCTTATCTCTTTAAGCTTTTATTTGTGCGATGAATCTGTCCCAAAATATATATGAAAAGTTTATCTCTCTCTTTCTTTCTCTCTCTCTATCTATCTATCTATCGCTCTCTCTATCTATCTCTCTTTCTCTCTCTCTCTCTCTCTCTATATATATATATATATATATATATATATATATATATATATATAGAGAGAGAGAGAGAGAGATATATATATATATATATATAAGCCTAAAGAGCCAGGCAAACCTACCTAGGCTTCACCTAAACGGATCGCCACCATTACCCTGATGATCCGTTTATGTGTAACCTAGGTATGTTTTCCTGGCTCTTTAGATTTACATTATATATATATATATATATATATATATATATATATATATATAGAATTACCCTAACGATCCGTTTAGGTGAAATCTAGGTAGGGTTTAGGTGAAATCTAGGTAGGTTTACCTGGCTCTTTAGGTTTATATTAGGTTTGCTCTACTTTACGTAGTTGGTTTTACTCGTTTTGGAAGACTCTGGGCTTGAACTCTGTACGATTGTTTTTCGCCTCAATTTCATGTTCTTAGATCTTTCTTTCTTTTTATTCCTCATTTTATATATATATATATATATATATATATATATATATATATATATATATATATATATATATATATATATATATATTGATACATATTTGTTTTATTTCCAAGTACTTTCGTCATATCCATGTTATAAACAGGGTACTGTCTATTATAAAATAAATATTATAGTATTCATTAGTGTGAGAATACTATAATTATATAATTATAATGAAAGCTACAATATTACTTGGAAAAAAACAGAAATATGTATCAACAGCGAGATATTCTCTCGGACTACAATAATGGCCCCAAAAATCTTATCCGTGAGTATGAAAGCATCTTTTCGAAAATATGTAGACACAACATGTCTAAACTATACAACCAAACATGACTTAATATATATATATATATATATATATATATATATATATATATATATATATATATATATGTATGTATATGTATATATATATATATATATATATATATATATATATCAATTCTAGCTAGAATTCGGACGTCTAGTTACACTGATGAGCTATGATACAGCGAAATAGTCTGTCTGTGGATGATATATATGCTCCTGAAAAATTTATTTCAGTTGAGCTCTCTGGGGAAGAAGTGTGGCTTTGTAAACAGTGACTATTACGACTAATAATGCAAGACTCTTCGGTAAATCGAGTCGAGTTCTCTCAGTCACTGTGTGTTTATCTAAAAATAAAACGCTTAAATTCACCTTCATCCCTGCCGTGCGTCCACGGTTTAGTGGTAGAATGGACCCCCCCCACTGACGCCAATTCAATCGGGTTTCGTTTTTAGCTAGAGGCAACCGGACGTCTAGCCACACAGATGTGCTGTGGATACAGCGAAACAGTCTGTCTGTGGATGACTCTCTCTCTCTCTTTCTTTCTCTCTCTCTCTCTCTCTCTCTCTCTATATATATATATATATATATATATATATATATATATATATATACTTCTCCACTTTTTTTTTTTAATTTTCAGAGTCATCGATCATGAAAGCGCTGATGATTATTTAAACCAGCCTTACTCCTACAAGCTTTTGCGCAAATGTTGCACCTCAATGTGAGATCGCTACGCCTAACAAATACGACTTGTTAATCCAGAAGCTGACTTGCATACTTTATGGCAGAGTGTACAAGAAGATACAAGGATTGATGGCCGGCTTCTTTCAATGGATTGAGCCTGATGAGACCTAAGGTGACTTTGAAGACCTGCCTTTCAAAAAGCAAAATTACCGCATCAACTACATACATGCTGTAAGGTTAGCGTGGAAGGTAAGGCTTCAATATTACCTTTACGAAGATTGTGCTTCACCTTAGCATGTTCCACCTTGTCCTTTTCAAACTGGTTGCAAACTTGATGATCTGTCGTTCTCCACGAAGGTCAACATTGAGTCTCCAGTTTCCAGGCACTAACTGATATCCCAAGAGCTTTGAGATTGGTTTTGATCCCTTTTTTAGATATTATATATATATATATATATATATATATATATATATATATATATATACACATACATATATATATATATATATATATATATATATATATATATATATATATATATATATATATATATATATATATATGTATAAATTCCCAAGATGATAAAATCCAGGTAGAACTCAATGTCCAGGACAGAGTAAGAATATAATATAAAAGGCTTGAACACTAATATTCCCTGGTTATAATTTATTACATTGGAATCGTAATTATGATCCAATTCATCAGACCTACAAATTCAAAAAGCACGCACGCACACACAAACACACAAACACACACACACACACACACACATATATATATATATATATATATATATATATATATATATATATATATATATATATATATATATACGTACACACACTCATGCATACATACATTTTACATAAAAACGTTATTATTAATGGATACGTGTGCTTACAATAGACGCCATTTTTTTAAAATGGTATGTATTACGGTTTTTGGCCTTCGCATTCGAGAAAAACTGCACGCCAGTAGATTTCCAATGCGCGTCTCCCTTTTTTAGGAGAACCCACCGTTTCATCAGACGTATATTAGACTGCCCGGCCAGCAAGGTTCTAATTTTCCCTTTGTTACATAGATTCCCCCTTTTTTTGCTTCTTCAAAACCATACCTGCTCAGTTTCGTAGTCGTAAAGAATTATTGAATATATTTTAATCCGACATTTTTATTATTTCAAACGTTACTTCGACCATGTTTATAATAGACGTCCTGCTTTTATTTTAAACAGTGTGTATTACATATTTTCGGTGTATCGGGTCCGTACCGATCCTTCAGTATCGGTCTCATCTCATCTTTGTGTGTATTACATCTATCAGTCTGAGCACCCGAGAAAAAATATTGAAAAAAATATTGCCCCAGTTGTTAAAGGCGTTGGTTAGATCCAGTGACTAGACCCAAAGAGTTGTGAGTTCAATACTAAGCCACAGCAAACTTGCTGAGTTGAGTTAAAGGGAAATAACTGTAACATCTGGCGTTTTACTCGAACAATTCTATCTAGGTGAATGAAATAAAGGGTTTGGTTTGTCTAATCAACTGAAGAAGGCTGGAGCGTACAATGGCCAAAAACGCTGTAAATATGGCACTGAAGATGAGGATAAGAGTCCGAATAATTTAAATAATGCAAGTAATGAATATTTGCTATCCGGGTGGGTTCGATCCAACGTTATCCTTTGTACGTTTCGTTTACTTTTATTTATATATGAACGAAATAAACGGGTTCAGCTCGAAATTCTGTTTTGAATAGAATTCTACATATTTTTGTGCGAATTTTTTTCAAAGAACCTGAAAGTCTTCGACCCAGCGGCGTTTTAAACAGAGTTGAAACGTTAATGATTGGTTGGCGCAAGGTCATGGAAAACATTTGTGGCTACGTTGCAGTTTTATTATCGTGCTTTAGGTACCCTAAATCAATAATACCAGTTATTTAAAAGTCGTTACTATTTCCTTCTAGTCTTCATTTCGTACTTTCTCATTACCATTTCGACTATACGAAATATTTTCAGCCTTTTATTATCTGGAATTATTATTATTTAATTAATTTTTAAAAAAAACTGAGTCCTGTTGCAAACGACATTTTCTCTTGACCTCTAGATTCATTTGATACTTTTAAATAGAGACATATTTTGTGGCGTGTTTATTTAGGTACGTTTTGTTCTAATAATCTTGGGCAATTTAAGAACTGAGTATTTCTTTCGCTCTGTTGCAAGATATCTTGATTTCAATATAAGGTCACAAGCAGATGTAAACACTGGAGAAAAATGGATGGTTAGCATTTGAAAAAAAATCACTCTCCCATGAGTACTTTACTTACTGAGACAGCTGGAGAAAAAACTGTTTCTCTCTTTGTTAAATTTAATAGAGACCACTGACCTTTTAAGCTTTTTCTCTGAAGTTATCTCTCTTCTTTCTCGTTTTTCTTTTTCTCTTTTGCTTTTTTTCTTTCTCCCCCCCATCTCTCTTTCTTTCTGTCTTCGTCTTTTTTCTCTCTTTCTTTCTGTCTTCGTCTTTTTTCTCTCTTTCTTTCTGTCTTCGTCTTTTTTCTCTCTTTCTTTCTGTCTTCGTCTTTTTTCTCTCTTTCTATCATCTGTCTTCGTCTTTTTTCTCTCTTTCTTTCTGTCTTCGTCTTTTTTCTCTCTTTCTCTCTGTCTTCGTCTTCTTTCTCTCTTTCTATCATCTGTCTTCGTCTTTTTTCTCTCTTTCTTTCTGTCTTCGTCTTTTTTCTCTCTTTCTATCATCTGTCTTCGTCTTTTTTCTCTCTTTCTTTCTGTCTTCGTCTTTTTTCTCTCTTTCTATCATCTGTCTTTTTTCCCCAAATCTCTCTATCCGACGTAAAATAACATGGCGGATTCAGTGAAGTCTTATTGGAAGAAAAAGTGACATTCTTTCTAAGGGGAGATAATCAACAAAACTATTTGCAGCAGCCATACAAAATAAAGCTGACGATTTTTTCTTATTTAGAAGCCAAATAATCGGTTTTGTTGCAGTCTGGAACATCTTCACGCTAAAAGCCTTCATTTTTCCTATTTATAATTCCATTAATTAAAAAAACCGCGGATTTCCAATCAAGTTCCGTCCATCAAACAAACACTTTTTGTTTCATCTAAATATACACGCATTTAATCTCCACATACGTTATCAGATAAAACTACTAGCGTCCAAATTACTTATGTAATTACTTTTCTGTAGACTGGAATCTTGGATATGCGAATGGGATAAAGATTATCGACACGAAAATGCACTTGGCAAGCCGTGTTCTAATTCCAGCCGAGACTTGGTATTAATTCATCTCTTTACTCCCAAGGAAAATAAAAGCAAAAATCTCTGAATTTTAACTCGTGACAAAGTCAACAGTAAAAAACGCTACTAACTTTCCAAACAACAGTCATGTCGATTGTTGGAAGATTTCAATGATCGTGTGGCCTGAGTTTAAGAATTCCAAAGTGACTTTGGTCACGAAAGAATTGTGAAAATGAACGAGAAACGCCAGATTTCCAAAGCTTCTGTTGTTCCAAGAAGCAAGGTTTGCCACAAAGCTTCACGTTAAAATTGGCTTCAGATGGAACTGATTATCACTAAACACGACTCCGTAAATGCCGTCTTCAATAGAAGAGCTTATCACAGCGCCGACTGATCACTCCTCTTTATCCTCAAAAGTAAACCAACGAAACTCCAACATTGAAAGAGAAAATATTAAGCGAGAAATAACACTATCAAAACCGACTATCCTTACAAAAGCCAGAAGTTCATAGAGGGAGTCTTATGGCGACTCTTCCAGGTGACTCATCATAACGCTCATAAGATAGATGGTACTCCCCTAAAAGCACCATCTACAATGCTGTATTCTTGAGCTTTGGCTCGGAATGAGAAATTGGAGAGTCAAGTTTTAATTCCAGTTGGTTTCGTTATATTCACTTACGTACAAAAAACCCTTGGAAAAGGTATGAATCTAATTCTTCTCCCCCAGCTATGGGTTAAATACTAATACTTGTTGAGAAAAGAAAATTATTATCTCCAAATAATTCTTGCATTTGAAAAATACATTTCGGTTTTAAATAACATTTAAAAGGTTGATAAACAGTAAAAACAAATCATTAAACATATTATCATTATTATTATTATTATTATTATTATTATTATTGGTTAGATTATTACATCGGTTTGATTACACACACACACATAGATAGATAGATAGATAGATAGATAGTAGCAGACATAGAAAAGCAAACATAGATAGATAGATAGATTTAACGATATACGATGACAGTTCTTTGTAATAATAACGTCTCTTCTTTTTTTCAGACAATACCGTGTTAGTATCAAGCTACTCTCATCTATGAACGATAGTCGACTTATATTTTGCAATGAAATTTCGCGGAAATAAGAAAATTGGTGAATTTCAACGACGGCAAATAATAGGATGGCGTCAGTGTGGCAAGTCAATAGGAACGAAAAGGGCGCTGAAGGGGGGCGTCATCAGAAAACGTCGTCAGAGCGTCAAAGAGGACGCCAACAGCATGGGAATGTCGCCATATGCGGCCAGAAAGACTCTGGAAAAGCTAGGCTATCAAAGAAGAGTTGCAAGAAAAAAGCCCTTAATTTCAGAGGTTAACAGGAACAGGCGTATGGACTGGGCCAGAGAATTCTAGAGCAAAGATTATGAAATTTAACAGTCTGTAATTTGGTCAGATGAAAGTAAATTTTGCCAATATTCGAGACAGGTTTGTGTTTGAAGAAATCAGATTAAGACTTGGAACACTGAATGTCTGCTAAAAACCGTGAAACATGGAGGGATTGGATTAATGGTGTGGGGCTCTATCTGATTTGGAGGGAAATCTAAGCTGATTCTTCTTGACAAGCGGTTTAATAGTCTAAAATACTATCAAATATTAGAGAAAGGACTCTATTTGAAGCCAATCAGATTGACAAGAATGTCTACCTTTTTTTTAAGAAGATAGAGGCCCGTGTCATGCGAGCAAAGTAACAAAGGCCTGGAAGGAATCGTAAGGAATCAAGTCACAACCATGGTTAGGCCAAAGTCCTGACATGAATCCAATAGAACACGTTGGGGAGTACCTTGAGCGAAAATCTTGAGAGCGTGCCTATTGTATTGCATTGTGGGAAATCTATTGTATTCTAACGGTGAGCGGTAAAGGTTCTGTTTTAATTTCCTTCCTAAAGCGAAACATGTTAGATTAAGACCTATTTCCTACTTGTTCTTTATCCTATCATTTTGTCGGATTCCTATCCATACTCGAACTATATATATATATATATATATATATATATATATATATATATATATATCGACATTTTTATGTTTATACATTCTTTTTATAGAGACAATATTTAAGTAAATGCTCTGTTTATAATAAACAGTATTAAACAACATTTACCGGCCTGAATGTCCGATAAGTTTTCATAGATGATTGAAGGTAAAGGCAGTAAATTCGACCTTGCTAATCGAATGATTCTCTGTGACTCGATTGGTTGAGAGCACGTCAGACTAAATGACTGTACCGTATAGGATACAGGTTCGAATTCTGTCGGAGAACGAATATTTTCTATGAAAATCTTTCAGACATTCAGGCCGGTAAATCTTGTTTAATACTGTTTATTATAAAACAGAGGATTTACTTAAATATTTGTATCTATAAAAAGAATGTATAAACATAAAATTGTCTTAAAAATATATGTTTTATTTTTTTGTGTGTAGTCAATAAAATACCAGATGTTTAAGGCACACCTTCATTTCTGCAGGAAACATCCAGAAAAAATATTTCGTTCATACTTAATATTGTTTTATGGGAAGGGCTCGCTTTTCCTTTAAGGATATACAGAGACGTGAAATAATTGCATAAACACAATTATCTTACTCCAATTTGACATTTAATAAAGATCTACTGATTGGCAATTACACAATTTACGATAAAAACGTAAAAGAACCAAACACAAATCACCCCCCCCCACACACACACACACACACACACATACACACACACCAAGAAGATGGTGAATTATCAGAATTCGGAAAAGGATATATTTCCGATCCAGCGCGAAGTGGGACGATCCGATTGGTTCAGCATCAAATAACATCGACATAGAAAAATCGATTTTCCGCTATGAACAACGTAATTTTAAAATCCATGAACGAAATAAAAATTGGTTGATTTTGTTTAGCGGCATATCAATACCTGTATGGATTATTTAATGCCGGATTATAAATATTTTCTATACATTCTTATCTTATTTTTGAGATAATAATGATTTACTGATAACACTCTTACTGATTAACCCATATCTGAGGGGAGAAAAGGATATTTGCACGCAAGGTGGTTTTCTTTTGCAACCATATCTTCATTAATCCTCAATATGTCCTAAAAGCCACTATACATTCGCAAACTTCCTGAAATGACTGGTGAAATGAACGAACAGACGGAATCTGAAAAAAATAACAACTTAGATTCTATTCTCATCGGAGGGTTGGCCTTTCCATGACTCGATGAGAAGTCTTAGCGAAATCATGGCGGAAGCACTAAATTGTTTTTTAACAAGCCTTGGTTGATTGCTAATTCGAAATGAGTAAAACGGTCAAAGGTTGAGCAAGAAATAGAACGTGATCTAAATAAAATATAGCTAAATCAGTAAACTGAAGGAAAACTCATATATAAATGTAGTCTTACGCCTTGAACCAGCGTCTACTTTTCGGTTGATCGCTGCGAGCCGTGCTAATACCCCTGGGAAAGGTATGAATCCTCTTCTTCTTCCTCCAGCTATGGGTAAATAGCAGGACAGACCGGGTTCTATAGCCTTGGATGGTAACAGGTCTACCGCAGAAAGTAATGAAAACCTACTGCGAGAAAAAATCTGCCTCGTCAATCATGTATCGAAAGATACATGATCACCGAAGCGTGTATCACGCATAGAACATAACTAACTGACTGACTTTCCATTCGAATCCATTACATTCACTTACTTTCTAATAACCTTGGGAAAAGTATGAATCCTCTTCTTCTCCCCGCAGCTATGGGTAAATAGCAGGACAAACCGGGTTCTATAGCCTTGGATTGTCACTGGTCTACCGGAGAAAGAAATGGCAACCTACTCGTCAGTCATGTATTTCTGTTTTTTAATTAAAAAGTATTTCTACCTATATTTTAATTAAAAAACATTTCTATCTATTTTTTAATTAAAAAACATTTCAATCTATTTTTTAATTAAAAAACATTTCTACCTATTTTTTAATTAAAAACATTTCTACCTATATTTTAATTAAAAACATTTCTATCTATTTTTCAATTAAAAAACATTTCAATCTATTTTTTAATTAAAAAACATTTCTACCTATTTTTTAATTAAAAACATTTCTACCTATATTTTAATTAAAAAACATTTCTATCTATTTTCCAATTAAAAAACATTTCTATCTATTTTTTAATTAAAAAACATTTCTATCTATTTTTTAATTAAAAAACATTTCTACCTATATTTTAATTAAAAAACATTTCTACCTATATGTTAATTAAAAAACATTTCTATCTATTTTTCAATTAAAAAACATTTCTATCTATTTTTTAATTAAAAAACATTTCTCTCTATTTTTTAATTAAAAAACATTTCTATCTATTTTTTAATTAAAAAACATTTCTATCTATATTTTAATTAAAAAACATTTCTATCTATTTTTTAATTAAAAAACATTTCTATCTATTTTTAATTAAAAAGTATTTTTACCTATATTTTAATTAAAAAACATTTCTATCTATTTTTTAATTAAAAACATTTCTATCTATTTTTTAATTAAAAAACATTTCTATCTATTTTTTAATTAAAAAACATTTCTATTTTTTAATTAAAAAACACTTCTACCTATATTTTAATTAAAAAACATTTCTACCTATATTTTAATTAAAAAACATTTCTATCTATTTTTCAATTAAAAAACATTTCTATCTATTTTTTAATTAAAAAACATTTCTATCTATTTTTAATTAAAAAACATTTCTATCTATTTTTTAATTAAAAAACATTTCTACCTATATTTTAATTAAAAAACATTTCTACCTATATTTTAATTAAAAAACATTTCTATCTATTTTTCAATTAAAAAACATTTCTATCTATTTTTTAATTAAAAAACATTTCTATCTATTTTTTAATTAAAAAACATTTCTATCTATTTTTCAATTAAAAAACATTTCTATCTATTTTTTAATTAAAAAGTACGCAAATGAGAAATTAATTGTGAATGAGACTAAAATTTGATGTACATTTCCTATAAGTTATTGTATTTGATTAATGCGTTTTCAATTAGTGCGTATCCTTTAATGTACACATTAGCTGCACTAATTGAGGGATTCCTGTTGTATTAATTTCCATTCAAGTTACAAATGGTATATCCATCTTAGTTGTAGTTGCAGGTGGAAGTCTTCAAGTGATGTAGGTTTTGTTAAAATTCTTTGTGATTCTGTTTTCAGCCTGGAAGCATTTTTAATCCGTCATCTGAGAAAACGTTCGTATATAGATGATAGTTTAGACATTTCTGAACGAGTTGGATGTCACGCATGACATCCGTGTGAGTGTCTAGATCTGCTATGGTTGTTTAAGAATGTCTTATATTAACATTATGTTTTTCCAGAATTGTTGGGTGTTGAACAAAACTACACAATTTATTCTGTGTTCGATAACTATATCTCCTATACTAAAGGCTTGCGCCTGCATCACGTCAAAACACCGTTTCCCGTACTTTCACTGACATTAAGCAAGGTGGAAAATGGTCAGTAACTATATGGGGGCGGCTGTATACGAATACCGGCTGCCGTAAGCTTGGGTGTGCAGTTGTTGTAATTGATAATGATTTAGAATTGTTAATTGGAGAGCCGATTTCGAATTCCAGTTGGGTTCGTTATATTCATTTACGTGAAAATACCATTGGAAGAAGTATGAATCTACTTTTCTCCACTCAGCTATGGGTTAATTACTAAGAGTTGTATTACCAAATCATTATTATCTCCAAAATAATTCTTAAAATATAAAAATATTTTCTGGCTCTCTGGCTAAGAATCAATTAATCAATCCTATGTTAGAATTATTCGTCCCCATTTGCTGCGCCGCATTTGTAACATGAGGACGAGTTTTGTCACGTAGCTAAACTACAGGTCTTCATTAACCAGAAAGATGCTATACTCACTTCCAGTACATCCTGTAAATGCTTTGTACGTTCCAGTTTTAGTTTTCTGCAATTCAAGTATTGTTATTTTTTTTTTGCATCATTCTGCAGACTTTCTTTCAGGTTTGGAATGTTCTGGAATGTTTTCTTGAGCTTCTTTTTTAAACTTCTTGGCCCATTACCTTAATGTTTTTGAATCCTTACGAAAAACCTTAGGGATCCATTAGCAACATTCGCTGCATATATTTTCCATGTTCAACAAAAAACTTTAATAAGATCACATGATACCTTCAAGAAATTCATTCAAAAAGTACCGAGTAAATTTCAAAGATACTTCTAAGAATTTTCTAATAATGCCCAAAATATGTAGTTGTGAAGTGTTCCAACAACACTAACAAAACCAATCTTATATTCTTTTTATGAGATCAACATTCATAGCGTCCTGGGTATGACGATAAACTACATCCAAGAGCAAGGCCTCTGATAAGGAGGTTTTGAGGAGCGTGGAACCACCTCTTAATTGCTGGTGTTCCCAGGTCCACCCTAACCCGGGGTGGTAGCACTTGTTAGGGTACCAGCTATGAGCAAATAGTTAACCCCAAAACTAGGGTAAAAAGCATTATAAAAGTGTAATAATAGATTTTAATTCTTTGTAAAAAATTATTACCAGAAATAAATTTTTGACGAAAAATCTATTATCAGCAACGTATTTTTGAAAAACTATAACCAATAATACATTTTTGAAAAAAACAACAACAAAAAAATATTACCAGCAATATATGTGACTGTACTAAAAAATATGAGTAATTGAAAAATGGTTCATATATATATGTATACATACACACCTTTTTTACGAAACTATTGCCATGAATCTATTCCAAAAATTTTGTTGGCATTAAATGACCAACTGAGGTTGATATGCTATAAAACAAAACAACCAACGAAATCAAAATTCATAACAGAAATAATTTTTGTCACATAATAGCGCAGAGTTTGTCATCCTGACAGCCTGCCACTTAAAGGACTGGATGCCTTAACTGGCTGCCGTCAAACTTAAAAGCATATTCTGAAATGGCCATGTTAATAGTCTGCTCCAAAACATTAGAAGTCGTTCACCGTGACAGTATGCCCTTGTGAAAGGCCGGGTACCCGCGCATGGGATAATTGTCTGCGAGCTCGTCTGGTTTTCGGTCATTTCTATTCAGTAGGGATTTCAATCCTCACCAGGTGACCCATCTTTGCGTAATTGGGTCAAACAAAACGAAGCCTAGTAAAAGACGACTGTATATTACCAGATAACTAGACGAAAATGTTGTTGTTTCTAAAAGATTTTATCTTTTGCTTATTCTACTTTTGTGCTAGCCGAGGTCACTATTATTACTGGGTAGTGAATTTAATCCTCACCGGGTGTCCCAAAATTGAGGCCTTGTGTTAACTAAGCTTAGTAAAAATTATGAGGGTATCAGTTATGAATTTTAATCGAAGATATCCTTATTTCTGAAAGATTTTATTTCATTGACTTGATATTTTATTTATTCATTCTGCTTTAAGCTAGACTCGTTGACCATTACAATTGAGCAATGAGTTTGATCGTCACCGGGTGCCCTTTAGTTGTGACCTTGTGCCAAACTAAGTTTTGTAAATAACAACTTATTATAAATTGCAGTCGCCTTCTCGGAGGAGTAATATAATTGACTATTATTACCAAGTAATGTGTTTGCACATTACTCGGTGCCCTGTAATTGTGGCCTTGTGCCAAACTAAGTTTTGTAAATAACAACTTGTGATGAATTGTAGTCTCATTGTTGGGGTGTAATCTAATTGACTATTACTACTGAGTAATGTTTTGAAATTACAGTGTACCTCTAATTGTGGCTTTGTGCCTTACTTAAATGCCGACAATATATCATCTAACAACTCCAGATAATATAGATTAGATAATATTTATCCAAATTTTTATCATTTCTAATTTCTATTTAATTTCATTGGTTTTATCTTTTATTTATTTTCCTTTTAACTAGTCTGTTTGAATAAGAGTTACCGAGTTCGACAGTCTATGGGCGCTCAGTTCTTTTAGCCTTGTGCCAAACTATGCAAAACTTAGTAAATGGCGACACTGCCAAAACTCACAACCACATTCCAACATTTAATGATATAACAAACCGGGAGAAATTGTTACTTAGACGAAAGATAGCGTCAAGTTGTCCGGTTTATCGAAATTCAGTCACTGAATACAAGACACATTTGAGCATGTGAATAACTGACCAATCGAATCACAGCAATTCGTCGACTGCGGGCCGCATTAATTACTCGATACAAAAGTAAAACGGAAGTCACTGGTCAAACTGATTTCCAGCTATTACAACCTGACCATACACACCGATTCAAACAGTTTGATTATCACGATTTTACAAGCATACGAATAATTATCTACTTTTGTTTGGACCCATTGGGACTTTGCTTTTCATTCCTGTTCAGTATTATTCACTGATTCCTCTTTGTATTGTCCTGTGGACGCAGCCTGGAATACGCCAGCTACATCCCCCGTCGAGAAGTAACGCCCACCCTAACAAAAGGGACATCTCCCGGGTGAATTCTTGCAAATTTACGTATGTTTGCCTTTAGAGGCAAACATCATACAAAATCATGCTTCTGTATTAAATAAACCGACAGGGATATGTATGTCGTAAAATTCACTAAGGCAATCCGGCCTTTATAGCATTATTGCTTTTCTCGCCTTTTTTATTTATATTTTACAAGCAAACAAAGATGCTGACTTCTAAAGTATCTGAACATATTGGAAAGAGTAAATTAATGAAAATAGAGAAAAAGAATTATAAGAGGAAACATTGAAACTTTGAAAAATGTTGCTGGAAACAAATAAAGTTCACCGAGTGCAAGAATCGAGATCTGGGCTTAACAATTTTGGTAAACAACGAAAATAAATCTAGAGAATGTTAAATAATATCTATCTATCTATCTATCTATCTATCTATCTCAATCTCTTCGTATCTATCTATCTATTCTCGTAGCTTCATATCTATCTATCTATCTCAATCTCTTCGTATCTATTTATCTATTCTTGTACCTTCATATCTATCTATCTATCTATCTATCTATCTATCTCAATCTCTTCGTATCTATCTATCTATTCTCGTATCTTCATATCTATCTATCTATTTCAAGCCCCTCATATTTATCTATCTATCTATCCTCGTTCCTTCATGACTATCTATCTGTCTATCTATCTCAATCTCTTCATATCTATGCATTCTCGTACCTTCATATCTATCTATCTACCTATCTAACTATCTATCTCAAGCTCTTCATATTTATCTATCTATTCTCGTTCCTTCATATCTATCTATCTATCTATCTATCTATCTATCTATCTATCTATCTATCTATCTGTCTGTCTGTCTGTAACGGGAGGTTGTTATTGAAAGTTTTAGACACTCATTTACGTTTCCCCCATTATAGGTATCATTATCCGTGATATAACAACACCGTAGTTCATCAACGGAATAGAATGCCTGAAAGGAAAATGAACTGAAAACATTCTTTAATCTCAGAGAGACTTTTATATCACTAAGACATACAGAAAACTATATATACATATATAGAAGTGTCCACGCAGAGAGACATATTTCATATATATACAGAGCAAGCAGAGTGTAAGGAGAAACTAAAAGGAATGGTCTTACAAATCATATGGAGATACTTCTGTGTCTGGTGAAGCCATGTTTAGGACTCCAGATTCAAACGGGTCGGATTCATCTATGTTCCAGGCGAGAATATATTACACGAAATGGAAACGACAAGACTTGGGTTTTCCAAAATTGAGGCTTACAAGACGGAGTTTCTGTCTATTTTTGGAGAAGATATATATATTCCCAAAACGCCTTGTGCCACATCTAACCACGTGAGGCATTTGGTAGATGTCCTGCAGTTGGAGATTCATTGTGGAATTCATTTGACTCACTTCTGGCAGTTGACTACTTCTACGCGCCGCTGGCGAATCTCATATGTGTTGTTCTTGTCCTAAGTATTATCGTTCATTACCAACCTTCGTTTGATTATTCTATTCAGTAATCTTCCCTAGGTTACAACATTTAGCAATTAAAGCTTCGTTTATATTTGGTGTTAAATTATTGATCTAATTTTTGAATTTTTATTTTTCCTTTTCATGTCTTCATTTTTTGAATCTCTTCTCAAATAAGTGGTTGACCCTAAAAACGCAAAAGGTATATTTTTTCTTTATTTTCACGCATATATATATATATATATATATATATATATATATATATATATATATATATATATATATGCGTGTGAGTGAATAATGAAAATATGGAAAGCTACACTTTACCAACGCGATTCATTCATTTGATGTTTATCAAGGCAAAGTTATCAGAGGACGAAGACATTGGTAAAGAATGTGTTTGTCTTTATTTATATTGGCTATTTCATAGATATATTTTAATTTATAACTGAATTTTTACACGGTTTCATACGCACACAAACACACACACATATATGTATGTATATATATATGTATATATATTAAAATTCTGATATAAATGTGTAAACATTCAGAAGAAAATTCAGATATAAATATGTTTAAAAATTCAGAAACAAAAATATATATATAAAAAATATATATACATACATGCATATATATATATATATATATATATATATATATAGAGAGAGAGAGAGAGAGAGAGAGAGAGTGTATGTGTGTGGATATAAAAATCAATAGTTTCATGTCGTCATTATTCCCACTCAAGCAATCCTTAAACCACATATGTCTACAAATGTACTATCTCCAATACTGAGCAATTTTCCCATATATATATATATATATATATATATATATATATATATATATATATATATATATATATATATATCATTAAACGTATATATATATCATTAATTATATATATATATGTGTGTGTGTGCATGTATATATATATATATGTGTGTGTGTATATATGTGTGTCTGTATATATATATATAGTGTGTGTGAGAGAGTATGTATATATATATGTGTCTGTGTGTTTATGTGTATATATATATGTGTGTGTGTGTGTATGTATATATATGTGTATGTGAATTGGAGAAAATACGACTTGAGAAAGGGAAGAAAGTATTACAAAATTAGAGGTGAATAAATATATAAAAGCCGAGGAGAGAAATGCTACCAGAAAATCATCAAGTAGAGATCACAGATTGCATATACACCTATAACCCCTTTCTTCTGCTTCCCCTTTCCTTTTTTCTCATTGTGCACATATTTATATATTTTGTCCTTGATTGAGCTGCGAAGAGCCAGGATCAGTTTGTTGTGTACATATATATATATATGTATATATATATATATATATATATATATATATATATATATATATATATATATATATATATATATAAAACTAACTAACTAACTAACTAACTATATATATATATATATATATATATATATATATATATATATATATATATATATGAGAAGTTCCGACTGACGCAAATTCAGTCGGGTTTAGATCCTGGCTAGAGGCAACCGGACGTCTAGCCACACTGATGAGCTGTGAAACAGCGAAACATTCTGTCTGTGGTTCACAAAAATATATATATATATATAAAACTCTAACTTAGCAGTCAGTCCGTTGTTTTCAACGAAACTTTCATAAAAGATGGATTGCTGCCGAAATACACACACGCACACACAGAATTATATGTATATATATATATATATATATATATATATATATATATATATATATATATATATATATAGTATCGGTAATAAATATATATATATGTATAGTAACGGTAATAAATCCGTTAATATATAATCCAAGTGGATCCTAGTAATATAAAACTGACCCAAAAGCAGCTCAGTCTATTTATTATTACAGAGCAAATAATTAGTACACAATAAAATTTGTACATATTAATATATATTTCTAAAATGTCTGTTTAAATAGCTGTAATAAAATTGTGTACACCACGCAAATTATTATTATTATTGTTATTATCCCTGCTAATCTTGCCTAGAGGATTAACAAACCCCTTAATACGATTAATTGTACTTGTTAAAGTGCTTAAAGGAAGGCTATTTACTTGACACTGAGTCAGGTTGTGACACAAGGTCTGTTTTTAACGTGTGGACCCGAGTGTTTCCACACGGGCCGCAGGTCTAAGCTAGTCTTAGTTAGTCATAGCTTGTCCAAGCTGTTCAGCGCTCGTCTAAACTAGTCATGGGCGTGTTACCACCTGTGCCAGGAAAGTATCAAATGTGCTTATAAGAAGAGTGGCTTTCCCTAGTTTTTACTCACACAAAATCAGCCTTCGAAACATGAGCAGAGACGAAATATTTTTCTTAGATGGTTGCCAATTGAACCATAGGTGAAAATGAATTCATGCCTTTCCAAAAAGAAGTAATATGAAGTGAACAGAAGAACTCGGGCCTACGAATGCTGTGTGCTGGAAATCGTTACTGCATAATGTTTACAAACAAGATGCTATGTCAGTGAACCGGCTTTCTATACCTGCGCAAAGGCTCTTGCCTTCCGTCGGTCAATGTTTCTTGTTACTTTTGTATAAGACGCTTACAGCATATCGGCTTAAGTCAAATCCTTTGTGGTAATAAGATAAATTTGACGCTCAAAATTCCAGATTTGTATATGAACCCGTCCGGACAATATTTCTATTGACGCTTTTGTCTGATAAACTCACAGGATGTGATACCACAACTAGAATTTACGCCTGGCATTCAAACCCAGGATGGTGGCTAGTGTAACGGCCATCGGGAACCAAAGCGCAATCGGTGAACCGAGTTAAATCTGTGGCGTTCAATGCCCTTGAGACTGTCAAGAATTCATCTCTTTCCCTCATCATCTATGGATTAAATATCAAGGTAAACTAGACTCTGTAGCCTTAGGTAGCAGCCAACTTCTTTTTCTATTGTGTACCTGCAGAACGTGGATGTTCATAGCTCTCTATAATTTCCAATCTTGTGTAGCTCTTAGCTCCCTCCTATCTCACGATCAGTCATCCATTCACATAACCTATTCAGGTAGGTGGCTTTCTGCCTCTTCCTGTCCCTTTTGCTTTTGGTATATCTTGTGAGTATCAGACTTTCCAACCATTCTTTCTGTTGGGGCGCACCCACCTTCACAACCACAATAGACTGATCCTATTATTATAAATAGAACAGTAGTTCTAGAGACTGGGAGGAGTAGTGTAGCAGTGTAGTGCAGTGCAGAGTGAGACTTCTGTAGTCATCAGTTACACTTCCGTTTCTCGACCGGAAGATACCGTTGGACTTTATTACTATTACTTATTGTTACTACTAACCTACGTTCGTTCTACTACTAATCTCTCTGATGTAAATACCTCTCTGAATATACCAGTATTTTTCCCTACGACTGTGTTTGTTCGTTATTACCGTATACTCACGTGGAAACACTCAACATCTCAACACTTTCCTCATTCAAAAAATTCCATCTGTCTCTCTGATTGTGACAATAGTGATTTTCCAAACGTAGCTTAGATGTGGCACAAGGCTGAAAGTACGGGGCACCCAATGAGGATCGAATTCACTACTCATTTGTAATTGTTTTAGACAAGCTTGTTAACCATTACACCGCTTCGGGGTACCCACTGATTCTGACAATAAGCGTTCGTTTTGTTTCCATTTTCATTCGTTGTTTACACGTCCATGGTATTCTCAGCATCCTGCTGTAGAACCATATTTCTATTGCCTCGTCTTCACTTCATCTATGGGGAAATTGTCCAGCATTCACAAATAATAAAAGAATGTCTGGGTCGATTAAATGTTAATACGTGCTGACAATTGCTAACACGAGACTTTTTAGCATTTAACTTGACATTTTATTTCACGCAAATACATCGCCGGTTACTGTCGGTCAGTCTGTGGTATACGTATGCGGACCCACGGTGCCCCTTTACCGATATGTCGACTTCACATTCTCGACCTTCGATGTCTGCTGAGCGACAGTCCAAGTCCTATCTGGGGGGGTATATATATATATATATATATATATATATACATGTATATATATATGAGTATTACACATCTTGGAAAATCTGATGCACGTTTGCTGGCAGGTGTTTCTACATTCGGCGCCAAGGAGTAACTTGATGATAACTTCGTAATTCGATTCCTTAGTGTCCCCTGCTGTTTGCCTCAGGGTTCTTGATAAGATCCAGAGACGGATATGCAATGTGATTGGCCCTGATCTGTCATCTCGTCTGCAGTCGCTCTCTCACAGACGGGATGTTGCCTCGCTCTGTCTTTTTTACAAGTACTTTCACGGTAATTGCTCCGAGGAGCTGCTTTCGCTTGTCCCTAGGCCTCGTGAATTTAAACGTCCTACGAGGCTGGCATCCCGTTCCCACCCCTTCACCGTTGAAACTGTTAGATGTAGACGTCTCTTTTACTCCAATAGCTTCATGTCTCGCACATCTCGCCTATGGAACTCCCTTCCCTATTACTGTTTCCATGACAAATACAATCTCCAACGGTTTAAGTGTAGCGTCAATCGTCATCTCCAGTTGCCTTGATCTATCCACTTCCCTTCTCCACATCCTTTCACCTTTCATTCCTATCTTCTCTCGCTCCAAATCTTCTGTAACCCCCTTGCCTGGATCGACCCACTGTCTTTCTCTTTCTACACATCCTCTCCTTTACCACCCCTATCTGCTCTTCCTCCAACCCTTCTGTAACCCCATGCGTGATAGTGGCCTCCAGCCTTGCTTGGGGTGATACGCTTAAAAAAAAAAAAAAAAAAAAAAACTGAATGCCAAATCTATTTTGGTATAATGTTACCGTTGTGTTATAGCAATGATTGACACGATAGGACTTTTGAAATAAATTTAAAACACTCAAAAGCTCTCACCAAAAGGAGCAGAATGCAATTTATTGTCTCACAGATATTGCATTCCCACAAAGAAATATATTTTAGAAAAAAATATATTTTTTTAAATATATTTCTTTGTGGGGATGAAATATCATGGCATGACCTCAAACAATATTATCAGAAAAAGAAAAAATATAGTACAAAAATAAAAATTAAGTATTATACGTTTGAATAATTAAAGAGTATTTCTAAAAAAAATGAGAGAGAAGGGAAATTTTTAAAAAATGTTCAAATATATTAAATTAAAATGTAAATTTGAAGACTGTCAGTCCAGAACATAAAAAATAACAAAAGAAATCAATTGCGAATTTGGAAAAGATATGCGACAATTTTAAAATAAAAAAAATCAGACGTATTTGCTGACAATGCACTTTTTGACTGTGTAAGGGCCAAATGGCCGGGAATGAAACTTCGAAAGAGAAACTACATAGTTTGCTACACACAAAAAGACCTTGAATATGATTTAACGAATAGCTGAAACTGTTAAACCTTTATAAAAAATTCTTGCATACACTTAGCCTATGGAACTGTGGAAAAACACATTTTTTGAGTTGCAAGCTGCACTTTTCAGGTATCGTTCGCATGATGGTAACAATCCCCTGTGAAAAATGTCAGGCCATTTCATTCCCACTTTCCCTGCAGTAACACGATTGAATTTTTGACAATTTTTACTGGACATTAAAAATAGGTGTCTTATTATTTGCCAGGATAATAATAAATTGTACATCGGTGATATCAAATTAATTCCAATATTATTTAAGATGTTTATTTGGTCAGGTTTGATTTATTTTGTTTTACGGCATATCAACCTCAATGTGTTATTTAATGCCAACAACACTTTAGGATAGATTCGTATGAATAGAATATGTATTCTTTGGTTTAGATTGGTTTGGTTTATTTTCTTTTACGGCATATCAACTTCAATGGGTTATTTAATGCCGACAATTTTTTTTAGGATAGATTTGTATGAATCGAATATGTATTCTTTTGTTTAGATTGATTTGGTTTATTTTATTTTACGACATATCAACCTCAATGGGTTATTTAATGCCGACAAGATTTTTTATTGCGGCCTTGGTTTGCTTTGTTTTGTTTTACGGCATATCAACCTTAATGCGTTATTTAATGCCGACAAGATTTTTTATTGCGGCCTTGGTTTGCTTTGTTTTGTTTTACGGCATATCAACCTCAAATGGGTTATTTAATGCCGACAAGATTTTTATTGCTGGTTTGGTTTGGTTTGTTTTGTTTTACGGCATATCAACCTAAATGGGTTATTTAATGCCGACAACATATTTAGGATAGATTCGTATGAATAGAATATGTATTCTTTGGTTTAGATTGGTTTGGTTTATTTTGTTTTACGGCATATCAACCTCAATAGGTTATTTAATGCCGACAACATATTTAGGATAGATTCGTATGAATAGAATATGTATTCTTTGGTTTAGATTGGTTTGGTTTATTTTGTTTTACGGCATATCACCATCAGTGGGTTATTTAATGCCAACAACATATTTAGGATAGATTCGTATGAATAGAATATGTATTCTTTGGTTTAGATTGGTTTGGTTTATTTTGTTTTACGGCATATCAACCTCAACAGGTTATTTAATGCCGACAACATATTTAGGATAGATTCGTATGAATAGAATATGTATTCTTTGGTTTAGATTGGTTTGGTTTCTTTTGTTTTACGGCATATCACCCTCAGTGGGTTATTTAATGCCGACAACATATTTAGGATAGATTCGTATGAATAGAATATGTATTCTTTGGTTTAGATTGGTTTGGTTTATTTTGTTTTACGGCATATCAACCTCAATAGGTTATTTAATGCCGACAACATATTTAGGATAGATTCGTATGAATAGAATATGTATTCTTTGGTTTAGATTGGTTTGGTTTATTTTGTTTTACGGCATATCACACTCAGTGGGTTATTTAATGCCGACAACATATTTAGGATAGATTCGTATGAATAGAATATGTATTCTTTGGTTTAGATTGGTTTGGTTTATTTTGTTTTACGGCATATCACCCTCAGTGGGTTATTTAATGCCGACAACATGTTTTATTGCTGGTAATATTTTGTTTTGTCAAAAATCCGTTTCTGGTAATATGTTTCCTTCAAAATTGTATTGCTGGTTAATAATTCTTTTCACAAAGTATTGCTGGCAATTGTCAACTATTTTCCCATAGCTGGGACCCTAACAGGTGCTTCCACCCCGGGTCAGGGTTGATCTGGGAACACCATCAATTAAGAGGTCGTTCCACGT
This sequence comes from Acanthosepion esculentum, assembly GCA_964036315.1. Classification (NCBI taxonomy): domain Eukaryota; kingdom Metazoa; phylum Mollusca; class Cephalopoda; order Sepiida; family Sepiidae; genus Acanthosepion; species Acanthosepion esculentum. The sequence continues at coordinate 19,576,932 of OZ038501.1, read as the reverse complement.
TCCTCAAAACCTCCTGATCAGAGGCCTTGCTGCAGGATGTAGTTTATCGTCTTACCCAGGACGCGGATGTAGTTTAATGTCTTACCCAGGACAGTAGTTAAGATGTACATCATATTAAAATATTACAAGTTAATAGTGAAATTGTTGTGGATTCCGGGATGAAATCCGGTATCAAATAATAACAAACGCCAAGAATGAATATAGGAAAATAAATGTATTAACGTACTAATACAAACTGGTAATACAGGTTAGTAGTTCCAGGAATGCGGGGTTAGTAGACATATATATATATATATATATATACAGTCTTTGATATCGACGTATCGCTGTATGACTTCTTACTGAGTCTACGGGCTTGTGACTGTGACTCTTGTCGCTACGTTATTCTACCGACCGACTCTGCTCTATTACTGACTATCTAGGTATTCACTGGTAGTAGTATATGTATACCTTGGGTGAGTCCATTTGTGTAAAAGGGGGAGACCCCTCAACAGAAATCTTTTTTTTTTATTTTTTTTTTTTACAAACTGGGCATCATTTCCCTAAATAATAAAATTTTCCTAATACATATATATATGCATCTCTCGCTTTGTATCCTGTCACTTCAATGCATGCTCTAGTCATCACTTTTATCCCTCATTCGACCGCCTGAGTATTGTACGGAGCCACTTGGTCACTATTCATTGTATCTCAAGAATGTCATAAAACTATTGATCTGATAGAGAAGCAATGTAAGAACTCAGTTTTGAATTCATTCATCCAGTAAATCATGGAATTATAGTTTTTTGCTTGCCACTTTAGTTTGAGAGTCACCAATTTCTTCATGTTGACTACAGGAGGCACGTCCTTATTCCCATCCTCATCGTCACTGTCCTCCTCCTCATCAGTGTAGTTTAACAAATCCTCGTCAACAGCAGCAGCTTCCTCCCCATCAGATCTGTCAATGCATTCCTCCATCTGCTGATTCTTCTCTCTAATGTTTCTTATCATTGAGACAGCTTTTCTCTTAAAGTCACGTCCTCATCTGCACACATAAGACGACGTTGATCTGTGTGGGCGAGATATATGTTTCTCTGGACAGCCTTCTTCACGATCACCTTCCCTTTACTATTCTGTTTTTTCATATACAGGGTGTCCATAAAGTTCGTGTGCACTTTAAAAAATTATAACTTTATTTGTGTTTGTGATAGAAATAATTTGTAAAAAGGATTAGAAAGAAGTAAATCTATATTTTTCAAGCTTTTATTGAAATTTTATTTAAGTTTCCCCATGTCCTCCATTAATTAGCAATACAAAGAGTAATACGATTTTGCAGTTCACGGAAAACATTTGCCAACTGATTTACAGTAATGCCTAAAATCACGTTAGTTATTTTAGCTATACTTAAAACTAGGTACATTAAACTTTATAACATTTTTAGCAATACAAAGGGTAATACGATTTTGCAATTCACGGAAAACATTTGCCAACTGATTTACAGTAATGCCTGAAATCACGTTAGTTATTTTAGCTATACTTAAAACTAGGTACATTAAACTTTATAACATTTTTAGCAATACAAAGGGTAATACGATTTTGCAGTTCACGGAAAACATTTGCCAACTGATTTACAGTAATGCCTGAAATCACGTTAGTTATTTTAGCTATACTTAAAACTAGGTACATTAAACTTTATAACATTTTTAGCAATACAAAGGGTAATACGATTTTGCAGTTCACGGAAAACATTTGCCAACTGATTTACAGTAATGCCTGAAATCACGTTAGTTATTTTAGCTATACTTAAAACTAGGTACATTAAACTTTATAACATTTTTAGCAATACAAAGGGTAATACGATTTTGCAATTCACGGAAAACATTTGCCAACTAATTTACAGTAATGCCTGAAATCACATTAGTTATTTTAGCTATACTTAAATCTAGGTACATTAAACTTTATAACATTTTTTACAAATTAATTTTTTATCGCAAATACAAATAAAGATATAATTTTTTTAAAGTGCACACGAACTTTATGGACACCCTGTATAGCAGAGATTGAGCGATGTGTTACGTAAGGGTGCATCTTGATGTAGAACCATATTGGAATATTGAACTTTATAATTGTAATAACGATTTTTTTCACCTGTTGCAATATAAGAGTTTGATATATTTAGAATCCTTTGAGGAAGTACAATCTTCTAATTGACGTGATAATTTTTTATATATCGTCTTATTTCTTCATCAAACAATGTGGTTTGGAAGTCATTGTTAATGAGTGTCCGCTTAATTTTTTTTTTTTACTTCAGTGTAGAAAATCGTTTTTATTGAGGAGTTAATTTGTGGTCGGCTTATTAAATTCTGTATAAGTGCTATTTTGTAGTAATTAGGACATTCACTCTAATAATTAAGAGTGCAACAATTTTTGCTAGTTGTTTTTTATATGGGGAGGTAGTAAATGTGTTATCATATATATATATATATATATATATATATATATATATATATATATATATATATATATACATATTTGTGTATTTAGGCAGCAATCCTTCTTTCATGTACATTTCATTAAAAACGACTGACAAGGTGCTTTTTAGTTTTTTATACAATTTCTCATGCGATCTAATAATGTTTTTCTTTTCGGATGATAAATTATATAAAAACTGTCCGAATGTTGTTTTTATCCGAACGCTTTCGGCTATACATTTAGCCATTTTCAAGGATTATATTTTAACTGTTAGAATTAAAAATAGTTTGTTATATGAGTGAGCGACTGGAGACGAGATGCCAGATCAGGGCCAATTACATTGCATATCCGTCTCTGGATCTTATCAAGAAACCTTGAGACAAACAGAAGGGGCACCGGACCATATATAGCAGCAATACTCCATGCAAGGGCGGACGGTTGATTTGTAGATTTGAAGGATCGACTCCGGCGAGAAAAATTTCCAGGCACGTCACAGGGAGCCAACTTATTGTTGCTTTGAGTTTAGATATACACCGGATAAGATATATAAATATTTCTTACTTATTGAATATTTACCATTTAGACGAGTATGCTTCATGGAATGGATTTATGTCAAGTGGGCTTGCTAGGTCGGCCTGGAAAATAAGCAATACAGGGTGTGATGGGTAAATTGTCGCCATTTTAAATTTTTAATATTACGTAGTTTGTTTTTGATTTTGTGGACTGTACAGTATCGTAGGATTAGTTGTGCACTGTCTGTGTGAAAAAGAGCAACATGACGTAATTCACTCCGCCAGAAACTTAGGCCTGAACTTAGCCGATTCACACCGTAACTATTACGGCACCCATACACGCTTTACGTATCAATGGCCGGGTAAAATCTCTTAATAAAATGCTGTTTCCGTTCCAGATATTGGACATTTTTTAAAGATTCTGAACTAAATCCTGAAATTGCTCTCTGCCCATCATCTGAAGATAAAACATCCGTAATTTGCAAGTTCACGGGCGATGTGTACATTGAATGCAATCTCGGCTTCACCCCCTTAAACCGGAAATTTCTAAATCCTCTTCCCTGGAGCCGAGAGATTTCATTCGATGTTCGAGAATATATACTTTGCTGCTAGTAGAAATCATTGAATTCCTTTCAAAGTTATTTTTTTTTATATTTTTTTAAATCATCGGTGCGTGCCGGGCGTGGAATCATCTTTGCTCACGTTCAAAAGCGTTATGGAACGAATTTAAGTTGTTAGAATCGGTTGGTAGGTATTCAACAAGGCGTAAAATTAGGACATTCTTGCCAGGGGCACCCGAAATGAAAAAGCGATACATACATATATATATATATATATATATATATATATATATATATATATATATATATATATATATATATATATATGTATGTGTGTGTGTGTGTGTGTGGGTATGTGTACATATGTGTGTGTACATATATGTGTGTGTGTGTACATATATATATGTGTGTGTGTGTGTACATATATATGTGTGTGTTTGTGTGTACATATATATATGTATGTGTGTCTGTACATATATATATATGTGTGTATGTGTGTGTACATATATGTGTGTGTGTACGTATATATATGTATGTGTGTCTGTACATATATATATGTGTGTGTGTATGTGTGTGTACGTATATATATGTATTTTTATGTTTACATATATATATATATGTGTGTTTGTGTGTGTGTGCGCGCACCTGTATATATATATATATATATATATATATATATATATATTACATGAATCATCCATGCAAAAAGCAGATAGTGAAGTTAATGATATAAATGGCGAGAATGCATCTTCGCAAACAAATTTATTAAGATACATTAACCCTGAACCTGTAGATGAATGTTATGATCCCTGTTTTTACTAAATTCCAGTTGAAAAAGGTCTTTTTTTGCTAGTACTTTCATCTGTTCATACAGACATCATCAGGTATGGAAATTGATTTGATTTTTACATCCAGGTAATAACGTGACAACGAAAGATTAGATGTGATTCGAAATATGTTTTTTTAGAAATGTGTTATTGTTAACCGTAAGAAATTTTGGAGCGTGCGGTCGCAACGCTGGGGTTGAATTTTTTGAAAATTTAAGAGTGTGCGTTTTTTTACTAATATGGTAATAGGAGAATTCTTTTGTTGTATTAGTTTTTTTTCAGTCGATATGGCTTGAACTAAATTGTTCAATAAATAGAGGAATGTCGCAGCTGTTATCCTGAGAGTTGTACGTCGGATCAGTTCTTTTTAAATCAAATATGTATAAACGTTTTTAAAGGTTACCTGAGGATTTCAAATTGGTGTACCATGTTGTCCAAAACGTGTTTGAAAGCCTACAAAAAGTCGTTAACATATACGAATAAATTACACGCACACACACATATACCTTCAGACTTCCCTAATCTCGTGCCTTTCGTCTGAGAGAAAGATAGATTTTTTTTCAGCTTTTACAGTTAAATTTCTTTTTCTGACACGAACTCAGTCCATAATTGGGTTGAATAAGACAGACGACTTACATCTTCGTCTGCCAAAGTAAACTTATTCCCCATATAAGGTGATTTGAGATTTTATTGTTTATTAATTATTTGCTCTGTAATAATAAATACATTGAGCTCTTTTTTGTTCATCAGTTTCAATATTTTATATTACTAGGATCCACTTGGAGTATATACCAACGGATTTGTTACATTTATTATATATATATATATATATATATATATATATATATATATATTATTTACATTATTCGAACCGTTATTCTCATAATCATTGCCATATTCACAACATTTCGGCTGTTGTACGCTTCGGCCTTCTTCGGGTGATTGGAATTTCAAATTGAGTACACATGACCCAATGTATAAAGGTGTTGGTTAGATTCAGTTACTAGACCCAAATTGTTGTGAGTTCAATACCAGGCTACAGCAGTGGTGAACAAAATAATTTGGATAGTTGAGTTAAGGCGAAATAACTGAGACAACCGTAAAAGACATAGCACGTGAAAATAGAACAATCTACCCTGGTGGACGAAATAAAGGCTTTGGTTCGAAATTCTAATCACCTGAAGATAGCCGGAGTGTACAACGGCCGAAACGTTTTGAATTTGACAATGAAGATGATGATAACAGTCCGGATTATGTAAATGATATAAATATTCATAATACCTCATCTCACACACACACACACACACATACACACACACATATATATATATATATATATATATATATATATATATATATATATATATATATATATAACAATATTGTTGAAAAATGTATAACAAAGAAAACTTTTCTTGTGAAGCGTTTCGTCCGATAAATCAGAGTAGTTTGTAATTGTTTGATATAATTTGTGTCATTTTGTCGGGCGACATCAATTATATGACAGCTCTTTGTGTCATTATGTTGAACAATAATATCTGGACAGCGATGCTGTATCACTCTACTCCTACTACTACTACTACTACTACTATTATTATTATTATTATTATTATTTCCTTGATTTTTGTTGTATCCTCATTTTCTTCTGGGTCCCAACCAGAGACATATGTTCAGAAATGGCATCATGATATTTTCCAATGAGCAGTTTTGTCACAAAAGAAACAAACAAACAAAAAAAGATCATACACATCTTAGATAAGCTCTTTGTAAGGGGTTATCTGCACTTGTGAGTACAGTTGTTTTGTATTTCTTAAGGCATGGACTGTAAAGGATCCCTTCAGTCAGTCTATCGGAACCGAGATCTACAGCAACAACTAGAATCATTAATGTGCCACATTGCTTAGATTTCCACTGCACTTTGATAATCATTTGAAAATATTCAAAGATTGATTATAATTTGCAGGAACGGCCATATTAATAAATAAGCACATTCTGTTCTTGTGGTCATTGACCACGATGTCTCTGCGATTAGAATTTATTATTATTATTATTATTATTATTATTATTATTATTATTATTATTATTATTATTAATATATTCCGGATGGTGATATTATTATTATTATTATCATTATTATTATTATTATTATTATTATTATTATTATTATTATTCTGGAAGGTGGTATTACTATTATTATTAGTAGTAGTAATGTTATTATATTCCAGAAAGTAGGATTATTATTATTATTATTATTACCTCTATTTTCGTGCTTAAAATTTTTGTCAGTTGCGATAAAACGTTCTTCTTCTATGTCTTTCGTTACAAATAATTACGTATTTTAGTGCCGAAAATAACCCGTAACTGTGCAAATAAGATTATTAGAGAACTGTCCTTCTGCAGTTTAAAAGATAAAGTAGTAATTTGAAACTCGGAAATATCGGTTTTATTTTGTAAGCTGAGATGATTCAAAAACTGGTTTTGCTGTCGCAAGATACTCGCAGCGGTGACTACATTTCTTTTCAGAATTACCACATTCGGTCTGTTGCGATGCAGTTGCTGGTTTGTGTTTCAAAGCCACAGAGAATTATACATTTTATGTTTCGAAGAAAGACTCTCGATTGTAAAATAACCACTCGTTCAAAGAACTGAATACGCGACACTTGTAAAATCCCCAGTGTATCTCCTTTCCTTTTGAACAAGCTTGCTTTATTCAATTGTGATGTATTTTTTTTCCTAGTCTCGTATTTGTCTCTGATTTTTTTGTATTTTAATTATATTATTGACATCATTATCCCCCGAGATGTTCTTGTACATTGATTGTTGGGATTGTGTATGAATGGTTAAAACGTTATCGGTCCGACCATGAAAATCCGGTTTCGTATCTCACTATGGTCGATTGTCAAACTATCAAAGCTCCCTTTCAAACTGTATCCTTTCGGCGGTAACAAATTAAAGCGATATGTCCGCACATTTATTAAAATCATGACCACTGTTGTAGCTGACATATCTTGCATTTAACCTGGGAACCTCGACGTGGTGTAATGGTTAGAAAGCTTGTGAGTAGTGACTTCGATCCTCACTGGGTGCCCCATACTTCCGGCCTTGTTCCACATCTAAGCCGCGCTTAGAAAATCACTATTTTGCATTTAGTTGCTCTGCAATGCACGTTAAAATCTAATTTACAGGGAAGAATATCTGTTGTGCTGAGCAATGGCTGGTGGCAAATGACCTATTATGTCAATATGCACTGTTTTAAATCAAGTAGAGATGACAAGAATAGATTTATCTCTGATTTAGTATATCGATTAATATTGCTTTATTATTATTATTATTATTATTATTATTATTATTATTATTATTATTATTATAGTGTGCAGCAGATCACCACACACAAAGAAAATCCACCCTGCCTTAAACGCCTCTTTCAGATCAGTCACTGGGTGTCTCAAGCCAACCAACATAGATGACCTCTACGAGCGTAATTGAATGCCCGCCACCACGTACATCAAAAGGACAGTCCGCTCCCATGTTAAGAAGTTGAAGCAGGAAACTGGCCCTATTCACCCATTCCACGGCTGTGAATCAATGACATAGAGGCTCAAGTCAAGACAGCTATCTACATTAAGTCGAACAACTAAACAACAGAGCTCGCAATCAACGCCTATCCCTGTAGTGCAGCAATGTGCGTTTGTAATTTAGTAAAGATATTTAAGATTATGTAGAGTCAGTCTTTAAGGATTGATCTACGGATTGTCTTCTGCAATACATAGAAAAAATAGTTGATCAGAGAAAACGAGTTGGACGCCATGCATGGCATCCATATGAGAGTCGGATAAGACTTTGTAGAACAACATTTTGGAAGCCATTTTTAATCCTTAATCTGAAAAAGAGTTGTAATAATTTGGAAGCTATTTTTAATCCTTGATCTGAGAAAACAGTTGTATAGAACTCTATAGTTTAGACATTGTTGAACGAGTTGGACGTCATGCATGGCATCCATAGGAGAGTCTTGATCTGACACGGCTTTTTACAAGAACATTTTGGAAGCTATTTTTAATCCTTGATCTGAGAAAACAGTTGTATAGAACTGTATAGTTTAGACATTGTTGAACGAGTTGGACGTCATGCATGGCATCCATAGGAGAGTCTTGATCTGACACGGCTTTTTACAAGAACATTTTGGAAGCTATTTTTAATCCTTGATCTGAGAAAACAGTTGTATAGAACTCTATAGTTTAGACATTGTTGAACGAGTTGGACGTCATGCATGGCATCCATAGGAGAGTCTTGATCTGACACGGCTTTTTACAAGAACATTTTGGAAGCTATTTTTAATCCTTGATCTGAGAAAACAGTTGTATAGAACTGTATAGTTTAGACATTGTTGAACGAGTTGGACGTCATGCATGGCATCCATAGGAGAGTCTTGATCTGACACGGCTTTTTACAAGAACATTTTGGAAGCTATTTTTAATCCTTGATCTGAGAAAACAGTTGTATAGAACTGTATAGTTTAGACATTGTTGAACGAGTTGGACGTCATGCATGGCATCCATAGGAGAGTCTAGATCTGACACGGCTTTTTACAAGAACATTTTGGAAGCTATTTTTAATCCTTGATCTGAGAAAACAGTTGTATAGAACTCTATAGTTTAGACATTGTTGAACGAGTTGGACGTCATGCATGGCATCCATAGGAGAGTCTTGATCTGACACGGCTTTTTACAAGAACATTTTGGAAGCTATTTTTAATCCTTGATCTGAGAAAACAGTTGTATAGAACTCTATAGTTTAGACATTGTTGAACGAGTTGGACGTCATGCATGGCATCCATAGGAGAGTCTTGATCTGACACGGCTTTTTACAAGAACATTTTGGAAGCTATTTTTAATCCTTGATCTGAGTAAACAGTTTTATAGAACTCTATAGTTTAGACATTGTTGAACGAGTTGGACGTCATGCATGGCATCCATAGGAGAGTCTAGATCTGACACGGCTTTTTACAAGAACATTTTGGAAGCTATTTTTAATCCTTGATCTGAGAAAACAGTTGTATAGAACTGTATAGTTTAGACATTGTTGAACGAGTTGGACGTCATGCATGGCATCCATAGGAGAGTCTTGATCTGACACGGCTTTTTACAAGAACATTTTGGAAGCTATTTTTAATCCTTGATCTGAGAAAACAGTTGTATAGAACTCTATAGTTTAGACATTGTTGAACGAGTTGGACGTCATGCATGGCATCCATAGGAGAGTCTTGATCTGACACGGCTTTTTACAAGAACATTTTGGAAGCTATTTTTAATCCTTGATCTGAGTAAACAGTTTTATAGAACTCTATAGTTTAGACATTGTTGAACGAGTTGGACGTCATGCATGGCATCCATAGGAGAGTCTAGATCTGACACGGCTTTTTACAAGAACATTTTGGAAGCTATTTTTAATCCTTGATCTGAGAAAACAGTTGTATAGAACTCTATAGTTTAGACATTGTTGAACGAGTTGGACGTCATGCATGGCATCCATAGGAGAGTCTTGATCTGACACGGCTTTTTACAAGAACATTTTGGAAGCTATTTTTAATCCTTGATCTGAGAAAACAGTTGTATAGAACTCTATAGTTTAGACATTGTTGAACGAGTTGGACGTCATGCATGGCATCCATAGGAGAGTCTTGATCTGACACGGCTTTTTACAAGAACATTTTGGAAGCTATTTTTAATCCTTGATCTGAGTAAACAGTTTTATAGAACTCTATAGTTTAGACATTGTTGAACGAGTTGGACGTCATGCATAGCATCCATAGGAGATTCTTGATCTGACACGGCTTTTTACAAGAACATTTTGGAAGCTATTTTTAATCCTTGATCTGAGAAAACGGTTGTATAGAACTCTATAGTTTAGACATTGTTGAACGAGTTGGACGTCATGCATGGCATCCATAGGAGAGTCTAGATCTGACACGGCTTTTTACAAGAACATTTTGGAAGCTATTTTTAATCCTTGATCTGAGAAAACATTTGTATAGAGCTGATAGTTTAGACATTGTTGAACGAGTTGGACATCATGCATGGCATCTATATGAGAGTCTAGATGTGACAATACATTGTAGATGAACAATTTCCAAGGACTTTTTAATCCTTGATCTAAGAAAATATTTCTGTAGAGCAGCTTTTTTTAGAACATGATTCGTGCTTTTAGATTGACGTTTTGGTTTTGCACTGTTGCACAATGTCCTCCCTCGTGAAACACATCCTATGTTCAATGTCCTTATCTCTTGTACTAAATGTTTTTAAACTCTCAAAGTTTTTTTTTAATCTGCAAAAGAAATTAAATCCATGTGAAAAAGAAGTAAAACAAAAAAAAATAAAAAAGAGTAAGCTTCTATCTGTATTAGAAGTCCTTAAACCGAAAAATTCACCTTATTTATTGAATGACCCTCGTATATGTTTTTATCTTAATTTCTACAGGGTGTCCATAAAGTCTCTTTGCAATTTTTTGAAAATATATCACAAAGGCAACTGATGTGGCACCACAACTAGATGACTTTCGACCCACTATCATTTTCCAGCAAGATTGTGCACCGCCACTTTGGGCTCTGCATGTTCGTGGGTTCTTAAATCAAACATTTCCAGACCGGTGGATTGGAAGGGATTGCCCAATTCCTTTGACACCTCGTTCACCAGATATCACACACCACTGGACTTATTTCTATGGGGTTATGTTAAAGATATCGTGTATCAAACAAAGATACGGGACATCACTGATTTAAAACAAAAGATCACTGATACCATTGTCACTAGTGATGAAGCTATGCTACAGCGAACATGGCAAGAAATCGAATACCGTCTTAATGTGCTTTGTGCAACTAGTGGCGCCCATATTGAGGTGAATTAAATTGGTTAAAAACATTTCAATATTTGTTGCTCGTTTTTAAACAATTTCCACATATGCATCTGTTCATTTGCCTTTGTAACCATTTTTTTACATTGTAAAGAGAATTTAGGACTCCCTGTATTTCTTGGAAGAACTGGTCGATAATTATTAATATTTCTTTCAATAATTTACTGCCTTGCACGCAAGTTATTGTGTAAATAAAGTAACTACCACATTTAAAAGAAGAGAAAAAGGAAATGTAAAGGAAATATTTTATTAACAAATCAAACATGTATAATTAATATTTTTCAGCAGATTAGAAAGATGTGCCAGCGAAATTTGGCTTTCTTTCAAGGAGACTTTCAATAGAACTTTCATTCATTTTTTAAGTGTTATCGGACCTGTTTATCTCCCATGAAATTCTTTTCGGGTTTCTTGTTTAATCCAGGTTATTAATATAGATGCAAATTTAAAAAAATCTAGAATTGTTTTAAGTAATTTCACACCAATCAAGGCGTTAATGCTACTAAGACGCAATGGGTGAGAGCAGAAAAGAATGAGAAGTCTGTAAATAAAAGAAGAGGATTCAGGACGACAGAAGACTCCGATTGATATTGCATTTAAGTTTGTGGCCGCAAGGGGAGCAAGGAACCGAAATTGTTTCAGAGACGAGAAGCGAGGGAGAAGAAACTATTAGAATAGAACTTACGGTACATCTAGCTATTTCAGCACCAAAACGATGAGACCTAATAGCCAATCTAGTATTACGCGATCGAAGGGCCAAGGATAGCAGATAACTGTCATGTAAATATTTGTAGAAAAGACAGAGGAATGAAACATCACGGCCGTGTGAAAGTGACAAAAGTCGAAATGCCAAGTCAGTATCAATAATTTTTTAGACCCTCTTTTGAATTTTATCGAGAATTTCGAAATTTATAACCAGAACACATGACCAGATATGTCAGAAATATTCAATGTACGGACGATTGATAGATTTATAAATGTGAAAGATAGATCCTGATGGGAGAAAAATGTCTGGCACGCCACAATCGGCAAAGCAGATCCAGAAATTGATTCAATATAGTCGCTCCAGTTTTCTGTCAGTAGAAAATGTGAAACCAGCAAAGAGCAACGATTTGTTTTCCTGGAGGTTAGCATCAGCCATGCTGGAGGAGGACAAAATGGTTTTCTATGATAATTAAAGGATAACATTTTCTCTTTGGAGGCGTTGAAATTTACAGGATATTCCTTGCCCCAGTAAACAACTGATTGAAGAGGAGCAACTGTTAGTTTTACTTTGACGCGCCTATTGAACTTACTTTTAAAACAGGAGCAAATAGTTTTGTCATCAGCATAAGTACCGAGTTAGGAATTGATGACATTATTCTAACTCTCGCAAATCACTGCATTGCTAATATACAGTCCTGAAACACTCAGACGATACGTGAATAATGTCCAGTTGTACGGTCTTACTGAAAGGTGAGAAAAAAAAACCAATATTCTAACATTTGCAACTGTCTTTCATCTAACAGATTTCACGATATGCTTCTCGGCATTGCATTCTTAAGCGGGAACGCTCATAATAGAGAAAGGAAAATACTTCATAGATGGAAAGAATGCATCAAAGTCTTCCACAACGAAAAATGAAATACGGATTGAAATACTAATAGTGAGGTATGATCGGTTTCAGCCAAGAGGAACAAAACAAGGCAGCAAATGAAATTGTAATAGAAATGTTGTCACCTTTAGACGATTGGTTGGTTTCGTTAAACGGCATATCAACACCTCTATGGGTTATGTAATGCCGAAATCTAAATATTTTGAACACAATTTTATACCTTCAATTACAGATAAAATGTATTGGTGATCATTTTACTATAAATTTGTATTGTTGGTTGGTTGATTTTGTATAGCGGCATATCAACACAATTATGCAATGCCAAAATCTAAATATTTTCTAGGTAATATTTTTTTAGGTAATAATGGTTTTAGTGATGCAAATCTTACTAATTAACCCATAGACGGGGCGAGAAGTGGTGGATTTATAATTTTCCCAAGGGTATTTGTGTGTAAGTGAATATAACGAACCGAACTGGAATTGGAACTCGGCTCGCCGATTAACAATTCATTATCCATTACACCACCCGCACACCCAAGCTTACAGCATCTGGTATTCCCAAGCAGTCACCTATCTAGTTACTGACCGGACTCGATTTAGATGAACACGAGATTGAGAAGTTTCTTAGAAATTAATGAAATATACGTCCGTGGATACATACCGGGAAGTTTTAACATATTTATCTTCATGGAGATGCTTTAGAAGCCAGCCGACAACCGATGTTAGTTCCATCGGAAATCAGTTTAATAGGCTACACGTAGAAGCTTATCAGTCGGGCTCTGATGAGCGTGATACGGAATTAGACCAGACAGATGGCAAGAACAGCGTGGTTTCGTTAAAGATATTGCAGAAACAAATGCGATATCATGATGAATAGTACATCAAAGCAAGCAATACAAATTCCGAAGTAGGTATACTTATGTTTTACAGACGAGGCAAAGTTATTTCACGAGGTACAGCACGAAGATCTGTTAGAACAGTTAGGGAGAGTTGATTTAACCCAGAAAGATATTGCAATAATCCTGAATATTTACTGGGAACCAATAGTCTGTATACAGACAGAAAATGCTTTGAGTAGGAAGACAATAATAGAAATGGGCATAAGAAAAGTGTGTACCTTCCCGCCGGATTTAACCATTACAGCGAGATGATTTTAAGAGAGGTACCGACGGTGTTTATTATTGATGGGCATACCTCAGCAGATATGCACACGTATTTTAGACGAAGGGTCGGCAACTTTTTGCAGACAATGTGCCGGCTTAGGGTTTTAAAATCATTCAGTGTGCCAACAGCATACGTATTTTTATACGTCAAGGTCAATATACCTATTCTACAATATATTTTATATAGTAATATATACAATAATATGTAAACGACTTTAATAGAAATAAACTGTTTTTAATGTTTTTTTTAAGTTTTTATTATTAATGGGAATCTAACAAGTGATATCTTCTTTGCGTTGTAGTAGTTATTCGGACTTCGGGATGTCATTTGTGGCTGCGTGCCGTTGGAAACTTGTTGGCGTGCTACGTTTGGAACGCGTGCTGTATGTAGCGGACATCTGTTGCAGACAATAATACAAAGGAAAGCGAAAACAAAGAACTAAACTGAATTGCAGTAAGACGAAGATGATGGTCATTAAAAAAGCAAGAAGAACAGCCTTAATTGCAAGCGACAAATTGCTTACGTCAAAAACAATACAGAAATGTATGGGAGGTGTTTTAACAGATGCCAGAAAATACTTCGTTTGGTTTAGTTTGTTTTGCTTTACGGCATATAAACTTCAATGGGTTATTTAATGCCGACAAGATTTTTATTACTGCTTTGGCTTGCTTTGTTTTGTTTTACGGCATATTAACTTCAATGGGTTATTTAATGCCGACAAGATTTTTATTGCTGGTTTGGTTTGGTTTGGTTTGTTTTGTTTTACGGCATATCAACCTCAATGGGTTATTTAATGCTGACAAGATTTTTATTGCTGCTTTGGTTTGCTTTGTTTTGTTTTACGGCATATCAACCTCAATGGGTTATTTAATGCCGACAAGATTTTTATAGCTGCTTTGGTTTGCTTTGTTTTGTTTTACGGCATATCAACCTCAATGGGTTATTTAATGCCGACAAGATTTTTATTACTGCTTTGGCTTGCTTTGTTTTGTTTTACGGCATATAAACTTCAATGGGTTATTTAATGCCGACAAGATTTTTATTACTGCTTTGGCTTGCTTTGTTTTGTTTTACGGCATATTAACTTCAATGGGTTATTTAATGCCGACAAGATTTTTATTGCTGCTTTGGTTTCTTTGTTATGTTTTACGGCATATCAACCTCAATGGGTTATTTAATGCTGACAAAATTTTTGTTGCTGGTTTGGTTTGCTTTGTTTTGTGTTACCAACCTCAATGGGTTATTTAATGCCGAAAAGATTTTTATTGCTGCTTTGGTTTCTTTGTTATGTTTTACGGCATATCAACCTCAATGGGTTATTTAATGCCGACAAGATTTTTATTGCTGGTTTGGTTTGATTTGTTATGTTTTACGGCATATCAACCTCAATGGGTTATTTAATGCCGACAAGATATTTATTGCTGCTTTGGTTTGCTTTGTTTTGTTTTACGGCATATCAACCTCAATGGGTTATTTAATGCCGACAAGATTTTTATTGCTGGTTTGGTTTGCTTTGTTTTGTTTTACGGCATATCAACCTCAATGGGTTATTTAACGCCGACAAGATTTTTATTGCTGGTTTGGTTTGGTTTGTTTTGTTTTACGGCATATCAACCACAAAGGGTTATTTAATGCCGACAAGATTTTTATTGCTGGTTTGGTTTGCTTTGTTTTGTTTTACGGCATATCAACCTCAATGGGTTATTTAATGCCGACAAGATTTTTATTGGTGGTTTGGTTTGCTTTGTTTTGTTTTACGGCATATCAACCTCAATGGGTTATTTAATGCCGACAAGATTTTTATTGCTGGTAATATTTTTTCATAAAATGTATTGCTGGTAATATGTTTTTTCTTTAAAAATGTATTGCTGGTAATAATTATTTACAAAAATGGATTGCTGGTAATATTTTTTCTCCAAAAATTTATTCCTATTATTAAAACCTATATTTATACTTTCATAATATTTTGACCACAGTTTCGAGGTAAAATATTTGTCCATAGTTCGGAGGCTAACAAATGCTACCACCTCGGTTCTGAGTGGACCTGGGAACACCAGCAATTAAGAGGGGGTTCCATGTTCCTCAAAACCTACCGATTCAAGAACTTGCTATTTGACGAAATTTATCTTCATACCCAGGATGACGCATGTAATGTATCGTCTTACACAGGACGCGGAGGGGTTTGGAGATTAACTATTTGCATAGTTGGGACCCTAAAAGGTTCTACCACCCTAGGTCAGAGTGGAAGTAGGAACACCAGCAATTAAGAGGTGGTCCCACGCTTCTCAAATCCTCTTGATCAGAGGCCTTGCTGTTGGATGTAGTTTATCGTAATACCCAGGACGTGGATACAGTTTATCGTAATACCTGGGACGCGGATGCAGTTTATCGTAATACCCAGGACGTGGATACAGTTTATCGTTATACCTGGGACGCGGATGCAGTTTATCGTAATACCCAGGACGTGGATACAGTTTATCGTAATACCCAGGATGTGGATGCAGTTTATCGTAATACCCAGGACGCGGATGTAGTTTATCTTAATACCCAGGATGTGGATACAGTTTATCGTAATACTCAGGACGCGGATGCAGTTTATCGTAATACCCAGGACGTGGATACACTTTATCGTAATACCCAGGACGTGGATATAGTTTATCGTAATACCCAGGACGCGGATGTAGTTTATCTTAATACCCAGGACGTGGATACGGTTTATCGTAATACCCAGGACGTGGATGCTGTTTATCGTAATACCCAGGACGTGGATGCAGTTTATCGTAATACCCAGGACGCGGATGTAGTTTATCTTAATACCCAGGACGTGGATACAGTTTATCGTAATATTCAGGACGCGGATGCAGTTTATCGTAATGCCCAGGATGTAGATACAGTTTATCGTAATACCTAGGACGCGGATGCAGTTTATCGTAATACCCAGGACGTGGATACAGTTTATCGTAATAACTGGGACGCGGATGCAGTTTATCGTAATACCCAGGACGGGGATACAGTTTGTCGTAATACCCAGAACGTGGATGCAGTTTATCGTAATACCCAGGACGCGGATGTAGTTTATCTTAATACCCAGGACGTGGATACAGTTTATCGTAATACCCAGGACGTGGATGCAGTTTATCGTAATACCCAGGACGCGGATGTAGTTTATCTTAATACCCAGGACGTGGATACAGTTTATCGTAATACTCAGGACGCGGATGCAGTTTATCGTAATGCCCAGGACGTGGATACAGTTTATCGTAATACCTAGGACGCGGATGCAGTTTATCGTAATACCCAGGACGTGGATACAGTTTATCGTAATACCTGGGACGCGGATGCAGTTTATCGTAATACCCAGGACGTGGATACAGTTTATCGTAATACCCAGGATGTGGATGCAGTTTATCGTAATACCCAGGACGCGGATGTAGTTTATCTTAATACCCAGGACGTGGATACAGTTTATCGTAATACTCAGGACGCGGATGCAGTTTATCGTAATGCCCAGGACGTGGATACAGTTTATCGTAATACCTGGGACGCGGATGCAGTTTATCGTAATGCCCAGGACGTGGATACAGTTTATCGTAATACCCAGGACGTGGATGCAGTTTATCGTAATACCCAGGACGCGGATGTAGTTTATCTTAATACCCAGGACGTGGATACAGTTTATCGTAATACTCAGGACGCGGATGCAGTTTATCGTAATGCCCAGGACGTGGATACAGTTTATCGTAATACCTAGGACGCGGATGCAGTTTATCGTAATACCCAGGACGTGGATACAGTTTATCGTAATACCTGGGACGCGGATGCAGTTTATCGTAATACCCAGGACGTGGATACAGTTTATCGTAATACCCAGGACGTGGATGCAGTTTATCGTAATACCCAGGATGCGGATGTAGTTTATCTTAATACCCAGGACGTGGATACAGTTTATCGTAATACTCAGGACGCGGATGCAGTTTATCGTAATGCCCAGGACGTGGATACAGTTTATCGTAATACCTAGGACGCGGATGCAGTTTATCGTAATACCCAGGACGTGGATACAGTTTATCGTAATACTCAGGACGCGGATGCAGTTTATCGTAATACCCAGGACGTGGATACAGTTTATCGTAATACCCAGGATGTGGATGCAGTTTATCGTAATACCCAGGACGCGGATGTAGTTTATCTTAATACCCAGGACGTGGATACAGTTTATCGTAATACTCAGGACGCGGATGCAGTTTATCGTAATGCCCAGGACGTGGATACAGTTTATCGTAATACCTAGGACGCGGATGCAGTTTATCGTAATACCCAGGACGTGGATACAATTTATCGTTATACCTGGGACGCGGATGCAGTTTATCGTAATACCCAGGACGTGGATACAGTTTATCGTAATACCCAGGACGTGGATGCAGTTTATCGTAATACCCAGGACGCGGATGTAGTTTATCTTAATACCCAGGATGTGGATACAGTTTATCGTAATACTCAGGACGCGGATGCAGTTTATCGTAATACCCAGGACGTGGATACACTTTATCGTAATACCCAGGACGTGGATATAGTTTATCGTAATACCCAGGACGCGGATGTAGTTTATCTTAATACCCAGGACGTGGATACGGTTTATCGTAATACCCAGGACGTGGATACTGTTTATCGTAATACCCAGGACGTGGATGCAGTTTATCGTAATACCCAGGACGCGGATGTAGTTTATCTTAATACCCAGGACGTGGATACAGTTTATCGTAATACTCAGGACGCGGATGCAGTTTATCGTAATGCCCAGGATGTAGATACAGTTTATCGTAATACCTAGGACGCGGATGCAGTTTATCGTAATACCCAGGACGTGGATACAGTTTATCGTAATAACTGGGACGCGGATGCAGTTTATCGTAATACCCAGGACGGGGATACAGTTTGTCGTAATACCCAGAACGTGGATGCAGTTTATCGTAATACCCAGGACGCGGATGTAGTTTATCTTAATACCCAGGACGTGGATACAGTTTATCGTAATACCCAGGACGTGGATGCAGTTTATCGTAATACCCAGGACGCGGATGTAGTTTATCTTAATACCCAGGACGTGGATACAGTTTATCGTAATACTCAGGACGCGGATGCAGTTTATCGTAATGCCCAGGACGTGGATACAGTTTATCGTAATACCTAGGACGCGGATGCAGTTTATCGTAATACCCAGGACGTGGATACAGTTTATCGTAATACCTGGGACGCGGATGAAGTTTATCGTAATACCCAGGACGTGGATACAGTTTATCGTAATACCCAGGACGTGGATGCAGTTTATCGTAATACCCAGGACGCGGATGTAGTTTATCTTAATACCCAGGACGTGGATACAGTTTATCGTAATACTCAGGACGCGGATGCAGTTTATCGTAATGCCCAGGACGTGGATACAGTTTATCGTAATACCTAGGACGCGGATGCAGTTTATCGTAATACCCAGGACGTGGATACAGTTTATCGTAATACTCAGGACGCGTATGCAGTTTATCGTAATACCCAGGACGTGGATACAGTTTATCGTAATACCCAGGATGTGGATGCAGTTTATCGTAATACCCAGGACGCGGATGTAGTTTATCTTAATACCCAGGACGTGGATACAGTTTATCGTAATACTCAGGACGCGGATGCAGTTTATCGTAATGCCCAGGACGTGGATACAGTTTATCGTAATACCTAGGATGCGGATGCAGTTTATCGTAATACCCAGGACGTGGATACAGTTTATCGTAATACCTGGGACGCGGATGCAGTTTATCGTAATACCCAGGACGTGGATACAGTTTATCGTAATACCCAGGACGTGGATGCAGTTTATCGTAATACCCAGGACGCGGATGTAGTTTATCTTAATACCCAGGATGTGGATACAGTTTATCGTAATACTCAGGACGCGGATGCAGTTTATCGTAATACCCAGGAGGTGGATACAGTTTATCGTAATACCCAGGACGTGGATATAGTTTATCGTAATACCCAGGACGCGGATGTAGTTTATCTTAATACCCAGGACGTGGATACGGTTTATCGTAATACCCAGGACGTTGATACTGTTTATCGTAATACCCAGGACGTGGATGCAGTTTATCGTAATACCCAGGACGCGGATGTAGTTTATCTTAATACCCAGGACGTGGATACAGTTTATCGTAATACTCAGGACGCGGATGCAGTTTATCGTAATGCCCAGGACGTAGATACAGTTTATCGTAATACCTAGGACGCGGATGCAGTTTATCGTAATACCCAGGACGTGGATACAGTTTATCGTAATAACTGGGACGCGGATGCAGTTTATCGTAATACCCAGGACGTGGATACAGTTTATCGTAATACCCAGAACGTGGATGCAGTTTATCGTAATACCCAGGACGCGGATGTAGTTTATCTTAATACCCAGGACGTAGATACAGTTTATCGTAATACCCAGGACGTGGATGCAGTTTATCGTAATACCCAGGACGCGGATGTAGTTTATCTTAATACCCAGGACGTGGATACAGTTTATCGTAATACTCAGGACGCGGATGCAGTTTATCGTAATGCCCAGGACGTGGATACAGTTTATCGTAATACCTAGGACGCGGATGCAGTTTATCGTAATACCCAGGACGTGGATACAGTTTATCGTAATACCTGGGACGCGGATGCAGTTTATCGTAATACCCAGGACGTGGATACAGTTTATCGTAATACCCAGGACGTGGATGCAGTTTATCGTAATACCCAGGACACGGATGTAGTTTATCTTAATACCCAGGACGTGGATACGGTTTATCGTAATACCCAGGACGTGGATACTGTTTATCGTAATACCCAGGACATGGATGCAGTTTATCGTAATACCCAGGACGTGGATGTAGTTTATCTTAATACCCAGGACGTGGATACAGTTTATCGTAATACTCAGGACGCGGATGCAGTTTATCGTAATGCCCAGGACGTGGATAGAGTTTATCGTAATACCTAGGACGCGGATGCAGTTTATCGTAATACCCAGGACGTGGATACAGTTTATCGTAATACCTGGGACGCGGATGCAGTTTATCGTAATACCCAGGACGTGGATACAGTTTATCGTAATACCCAGGACGTGGATGCAGTTTATCGTAATACCCATGACGCGGATGTAGTTTATCTTAATACCCAGGACGTGGATACAGTTTATCGTAATACCCAGGACGTGGATGCAGTTTATCGTAATACCCAGGACGCGGATGTAGTTTATCTTAATACCCAGGACGTGGATACAGTTTATCGTAATACTCAGGACGCGGATGCAGTTTATCGTAATGCCCAGGACGTGGATACAGTTTATCGTAATACCTAGGACGCGGATGCAGTTTATCGTAATACCCAGGACGTGGATACAGTTTATCGTAATACCTGGGACGCGGATGCAGTTTATCGTAATACCCAGGACGTGGATACAGTTTATCGTAATACCCAGGACGTGGATGCAGTTTATCGTAAAACCCAGGACGCGGATGTAGTTTATCTTAATACCCAGGACGTGGATACAGTTTATCGTAATACCCAGGACGTGGATACAGTTTATCGTAATACCTGGGACGCGGATGCAGTTTATCGTAATACCTAGGACGCGGATGCAGTTTATCGTAATACCCAGGACGTGGATACAGTTTATCGTAATACCTGGGACGCGGATGCAGTTTATCGTAATACCCAGGACGTGGATACAGTTTATCGTAATACCCAGGATGTGGATGCAGTTTATCGTAATACCCATGACGCGGATGTAGTTTATCTTAATACCCAGGACGTGGATATAGTTTATCGTAATACCCAGGACGCGGATGTAATTTATCTTAATACCCAGGACGTGGATACGGTTTATCGTAATACCCAGGACGTGGATACTGTTTATCGTAATACCCAGGACGTGGATGCAGTTTATCGTAATACCTGGGACGCGGATGCAGTTTATCGTAATACCCTGGACGTGGATACAGTTTATCGTAATACCCAGGACGTGGATGCAGTTTATCGTAATACCCAGGACGCGGATGTAGTTTATCTTAATACCCAGGACGTGGATACAGTTTATCGTAATACTCAGGACGCGGATGCAGTTTATCGTAATGCCCAGGACGTGGATACAGTTTATCGTAATACCTAGGACGGGGATGCAGTTTATCGTAATACCAAGGACGTGGATGCAGTTTATCGTAATACCTGGGACGCGGATGCAGTTTATCGTAATACCCAGGACGCGGATGCAGTTTATCGTAATACCCAGGACGCGGATGTAGTTTATCTTAATACCCAGGACGTGGATACATTTTATCGTAATACTCAGGACGCGGATGCAGTTTATCGTAATGCCCAGGACGTGGACACAGTTTACCGTAATACCTAGTTATGCGGAGCCAGTTTTTTGTCGTAATACCCAGGACGTGGATACAGTTTATCGTAATACCTGGGACGCGGATGCAGTTTATCTTAATACCCAGGACGTGGATACAGTTTATCGTAATACCCAGGACGTGGATGCAGTTTATCGTAATACCCATGACGCGGATGTAGTTTATCTTAATACCCAGGACGTGGATACAGTTTATCGTAATACCCAGGACGTGGATGCAGTTTATCGTAATACCCAGGACGCGGATGTAGTTTATCTTAATACCCAGGACGTGGATACAGTTTATCGTAATACTCAGGACGCGGATGCAGTTTATCGTAATGCCCAGGACGTGGATACAGTTTATCGTAATACCTAGGACGCGGATGCAGTTTATCGTAATACCCAGGACGTGGATACAGTTTATCGTAATACTCAGGACGCGTATGCAGTTTATCGTAATACCCAGGACGTGGATACAGTTTATCGTAATACCCAGGATGTGGATGCAGTTTATCGTAATACCCAGGACGCGGATGTAGTTTATCTTAATACCCAGGACGTGGATACAGTTTATCGTAATACTCAGGACGCGGATGCAGTTTATCGTAATGCCCAGGACGTGGATACAGTTTATCGTAATACCTGGGACGCGGATGCAGTTTATCGTAATGCCCAGGACGTGGATACAGTTTATCGTAATACCCAGGACGTGGATGCAGTTTATCGTAATACCCAGGACGCGGATGTAGTTTATCTTAATACCCAGGACGTGGATACAGTTTATCGTAATACTCAGGACGCGGATGCAGTTTATCGTAATGCCCAGGACGTGGATACAGTTTATCGTAATACCTAGGACGCGGATGCAGTTTATCGTAATACCCAGGACGTGGATACAGTTTATCGTAATACCTGGGACGCGGATGCAGTTTATCGTAATACCCAGGACGTGGATACAGTTTATCGTAATACCCAGGACGTGGATGCAGTTTATCGTAATACCCAGGACGCGGATGTAGTTTATCTTAATACCCAGGACGTGGATACAGTTTATCGTAATACTCAGGACGCGGATGCAGTTTATCGTAATGCCCAGGACGTGGATACAGTTTATCGTAATACCTAGGACGCGGATGCAGTTTATCGTAATACCCAGGACGTGGATACAGTTTATCGTAATACTCAGGACGCGGATGCAGTTTATCGTAATACCCAGGACGTGGATACAGTTTATCGTAATACCCAGGATGTGGATGCAGTTTATCGTAATACCCAGGACGCGGATGTAGTTTATCTTAATACCCAGGACGTGGATACAGTTTATCGTAATACTCAGGACGCGGATGCAGTTTATCGTAATGCCCAGGACGTGGATACAGTTTATCGTAATACCTAGGACGCGGATGCAGTTTATCGTAATACCCAGGACGTGGATACAGTTTATCGTTATACCTGGGACGCGGATGCAGTTTATCGTAATACCCAGGACGTGGATACAGTTTATCGTAATACCCAGGACGTGGATGCAGTTTATCGTAATACCCAGGACGCGGATGTAGTTTATCTTAATACCCAGGATGTGGATACAGTTTATCGTAATACTCAGGACGCGGATGCAGTTTATCGTAATACCCAGGACGTGGATACACTTTATCGTAATACCCAGGACGTGGATATAGTTTATCGTAATACCCAGGACGCGGATGTAGTTTATCTTAATACCCAGGACGTGGATACGGTTTATCGTAATACCCAGGACGTGGATACTGTTTATCGTAATACCCAGGACGTGGATGCAGTTTATCGTAATACCCAGGACGCGGATGTAGTTTATCTTAATACCCAGGACGTGGATACAGTTTATCGTAATACTCAGGACGCGGATGCAGTTTATCGTAATGCCCAGGATGTAGATACAGTTTATCGTAATACCTAGGACGCGGATGCAGTTTATCGTAATACCCAGGACGTGGATACAGTTTATCGTAATAACTGGGACGCGGATGCAGTTTATCGTAATACCCAGGACGGGGATACAGTTTGTCGTAATACCCAGAACGTGGATGCAGTTTATCGTAATACCCAGGACGCGGATGTAGTTTATCTTAATACCCAGGACGTGGATACAGTTTATCGTAATACCCAGGACGTGGATGCAGTTTATCGTAATACCCAGGACGGGGATGTAGTTTATCTTAATACCCAGGACGTGGATACAGTTTATCGTAATACTCAGGACGCGGATGCAGTTTATCGTAATGCCCAGGACGTGGATACAGTTTATCGTAATACCTAGGACGCGGATGCAGTTTATCGTAATACCCAGGACGTGGATACAGTTTATCGTAATACCCAGGACGTGGATGCAGTTTATCGTAATACCCAGGACGCGGATGTAGTTTATCTTAATACCCAGGACGTGGATACAGTTTATCGTAATACTCAGGACGCGGATGCAGTTTATCGTAATGCCCAGGACGTGGATACAGTTTATCGTAATACCTAGGACGCGGATGCAGTTTATCGTAATACCCAGGACGTGGATACAGTTTATCGTAATACTCAGGACGCGTATGCAGTTTATCGTAATACCCAGGACGTGGATACAGTTTATCGTAATACCCAGGATGTGGATGCAGTTTATCGTAATACCCAGGACGCGGATGTAGTTTATCTTAATACCCAGGACGTGGATACAGTTTATCGTAATACTTAGGACGCGGATGCAGTTTATCGTAATGCCCAGGACGTGGATACAGTTTATCGTAATACCTAGGACGCGGATGCAGTTTATCGTAATACCCAGGACGTGGATACAGTTTATCGTAATACCTGGGACGCGGATGCAGTTTATCGTAATACCCAGGACGTGGATACAGTTTATCGTAATACCCAGGACGTGGATGCAGTTTATCGTAATACCCAGGACGCGGATGTAGTTTATCTTAATACCCAGGATGTGGATACAGTTTATCGTAATACTCAGGACGCGGATGCAGTTTATCGTAATACCCAGGAGGTGGATACAGTTTATCGTAATACCCAGGACGTGGATATAGTTTATCGTAATACCCAGGACGCGGATGTAGTTTATCTTAATACCCAGGACGTGGATACGGTTTATCGTAATACCCAGGACGTTGATACTGTTTATCGTAATACCCAGGACGTGGATGCAGTTTATCGTAATACCCAGGACGCGGATGTAGTTTATCTTAATACCCAGGACGTGGATACAGTTTATCGTAATACTCAGGACGCGGATGCAGTTTATCGTAATGCCCAGGACGTAGATACAGTTTATCGTAATACCTAGGACGCGGATGCAGTTTATCGTAATACCCAGGACGTGGATACAGTTTATCGTAATAACTGGGACGCGGATGCAGTTTATCGTAATACCCAGGACGTGGATACAGTTTATCTTAATACCCAGAACGTGGATGCAGTTTATCGTAATACCCAGGACGCGGATGTAGTTTATCTTAATACCCAGGACGTGGATACAGTTTATCGTAATACCCAGGACGTGGATGCAGTTTATCGTAATACCCAGGACGCGGATGTAGTTTATCTTAATACCCAGGACGTGGATACAGTTTATCGTAATACTCAGGACGCGGATGCAGTTTATCGTAATACCCAGGACGTGGATACAGTTTATCGTAATACCTAGGACGCGGATGCAGTTTATCGTAATACCCAGGACGTGGATACAGTTTATCGTAATACCTTGGACGCGGATGCAGTTTATCGTAATACCCAGGACGTGGATACAGTTTATCGTAATACCCAGGACGTGGATGCAGTTTATCGTAATACCCAGGACACGGATGTAGTTTATCTTAATACCCAGGACGTGGATACGGTTTATCGTAATACCCAGGACGTGGATACTGTTTATCGTAATACCCAGGACATGGATGCAGTTTATCGTAATACCCAGGACGTGGATGTAGTTTATCTTAATACCCAGGACGTGGATACAGTTTATCGTAATACTCAGGACGCGGATGCAGTTTATCGTAATGCCCAGGACGTGGATAGAGTTTATCGTAATACCTAGGACGCGGATGCAGTTTATCGTAATACCCAGGACGTGGATACAGTTTATCGTAATACCTGGGACGCGGATGCAGTTTATCGTAATACCCAGGACGTGGATACAGTTTATCGTAATACCCAGGACGTGGATGCAGTTTATCGTAATACCCATGACGCGGATGTAGTTTATCTTAATACCCAGGACGTGGATACAGTTTATCGTAATACCCAGGACGTGGATGCAGTTTATCGTAATACCCAGGACGCGGATGTAGTTTATCTTAATACCCAGGACGTGGATACAGTTTATCGTAATACTCAGGACGCGGATGCAGTTTATCGTAATGCCCAGGACTTGGATACAGTTTATCGTAATACCTAGGACGCGGATGCAGTTTATCGTAATACCCAGGACGTGGATACAGTTTATCGTAATACCTGGGACGCGGATGCAGTTTATCGTAATACCCAGGACGTGGATACAGTTTATCGTAATACCCAGGACGTGGATGCAGTTTATCGTAAAACCCAGGACGCGGATGTAGTTTATCTTAATACCCAGGACGTGGATACAGTTTATCGTAATACCCAGGACGTGGATACAGTTTATCGTAATACCTGGGACGCGGATGCAGTTTATCGTAATACCTAGGACGCGGATGCAGTTTATCGTAATACCCAGGACGTGGATACAGTTTATCGTAATACCTGGGACGCGGATGCAGTTTATCGTAATACCCAGGACGTGGATACAGTTTATCGTAATACCCAGGATGTGGATGCAGTTTATCGTAATACCCATGACGCGGATGTAGTTTATCTTAATACCCAGGACGTGGATATAGTTTATCGTAATACCCAGGACGCGGATGTAGTTTATCTTAATACCCAGGACGTGGATACGGTTTATCGTAATACCCAGGACGTGGATACTGTTTATCGTAATACCCAGGACGTGGATGCAGTTTATCGTAATACCTGGGACGCGGATGCAGTTTATCGTAATACCCTGGACGTGGATACAGTTTATCGTAATACCCAGGACGTGGATGCAGTTTATCGTAATACCCAGGACGCGGATGTAGTTTATCTTAATACCCAGGACGTGGATACAGTTTATCGTAATACTCAGGACGCGGATGCAGTTTATCGTAATGCCCAGGACGTGGATACAGTTTATCGTAATACCTAGGACGGGGATGCAGTTTATCGTAATACTAAGGACGTGGATGCAGTTTATCGTAATACCTGGGACGCGGATGCAGTTTATCGTAATACCCAGGACGCGGATGCAGTTTATCGTAATACCCAGGACGCGGATGTAGTTTATCTTAATACCCAGGACGTGGATACATTTTATCGTAATACTCAGGACGCGGATGCAGTTTATCGTAATGCCCAGGACGTGGACACAGTTTATCGTAATACCTAGGATGCGGAGCCAGTTTTTTGTCGTAATACCCAGGACGTGGATACAGTTTATCGTAATACCTGGGACGCGGATGCAGTTTATCTTAATACCCAGGACGTGGATACAGTTTATCGTAATACCCAGGACGTGGATGCAGTTTATCGTAATTCCCATGACGCGGATGTAGTTTATCTTAATACCCAGGACGTGGATACAGTTTATCGTAATACCCAGGACGTGGATGCAGTTTATCGTAATACCCAGGACGCGGATGTAGTTTATCTTAATACCCAGGACGTGGATACAGTTTATCGTAATACTCAGGACGCGGATGCAGTTTATCGTAATGCCCAGGACGTGGATACAGTTTATCGTAATACCTAGGACGCGGATGCAGTTTATCGTAATACCCAGGACGTGGATACAGTTTATCGTAATACCTGGGACGCGGATGCAGTTTATCGTAATACCCAGGAGGTGGATACAGTTTATCTTAATACCCAGGACGTGGATGCAGTTTATCGTAATACCCAGGACGCGGATGTAGTTTATCTTAATACCCAGGACGTGGATACAGTTTATCGTAATACTCAGGACGCGGATGCAGTTTATCGTAATGCCCAGGACGTGGATACAGTTTATCGTAATACCTAGGACGCGGATGCAGTTTATCGTAATACCCAGGACGTGGATACAGTTTATCATAATACCTGGGACGCGGATGCAGTTTATTGTAATACCCAGGACGTGGATACAGTTTATCGTAATACCCAGGATGTGGATGCAGTTTATCGTAATACCCAGGACGCGGATGTAGTTTATCTTAATACCCAGGACGTGGATACAGTTTATCGTAATACTCAGGACGCGGATGCAGTTTATCGTAATGCCCAGGACGTGGATACAGTTTATCGTAATACCTAGGACGCGGATGCAGTTTATCGTAATACCCAGGACGTGGATACAGTTTATCGTAATACCTGGGACGCGGATGCAGTTTATCGTAATACCCAGGACGTGGATACAGTTTATCGTAATACCCAGGACGTGGATGCAGTTTATCGTAATACCCAGGACGCGGATGTAGTTTATCTTAATACCCAGGATGTGGATACAGTTTATCGTAATACTCAGGACGCGGATGCAGTTTATCGTAATACCCAGGACGTGGATACAGTTTATCGTAATACCCAGGACGTGGATGCAGTTTATCGTAATACCCAGGACGCGGATGTAGTTTTTCTTAATACCCAGGACGTGGATACGGTTTATCGTAATACCCAGGACGTGGATACTGTTTATCGTAATACCCAGGACGTGGATGCAGTTTATCGTAATACCCATGACGCGGATGTAGTTTATCTTAATACCCAGGACGTGGATACAGTTTATCGTAATACTCAGGACGCGGATGCAGTTTATCGTAATGCCCAGGACGTAGATACAGTTTATCGTAATACCTAGGACGCGGATGCAGTTTATCGTAATACCCAGGACGTGGATACAGTTTATCGTAATACCCAGAACGTGGATGTAGTTTATCGTAATACCCAGGACGCGGATGTAGTTTATCTTAATACCCAGTACGTGGATACAGTTTATCGTAATACCCAGGACGTGGATGCAGTTTATCTTAATACCCAGGACGCGGATGTAGTTTATTTTAATACCCAGGACGTGGATACAGTTTATCGTAATACTCAGGACGCGGATACAGTTTATCGTAATGCCCAGGACGTGGATACATTTTATCGTAATACCTAGGACGCGGATGCAGTTTATCTTAATACCCAGAACGTGGATACAGTTTATCGTAATACCTGGGACGCGGATGCAGTTTATCGTAATACCTAGGACGTGGATACAGTTTATCGTAATACCCAGGACGTGGATGCAGTTTATCGTAATACCCAGGACGCGTATGTAGTTTATCTTAATACCCAGGATGTGGATACAGTTTATCGTAATACTCAGGACGCGGATGCAGTTTATCGTAATGCCCAGGACGTGGATACAGTTTATCGTAATACCTAGGACGCGGATGCAGTTTATCGTAATACCCAGGACGTGGATACAGTTTATTGTAATACCTGGGACGCGGATGCAGTTTATCGTAATACCCAGGACGTGGATACAGTTTATCGTAATACCCAGGACGTGGATGCAGTTTATCGTAATACCCAGGACACGGATGTAGTTTATCTTAATACCCAGGACGTGGATACGGTTTATCGTAATACCCAGGACGTGGATACTGTTTATCGTAATACCCAGGACATGGATGCAGTTTATCGTAATACCCAGGACGCGGATGTAGTTTATCTTAATACCCAGGACGTGGATACAGTTTATCGTAATACTCAGGACGCGGATGCAGTTTATCGTAATGCCCAGGACGTGGATACAGTTTATCGTAATACCTAGGACGCGGATGCAGTTTATCGTAATACCCAGGACGTGGATACAGTTTATCGTAATACCTGGGACGCGGATGCAGTTTATCGTAATACCCAGGACGTGGATACAGTTTATCGTAATACCCAGGACGTGGATGCAGTTTATCGTAATACCCATGACGCGGATGTAGTTTATCTTAATACCCAGGACGTGGATACAGTTTATCGTAATACTCAGGACGCGGATGCAGTTTATCGTAATGCCCAGGACGTGGATACAGTTTATCGTAATACCTAGGACGCGGATGCAGTTTATCGTAATACCCAGGACGTGGATACAGTTTATCGTAATACCTGGGACGCGGATGCAGTTTATCGTAATACCCAGGACGTGGATACAGTTTATCGTAATACCCAGGACGTGGATGCAGTTTATCGTAATACCCATGACGCGGATGTAGTTTATCTTAATACCCAGGACGTGGATACAGTTTATCGTAATACCCAGGACGTGGATGCAGTTTATCGTAATACCCAGGACGCGGATGTAGTTTATCTTAATACCCAGGACGTGGATACAGTTTATCGTAATACTCAGGACGCGGATGCAGTTTATCGTAATGCCCAGGACGTGGATACAGTTTATCGTAATACCTAGGACGCGGATGCAGTTTATCGTAATACCCAGGACGTGGATACAGTTTATCGTAATACCTGGGACGCGGATGCAGTTTATCGTAATACCCAGGATGTGGATACAGTTTATCGTAATACCCAGGACGTGGATGCAGTTTATCGTAAAACCCAGGACGCGGATGTAGTTTATCTTAATACCCAGGACGTGGATACAGTTTATCGTAATACCCAGGACGTGGATACAGTTTATCGTAATACCTGGGACGCGGATGCAGTTTATCGTAATACCTAGGACGCGGATGCAGTTTATCGTAATACCCAGGACGTGGATACAGTTTATCGTAATACCTGGGACGCGGATGCAGTTTATCGTAATACCCAGGACGTGGATACAGTTTATCGTAATACCCAGGATGTGGATGCAGTTTATCGTAATACCCATGACGCGGATGTAGTTTATCTTAATACCCAGGACGTGGATATAGTTTATCGTAATACCCAGGACGCGGATGTAGTTTATCTTAATACCCAGGACGTGGATACGGTTTATCGTAATACCCAGGACGTGGATACTGTTTATCGTAATACCCAGGACGTGGATGCAGTTTATCGTAATACCTGGGACGCGGATGCAGTTTATCGTAATACCCTGGACGTGGATACAGTTTATCGTAATACCCAGGACGTGGATGCAGTTTATCATAATACCCAGGACGCGGATGTAGTTTATCTTAATACCCAGGACGTGGATACAGTTTATCGTAATACTCAGGACGCGGATGCAGTTTATCGTAATGCCCAGGACGTGGATACAGTTTATCGTAATACCTAGGACGGGGATGCAGTTTATCCTAATACCAAGGACGTGGATGCAGTTTATCGTAATACCTGGGACGCGGATGCAGTTTATCGTAATACCCCGGACGCGGATGCAGTTTATCGTAATACCCAGGACGCGGATGTAGTTTATCTTAATACCCAGGACGTGGATACATTTTATCGTAATACTCAGGACGCGGATGCAGTTTATCGTAATGCCCAGGACGTGGACACAGTTTATCGTAATACCTAGTTATGCGGAGCCAGTTTTTTGTCGTAATACCCAGGACGTGGATACAGTTTATCGTAATACCTGGGACGCGGATGCAGTTTATCTTAATACCCAGGACGTGGATACAGTTTATCGTAATACCCAGGACGTGGATGCAGTTTATCGTAATACCCATGACGCGGATGTAGTTTATCTTAATACCCAGGACGTGGATACAGTTTATCGTAATACCCAGGACGTGGATGCAGTTTATCGTAATACCCAGGACGCGGATGTAGTTTATCTTAATACCCAGGACGTGGATACAGTTTATCGTAATACTCAGGACGCGGATGCAGTTTATCGTAATGCCCAGGACGTGGATACAGTTTATCGTAATACCTAGGACGCGGATGCAGTTTATCGTAATACCCAGGACGTGGATACAGTTTATCGTAATACTCAGGACGCGTATGCAGTTTATCGTAATACCCAGGACGTGGATACAGTTTATCGTAATACCCAGGATGTGGATGCAGTTTATCGTAATACCCAGGACGCGGATGTAGTTTATCTTAATACCCAGGACGTGGATACAGTTTATCGTAATACTCAGGACGCGGATGCAGTTTATCGTAATGCCCAGGACGTGGATACAGTTTATCGTAATACCTGGGACGCGGATGCAGTTTATCGTAATGCCCAGGACGTGGATACAGTTTATCGTAATACCCAGGACGTGGATGCAGTTTATCGTAATACCCAGGACGCGGATGTAGTTTATCTTAATACCCAGGACGTGGATACAGTTTATCGTAATACTCAGGACGCGGATGCAGTTTATCGTAATGCCCAGGACGTGGATACAGTTTATCGTAATACCTAGGACGCGGATGCAGTTTATCGTAATACCCAGGACGTGGATACAGTTTATCGTAATACCTGGGACGCGGATGCAGTTTATCGTAATACCCAGGACGTGGATACAGTTTATCGTAATACCCAGGACGTGGATGCAGTTTATCGTAATACCCAGGACGCGGATGTAGTTTATCTTAATACCCAGGACGTGGATACAGTTTATCGTAATACTCAGGACGCGGATGCAGTTTATCGTAATGCCCAGGACGTGGATACAGTTTATCGTAATACCTAGGACGCGGATGCAGTTTATCGTAATACCCAGGACGTGGATACAGTTTATCGTAATACTCAGGACGCGGATGCAGTTTATCGTAATACCCAGGACGTGGATACAGTTTATCGTAATACCCAGGATGTGGATGCAGTTTATCGTAATACCCAGGACGCGGATGTAGTTTATCTTAATACCCAGGACGTGGATACAGTTTATCGTAATACTCAGGACGCGGATGCAGTTTATCGTAATGCCCAGGACGTGGATACAGTTTATCGTAATACCTAGGACGCGGATGCAGTTTATCGTAATACCCAGGACGTGGATACAGTTTATCGTTATACCTGGGACGCGGATGCAGTTTATCGTAATACCCAGGACGTGGATACAGTTTATCGTAATACCCAGGACGTGGATGCAGTTTATCGTAATACCCAGGACGCGGATGTAGTTTATCTTAATACCCAGGATGTGGATACAGTTTATCGTAATACTCAGGACGCGGATGCAGTTTATCGTAATACCCAGGACGTGGATACACTTTATCGTAATACCCAGGACGTGGA
The DNA here is from genome assembly GCA_964036315.1 of Acanthosepion esculentum. Taxonomy (NCBI): domain Eukaryota; kingdom Metazoa; phylum Mollusca; class Cephalopoda; order Sepiida; family Sepiidae; genus Acanthosepion; species Acanthosepion esculentum. The sequence goes on along the minus strand of OZ038501.1, from coordinate 19,543,281 downwards.
TATAGTTTATCGTAATACCCAGGACGCGGATGTAGTTTATCTTAATACCCAGGACGTGGATACGGTTTATCGTAATACCCAGGACGTGGATACTGTTTATCGTAATACCCAGGACGTGGATGCAGTTTATCGTAATACCCAGGACGCGGATGTAGTTTATCTTAATACCCAGGACGTGGATACAGTTTATCGTAATACTCAGGACGCGGATGCAGTTTATCGTAATGCCCAGGATGTAGATACAGTTTATCGTAATACCTAGGACGCGGATGCAGTTTATCGTAATACCCAGGACGTGGATACAGTTTATCGTAATAACTGGGACGCGGATGCAGTTTATCGTAATACCCAGGACGGGGATACAGTTTGTCGTAATACCCAGAACGTGGATGCAGTTTATCGTAATACCCAGGACGCGGATGTAGTTTATCTTAATACCCAGAACGTGGATACAGTTTATCGTAATACCCAGGACGTGGATGCAGTTTATCGTAATACCCAGGACGGGGATGTAGTTTATCTTAATACCCAGGACGTGGATACAGTTTATCGTAATACTCAGGACGCGGATGCAGTTTATCGTAATGCCCAGGACGTGGATACAGTTTATCGTAATACCTAGGACGCGGATGCAGTTTATCGTAATACCCAGGACGTGGATACAGTTTATCGTAATACCTGGGACGCGGATGCAGTTTATCGTAATACCCAGGACGTGGATACAGTTTATCGTAATACCCAGGACGTGGATGCAGTTTATCGTAATACCCAGGACGCGGATGTAGTTTATCTTAATACCCAGGACGTGGATACAGTTTATCGTAATACTCAGGACGCGGATGCAGTTTATCGTAATGCCCAGGACGTGGATACAGTTTATCGTAATACCTAGGACGCGGATGCAGTTTATCGTAATACCCAGGACGTGGATACAGTTTATCGTAATACTCAGGACGCGTATGCAGTTTATCGTAATACCCAGGACGTGGATACAGTTTATCGTAATACCCAGGATGTGGATGCAGTTTATCGTAATACCCAGGACGCGGATGTAGTTTATCTTAATACCCAGGACGTGGATACAGTTTATCGTAATACTCAGGACGCGGATGCAGTTTATCGTAATGCCCAGGACGTGGATACAGTTTATCGTAATACCTAGGACGCGGATGCAGTTTATCGTAATACCCAGGACGTGGATACAGTTTATCGTAATACCTGGGACGCGGATGCAGTTTATCGTAATACCCAGGACGTGGATACAGTTTATCGTAATACCCAGGACGTGGATACAGTTTATCGTAATACCCAGGACGCGGATGTAGTTTATCGTAATACCCAGGATGTGGATACAGTTTATCGTAATACTCAGGACGCGGATGCAGTTTATCGTAATACCCAGGAGATGGATACAGTTTATCGTAATACCCAGGACGTGGATATAGTTTATCGTAATACCCAGGACGCGGATGTAGTTTATCTTAATACCCAGGACGTGGATACGGTTTATCGTAATACCCAGGACGTTGATACTGTTTATCGTAATACCCAGGACGTGGATGCAGTTTATCGTAATACCCAGGACGCGGATGTAGTTTATCTTAATACCCAGGACGTGGATACAGTTTATCGTAATACTCAGGACGCGGATGCAGTTTATCGTAATGCCCAGGACGTAGATACAGTTTATCGTAATACCTAGGACGCGGATGCAGTTTATCGTAATACCCAGGACGTGGATACAGTTTATCGTAATAACTGGGACGCGGATGCAGTTTATCGTAATACCCAGGACGTGGATACAGTTTATCGTAATACCCAGAACGTGGATGCAGTTTATCGTAATACCCAGGACGCGGATGTAGTTTATCTTAATACCCAGGACGTGGATACAGTTTATCGTAATACCCAGGACGTGGATGCAGTTTATCGTAATACCCAGGACGCGGATGTAGTTTATCTTAATACCCAGGACGTGGATACAGTTTATCGTAATACTCAGGACGCGGATGCAGTTTATCGTAATACCCAGGACGTGGATACAGTTTATCGTAATACCTAGGACGCGGATGCAGTTTATCGTAATACCCAGGACGTGGATACAGTTTATCGTAATACCTTGGACGCGGATGCAGTTTATCGTAATACCCAGGACGTGGATACAGTTTATCGTAATACCCAGGACGTGGATGCAGTTTATCGTAATACCCAGGACACGGATGTAGTTTATCTTAATACCCAGGACGTGGATACGGTTTATCGTAATACCCAGGACGTGGATACTGTTTATCGTAATACCCAGGACATGGATGCAGTTTATCGTAATACCCAGGACGTGGATGTAGTTTATCTTAATACCCAGGACGTGGATACAGTTTATCGTAATACTCAGGACGCGGATGCAGTTTATCGTAATGCCCAGGACGTGGATAGAGTTTATCGTAATACCTAGGACGCGGATGCAGTTTATCGTAATACCCAGGACGTGGATACAGTTTATCGTAATACCTGGGACGCGGATGCAGTTTATCGTAATACCCAGGACGTGGATACAGTTTATCGTAATACCCAGGACGTGGATGCAGTTTATCGTAATACCCATGACGCGGATGTAGTTTATCTTAATACCCAGGACGTGGATACAGTTTATCGTAATACCCAGGACGTGGATGCAGTTTATCGTAATACCCAGGACGCGGATGTAGTTTATCTTAATACCCAGGACGTGGATACAGTTTATCGTAATACTCAGGACGCGGATGCAGTTTATCGTAATGCCCAGGACGTGGATACAGTTTATCGTAATACCTAGGACGCGGATGCAGTTTATCGTAATACCCAGGACGTGGATACAGTTTATCGTAATACCTGGGACGCGGATGCAGTTTATCGTAATACCCAGGACGTGGATACAGTTTATCGTAATACCCAGGACGTGGATGCAGTTTATCGTAAAACCCAGGACGCGGATGTAGTTTATCTTAATACCCAGGACGTGGATACAGTTTATCGTAATACCCAGGACGTGGATACAGTTTATCGTAATACCTGGGACGCGGATGCAGTTTATCGTAATACCTAGGACGCGGATGCAGTTTATCGTAATACCCAGGACGTGGATACAGTTTATCGTAATACCTGGGACGCGGATGCAGTTTATCGTAATACCCAGGACGTGGATACAGTTTATCGTAATACCCAGGATGTGGATGCAGTTTATCGTAATACCCATGACGCGGATGTAGTTTATCTTAATACCCAGGACGTGGATATAGTTTATCGTAATACCCAGGACGCGGATGTAGTTTATCTTAATACCCAGGACGTGGATACGGTTTATCGTAATACCCAGGACGTGGATACTGTTTATCGTAATACCCAGGACGTGGATGCAGTTTATCGTAATACCTGGGACGCGGATGCAGTTTATCGTAATACCCTGGACGTGGATACAGTTTATCGTAATACCCAGGACGTGGATGCAGTTTATCGTAATACCCAGGACGCGGATGTAGTTTATCTTAATACCCATGACGTGGATACAGTTTATCGTAATACTCAGGACGCGGATGCAGTTTATCGTAATGCCCAGGACGTGGATACAGTTTATCGTAATACCTAGGACGGGGATGCAGTTTATCGTAATACTAAGGACGTGGATGCAGTTTATCGTAATACCTGGGACGCGGATGCAGTTTATCGTAATACCCAGGACGCGGATGCAGTTTATCGTAATACCCAGGACGCGGATGTAGTTTATCTTAATACCCAGGACGTGGATACATTTTATCGTAATACTCAGGACGCGGATGCAGTTTATCGTAATGCCCAGGACGTGGACACAGTTTATCGTAATACCTAGGATGCGGAGTCAGTTTTTTGTCGTAATACCCAGGACGTGGATACAGTTTATCGTAATACCTGGGACGCGGATGCAGTTTATCTTAATACCCAGGACGTGGATACAGTTTATCGTAATACCCAGGACGTGGATGCAGTTTATCGTAATACCCATGACGCGGATGTAGTTTATCTTAATACCCAGGACGTGGATACAGTTTATCGTAATACCCAGGACGTGGATGCAGTTTATCGTAATACCCAGGACGCGGATGTAGTTTATCTTAATACCCAGGACGTGGATACAGTTTATCGTAATACTCAGGACGCGGATGCAGTTTATCGTAATGCCCAGGACGTGGATACAGTTTATCGTAATACCTAGGACGCGGATGCAGTTTATCGTAATACCCAGGACGTGGATACAGTTTATCGTAATACCTGGGACGCGGATGCAGTTTATCGTAATACCCAGGACGTGGATACAGTTTATCTTAATACCCAGGACGTGGATGCAGTTTATCGTAATACCCAGGACGCGGATGTAGTTTATCTTAATACCCAGGACGTGGATACAGTTTATCGTAATACTCAGGACGCGGATGCAGTTTATCGTAATGCCCAGGACGTGGATACAGTTTATCGTAATACCTAGGACGCGGATGCAGTTTATCGTAATACCCAGGACGTGGATACAGTTTATCATAATACCTGGGACGCGGATGCAGTTTATTGTAATACCCAGGACGTGGATACAGTTTATCGTAATACCCAGGATGTGGATGCAGTTTATCGTAATACCCAGGACGCGGATGTAGTTTATCTTAATACCCAGGACGTGGATACAGTTTATCGTAATACTCAGGACGCGGATGCAGTTTATCGTAATGCCGAGGACGTGGATACAGTTTATCGTAATACCTAGGACGCGGATGCAGTTTATCGTAATACCCAGGACGTGGATACAGTTTATCGTAATACCTGGGAGGCGGATGCAGTTTATCGTAATACCCAGGACGTGGATACAGTTTATCGTAATACCCAGGACGTGGATGCAGTTTATCGTAATACCCAGGACGCGGATGTAGTTTATCTTAATACCCAGGATGTGGATACAGTTTATCGTAATACTCAGGACGCGGATGCAGTTTATCGTAATACCCAGGACGTGGATACAGTTTATCGTAATACCCAGGACGTGGATGCAGTTTATCGTAATACCCAGGACGCGGATGTAGTTTTTCTTAATACCCAGGACGTGGATACGGTTTATCGTAATACCCAGGACGTGGATACTGTTTATCGTAATACCCAGGACGTGGATGCAGTTTATCGTAATACCCATGACGCGGATGTAGTTTATCTTAATACCCAGGACGTGGATACAGTTTATCGTAATACTCAGGACGCGGATGCAGTTTATCGTAATGCCCAGGACGTAGATACAGTTTATCGTAATACCTAGGACGCGGATGCAGTTTATCGTAATACCCAGGACGTGGATACAGTTTATCGTAATAACTGGGACGCGGATGCAGTTTATCGTAATACCCAGGACGTGGATACAGTTTATCGTAATACCCAGAACGTGGATGTAGTTTATCGTAATACCCAGGACGCGGATGTAGTTTATCTTAATACCCAGTACGTGGATACAGTTTATCGTAATACCCAGGACGTGGATGCAGTTTATCTTAATACCCAGGACGCGGATGTAGTTTATTTTAATACCCAGGACGTGGATACAGTTTATCGTAATACTCAGGACGCGGATACAGTTTATCGTAATGCCCAGGACGTGGATACATTTTATCGTAATACCTAGGACGCGGATGCAGTTTATCTTAATACCCAGAACGTGGATACAGTTTATCGTAATACCTGGGACGCGGATGCAGTTTATCGTAATACCTAGGACGTGGATACAGTTTATCGTAATACCCAGGACGTGGATGCAGTTTATCGTAATACCCAGGACGCGTATGTAGTTTATCTTAATACCCAGGATGTGGATACAGTTTATCGTAATACTCAGGACGCGGATGCAGTTTATCGTAATGCCCAGGACGTGGATACAGTTTATCGTAATACCTAGGACGCGGATTCAGTTTATCGTAATACCCAGGACGTGGATACAGTTTATTTTAATACCTGGGACGCGGATGCAGTTTATCGTAATACCCAGGACGTGGATACAGTTTATCGTAATACCCAGGACGTGGATGCAGTTTATCGTAATACCCAGGACACGGATGTAGTTTATCTTAATACCCAGGACGTGGATACGGTTTATCGTAATACCCAGGACGTGGATACTGTTTATCGTAATACCCAGGACATGGATGCAGTTTATCGTAATACCCAGGACGCGGATGTAGTTTATCTTAATACCCAGGACGTGGATACAGTTTATCGTAATACTCAGGACGCGGATGCAGTTTATCGTAATGCCCAGGACGTGGATACAGTTTATCGTAATACCTAGGACGCGGATGCAGTTTATCGTAATACCCAGGACGTGGATACAGTTTATCGTAATACCTGGGACGCGGATGCAGTTTATCGTAATACCCAGGACGTGGATACAGTTTATCGTAATACCCAGGACGTGGATGCAGTTTATCGTAATACCCATGACGCGGATGTAGTTTATCTTAATACCCAGGACGTGGATACAGTTTATCGTAATACTCAGGACGCGGATGCAGTTTATCGTAATGCCCAGGACGTGGATACAGTTTATCGTAATACCTAGGACGCGGATGCAGTTTATCGTAATACCCAGGACGTGGATGTAGTTTATCTTAATACCCAGGACGTGGATACAGTTTATCTTAATACTCAGGACGCGGATGCAGTTTATCGTAATGCCCAGGACGTGGATACAGTTTATCGTAATACCTAGGACGCGGATGCAGTTTATCGTAATACCCAGGACGTGGATACAGTTTATCGTAATACCTGGGACGCGGATGCAGTTTATCGTAATACCCAGGACGTGGATACAGTTTATCGTAATACCCAGGACGTGGATGCAGTTTATCGTAATACCCAGGACGCGGATGTAGTTTATCTTAATACCCAGGACGTGGATACAGTTTATCGTAATACTCAGGACGCGGATGCAGTTTATCGTAATGCCCAGGACGTTGATACAGTTAATCGTAATACCTAGGACGCGGATGCAGTTTATCGTAATACCCAGGACGTGGATACAGTTTATCGTAATACCTGGGACGCGGATGCAGTTTATCGTAATACCCAGGACGTGGATACAGTTTATCGTAATACCCAGGACGTGGATGCAGTTTATCGTAAAACCCAGGACGCGGATGTAGTTTATCTTAATACCCAGGACGTGGATACAGTATATCGTAATACTCAGGACGCGGATGCAGTTTATCGTAATGCCCAGGACGTGGATACAGTTTATCGTAATACCTAGGACGCGGATGCAGTTTATCGTAATACCCAGGACGTGGATACAGTTTATCGTAATACCTGGGACGCGGATGCAGTTTATCGTAATACCCAGGACGTGGATACAGTTTATCTTAATACCCAGGACGTGGATGCAGTTTATCGTAATACCCATGACGCGGATGTAGTTTATCTTAATACCAAGGATGTGGATACAGTTTATCGTAATACTCAGGACGTGGATACAGTTTATCGTAATACCCATGACGCGGATGTAGTTTATCTTAATACCCAGGACGCGGATGCAGTTTATCGTAATACCCAGGACGTGGATACAGTTTATCGTAATACCTGGGACGCGGATGCAGTTTATCGTAATGCCCAGGACGTGGATACAGTTTATCGTAATACTCAGGACGCGGATGCAGTTTATCGTAATGCCCAGGACGTGGATACAGTTTATCGTAATACCTAGGACGCGGATGCAGTTTATCGTAATACCCAGGACGTGGATGTAGTTTATCTTAATACCCAGGACGTGGATACAGTTTATCGTAATACTCAGGACGTGGATGCAGTTTATCGTAATGCCCAGGACGTGGATACAGTTTATCGTAATACCTAGGACGCGGATACAGTTTATCGTTATACCCAGGACGTGGATACAGTTTATCGTAATACCTGGGACGCGGATGCAGTTTATCGTAATACCCAGGACGTGGATAAAGTTTATAGTAATACCCAGGACGTGGATGCAGTTTATCGTAATACCCAGGACGCGGATGTAGTTTATCTTAATACCCAGGACGTGGATACGGTTTATCGTAATACTCAGGACGCGGATGCAGTTTATCGTAGTGCCCAGGACGTGGATACAGTTTATCGTAATACTCAGGACGCGGATGCAGTTTATCGTAATACCCACGACGTGGATACAGTTTATCGTAATACCTGGGACGCGGATGCAGTTTATCGTAATACCCTGGACGTGGATACAGTTTATCGTAATACCCAGGACGTGGATGCAGTTTATCGTAATACCCAGGACGCGGATGTAGTTTATCTTAATACCCAGGACGTGGATACAGTATATCGTAATACTCAGGACACGGATGCAGTTTATCGTAATGCCCAGGACGTGGATACAATTTATCGTAATACCTAGGACGCGGATGCAGTTTATCGTAATACCAAGGACGTGGGTACAGTTTATCGTAATACCTGGGACGCGGATGCAGATTATCGTAATACCCATGACGTGGATACAGTTTATCGTAATACCCAGGACGTGGATGCAGTTTATCGTAATACCCAGGACGCGGATGTAGTTTATCTTAATACCCAGGACGTGGATACAGTTTATCGTAATACTCAGGACGCGGATGCAGTTTATCGTAATGCCCAGGACGTGGACACAGTTTATCGTAATACCTAGGATGCGGAGCCAGTTTTTTGTCGTAATACCCAGGACGTGGATACAGTTTATCGTAATACCTGGGACGCGGATGCAGTTTATCTTAATACCCAGGACGTGGATACAGTTTATCGTAATACCCAGGACGTGGATGCAGTTTATCGTAATACCCATGACGCGGATGTAGTTTATCTTAATACCCAGGACGTGGATACAGTTTATCGTAATACTCAGGACGTGGATACAGTTTATCGTAATACCTAGGACGCGGATGCAGTTTATCGTAATACCCAGGACGTGGATGTAGTTTATCTTAATACCCAGGACGTGGATACAGTTTATCGTAATACTCAGGACGCGGATGCAGTTTATCGTAATGCCCAGGACGTGGATACAGTTTATCGTAATACCTAAGACGCGGATGGTGTTTATCGTAATATCCAGGACGTGGATACAGTTTATCGTAATACCTAAGACGCGGATGGTGTTTATCATAATATCCAGGACGTGGATACAGTTTATCGTAATACCTAAGACGCGGATGGTGTTTATCGTAATATCCAGGACGTGGATACAGTTTATCGTAATACCTAAGACGCGGATGGTGTTTATCGTAATATCCAGGACGTGGATACAGTTTATCGTAATACCTAAGACGCGGATGGTGTTTATCGTAATACCCAGGACGGATAGAAAATGTGAAACAGCAATTCGAACGTGCATATGAATAGCGAAAGATATTGAACTATATAATATCAATCTTTCTTTATGGTAATGAATGCTGGACAATTTCTTCACAGACGGAAAATAATCTCGAGGAAAGGGAGAGCTGATTCAACAGAAGGATGATGACAGTACCATTGACTAAACATATGAACAATGGGGAAGCTTTAAGGAAAATTGTATACTTTTACTTAGGTACAGAAAGAAACAGTTGACATTTCTGTTAGATATAATGAAGAAATGGAGCTTAGAGAATCTAACACTCACAGGACATAATGACGGTGAAAACGCCAGAGGGAAGTAGTGGGCTATTATCTGATCGTCTGGCGTGAATGGCTGTCAGGGAATGAACAGGAAAGGATAGTACGGAATCTAACATTGATTTGTGTTACAAAGATAGGAAGTTGTGGAGAGCCATTCTCGTTAACGCTCTGAATAGTCATGGCACATAAAAGAATAAGAATGTTGCCTCTATGAAGATATATTTTAATTCGTGCTGGTGAAAACCGTATCCAGAAATTTACATTTGGGCTTCAGTATCAATTGCTAATTGTTTTATGAGTGGCCCCAGAAAATGGTTTTCTTGTTTAATTTGGCCGAATCTATTTACATTATTCGGACCATTGTCCTCACCTTTGTCGCCATATTTATTACAACGTTTCGGCTGTTGTACGCTCCGGCCCTCTTCAGGTGGTTGGAATGTCGAAATGAACCCTTTATTTCGCTTTTTAAAGCCATATTTTAATGGATGTCAGTTAACTGATATCCATTAAAACAAGGCACGTGGAACTAGAACAGTCTACCCCAGTGAACGAAATAAAGGGTTCAGTTCACCATTCCAACCACCTGAAGAAGGCCGGAGCGTAGAACGGCCGAAACATTGTAAGAAATATGGTGACAAAGATGAGGACAATAGTCCGAATAATGTAAATAGTGTACATAACACCTCATCTCAGAAATATAGACAGATACTCGAAGGCCGAAACTTTGTAATAAATATGGCGACAAAGATGAAGATAATAGTCCGAATAATGTAATTAGTGTACATAACACCTCATTTCAGAAATATAGACATATACTGGAAGGCCGAAACTTTGTAATAAATATGGCGACAAAGATGAAGACAATAGTCAGAATAATGTAAATAGTGTACATAGCACCTTATCTCTGAAATATAGACAGATATTGGCCGAATTTTCTGTCATATTTCATTTTCTCTTTTTTTATTTATGATTTGAAATGTAGTTGTTGCTTTACTTACACCCTGTATTAGTCTTTATTTATACCGAGTACAATCCACGAGAAATTTCTCTGTGTGCGCTAAATAAATGGCAGGTATATACTTATTTGTATAATATCTAGTATGACGTAGCTTTGTACAAAATCTATTTGAGAACAATTCATATTTATCATTCATTTCTTTCAACCATCCTGTTCCACTATTTCGTTGTACTAAGGTGTGAGTATATATATATATATATATATATATATATATATATATATATATATATATATATATATATATAATGCGGAACTTGAAACTGAAATTTAAACTCTCTTTGCGAACAACTCCATTACCTGGTGACTCGACGTGATATGACCAGGTAAATACGCGCATATATCTAACGTGAAATTTTTACTATCTTTATTTAAGCTTCAACGATACATGTTATCTATCTGCAGGCCAATCATTCGTTATCTATGTCTGTCATATTCAAATTTTCACTATCAAAGCAACGTACAGGCTGAAGGAAGGCGATAAATAATGAAACATTTGTTAAGAGGAAAAACATTACTCTGTAGCTACAAAGAAAACACATTCCTTCTGTATAACTTTAGTCCATTAGAATTACAAATAACAGATAAGATTTACAGCCAATCGCAAAGAAAACTGAGGAAATTACTGGGTTATCGTTTCTCTAAAACAGTGACGGTTTTGCACAACTTATAGAATATATTTATTACTGGGCTCATGGACTTCATAGGGCGTGGCGATACAGTTAATGCACTTAGTAGGAACACTGGACAAACTGTGCAGTTGTGTCGCCCTCATGCAAGCCACTAAGGGGACTTTCCAATCGTAGCTTAGATTTGGTTGAAAACATACGATCCAACTCACTACCCAGTCGTAATTGTTCTAGCGAGACAAGCTTGCTAATTATTACACCGCCTCGAGCTACCCAAATAGCGGTCTTCCAATGATAGCTTAGATGTGTCACAAGGCCGAGAATAGGAGGCACCCAGCGAGGATCGAACTCATTACACAGTCATAATTGTTCTTGCGTGACAAGCTTGCTAACCATTACACTGCCTCGAGCTGCCCAAATAGCGCTCTTCCAACCATAGCTTATATGCGGCACAGGGCCGCGAATAGGGGGCACCCAGTGAGGATCGAACTCACTACTCAGTCGTAATTGTTCTAGCGAGACAAGCTTGCTAATCATTTACCATGATACCATCAGATACCATCATTTACTATCAGATACCATCAGTTACCATCAGATATCATCATTTACCATGATACCATAATTTACCATCAGTTATCATCAGATACCATCATTTACTATGATACCGTCATTTACTATCAAATACCATCAGTTACCATCAGATTTCATCATTTACCATGATACCATCAGTTACCAACAGATACCATCAGTTACCATAATACCATCATACCATCAGTTACAATGAGATATCATTGATACCGTCATTTAACATCAGATACCATCAGTTACCATCAGATATCATCATTTACGATGATACCATCAGTTACCAAGATACCATCAGTTACCATGATACCATAAGTTACCATGGTACCATCAGACACCATCATTTACCATCAGTTGCCATCACATATCATTTACCATGATACCATCAGATACCACCATTTACCATCAGTTATCATCAGTTACCATCAGATATCATTTACCCTGATACCATCATTTACCATCAGTTACCATCAGATATCATAATTTACCATGATACCATCAGTTACCATCAGATACCATCAGTTACCATGATACCATCAGATACCATCATGGCTTGAACCAGTGAACACCGTGCGTTTTCTGTTGAAACATTTATTTAAGACTGGTGAATCTGTAATTGAAAAACAGAGAGATTATTTTCGTACTCATTTCACTTCACGTCGGAATTATGATGTTCAGGGGAGAAAGTCGACACTGCCATGGGTTAAAAATTACAGGGCCACAGGTTAAAATCTTAAAAGAAAACCACCTTGAAGATCTCGAAGCGGTCGAACTTTCGGGTGGTGGAAAACTTTAGAAAGCATCTACAAAAGTGTATGGCAAATAGAGGCCACCATCTGGAGGTTTTTAAAATAAAAGGAATCAAAATTACCACCCTTTGTTTAAGCAACAGTGAAATTATTTTTTTTAAAGCCGTTAACTAGGTCTTTTTGTGAACCTTTAAAATGTGGGAGCTATTTTGGCCGCATCTTGTTTATGAATAATAATTATTCGATTAACAAATGTTTTATGTCTTACCTTTCAGATAAACTGTGGATACACAACATAAATTAAAGTGATTTCTCTCTTTCCATAAGACTTAATTGTTTTTAGTAAAATTCTTGAAAATTTACAGATATTTGTAGTCTCACAATCAACGCGGAAAGACGGAGGAACTCGTCAAGAACGCCATGAATTTTTCATTCTTTTTCTCCGCCACGACACAGAATATTCATTTTGTACGGCAGAAACAAGAGATAAACTTCAGGCGGAAAGTCGTCTCATTGTGAATAGACAACAAAAATGTTGAAGTATTTATTGATTTTGTGGGTCCATAACTTTGGCCTATTGATATAAGAGAAGCGATGCTAGATAAATAAAACAAACAAACAAAATATGGCATGTTCGGTGGGAAGGATTTCCATTTAGATGTGTGCTTGCTATTGGATATGACATAAACACTGAGTGTTGGCGGCAAAGTGATAATTTCAGAATGCCGGTCGGGCAGAAGGCTGATTATTCAAGGATAAGTTGTGAGTAGGTGGAATAGATATAAATTAGTGGTTTGTATATATATATATATATATATATATATATATATATATATATATATATGAAGAAATATAGTCTTAAAGTGTGCTATATTTATGGAATAAAGTGCTTAATATCAGAGATAGAGCGTGTGTAAATATAAAAGTGAACATAGAAGTCAACACTTAGAGGCGACAGTCTGTTTCATGCTAGATGGAATCGTCAGGCTGCGAGTGCTGTTATTTTTCTCGGCTATTTATATATACGGGTCAGTGGTGCATAGTGGGTAGTCTATTTTGGCGGTTATTTTACCGAAAGTCGTTTATTTGTTTATTTATTTGGGTCAAATTATTTTGCTTGTTTTTATTTATTTTTATTTGTATTTTTATCTCATATATTTATTTATTTTTTATTTTGATCGGTGTTTTTATTAACGTAATAAAAATTTGATTATATAGCTTATTTAATTGTATTGTTTTGGGAAGTTAATTAAAGCTATTTGTTGAATTTTGGGGTTGATTGTTGTAGTTTGTTCTGATTATTTTGGCGGGAACAGTTTTTAATTTGTTTATTTGGATTGATTATCTTTATTTGTTTTTTCTAAACGGCTAGTTTATCAGTATCGGTTGTTAGTTTATTTATATATTTGGACATATATTAATATATATATATATATATATATATATATATATATATATATATATATAATTATTTATTCTAAAATTATGACATAAATATGTTATATCAATACAAAAATAGCCATCACCAAATACAACACCATCACTTGATAAGACACCAGAAGTGTTGGCTATTTTGTAGTGATTTTATAACATATTTATGTTATAATTTCCGAATAAATAAATATATATATGTGTATGTGTGTGTGTATGTGAGTGTGTGGAATTTGTATGTGTATATATAGATACATGTATATATATATGCAATTTAATATATATATTATTTATATATTATATATGCGCGGTAGAAAGCGCTCAATATCAGAGATAGAGCTAACATATTTAGTTAGATTGATGTGAGTTTGTGACCCTGAGTTTCACGCTTTTGCGATCGTCAGACAAACTCTGACGATCGCAAAAGCGTGAAACCCAGGGTCATAAAATCACATCAATCCAACTATACATATATATATATATGTGTGTATATATATATATATATATATATATATATATATATATATATACACGAGTTTACATTTATATATATATATATATATATATATATATATATATATATATATATATTTACACGAGTTTATATTTATTTTCAATACCTAAGCTGCATAGGCGTAGGAGACACTTTCAAACACTGAACGAAGTGTTATAAAACAGGAAGATTTCGTTAGAAATAAAAAAAAATGTAGTACTGAACTAAACTGCTATATAACATTAATCTTCTTATATGTCCGTGAATACCCAACACCGCTGAAAGGAGGCAATAGATATTTTGATTGGTTGATTTCGTTTAGCGGCATATCAACCTTATTTAATGCCGAAATCTAAATACAGTAGAATCCCTCATATCCGGAATCCCTCATATCAGGAATCCCGCATATCCGGAATCCCGCATATCCGGAATCCCGCATATCCGGAATCCCGCTTATCCGGACATGATTTTGATGTGTATATTTGGACTATTTGGGTGATATGCAACCGATTTGAAATTTCTGTTTGTCTGGAAATTTACTTTGGATAATTGCTTATGCTTATTTCACCCTAATGGCTTGTATTGGTGCAAAATGTGATGGGAATAAGAGGAAAGGGTGACAACGAGACACATCTGCAACAAGATATCGACTGGATGCATGATTGTGATGAAACCTGGACTGAAAGTGAAAAAGCTATTGAAAAGGGTGTCAGTTTTATGGAAAGAAAGCCAGTATTCAGCTATGACGATTGCAATAACACACGCAGAGTTATAAATTATCTTTCGTCTAAAAAATTTCAAGAATAAAAGCAAAACGAAATGCAGAAAAAGTTACGAATGACATTAGAAGAGAAAGAATCATCATGCAACAGCGATTAAAAAATCCTAGTTACATTATTTGTTTTGCATACGTGGCATATGTAATTTAATGAATTTTCATTAGTATTATATAATTTATTTCGTTTCTCCTTAAAATCAATTCCGTTATATTTCACTCACCATTAGCTTATCTTATTTACTATAAAACATTGAAAATAAATGTTAAACCTGATTTCAGTTCTTTTATTCTAATCTAAATATAACCCCTCATATCCGGACTTTGTAACCAATTTCTAATATCCGGAAAGCCTTATTGTTGGTAACCCTGCTTTAAAAAGTATCGTTGGTATTTTTTTATATAAAATTTTATTGCTGGTATTTTTGCTCTAAAAATGCATCTTTATATTTTCATGGTGTTTGGGGGGGTCAATATTTGCCCAAAGATGGGATCCCGACAGGTGCTACTACCGGGGGCCAGGGTGGAACTGGGAACAACAAACATTAAGAGGGGGTTCCACGCACCTTAAAACCTACAATATCTCGATCAGTGACTTTGCTTCCGGATGTAGTTCATCGTTAGGCCTAGGACTGCAGCTATTTTTATCTACAGAAACTAAGCAAAGTATTAAGAAAAACAGAAAATTTCGAGAGAAACCAAGAAAAAAAAATGGTGAATTGCTATGTAATATCAGTTCTCCTCTTAGATGGCAGTAAATGCTGGACAATTTTCTCACAGATGAAGACAAAACATGAGGCAACAGGGATAAGATTCCAAAGAAGGATGTTGATAATACCATACGAATACCGAGGAAGTTTTAAATATAAATGGATATTATCTGTCTGTATTTCTGAGATGAGGTATTATGTACACTATTTACATTATTCGGACTATTGTCCTCATCTTTGACGCCATATTTATTACAACGTTTCGGCCGTTGTACTGATAACTGACATCCATTAGACATGGCACGTGGAACTAGAACAGTCTACCCCAGTGAACGAAATAAAGGGTTCACTTCGACATCTCAACCACCCGAAGAAGACCGGAGTGCACAACAGCTGAAACGTTGTGACAAAGATGAGGACAATAGTCCGAATAATGTAACTAGTATAAATGGGTAGAAAAATGTATCTTAAAATCAGAAAGAGTCAGCTGAAATCTCTGGGAGACTTGAAGAATTCGACACTCGGAGGTATCGAAGATAAGGACACTGTGAGTAACCTGCCTAAAGAGTTTGTGTAAATGGGTGCCAAAAGTTGAAAGGCTCATAAAAATTAAAGAAACTTTTCCAAGAGCTACAAACGATGAGACGTAATGGAGAGCCATAGCCACCCGCATCTAGTAGGGATACAGTCAATACAAGAAGCTATATTTATCTATCAACTGATCATCTTGAATGTAGGTTGCGCGTATTATCAAGACATGTTTTATAATTTCGTTCTCCTCCGGTCTTCTTGTTCCAATTCTTATTTCTTTTTTCAATCTCAGTGTATACATTGGTCTATCAGTCTGTCTATCAAAATGGCTTTTTTTTGCATTCATTTTTTAATCTCAGTGTGTACATTGGTTTATCAGTTTACCTATCAAAATGGCTAGTTTTTACATTCATTTTTTTAATCTCAGTCTGTACATTGGTTTATCAGTTTGCCTATCAAAATGGCTAGTTTTTACATCCATTTTTTTAATCTCAGTGTGTACATTGGTTTATCAGTTTGCCTATCAAAATGGCTATTTTTTTACATCCATTTTTTTAATCTCAGTGTGTACATTGGTTTATCAGTTTGCCTATCAAAATGGCTATTTTTTTACATCCATTTTTTTAAATCTCAGTGTGTACGTTGGTTTATGAGTTTGTCTATCAAAATGGCTATTTTTTACATTCACTTTTTTAATCTCAGTGTGTACATTGGTTTATCAGTTTGTCTATCAAAATGGCTATTTTTTCCATTCATTTTCTTAATCTTCACATACGCACACCGTGTGACCCTATTGCTGCCAATCTTTTCAGATTATACTCCTTCATTTAGTTATGTTTTAAACAAGAATCTTGTTTGTATGTGACAATATTTCGATATGTTCACTTGCTGATTTCAATCTAAATACGTTTCTCTCTATCTATGACAACGGCAGTTCTGAGACATAGTTTCTGTCAGTTGAATATTTATTTGGGATGGAAATCATGTAGAGAAATAGATATTCATTGTATAAACGTATACAATAAATATTCCCTGAGGTAAAATAAATGTTATATCTTTCATTATTGGTCAATGGATTTACTGATATAGATATCTTGCTTTACTCTGCCGGTGGACCCTAGAATTCGACCGACTGCATCTCATACTAAGAAGCAAAACCCCTCTGTAGGGAACCATCTCTTGCATGCTTACCTTTTCAAGCATAAACCCAACCAATATTTACCTATATAGACACCTGAACAAGGTTTACCTATCGTTTCCTGTATGAACCTATCGATGTTTACCTAGACACAAGTATGTATCGCTAGCCACTCATATTTGGGGATACCTGTTGTTGTGGTAGGATCCACCTCATTTGCATAGTGGAGTACCGACTATATAAATATGGTTGGTACCGGGAAGACAGAGAGGCGAATCAAGAGATTCAACTAGAGACTCTGCCCGACTGCGACTTAGTCAACACATTCTCCAGGAACGGTCTTCCCAGGAATATACAAAAGACTATATGTAAATATTGTGTACACTTTCTTGTTTCAATACATTTTATTCTAAGTACATTTTGTGTTGCATTATTATTCCATGTATTAATCAAGTTTCAACACCTGCCTACTAGGGAGGCTAGCAAATCCCTGTTTGCAGACGCTTGCTCAGGCGAATTTGTGTTCATTCAACACCCACAGAGCCCACCTGTGGTTTATACTGCAACTATACTGAGCTGACCTTACTTATAGATTCTGGGAGACGGCGTGTTATCTAGCGTGATCAACAATTTGAACAAGGCCAGCACGCTCAAACCCTCGGCCACGATGACTTGTGACTTCATGCTAGCACAGTTATTGGCTATACTGAGCAGACCTTACTTATAGTTTCTGGGAGACGGCGTGTTATCTAGCGTGATCAACAATTTGAACAAGGCCAGCACGCTCAAGCCCTGGGTCATGATGACTTGTGACTTTGTGCTAGCACAGCTATCGACGACCCAAGTGTCTATGGAGAGAGATTTCAACGAATGTAGATAGAGTTGAAAGGGATGCAGTAGTTAGATATGCACACACACACACACACACACACATATATATATATATATATATATATACAGTGTAACCCGGATATAAGAGTTGTCGGGACTGGATAAGAAGCCTCTTATATCCGGGTTTCTCTTATATCCGGGTTTGGTCTATTATATATACATTAACACAGGCTCTAATTTGGGGACCAGAGAAAATATCTCTTATATCCGAGTTTCTCTTATATCCGGGTCTCTTATATCCGGGTTACACTGTATATATATATATATATATATATATATATATATATATAGAGAGAGAGAGAGAGAGAGAGAGAGAGAGAGAAGTGAACATTGAAGTCAATACTCAGAGGCGACAGGCTGTTTCATGCTGGACACAATCGGCGGTCTGACGATTGCGTCCAGCATGAAGCAGCCTGTCACCTCTGAGTGTTGACTTCAATGTTCACTTTTATATTTATATTTACATACGCTCTATCTCTGATATTGAGCACTTTATTCCCGTAAATATAGCACACTTTAAAACTATATTCCTTCATATATATATATATATATATATATATATATATATATATATATATATATATATATATATATATATATATATATAAGTTTACATTTATCTCCAATTCCTAAGGCTCATTGGAGTAGAAGACACTTTCAAACACTGAACAAATTATTAAGAAACAGAAAAATTTCGTTAAAAATAAGGAAAATAGTACTGAACTGCTATATAATATTAATCTGCCTGTATGTCCAATATAGAATAACAAACACAGCTGAAAGGAGGCAATAGATATGTTGGTTGGTTGACCTTATTTTAATGCTGAAAACTAAATACAATAGAATCTTTCATATACGAAATCTACCTATATTTACCCATTCGGTTACATATATATATAAACTTAGTTCTACCAATCCTAATTTTCACGGCTAAGAGCCGTCATGAGGTGAGATGTAAATTCCGCGCATACAGCTTCTTCCCACGAAACGCTGCCGTGTGGAACTGGCTCTCAAGTCGGTGCTTCCGCGATCACTCCAATCTTAACCTGTTCATGTCTAGGGTTAACCGTTATCTTCCCCACATATCTGCATAAGCTACACCTCTTACTCTGTAACTCTTTAATTCAATTGGCACTTCGTCCAGAGGAATTTTCAGCCATTCTTCCATTAACACCTGCTCCAGCTCTTTACGACACGACGGTGGAGGATAGCGGCTCCTAACTTGGCGCTCCAAAATGCAGCACAAATGTTCAATAATATTGCTATCTGGAGATTGGGGAGGCCACCCCATGTGTTCTAGCTCACTTTCATGCTCTTCATACCAATTCTTAACCACTCGAGGGGTATGTATTGGAGCATTATCTTCTTCATTTGTCTACTTATTTTCAATTGGCTTCTTTTATATTCAAAGACAATCTTTTTGGTGTCATTATTAAAGGAAGAGAGACAATTACTGTGTTGAACACAGAAATTTTGTCTCTGAAAATGATGAACAATACAATATTTGTATTGAAATAAACAATCACCTGATGATGACATTGTGCTAATGTCGAAAGTGCTCGGAATAAAATAATATATATATATATATATATATATATATATATATATATCAATTATGTAGTGCGTGTTCAATTTATGTAACGTAAATCATTCATACGAAAAACAAATACTGAAGCTAATTATATGGCAAGAATCACTCTCGCAAACAATATTTAATAATAAAATACAATCAACTTCGAATCCGTTAATGAATGGTATGATCCTTGTTTATAAATTCCGGTTTTATCAGGTCTTATTTTTTCTACTAGCCGGGCTTTCAATCGTTTCGAACGACCATCATCAGGTAGACATTTCAGTGTGTTTTTGTTAAATTCCAGGAATTTAACAAAAACACATATATATATATACACACATCCATATATATATATACTGGAAGATGTCATTCAAGTGTGAAACTGACTGTCACCATACACTACTGCATCCTATTGCCACCCTGTCTATATCTATACTCGCAAAGATATGTATCTTGATGTGGGTACATATGCATGTCTTTTGTATGCTTCTACTTGTGTGTATGTGCATGCTGTTCTATGCAGCCATGTGGCTGTGTCTACGTATATGCTTCTCACAGGCCCATACACACACACGCCCATAGAGAAATGCATGCGCGAAAGGAAAATTGGAGCAAGGAGGAGAGATGTGCCCGCCATGATACACTCACGAAATTACTTTTTCCATTCTCCTCCCTCTTTTTTTTTTTTTTTTTTAATTTTCTTTTGCTGGTCTGTTATATGGAAAACTTTCACTCTATAGGAAACAATTTACGTCAACTTGAATTCATTGAAAATAAGGAAAGAAGAGATCAAAAAGCTATTTTTTCAATATTCCAGACTCAATCAAGATCTGAGAGAAATTCAACTTCGTTAAAAGATTTTGCAGGATCGGAGTCTTGATTTTTATTAAACCCCCAAGTGAAGTGGAAATCATAGGCATAGGGTGTGTGCTGGGGTGGAAGCCCACGAGTCGATGCCAATAGCATTTTGGAAAAGAATTGCATTGCAGGAACTACGGTATTTTCTTTCTTTTTTTTTTTTTCTTTCTTTCTTTCTCGCAATATATCTCAGTTTCTCTCCCTCTCTCCCTCTCCCTCTTTCTCTCTATATACATTAGTCTATTAATATCTATCTATTTATCTATATCAGTCTCTATCTATCTATCTATCTATCTAATTCACTATGTTCATATCTGTAAATCTATCTATCTATTTCAGTGTGTTCATATCAATTTATCTGTCTGTCTGTCTGTCTGTCTACTTAAGTCATATCTTAAGTTCAATTCTATCTATGTATTTCAGTCTGTTCATATCTACCTATGTCAGTATCTATCCATCTATCTATCTATCTACTTTTATAGTCTTTTAATATCTATCCATCTATCTGCCTGTCTATCTATTTTAGTTTGTTCATGTCTGTATATCTATCTATCTATCTATCTATCTATCTATCTATCTATCTATCTATTTCTGATCAAATCTATCTATTTCTTATCAAATCTATCTATTTCATTATTTTCATATCTATATGCTTGTCTATGCACTTGAGTCTGTTCATATCTATCTATCTATCTATCTATCTATCTATCTATCGATCTATCTATCTATCTATCTATCTATCTATCAATCTCCGTCTGTTCACATCTATCTATTTGTATGCCTATCTATCTATCTATCTATCTATCTATCTATCTATCTATCTCCGTCTGTTCACATCTATCTATCTATTTTTATGCCTAACTATCTATCTATCTATCTATCTATCTATCTATCTATCTTTATCTATCTATCTATCTATTTATCTATCTATCTCCGTCTGTTCACATCTATCTATTTGTATGCCTATCTATCTATCTATCTCCGTCTGTTCACATCTATCTATCTATTTGTATGTTTATCTATCTATCTATCTATCTATCTATCTATCTATCTATCTATCTATCTCCGTCTGTTCACATCTATCTATCAATGTGCATGCCTATCTATCTATCTATCTATCTATCTATCTATCTCCGTCTGTTCACATCTATCTATCAATGTGCATGCCTATCTATCTATCTCTCTATCTATCTATCTACTTAAGTCTGTTCATATATATCTGTCAGTCTATGTCAGTTTGTATGTATGTATCTACTCCAGTCTCTTCATGTCTATCTATTTATTACGTATTTGCCTAACCACCCTCTGCCTTACTATCATTGAGTTGTCATTTCTTATATCTCTCTCAATCTCTATACTTATCTGTTTATCTTAGTCTGTTCACACACACAGACACACACACGCACATGTGTGTCTATATTTCTGAGATTAAGGATTTTAATAATTTACGCTATTTACATTATTCGAACTTTTGTCCTCATCTTAATTAACGACGTTTCTCAAGGTCACATGACCCAATGCATAAAAGCATCGCTTAGATCCAGTGACTTGATCCAAAGAGTTGTGC
>OZ038501.1:19490679-19515679 GCA_964036315.1 Acanthosepion esculentum | reverse complement strand
CTTTACATTATTCGGACTGTTATCCTCATCTTCATTGCCATATTCACAACGTTTTCGGCATCTATATCTCTGAGATGAGGTATTATAATTACTTACACTATTCAGACAGTTATCCTCATCTTCATTGCCATATTCACAACGTTTTCGCCCTCTATATCTCTGAGATGAGGTATTATAATTACTTGCATTATTTACATTATTCGGACTGTTATACTCATCCTCTTTGCGATATTAACAACGTTTTCGGCCTCTATATCTCTGAGATGATGTATTATGATTACTTGCATTATTTACATTATTCGGATTGCCATCCTCATCTTCATTTCCATATTCACAACGTTTCGGTCTTCTTCAGGTGACTGGAATTTCGAACCGAACTCTTTATTCCAACCACCTGAGTAGATTGTTCTAGTTCCTCCTTACGATGTTTCTTGCGGATGTCTCAGTTATTTCCCTTTTAAGTAAACTCTCCAAGTTTTTGTTCACCACTGCTGTAGCCTGGTATTGAACTGACAAGATTTTAGGTCTAGTCACTGGATCTAACCAACGTCGTTATCCACTAGACCATGTGTGCTTGAAGAACTCGGTGGACGAAATAAAAAGTTCGGTTCAAAATTATAATCACCTGTAGAAGGCCGGAGCGTACAACGGCAGAAATGCAATGACAACGAGGATAACAGTCCGAATAATGTAAATAATGCAAGTAAAAGTGTTCTCCTTTAACCACCATAGAGAAATTTTGTTACATGCCATCAGTATGGCTGATGCTAGACTCCTGGAAAGCAACACATTGCACCTTCTTGGACTCGTGTTTTCAACAGACAAAGGGGAATGCCTACATCGAATAAATAGCTGCATCTGTTGCAAGGAAATGTGGGTCATTGTGTCGTGCCAGAAGGTTTTCTCATCAGAGTCCATTTGCAATCCTACCAACTGTCCTTGCATTGAATACTGTTTCCATATCTGGTCAGCTTCTTGACAAAACCCAAAGATCCTTCGCTTTCCTGTGAACTACAATCTTAAAAGATTTAAATGAAACATCAATCACCATCTGTATTCTGATGTCATCAGTTTCCAATTGGGCATTTATGCTGATGACAATACCATTTACTCCTGTCTCAATAGCAAATCTGTCAGAGTTGACAAAGTTAACCTGGCCACTGCTCTTGAAAAGGACCTTCAATCAGTGGTTAACTGAGGCAGGAGATGGCTTGTAAATTTTAATCCTTCCAAAATGAATTTGCTCTCATTTAACCACCATAGAGAAACTTTTCTGCCTGCCATCAGCATTGCTGATGCCAAACTCATGGAGAGCAACGCACTGTGCCTTCTTGACCTCATATTTTCAACTGACAAAGTGGAATGACTACATTGAATCAATAGCTGCATCTATTGCAAGGAAATTTGGATCACTGTGTCGTACCAGAATTATTTTTCCATCTTGTACATTTCCAAATCAACCATTCGTTTGTGCATTGAATACTTAAGCCATATTTGGTCTGTTGCCTCTACTCGACAGGTTCTCGACAAAATTCAAAAAAGGGTCTGCAATGTAATCGATTCGGATCTGACATCTCGACTTTAGTCACGTTCTCACTGACATTACGTGGCTTCCCTCTGTCTTTTCTATAAATATCAGGTCATCCCATAATTCTGTCCGAATTTTGAATAAAGAAAACAAGTGACCAAATGTTACATTTAATTACAGATTCAATCAACAATGTATTTTCCCTGGTTATCTATGACTTCCTTCCATCTATTAACAAGATTACTAATTCCATTACTGTAAAATTCTTTTGGCTTTGATTCGAAGAACTCACAAATGTCAGTTTTAACCTCTTCCTGTGTTACAAAAGCTGTTTCTTCCAAATGATTCTGTAAGCTATGAAACAAATGGTAGTCTGAAGGAGCAAGGTCGGGAGAATAAGGTGGATGAGGAATTTTCTCCCAACCAAGGTCTTCGATCTTTTGTGACGTGATTCTTGCTGTGTGTGGTCGCGCATTGTCCTGATCAAACATCACCCGTTTTCGATTCACTAGAGCAGGTCTTTTTTCCCTCAAAGCTTAGTTCAAACGCTCTAATTGCTGACAGTATATTTGAGCATTAATTGTTGCATTAAGTGGTAAGAATTCAAAGTGGATAATTCCTTGGCAATCCCACCAGATTGAAAGAAGAAACTTTTACCCATGAAGTTCCTTTCTCGGCTGTGGCTGGGGTCCTTCTCCTTTACCAAGCCACTGTCTACGACGCTTAACATTTCGATAAAAGATCCATTTTTCGTCGCCAGTCACAAGTCTATCCCAAAAAGGTGAAACAAGTTGGCGAGAATGGAGAGAAGAGCAGATGTCAACTCGGGATTTGAGGTTGTTTTCAGACAATTCATGAGGCACCCATTTTCCAAGTTTAGGAACTTTTCCAAGTTGTTGAATATGACGATGAACAGTTGTATGGTTTGAACTGAAAACCACTGCCAATTCCTCAACTGATAAAGCAGGATTTTCTTCAAGGGCTGCTTCAAGAAGCTTTTCATCAAACTCAACTGGACGTCCGGTTCGATCTTCATCTTCAAGGGTGAAATCTCCACCTCTGAAAATTCTTTCATTCACACATTCCTCTCCATAAACCGAGTCAATGTTTCTAGCCGCTTCGGCTGCTGAGTTTCCTTTCTTGAACTCATAAAGCATTATGTGCCTAAAATGATTCTTGGGTATTTCCATGTTAGCAGGGTTTTAATCAAACAAAATTTAATTGTATTGTTCTCTGAAATAAAATTTGATCAGTTCAAATGCATCTAAACATAAAAATAATGTTCAGCTCCATTAGACATTATAAAATACTCTTTAAATTTCGTTCATTTTAACAAAAAGTTAAAATTCGGACAGAACTTATGGGATGACCTAATATTTTCATGGCAACAGCTCTGACGAGCTTTTTTCCCTGGCATCTTGGTCGTACGTGTTTACGGTTGAAATAGCTAAATGCAACCGACACTTCCACTCCAACAGTTTCCTTTCTCGTACTTCCCGCATGTGGATCTCCCTTTCGTTTACATGCTCCCCTGATAAATACAATCTTCAAAAACTTAAATGCAATATCAATCTCCATCTACTATCTTCTTTGTTCTTTCCTCAATCCTCCCAATACTCAGTCTTTTCTCTCACTCTCATTCCATGTGCCCCCCCTGCATAGTAGCGGCATTCCCGCCTAGCTTGGGCGAAATAATTAAAAAAAATTATTAAATAGTATATAAAATGCAAGTCTTTGTGCAAACGTCGTTTCTCTTGAGAAAAACGGTTTTACTTGGTAATCAAGGTGGCAGAATTAGGGTCTCCCTCAATAAATTTTTGAAATAAACTTTGCTATCCAGGCAAGCAAAAGTATATGAAAAAGATACCAGGACATCGCTTGAGAGTCAAATAAATTTTGGAGCATAAAAATTCAAGTAGGTGGAACTAAATTTTGATTTCGATATGCCTTGTGAGTGTCAGGTTCTCCCAGCCCTCCTTTCCTCATTATGTGTTCAAGAAATTTCAGCGGTCTCTTTCTGGTTCTGAGAATAAACTTAATTTATATTACCATTTTCTTTAAGAATTCTCCAGTTGTTTTCTCGTTCCGTCCATAGAATTCTCAACATTCTACTGTAGAACCCATTTCTACCGCCATTTCTCTTCCTCAGCATTTTCCAGCATTCACTGCCATACATATTGATGTCACATTGTATTTCAATACTTTTTTATTTGTTTCTAATGAAATTTTCTTGTTTCTTGATGCATGGCTTAGCTTTTGGAAGGCATCTTTTTGCTATTACAATGCACGTTCGGATTTCCATGTCGTATTTTCCATGTGACTCACAATCGCTGATGGAACAGCCGAAATGGAAAAAAAAAGATGCAGCAGAAATTACACGAATTTTTCTATGTTATTTATCCATCATCTAAACCACTGCAAAACATATTCGTCAATGATGGCGAAAAAATGTCTTTGCTTCAAGATGTAAATATAAACACAAATTCATATTCTTGAAGATATTATTTTTTGCGCGGTATTTTTTTTTTTTTTTTTTTTTCCGAAATATGCTGATCTCAATCAAAATGAGCTCCGCTAAAAATCTTCTTCCCTGAATTAATGAGTCACATTCGCAGTGCAAGTTTTTCAAGCACCAAACTCATTTACATGACTATTTCTGATAATATAAACAACACCAGTTTCGATCCGTTCACAAAAGGAGACATTGTAGTAAAATGTGATTCTGTTTCCGAAGCATTTTTAACAAGCAGAGAAAGTTTTTGATTTAGTGAGGAACCACCATTTTTTTTTTAACTGACATTAGATATAATTGTTATTTCAGACTGTGTTCAATTGAGGTTTTACAGGAATGTAGTTAGCGATTACATTAATAAATTTGCTTGGCAATGAAAAATCGCTTTCTTTGGTCGTTAGAATAAAATTTGAATTTTTGAAGAATGAATTTAATTTTGTGGAAATTAAATTTCCTGGCTTTTGTTCTGTACTCTGTTTGCTTCTTTTATAAATAAAACATGTTTTAAAGAAAAATATATTACGAAATCACGCCCCATCAAATTATTAGATGATTTGAAATTTTCTGAGGTTTTTTTTTTTTAATCAAAATGGACTTCGTCTATCGCTGGTTTTTTAACAACTTTATTTATAGTTTTTTTTTTTTCGATTTCAACCACGGGGTGCGTTACATTTATTAACCGCTGAGATTACTGAGTATAAAATGCTATGTTGGGTCTTTGACAGCACCATTCTACGAATATCTGCAAATTTGGTTCGAGTGAAATCCCAAAATTAAGATGAAGTTCTTGAATCCGTAAGACCTTTTAATCAGAAACATTCACTTTCATTTTTTACGACACTTTGTTTACGACATTCTTTTTTTTTACGGCATTGGCGTAAGAGATCAAAACCGACTAGAATTTCTCACGCGCTGCAAACATTGGTATCTTTTGTGGAACAAAATTAACCAAATATTATGCTTCTATTCTCTACGACGTCGGCCATATTGAAATCACGAGGATCAGTCACATGTCCTCGCCATAAAAGGTCTACACTGGTGAAACTGAAGAGTTATTAGCTTCTTAACATTTGTCATAGAAATAGTCACATATTAACGACAGGTATGCCCCGTTGCACCTGTGGAAAAAAATAGTGTACAGTTGAAAACAGATCATACACCAACAAGACCGCGTAACCGATTTAAAATTCTGTCGCGGCAAGAAAGTGAGATTTTACAAGCTCTACGACAGATATTATAGCAATACTATATTTATGGTCTAATCTGACTTTTGTAAAGAAGCAATATGCCATGAGGAGTCAAATGCTTCCTGTGTTGATATAGGGAGCCGACAATTTTCCCATTTCCTTTAACAATGGGTCGTATATATGAGTTACGCTTGATATCTGAAGTAAACACGAGAACCGGTAGATGTTCAAAGCATGGAGCAACATCTGATTCGGGGTTACATCTTTCATGCAATCGCAGAACGTCTTATAAAAATCCCGCATGAAAAGTAGGGGTTTGAATGCCGGTGACAAAATGCCTTTTGAGGTACTGAATTTGATAGGCAAGTTATCTCCGCATTTATCTACTCGGATATACGTCAGAGGGTGCAACAGTTGCCAGGTTTGGATCATCTTTGTTTTTAAAAGTGTGTCCATAAACATTATTATCATTTTCAGGTGTGTTCGCTAGTGATCTTAGAATGCCCCCATGCAGATGACGGCTTACGGCTGTATAACGTTGAAACACCGGTTCGCGTACGTTCATCGAAGTTAAGCAATGGGTTACCGCTTGGGGAATTTATGCTTTTGATATGTCCAAGACATTTGCTCTGGCAAAGAAAGCTACCATCTATCACCTCACTGATTCTGTGGTGGATGACAGTTAAAATACTTAATCCTTTAACGACTGATCCGAAAGATATACCGTGTTACTGAAGATGTTATTTCTCGTGAGGTGATCAACTACCGGCTAGCTGATGACAGACTCGAACACAATCAAGGCTGACGAGAAGTTACTACAATAGAGATGAACGCTCACTCGCATTCTTAAAAAAAAGGTTAGCGACGCATTCCACAGACTTGGAAAAGATTTCTTCTTCAGACAACAGTTAAACAAATTTTCCAGAATTGGGGGTTCAAACTTCATCAGGACTACAAAGAAGAAATTGGAGCCCCAATCTGATTAATCTCTTCGTAGATGGTTTGGTTTGGTTTATTTTGGTTTACGGCTTATCAAGATCAATGGGTTATTTAATCCCGACAAGATTTTACTTACATTATTTACAAAAAATGCACTATAAGCTCTGGTAAAAATATGAAAATAATAATAACAGAAAAATTGCAATATAAGCACTGATAAAAAAAAACGTTGTTGAGAAATTAGGTTTATAAGTCCCAGAAATGCGTACACAGATGTCCTCAAGGAGACATGGCCGAGGGGATAAAGACGTTGGATAGATCCAGACTAGACCCAAAGAGTTGTGAGTTCAATACCAGGCTCTAGGTAAAAAGAAATAACTGAGACACCCGGAAGAGGTATGACACGTGGAACTAGAACAATTTACCCCGGTGGACGAACTAAAGTGTTCGGTTCGAAATTCCAATCACCTGAAGAAGGGCGGAGCGTACAATGGCCGAAATGTTGTGAATAATATAAGTAATAATACATCATAGATATAGACAGATCTGTTTGTATGAATAGAAAATGTATTCTGGTAAAATGTTTAAAAAAATGTATTTCTGGTAATATCCTTTTTTCAAATATATATTGCTGGTAATATTTTTCTCTAGAAATGTATTGCTAGATTTTTTACTAGAAAAATACATTTCTATACTTTCATAGTGTTTTGATACCAGTTTGGGCGTTAACTATGTTTCCATAGATGTGACCGCAGCAGGTGCTACTACCCTCGGTCAGGGTGCACCTGGGAGCAACAACAATTAAGAGGTGGTTCCACACCCCTCAAAATCGCTCAATCAGAGACCTTTCTGCCGGATGTAGTTTATCGTCATACCAAGACCTGTATCCAAGGCGATGCTCTGCGCATATATAAGCACAAAATAGCAAGAGACGGGTACTGATCATTTAAGGATTCTATACCACATCACAAACGGATCTACTACGAGGGGAAAATAGCGTTCCTGTTTGCTGATGACATAGGTATTCATAGCTTGAACTTGAATGATCTTCAAGAAAAAGTTAAGATTCTCTACTAAGCGTTCTAAGAAATGCGGCCCAAGATAAAGCTTTCTAAAACAGAAAGTATGATCTGGAATGAAAACGTCAGGTATTCTTCGGAGAATCAAGGTTTTATACATGTCTGGAAGACTTCTCAAGCCGTGATAGTGAGTTTCTGACTAGTGAGAGCAGGGAAATCTGGTAGAGGATGGTCTTGATCATCTAATGGGGAGTTTGAGGGTTAGACAAAGCTCATCGCAAAGGGCTTGTCTAATGAAGAGGAAATCACCACAGGACCGTTAATAATATTAGGCACAGATGAATTGCCTCTGTTGGGAATCATATTAGAGGTTCTCCAGAATTCATGGAAGTCATGTTTTTCATTGTTAATTCTGGCTTGGACTGACTGCATACTCCAGAAATCTTTTGCAATTGTTGCGAACGGCTCTTAATGCAGAACGATTCTCACGAGACCGTTTTCGATGTCAACGGTGGAAGTTTGAAGGGTGATCAAAACACATTAAAATGAATACCAAGGCTGATTCTAGTACCAAGAAAGGAAACACGCTATCACCGGTTTTTTTCCCGACAAAGCCATTAGCTTTTCTTTAAATTTTTGTCTTAAAGTGTTTCGCTAAATTATTAAAAGTTGAATTTGAATGTCATTAGAGAAAATGTAAACCGAACTTTAAATGGAAAAAAGAAATATCAAAATTGCATTAAGTTTCCTCCAATTAACGTCATTCATTATATTTTAAATGGTACCGCAGTGTCTTCAAAATATGGTAATATTTATTGAGATCAGTTAAAAATATTGGTGCGTTGTATTTTGGAAGATGAAGGATGACATCGGACAATTTTGGCAAAATGTAATATGTGCTTGCATATACTAATCTTCATTGTTTGCAGAGTTTAAAGCTAATAATTCTTCCCAACCATTAGTGTTTACTTTTATTCTGTGTATTGCCACCTAAAAGCATCACTTTCTCACCCCCCCCCTCTCTCTCTCTCTCTCTCTCTCTCTCTCTCTCTCTCTCTCTCTCTCTCTCTCTCTCTCTCTTTCCATATATATATATATATATATATATATATATATATATATATATATATATATAGTCTTAAAGCGTGCTATATTTATGGGATAAAGTGCTCAATCTCAGAGATAGAGCGTGTGTAAATATAAAAGTGAACATAGAAGTCAACACTTAGAGGCGACAGTCCGTTTCATATTAGATGCAATCGTCAGGCCACGAGTGCTGTTATTTTTCTCGGCTATTTACATATACGGGTCAGTGGTGCATTGTGGGTAGTCTATTTGGGCGGATATTTTCCCGGAAGTCGTTTATTTGTTTATTTATTTATTTGTGTCAAATTATTTTGCTTGTTTTTATTTAATTTTATTTTTATTTTTTATCTTATATATTTTTTTGATCGGTGTTTTTAACGTAGTAAAAATTTGTTTATATAGCTTATTGTGGGTAGTCTATTATGGCGGTTATTTTACCGGAAGTTGTTTATTTGTTTATTAATTTGGGTCAAATTATTTTGCTTGTTTTTATTTATTTTTATTTTTTATCTTATATATTTATTTATTTATTATTTTTATTTTGATCGATGTTTTTATTAACGTAATAAAAATTTGTTTATATAGCTTATTTAATAGTTTTGTTTATGTTTGGCAAAATAAAGTTATTTGTTGAATTTTGGGGTTGAGTGTTGTGGTTTATTCTGACTATTATTTTGGCGGCAACAGTTTTTAATTTATTTATTTGGATTGATTATCTTTATTTGTTTTTTCTAAACGGCTAGTTTATCGGTATCGGTTGTTAGTTTATTTATATATGTGGATGTATTTCGTCTATTCTAACAGGTGTGATTTGTTAATTTGTTTGGATTAATTTATTTAGCTTATTTTATTGTCATTTTGTTTGTTTATGTATTTTTTTTCCGTTTTCGATTTTTAAGTTACGTAGTAAAAATTTGTTTTCATGTCTGCATTTTGATATTAGCTCGCATCTTTTATTTAATAATTTATTTTGGTCTGGGAAGATAATGATAGCTATTTTTTCCTCCAAGTAAAGTTTGCAAGTTTTTGATAGGTGGTTGTAGGTTGATGATTTTTTCCTTATTTTCCAAGATATTTTGGTGTGGTGTGCGTTTTGTTTTTTATTTTATTTCTCAGATATACTTAGAAAGCATTGTGCTGTTCGCATATTTACTATTTGTGAAAGATGTTTTGTGTACATAATTTGCGTTTAGCATGAAACAGTCTGTCGCCTCTAAGTATTGACTTCTATGTTCAATTTTATATTTACACACACACACACACACACACACACACACACACATATATATATATATATATATATATATATATATATATATATATATATATATATATATGTATGTATATAAGTGAACATTGAAGTCAACACTCAGAGGCGACAGATTGTTTCATGCTAGATGCAATCGTCAGGCCTGAGGATTGCATCTAGCATGAAAGAGACTGTCGCCTCTAAGTGTTGACTTCTATGTTCATTTTTATATTTACACACGCTCTATATCTGATATTGAGCACTTTATCCCATAAATATAGCACACTGTAAGACTATATTTCTTCATATATATATATATATATATATATATATATATATATATATATATAATATCTGGCCACTCGTATTCGAAGATACCTGTCTATTAGGGTGGCTAGCTAATCCCGGTAGTAGATGATTACTCAGGCAAATTTGTGTTTGTTCAACACCCACAGATCCAACCTGTGGTTTATACTGCAACTATGCTGAGCAGACCGTAGTTACAGTTGATCTAGCGTGATCAACAAAGCCAGCACACTCAAACCCTCGGTCACGGTGACTTGTGACTTCATGCTAGTATAGCTATCGACGGCCAGCAAGGGTTCTACCCAATGTCACTCAATGTCAACCGGTAGTATAGTTTTAAGGCACTTTCCAAAGGTGCCACACGCTGGGATCTTCCGATAACATCAGGAAGTTTATATCCTGACAATTCAACAGTGGTGCGATTCTCATGGTCAGAAAGCCAACGTTCTTACCACTCGGCTCCGCGCCCATTACACACATACGTACATGTACACACACACACACACACACACACACACACACACACACACATATATATATATATATATATATATATATATATATATATATATATATATATATGTGTGTGTCATTTGAATGCCTAAAGCCAGGATTAAAACTCAACCGATTTGGTGTTTTCATTCGACAGAATGAGGCAGCTAACTCGAGCAATTTGTTTTTACAAATGTAAACAAATGTCAATCAGCCGGAGTGCTCCATTCATTTTACTGAAGAGCTGCGCATTAACGCAGGTAAAATATAAATGTACACACATATCCAAATATCTTTAAATGTATGCAACACTCATATGCCACACCCATATATGTATATATATGTACACGCATACATATATACCCAGGCAAATATATCTACACCCATAGACAAATAAACACAATACAATCCATACATATACATATACACACATCTCCATATATATTTTTATATATGGCTATACATGTACATATACAAGATCTCGCACGCAACAATAACCACCAAACCCTATACATACATATACCCATATAACATATATCAACATATGTACAAAAATACAATAAACATAATTATATATAAATCTAGACCACAACATCAATTCATATAATGATACAAAAGTGATTACAAGTATCAATCCATGTAACTGCCATATCTGATCTTAAGATTCCAAGAATGAACTCTTATAAGGAAGAAATTGTTTTGAAACGTTGTTTGTTTTAAAACGGTGTTTGTGTCTGCATTTGGATATAAGCTCACTTCGGAAGTTTCAGTAACTCTTCCGGATTTTTATATATAATTATATATATTTTTTCCAGTATATGGAAGTTCTCAGATGTTCGAGCTTTTGATATGAACTTCCATTCCAAATGCGCGGTGAGTTCTTTGTCAACCAGATCCCAGTAGTTTTTGGAAAATGATGTTTGATTTTCAGGGATCTATTGTAGAAATAATGCCTGTGATTATATATTCCGATGTAGCTCTTCTTCAAGTTCACATTTTCTTAGGGGAAGATTGCTGCCTCATAAACTACATTTTTTGACATGCATTTTCCCCCAACAGGACATTCTTTTTTTCCTCTACAATTGGTGGGGTTATTAACTAGTACTTCATTACTGTAAAGGTTTCTAAGTAGTTTACAATTGTGGGAAGAGAAAATTTTCACCACAATATTGATGGAAGAGTAATCTTTAGTGTCTTACTATTGAATATTTTATTATCAAAATGCTTATCTATTAACTTTCGAAGAAACTGCTTATATTAATATTGGAAAGCCTGCAGTAGGGTGGGTTGAACGATAAGACTTTCCTTTGTCTGTTTTTAGATTTATTAAGTTCTTTTTCAAGTCTTCTTGATAATATTAATGTTGTTTAAATGTACTATTTTTGAGTGCTTGATTATATATAAATGTATTTTCATTAAAGATGTTTTGGCTAGAATATAGCTTATTTATCCTAGTGTTTACAGTTTTAGGGATATGGTCTATGATCGATTTCGTCTGGTTAGAGTGGACATTGATGTAGATAGGAGTCTGATTCTGTTTTTGGAAGAGTTTAAATGTATCATTTGAGAGGTTAAGAGTAATGTCTAGAAAGTTAACTATTTTGATGTTAGAGGATAGCCTAGAAATTTGAAAAACTTAATAATCTTTTTATGTAAGGTAGAGGTTAGGGGACCATTACTATTAAGGACAATGATTAGACCATCATCTCTATAAAAGCCTACTTGATTGGGGTTACTGATTCTACTTAAGGTGTCAATATATATATATATATATATATATATATACACCAAGTCTACAATTTGGACAGAGTCGAATGCCCCCATAGGTACATCAAAGTTCTCATTGCTCCTCTTAACCCAAGTTGAGTCATTATACATTAGTAACGATCTTCTAGATGCTAAAATAATATTCATCTTCAATATCTATATAACCTTTAGAAAAATTTAGGCTATTTATTAATAATTCCTCAGAAATTGATGGGTAGAAGTCCATGATGTCAAATTGGATGAATGTAGCTTTCATTTTATTTGGATGTTCAAGAACCAGTTAATCGTGTCTGAAGAATCTTTTCAAACATTGACAGAATGTTTTTCTAGCACAGATAGTATTATTTTTTTAAGTATCCTTTTAGAAATTAATCCTAATTCAGATTAGAAGGATGTGAATTATTGATAAAGTTAGATTTATGATCTTTAAATAATTGGTAAGCGCTGTTTATATGAAAGGTACCCATTCAGCAACTCCACAATTATTTGCAAATCCGGTGATGTCAACATTTATAGAGGATAATGTACTACTGTTCTTGTCTTTTTTATAAGAACTAGTAATTTTGTTTGTGATGAATTGTTTATAGTCAGGAAGTTCAACTTTATAAATATTTCTTGACTCATCTGCCTTAATCCATAATATCTTGGAATTTTTATATCTTTATTGTCTCTTTTAATTTTAGATTGGAAGTAGTTGGATGGATTCTTAAACGTGATCTTTCTAATTAAATTGAACATATCTACCTCGAAAGGTTCTGTCAGCTTGTTATTAGGTGGAGTAATCTGTGATTACAGATTATACTTTTCTTGATGGTGTTTCAGATCATCTTTGGGATTTAGGAAGAAGAATGTTTTCCATCGCATTCTTTTTATTAAGTCAATTATTTCATCCGTAAGGAAGATAGTGAAATCTTGTAACGAAGCGTAAGGAATGTTTTTCAAAGTGTATTTCGTGGTAAATTTTCCCATTTCCATGTGAATAGTCTGAAATCGAAGTAATTCCGCTGGGTGTATACCAATGAGACTTCAAATTATTATCATAAGGAGCAATATAATAATATTAGTGAATATTTCCAAAAGGATATAAAGCCACGGACAGTTCTATACCAGAGATAGAGCAATTATTATTAAAAGGCATGAACTCTTAAAATTTCATGAGGTTATATTTATTTCATTACAGTCGTAAAAACGGCCCCAATTCATCAGACCTTTCAGGAATCGGAGAGCCGAGTTACCATTACATTCACTTACGTGCTAATATCCTGAACAAATCCTCTTCTTCTCCCTATGGGGAAATAGCGGGACAGATTGGGTTGGATGGCAACTGGTCTAGAAGGACAACTATGAATTCAAGACCTGCGGAGGGTCGTTTGGGGACATTTGTGGCACACGATGGACCAGGTCCTCTGTATTCAGCTCTTCAAAAAGTGTGGTTGGCGCTGCGCAAAGCCTTCACCACTTTAATCGAATCATATGTACAGATGTCTGGCTAGCGGTTCCTGGGAACTGTGTTGCTTGATCCTCATACGTCGAATACAACGTGTGAGCTTGTATATATATATATATATATATGCGTGTGTGTGTGTATGGGTTGTCGGATCCTCATACTTCGAAATCGACTTATAGAATAGGACAGGATAGGAATAATGAACAAATAAGGAACGTTTATATATCTGATCTATTTCGCTTTTATTAAAGCTTCAACAGAGAATGTAATATGGAGAAGAAAAAGAAAATGAAACTATTTTTCATTTCTGTGTTGATTTATTTTCATTGGTTAAGCAGACCCCACGTGCGTCTGTGTTGTTAAGAAGCGTCTGTATGTGTAATTCATTTGTGTAACATAATTATAGTTTCTCTATGCGGTATTCGCTTGATAACTTATATTCATTTGCTTGTGTGCGCGCGTGCGCGCGTCTAGTTGGCACTTTTATCCGTGTTTGGTGGTTGAGCGCAAAACTTAAAAATAGCATATTTTCCCTTTTCCCCTCCATATTACACCAATAAATCACTTCAGTCATTTTTCCACTTTCATGACTTACCTCTGACTTTTCTATAAATATTTTCATGGCGATTGTCCCAATTAGCTCCCTCCTTTAGTATCTTGACGTCATGAATTTAAGCATACTACTAAATTTACTGTTGAAATAGCTAGATGCAACCGTAAGTTCTATTCTAATAGGTTCTTCTTTTACACTTCTTGCCTGTGGAACTCTATTTCTTTTTTTGTTTTGTTTTTTGCTTCCTCGTCGCCTACGTTCTTCAGAAATCTAAATGCAACGTCAACGCTGTTATGGTCCAGGTTAGGACCAAGGAAGAACAACACGAACACAAGAGTAGAAATAACGAAGATATATTACACGGAATAATAATACAATACGTGGAAGGTGTTAGTATGACTGTCAGTCTGGTTTGGAGTGAACTACTATCGTCTCGACTCGAATCGTCCTTCTCTCTCTCTCTCTCTCTCTCTCTCTCTCTCTCCCTCTCTTGAGAGGCGTAGTATACATAGTGTTAGGAAGAGTTCATTCTGTAGTAAGGACCCATAACAATCGCTATCTGCTGTCTTCCTGAAACATGTTCTTTTACTGTCCTTTCTACTCGGCTAAGTCTGCTCGTTCTTTTTCATGCCTAACAATCCCTTGCATCTTAGTGACATTATTGCCTTGCTTACAGTGAAACGATAAAAAAAATTTCGCACCGATTTAAATCTAATACGAAAACGAATATTTTGTTTCATAAGCAGATCACGTTAAGTCCAAACAACCAATCCTTCTGTTTATATAGGGATAGTAGTTTTGACTTAATAAAATAGTTACCAGGACTTCTAGATGGTAGCCAGAGCGCGATCGGCTCTGGATCGAAAACCTAACCCTTGTGGAACGAGTTTTATAAGATGTATCGCGATTGCATGAAAAATGTAATCCCGTATCAGATGCTGCTAGTATAGCATTATATCTTCACGTGTCACCTGAGAACGTCAAAATCGAGTTGCCTCAGCGATCTAAATCGGTCCTCAGAGAATGTCGAGATGACGGGGTAAACGTGAACAAGGCGTCAACGAAGCTGAACTTAAGATAAACACACAGAGGACAACCACATGACAGGAAATTATATAAGCGTCTTACTATCGAGAGAGAATGCAGAGTTCCCCACATCCTCACGAGAAGATCGAACGTTTAAAGAAAGAAACCACATACCCTTCATGGCGAATACTTATTTGACAGAGGTCAGAAGTACCAAAAAAAAACAATTATTTCTGCTTTGCGTTGAAATTTATAAAATCTTACTTTAAAAAAATCAGAAAAATAGGTTTCTCAAGTCCTGTAGCTGTTATCGCTCTTTGCAGTATTGATTGCGGTTTCCTTCCTAACTTTTTACTTAAGTGCTGTGGAATGTTAAGATCTTGATTATGTTATTATTTTCTCTTGAACTTTGAGTTCTTGTTGCTACTGCTAATCATCAACTGATGGGTTTTCTGTTATCTGGTACATTTCTTTGTTTGTGATTATGTAGCGCCAGTCCACAAGGTTAAAAAAGGATGGCATTTAGGAAGACACTCAGGTTTTAATATTAATATGTATGTATGTATGTATGTATGTATGTATGTATGTATGGCTGAGTCTATGGGCACGCTCGCTTTCTGACCATGAGACTCGGGTTCGAATCTTACCATGGTCGATTTGTCAGACTTCCTGATGTTATCTGCTGGGAGGGGCGGCACCTTTGGAAACTGCCTGAAAACAATACCACGGCCCAAGCCTTGTGAGTGAAATTGGTTAGACGGAATCTTTGGAGGCGCTGATGGTTATGCTAGCACGAAGTCACAAGTCATCGTGGTCGAGGGTTTGAGTCTGCAAGATTATTGAACACGCTAGATGACACGCTTCTTTCCCAGAAACTGTAACTAAGGTCTGTTCAGTATAGTTACAGTACGAACGACAGGTGGGCTTTGTGGGTGTTGAGCAAACACAAATGCGCCTGAACGGGCGTCTGCAACAGGGATTGGCTAGCCACCACGAGTGGCCAAATATTAATTTGAGTTTTAAGAGGGTAGGCTACAAAAACCATAAAAGTGGTCAGGTAGAAAGAGAAGTAATTAATTATATGTTTAGCATTCTTACTCGCAGCGATGGAACTGAAATGCCGTAGGTAAATGCACAAAATATTACAGAAACATCTACTGCAGTCCGTCCTGGGTATTACGATAAACGACATTCGCGTCCTGGGTAAGACTATAAACTACATCCGACAGCAAGGCCTCTGATCGGGAAGTTTTGAGGAGCGTGGAGCCACCTCTTAAATGCTGGTTTTCCCAGGTCCACCCTGACTCGGTGTGGAAGCAAATGTCAGGGTTACAGCTATGGCCAAATGGTGAACCCCGCAAAAGGGGTCAAGACACTATGAAAGTATAAAAACAGGTTTTAATACCAGCAATACGTTTATGAAAAAATTATTACAAGAAATACATTTTTGAAAAAGAAAGAAATTACCAGCAATAGAAAAAAAAAATTATCAACAATATATTTTTGAAAAAAATATTACCAGCAATAAAAGTCTTGTCGGCATTAAATAACCCATTGAGGTTGATATGCCGTAAAACAAAACAAAACAAACCAAAGCAGCAATAAAAATCTTGTCGGCATTAAATAACCCATTGAGGTTAATATACCGTAAAACAAAACAAAGCAAACTTAACCAGCAATAAAAATTTTGTCGGCATTAAATAACCCATTGAGGTTGATATGTCGTAAAACAAAACAAACCAAACCAGCAATAAAAACTTTGTCGGCATTAAATAACCCATTGAGTTTGATATACCGTAAAATAAAACAAACCAAAGCAAACCAAACCAGCAATAAAAATCTTGTCGGCATTAAATAACTCATTGAGGTTGATATGCCGTAAAACAAACCAAATCTACCAAAAATTATAAACCAAATGAGAATATCAAAAACGATTTCTCTGCAAACCGTGTATCTGAAAAGAATACATCAACGAAAGCAGACTCTCTTCAAAAACCCTCTTTACATAAGCATATCAACGGAACCTGATCTACAAACTGTTTCCTTATAATGATTATATATTCTGTCGATACGAATCTATCCTAAAATCTTATCGGCATTAAATAAGCCATTGAGATTGAGGTGCCGTAAAACAAACCGAACGAAACCAAAACTCCTGCAGATATCACCATACTGATTTCTAAACTTTTAGCCTTTGTTTAGACCTCTAACGTGTGTATCTTCGTTTTGTGATCGTTGCTTCACACTTTTGTGAGGAAACCATATTTTAATCAGCTTCGGAGCGACCCAATTTGAACATTTTCTTTTAACCTTTCTTATTAAGTAAAAAAAAAAAAGTTCTGAATAATTCATTATGATTGGAAACGTATCGGCATTAATACACAAGAGATGAAACTCCAGAATTGAACCATGAAGGTAATCACTACTTTAAATGCGCTTAGACAGCCCTTAAGAAACTGTTCACTTACTAATTAGTCATTGTCATACTTGGAACGAACGAGTATTTCAATGACTAACAGCCACTGCACAAGCCAACAGGCAGACAGACACTCCGATTGAATAGATTCTGTATATTTTAGCAGTCTCGCGCTGTTATATTATCACTGTGAGGTCAAATCCGCTGTCTTCGATATGTTGAATCAGACAAAAGGACTTCATACTTCCCAGAAGTCATATGTTCAGTCATCATTATTTACGGAATGGAATATTTCTGTTTTCTTTACTTTTATTTTGCTGTTACAATTGTCATGAGAAAAATGGCATTGAAATTTTGGGGTGTGCAATGGTAACAATGGCGTCTTTTTTTTTGTCGTCTTTTTTAACGGAAAGTATTTTTATTAAAATAAGAAATAAATAGTACGCTAAATATATCTTTCGGCATAAAATTGTACATTGTCTATAAGCGATTCGCATGCAGCAAGCAGCTCAGTTGAAAAATGTAAGCGATGAACGGCGAGACATGTCTAAAATGAGTCAATCAATTTGAAGGTTATCTTTTTTCTTTTTGACAAGATAAATGCAAATTGTTTCGTGAACAATTACTTGTCGCATTATCGAATATCTGGCAAAACAGTCACATGGTCTACATTTTCAAAAAATATAAATACACATTTTAAGTATAACCATACACCCCTCACACACACACACACACACATATATATATATATATATATATATATATATATATATATATATATATATATATATATATATATATATATATATATATAGTAGCGGCCATAATATAAGGAACGGAAACAACAAAGACATAAATATGTGTATTACTTAAAAAGTAATGCATGATTAGCAATGAAATTTTTACCGAATAAAGATTAGGGTGTAATGCATAAATATTATACAAAGTTACAAAAATTTACATAATAGTTTTTTTTTTAAATAAAGATTAAATGGAACAAAGAAAATAAGCTACTGGACAAACGTTAAGAAACAATCTTGTTAATACTTGATTGTGAACACAATATCAACAAAATTTAATATTTGGTAAACATCCCCTTATTTTCAATGACTTCTCTGCATCGTCGACCACATGATCTAATTAATTTCTTGCAAAAATCAGCAGTAATTCCCTCCCATTCGTCTTTCAATAACTCCCATAGGTGATCCTGGTTTTTTGGGTTTCTTTTCTGAGCCCTTTCTCCAATTATCTTCCAAACATTTTCTATTGGATTCAGGTCGGGGCTCTGGGCTGGCCACTTCATTAGAGCGATTCCTTCTTCTTCAAATAAAGCCATAACCTTCCGAGCCTTGTGGCAAGATGCATTGTCCTGCATGAAAATAGGAGATTCATAAAGATTATGTTGTAATCTTGGTACCACATACTGCTGAGGAAGCCTTTTGTAAATCTCAACATTGATATTGCCATGTACGCGGATGATAGGGCCAACTCCTGCAGCTGAAATCATTACCCATACCATCACACTGCCGCCACCAAACTTAACGGTTTTCTTGACACATTGAGAAGACAGTCTGTCACCTGCTCTACGGCGTACGTAACTTTTGCCCTCAGAACCAAATATAGTAAACTTGGACTTGTCACTGAAATGAACTGTATCCCATTGTGCGTCAGTCCAAACAACATGTTCTCTCGCATACTCCAGGCGTGCCCTTTGGTTTCGCTTTGAAATGAGAGGCTTCGAAGCTGGAATACGGGCATGCAATCCTGCATTTTTTAACCTGCGAGCAACCGTTTTCCTTGAGATCTTATTATCTGTCTCTTCATTAAATTTACGGGCAATTGATGTATCAGTTTCAAAACGGTTTTTTGTAGATATTCTAACATTTCTTCGATCTTCTCTTTGCGTTGTTTTTGAAGGTCTGCCGGTTTTTGGTTTTGCATCTAACGTTTTTTACCTGCTAATTACACGATGAACGACACTTTTAGATCTATGAACAATATTAGAAATTTCTGAAATTGACTTTTTTTCTTGATAGTTCGCGATAATGAGTTTCTTTCTTCAAAAGAGAGCGTTTTGCGTGTAGAATTTGCCATATTGCTTAAAAATAAAGTCCGAATGATAAATGAACTTTTACTTATTGTTGAAAAGATCTATCGAATTTTTTAACAATGTAAATTAAAAGTTTATGCAAATTATTAACATCGTTCGTTAACTTTTGTCCAGTAGCTTATTCCCTTTGTTTCATTTAATCTTTATTTTTTAAAAAAACAAACTATTATGTAAATTTTTGTAACTTTGTATAATATTTATGCATTACACCCTAATCTTTATTCGGTAAAAATTTAATTGCTAATCATGCATTACTTTTTAAGTAATACACATATTTATGTTTTTGTTGTTTCCGTTCCTTATATTATGGCCACTAATGTATATATATATATATATATATATATATATATATATATATATATATATATATATATATATATATATATATATATAAGGTTAATGGTCAGAGTTGAATCAGACCGGGAAAGTGGTATTAAAAAGTGCTCAATACACGTGTGAAAAAATAAAATAAAAGTAAAAATAACATGTAGAGTTTTTAACCTGAAGGGTAAGGTTGAAACCAATGTAGCTGATTCAACTAACCTCCATATACATATATATATATATTTATCGGACGAAACGCTTCACAAGAAAAGTTTTCTTTGTTATACATTTTTCAACAATATTGTTATATATATATATATATATATATATATATATATATATATGTGTGTGTGTGTGTGTGTGTGTGTGTGTGTGTGTGTGTGTGTGTGTGTGTGTTTGTGTGTGTGCGCGCATGCGCGTTGATATAATAGCAAAGAACTGTTAGATTGATGATCCGAAGTTCTTTAGTATTTTTATTTTTATTTTTAACTATCTATGTCGCAATGGAATCATATTTTTTTAAATAATTTTATATATATATATATACATG
Organism: Acanthosepion esculentum; assembly: GCA_964036315.1. Classification (NCBI taxonomy): domain Eukaryota; kingdom Metazoa; phylum Mollusca; class Cephalopoda; order Sepiida; family Sepiidae; genus Acanthosepion; species Acanthosepion esculentum. The sequence continues at coordinate 19,495,168 of OZ038501.1, read as the reverse complement.
TATAATTATTTTTTTATAAAAATATATATATATATATATATATATATACAGTGAGAGAGAGAGACAGAGACGTTCGTAGTGCAACATAAAGTTTTGTGGTTTTACCAACTCATCAAGCACGAACTATCGCGGTTGTTGTTTTTAAATGCTGGGTTTCATGTGAGGAACGCTAAATTAAACGCAGATTCAAAGCTCAAAAGGCCGAAGTTAATGTGGGGTATCCGAGCCAGTAGGCTCGTCCAAAAAGTCCCCGTAGACATGTTATAAAACGAGGTCGGCTAGCTGTTTCCGAAACGAAACTCTGCCCTTCGACATAGCATCGTCTGGTATCGTCACTCCCCGGGGGCAGAGAGTTTGACCAGCACAGCTGGAGACGAATCTCCAACTGCATACCAACATACAGTATTTACGACTATATTTTTGTAAATGGGGACATACCCATTATCGTCCGTAGGTATGCTACAACAATATATATATATATATATATATATATATATATATATATATATATATATATATATATATGTGTGTGTGTGTGTGTGTGTGTGTTTGTGTGTGTGTGTGTTTCACTGAATGATCATATATCTGTTTATTTTTATAATAAGCTCTTTCTAGTTCTCTAATTATCTTCTTGATATTAAGTCGATGAATTTCTACTAATCATCAAGAAGATAATTTGATATCTAGAAAGAATTATTATAAAAATAGACATTATATGTCTATATTATTCAATTAAACATGCTTGAATGAAGATATGCTGCCTATATATCCATATCTATCTATCTATCTATCTATGTATATTTTTATATCCCCCATAGCTGGACAGTTTAATCAATCAAGACACTCATTAGAAAACTGTAAATGTTTATTGATAGATTCCGATTTTAGTTCCACATACACACGCAGAAAAAAAGAAAATACTGGATTTTAAAATTAGACACATATAAATTAGGGTTAAACAAAGACTTGGAAATTTAAAATCTGTATAAATATTTCAATAGTTAAAAATTTTTTTTTAGATATAGTTAAAAATACCTTTTTAAACAACATCTAAAATATTATCGTTAGATTTATGTTAGAAATATTCAAAGGCAGTTGCATTCCACATCCCGTGACGTCCGCGTCTCGCGACGGACGCTACATATAAACAAACTTCTGAATGCAGTTTTTTAATTTATTTCTGACGAAAGATCGGGGCAGATCTGAAATATCAAATATATATATATAAAAAAATATAAATAAATACTTTCACAAAAAAAACATTCATTTTTTTTTTAATTTGCAACTTTTCAGTTGTTTTTCTCCATATTATATATATACAGTGTAACCCGGATATAAGAGAGTTGTCGGGACCGGAAAAAAAGTATCTTATATCCGGGTTTCTCTTATATCCGCGTTTGGTCTATTTTGTTTAGGTAAGTATGGCTCTAATTTGGGACCAGAGAAAATCTATCTTATATCCGGCTTTCTCTTATATCCGGGTCTCTTATATCCGGGTTCCACTGTATATATATATATATATATATATATATATATATATATATATATAATGAAGGTAACAAATCCGTTGGTATGGGGAATAGCCTATTTCGGTAGACAAAAATATCGGTCGTCTGTCTTATCAACTCCGGTGTGAACTGAGTTTGTGTCAGAAATCGAAATTTAACTGTGAAAGCCTATATATATATATATATATATATATATATATATATATACAGTGTAACCCGGATATAAGAGACCCGAATATAAGAGAAACCCTGATATAAGAGAGATTTTCTCTGGTCCCAAATTAGAGCCTGTGTTAATGTATATATAATAGACCAAAACCTGTGTATATATATATATATATATATATATATATATATATATATATATATATATATATAATTTTAAACGCTATTTTTAATGGATACTCATATTTGAGTAGACCTTCCGTTTATTTATTAAACAGTATATTTATTTATTTTTGCCTGCAGAATTGAATATGCAAGAAATGCTGTTAAAGATAAATACGGACTCTACGAAGATATTTCGAATATTCAGGGCGGTAGTCGAAAAATAAATAAATATATTGTTTAATAAATAAACGGAACGTCTACTCAAATACGAGTATCCACTAAAAAAACGCTTGAAGCGATAAAATCTGTCGGATTGAAAAATAAAAAGGCTTTAATTCTTCCAAAAATTGCAAGTTCTATCTGTGTGCACGCATGCGTCGAAAGTCGACTCATATTCGAGTACAACCACTTCCATAACTTTATTATTGATTTTCCTGTCGCTGACGACGTCTCTGGTGACTCATTAGTCCGGTGAATGACCTACACTTTAAGCCACATGTTTTTCAAGCAAGCTTAGTCCTTGCTGTATTGGTATCAACATTACCTCCGCCTGTAGCATAAGGGACACTCACATGACTCAACTCACTCCAGAGTTCACGTTGGCATTCAAAACAGTCTGACAGGTTAAAACATTTTGGTGGTCATTAATTACATATTTTCCAGTCAGACTTCATGATAGGGCTTTTCACATTTTACTTACTTTATCTCTAAATAGCCATGATTTTTTGGGGAAAGATAATAAGGTAGTGTCCCGTACCATGCCTACGAATAGTTTTGAGACTGGAATAGTCCGTCATCTACGCCGACAAATGGCACAGTCTACCAAAATCTGTAACCCTTAGTTGGGGAGAAGTGACACGGATTCATTCCTTTCACAAGAACACTTGTGAGAAAATTAATTATTTTGCTATTTACGACCGTCGTTTGCCTGCGTATGCACACCAGCACACACGTACACGCCTGGTTATATTTGGCCGTTTTATTTATCCACTCTACATAGCGGCGACAGTCTGTTTCATGCTGGACGCAATCGTCAGACAATCTCTCTCTCTCTCTCTCTCTCTTTCTATCTCTAAATATATATATTATATATAAAGAGAGAGAGAGAAAGAAGGAGAAAGTTATAGCCTCTGCCTGTCTGTTTTTAATCGAACTCCTCCTAAGTTTTGAAGATAGACCCCATAACCATAACTACATTACCCAGGGTACTTGGATAAGTATATTTCATTTTGATCAAAGTGTAGTTCCGGGGGTGGGGGGACACTCCACTGATTTTTTTCCCTTTGATTTAAATTAAATTGAAATTTGAACAGCTGAATGACTTCAATCCAACATATAGAAGGAGAAAGCCAGAAGATGGAGGTCACATCGGTAAGATCAAAGTTGAGCAAGGAATCACCAATTAGTGGATAGTGCCTTACAATAAATATTTGTTGCGACAATTCAGCTGCCACATCAATGGTGAAATCTCCTCGTCAATTCATTCAATCAAGTATTGCATCAAATACATGTCAAAGGGGTCAGATCAAGCTGTTTTTGCATACCCACCACTGAATTTTTTTCCCTTTGATATAAATTAAATTTAAATTTGAACGAGGGAATTATTTCTGGGCTACTTGGTTAAATATATTTCATTTTGATCAAAAGGGGTCCCCAGGGAGAACAAATCTCCACACTGAATTTTTTCCCCTCTGGTTTAAACAAGGGAATGACTGCTATCCAACATATAGAAGGAGAGAGTCAGCAGATGAAGGTTACATCAGCAAGCTCATTGAGTAATATTGAAATGCATCATTTCCCTCCACAAATTATAAGAATGATTTAAAATAAGACACTTCTTCTGTAGCTAAATGGTATCGCATGTCAGGCTATATGGCGGTTCCGTATAGGATACAGGTTCGATTCCTATCGGAGGACACATATTTTCTTTGAGATTTCTCGTACATTCAGGTCGATAAATGTTGTTAATACTGTTTATCATAAACAGAACATTTAATTAGATATTTTCATTTATAAAAATAACGTATAAACAAAAAATATATTAAAATAATTGTCGGACTTAGTCCATTTCATTTATAAATATATATATGCCAGTTCAGAGCCAACCACATTACATACATACATATATACATATATATACACACACGATAGAAATTGTAAGGAGGATTTGATAATTATAATTAAGTAATTCATTGAGTCTAAAATAAACATCAACAGAAAGGTCTGGACGGCCGTTACGTCCTATATTTGGGACTCATCAGCAGTGCGCATCCACTACCGAGAATTGAAACCCTGACAGTTAGGTTGTCAAGCAAACACCATGCCTACTGTTCCAACGGGCCTCGGTGACTTAGGGACAGCAAATCAGACTCAATATAGCGCCGCTCGCTCACATATTCCGTGGTGGAACTCAACTGAAGTTTTCTGTAACCACAGGACTGTGCCCCCCGGAGTCACGACTACTATTACTATATATATATATATATATATATATATATATATATATATATATATATATATATATATATATGTACGGATATGCAATGTGGTTGGCCCTGAACTGGCATCTCGTTTACAGTCGCTCTCACACAGAGGTGCTGTCGCCTCTCTCTGTCTTTTCTACAAAAAGCTTTCACGGTAACTGATCCGAC
>OZ038501.1:19470679-19488179 GCA_964036315.1 Acanthosepion esculentum | reverse complement strand
TGACATTTTTTTTAAATTAACACGTGACATGTTTAATGGATATCAGTTATGAGTTATCTCCCTCTGAAAATTCTCCACTGCCTTAACGGGGTATTGAACTCACACTCTCTGGGTCCTGTCACTGGATTTTACTAACAGCCTTTATCCACTGTGCCATGTGTACTCAAATATATAGACAGATACTTCTGACTTTATTTGCCGTTTTTTTTTAATTTTAGCTTTGTTATGATGTTCTCCACTCAGCGTGATGAACGAATCTTCGTCGCCACTGTTATGATGTTGGTTTGGGGTTTGTAGAGACAAACGACAAATAACACGTAACAATAAAAAGGGTTTTATTGGTTGGTAAAAGGTACAGATATCGCCTGAGTAGTCAATAACTAGCTCAGCCAAGAACTTTCTCGCGCTCGCCCCCTGTCTCTCGACGTGCCGCTATTTAAAGTCTTTAGACGCAGACAAGTTCATCTTCAAGAGGGGTGGTAGGTTTCCGACACAACAAGCTTTGAGTTGTATATTCTTTGTTTCATGCTTATTAAGATATAAAAAAAAACTATAGATCCTGAGAAATGGATAAAAATATTCAAAATTGATGAGTGTACGAATAATTTCGTCGTTGACTGTATATTAATAAGAGGGTAGGCTGAAAGGTTCATAAGCTGACTATAAATGAGTCATAATAGAACTGTGAAATCTTACATGTATTATTTTCAATTCTTCTTATTAATAACTGCATTGCTTCTTTCCGGCTAAACTAACATCTGACTGTTCAAAGAAGACTTTCGATCGAGTTAGTTTAAAACGTTAGCAACAATGGATAATAGAACATCATCCCAGACAATTTTTATTTTTATTTTTTCGTGTTAGGGCAGATGATAGTCAAGCCAGGAGAATAGGGACAGTGACCAACCAGTTCAGAGCCACAGTTAAACAGAATTGCCATTGAAATCAAGGCCTGTGGCGCCGGAGCATTCTCCCGATAAAAAAGACCCCTTTTGTCAGTTTTCCTGGTCGTTTGATCTTGATAGCCTTTCGTAACTGTCTCAGCAATATAGTATAGTATTCTCCCTTGTAAATATTGTCAATAAACTCAATGCCTTTTGCATCCCAGAAAACCAAGGCCATCAACTTCTCATTACAGATGAAACAGCCTCGGCATTCGTTGGAGGTGAGAAGTGACTGTTTCCTCAGCATACAATGTATCTTTGTCTCTGGCACAAAGTGATGAACCCCAGAACTCATTTTGGGTTAAGAAACATTCAAAGATACCAGCTGGATCTACCTCAAACAATGTAAGATTTCTCCGTCATGTGATCAGCCTGATGCGCTTTTGTTCAGGTGCCAGAGGTCGCGGCAACCAATGAGCAGAAACATTAGTCTTGCCAAATTCATTCTGCAGAAGATTTTCCACTGTCCCGCGCGATATGTTGGTGGCATTGGCTATTAAGGCATGCAGTCAATTGCCCGCCATCCATCAACATGCAGTAAACACGATCAATGTTTCCCTCGGTGGTAGCAATTTCAGAACGTCCAAATCTTGGGTCAGAAGTGTAAATAAATGACAACGATGCCGCCATTTATTAGCCAGTATGAGGCTCGAACCCACGACATTCACGTTATTAGAAACGACGCTCTAACCAACTGAGCTAACCAGCAACTTAGTAAGGCAACTTAGTAAGGCTTTTCTTATCAGAAATTATTCCGTTATCTATTTAAATCAGATTGTTTGGGAGGTTACTCTTTGTGACCCTCTGGCTTTTAATATGTCCTGTGAATGCCAATTTCTCCAGGTCCTCTTTAAGTATCAAATGCCCTACGAATTTCTTTATCTATCTCTTTCTGTTTCTAAGTATAAGCGTCATTTTTGTTTCCATTTTTCTTAAAACTTTCTCATTGCCCTAATATTCAGTCCATGACATTCTCAGCATCCTTCTGTAGATCCAGATTTCCGTTACATCGTGTTCCCTCTTCATCCGTGAGGAAATTGTCCAGGACTTCACGGTTGATATTACATAATAGTTCAGTACTTTTTCTTTGGTTTTATATTTTTGTTGATTTTTAATACATTAATTTTCTTTTTGTTTTTCTTTTAAGCATTTCACCCCAAGCAAGGCGGGAAGCCACTAGCACGCAAGGGGTTACAGAAGATTTGGAGCGAGAGCAGATAGGAGTGATAGAGGAAAGGATGAGGAGAAGGATAGAGGATAGATCAAGGCAACTGGAGATGTCGATTAAGATTACATTTGAATAGTTGGAGATTATCGTTGTCAGAGAAACAGGAAAAGGGAAGGGAGTTCCACAGGCGAGAGATGCGAGAAATGAAGCTATTGGCGTAGAAGAGACGGCTACATTTAACAGTTTCAACAATGAAAGGGTGAGAGCGGGATGCCAGCCTCGTGGGACGCTTGAATTCATGAAGTCTGGGAACCTGCGCAAGCAGCTCACCGGTGCAATTACCATGAAAGTATTTGTAAAAAAAACAGTGAGAGGCGACGGCGCGTCTGTGTGAGAGCGACTGGAGACGAGATGCCAGATCAGAGCCAATCACATTGCATATCTGTCTCTGGATCTTATCAAGAACCCCGAGGCAAACAGAAGGGGCTCCAGACCATATGTGGCAGCAATACTCCATGCAAGGGCGAATGGTTGATTTGTAGATCTGAAGGATCGATTCAGGGAAGAAAAATTTCCTGGCGCGGCACAGGGAGCCAACTTTCCTTGCAGTGGACGAAGCAATTGACTCAATGTATTTGTTCCATCTCAGGTCAGCAGTCAACGTGAGACTGAGCAGCCGCAGAGAGGTGCTGTCGAGAAGTTGAGCGTCAAACATACTCATGGGGTGCAGGGAAGGATCTCTGTGGTGATTAATAGAGAGCAGTTTTGTTTTTGAGGCGTTAAAGTTAACCAGCCAATTCCTGCCCCAGTCCATAACCGATTGGAGGGCCTTTTCGAGACGAAAGGCCATGTTAGTTTTGTCAGCGACACTAGATTTGTTTTTGAGGCAGGAGTAAATTGTAGTGTCGTCCGCGTAGATGCCAACTTAAATTCACGTTCGTATTTCGCTGTTCTTTTTCCCCCGTTATTTGTTAAAACACTGCCTTCATATTTAAATGTTCGCACTTGCTTGATTTTGGTGTGTGTCTCATGCGTAGTTCGTATTCCATCCTCTTGCTGATTTACTCTGTCTTTTTACAATTGGTCGTTATTCCTTTTGTCTCATTTTCTTAACCTTTGTATTTCTAGGCAATGTTTGTTTCCTAACTACCCTCTCCCATTCGCTATTCTACCAACTATTTACTTAAACTTTCCGGCCCGGTGTGTACAGACAATTAAATCGTCAGATTCTAAAAAGAAGATGCCACGAATCCATTTTGTCTGTGAGAGGTGCGCTTTAAGTTTCTCGCCATTTACACTAAAACGATTATTTCTTTCATTGCTGACATTCATTGGCCGTCCCCTCTAGAAGCAAAGCTGGCTTCTCTAAAACTGTTATTGAAAACGCTATCGTATTGTGTATTAGTAAGAAGGTGTGGGCGAAACAATCTGATTTAGAAACGCGAATTTGATAGCTAATCAGTATCCCTGATTACTGCCTTGGGCGTCTGGGTTCAAATGCCTTCATAACGACAAATCATTCCTCACCTGGCTGGTGAAATGAATCAAGTTTTGGATCAGAAAAAGCATTTCACAGCGGGACTCTTTAATTCGCGATAATGCCTCTGTTGTGATATTGAGCGCGCCTTCTACCGCTAAATTGTATAAACTATATGATCCACATGATTCAAGGTAAGTTTTCTTTCGCCTTTGAAACCAGTAATACCTATAACAGCAGTCACCAATCGCTTGAACTGCATGGAGCACTAAATGTAGAATTTTAAATTTGGTGGACCATTAATATTAATTTGGAAAAAAGGTAAATACATTTATATTATTATAATAATAATAATAATAATAATAATAATAATAATCGAAAAGCCTTTATTTTATTAATATGAAATACACCTATTAAACAACAACAAAGTTATAGTGTAATTATTTAAATAAAACAAATTGAAAATTTGAATTTTATTGTTTTTCTGTTAATATTTTACAAGAATACTTTTCGAGTACGAATGCTTATAAATTTGTATCTGGTGCATAAGCCGAGTCTTGAAGTTCCCGCAATTTCCTCCCTTGCTATGACAAGTTTGTAGAAAATTATACTAGCAAACCATCCAGTAACTAGTTATCAACAGTAATGGTAAGAAACTATTCAGTAACAGGTATTGAACTGACTTTGCAAGTCATGTCAGGTTATACTATGGCTGGATGATGTGACATTTGTGTAATTGTGTACTCGTGTTTATTTCAAAATTACATAAGGTCTTGAACAAATATAGCATCCATTATACGTTTTGTTACTCGTCATTTTTTAATCTGAAGCTTCATAAAAACTGAAATAATGTCCCAGTTTTTCTGCGGACCATCAAAGATTTTGTAAGGACCACCTGTAGGCCGTGGATCACCGGCTGGCGACCACTGACCTATAACGCTCTGGTCCCTTTTTTCGTTAAGAAGATACACTATATTTTAACATTGGGTGTATGAATTAGAGAAGAATAAGTTATGGGCAAGACAAAAATTGAAAGACTCTAACTCCAAATAGTCCTGCCCGTTGTCAAAATACGATATATAAATATCTGAAAATATATAGTTTAGAAAAATCGCCAACGTGCAAAAATCCTCATCACAGTAAAAAAAACAAAGCAAATATAGTCTCAGGCGAGGCTCGCATTGGGGTGTCATGTTGCAAGTCCCGGTTCAAAAAAAGAAATTAGATAACTGATGTGGCAGGATGAATGCTTTTTCATTCGAACGAATTATCACTGAGCGATAGGGCGAGGTATTACTTTTAAAATGGAGTTTTCCCTAGAATTTTTTCAATGCAACTTTTTGCCTCGTAGTGAAAACGCGGCGCTGCAACTGCTAGGAATTGGAACTTTCTCTCTCTCTCTCTCTCTCTCTCACTATCTGCTTCCATTACTTCTCTCTCCTTCACACACACACACACTCTCTCTCTCTCTCTCTCTCTCTCTCTCTCTCTCTCTCTCTCTCATTCACAACTCCTACGCTGAGAAATATTCGAAAAAATTGCCATACTGAGGACAGTGAAAGCAACCACATATTATGTGCGATTTAACCGTTCTTCTTCTTCTTCTTCTTCTTCTTCTTCTTCTTCTTCTTCTTCTTCTTCTTCTTCTTCTTCTTCTTCTTCTTCTTCTTCTCCTCCTCCTCATCCTCCTACTCCCTTTCTTCTTTTTTCTCTTTTCCTTCTTCTTTTACCTCTTCTTCTTCTTCTTATTCTTCTTGTTCCTCCTCCTCCCCTTCTTCTTCTTTCTCTTTTCCTTCTTCTTTTATCTCTTCTTCTTCTTCTTCTTCTTCTTCTTCTTCCTCTTTCTCCTCCCCTTCTTCTTCTTCTTTCTCTTTTCCTTCTTCTTTTACCTCTTCTTCTTCTTCTTCTTCTTCTCCTTCTTCTTCTTCTTCTTCTTCTTCTTCTTCTTCTTCCTCCTCCTCCTCCTTCTCCTCCCCTTCTTCTTCTTCTTTCTCTTTTCCTTCTTCTTTTACCTCTTCTTCTTCTTCTTCTTCTTCTTCTTCTTCTTCTTCTTCTTCTTCTTCTTCTTCTTCTTCTTCTTCTTTGTGTTGTGTTCCTTCAAGGACATTTTCCTTGTTCCATCCACTTATTCAGGCTCGTAATATTATACAGTAGCTAAAAGCCGCCCTAACGGATGACATTGAAAATAGCTCATTCGCATGGCTCTTGATTAGGCCTTCATCACAATAGGTAAGGAGCAGTAGATGCGATAGTCAACAATAAGCTACAGAAGAACTCAAAATTGAGCACCGCACCTAAGTATTACATTAATATTGAAGCTTGCCTTTTAAAAGTTCAACGATAATTCTTCTGCCGCCACTTGATTTAAGGCAGTTTGATGTACGTAGGTCCTTACTTTCCGTACAAACCATTATTTTTATTTCATGGGTGAATGTCGCTAGATTTCGCAATTCTTTCCAAATTCATTTCCAAATTTATTTCCAAGTTATAATAATTGTCGCAAATAATCAAGTAAAAAAATCGCCGAAAACAATCACAGTAATGAAAACTTGGGATTTCAAAATTTCAGGACTGCGGGGTCTGGATCCAGCGCGGAATGTTTTTAATTTGCTCACGGATTCGGTCTGATTCTAAAATGGTATGATATGATGGGATACGACCTCTAGGAGTAAAGTTGAAAAAATGTGACACTGTGACACACTGACATTCACATTTATTATAGAGATATTCCATCCATATATATATATATATATATATATATATATATATATATATATATATATATATATATATATATATATATATATATATATGTTGGAGAATCATGCGTTGTTCTTTTTTCTGTTTCTCTTGCCTTGAATCTGTTCTGTGAACATCAAGTTTTCCGGACACACAGATTCAGTTTAAAATCTGAGTTGGGATAGTGGACTCTCCCCTTCCCGAGTATGTCGAAAAATGAGTAAATGTTGCACGACTGTGTCATAAGATAGGAGCATCATTTGGCAGCAAGGAAAAGTATTTTGTGCTGGCGAGAATTAATTGGTAGCACCAGCACACGTTCAGTTTCAATTTAACTACTTTTATATAAGAAAAATTAACTTGGGAAGGCATTTTTTGAAATATTTTTAAGTCTTCTTACTTTTATTGCCCCCTCTCTCTCTCTCTCTCATTCTCTATCTCTCATAGACAATTCTTCTCCACCCACACCCTGTAATTTAATTCCGGCAAATGGAATGGGAATTTCGATATCCCCTTTTTTTCATTCTTCGTTATTTTTTTTTATTTTTATTTTTTTACCCATTAAATTATTATTGCGCCATTTTAAATTATTGATGGGAGGTGTGCGTGATAACACTTTTTTGGTAGATATGCTTTAATTCGCATCATGTGAATTAACTGAAAAATGGGTCAGTCGATATGGACAATAAAACTGTACGTATGTTTGTTAAGCACCATATGTGATACACGCTTTTTCGATTCCTGACTGACTAGGCAGAAGATTTTCCCGCCCTAGGTTGCCGTTTCTTTCTGCTGTAGACTGGCTTCAAAACAAGGCTATAGAACCCAATCTGACCTGCTATTCTAGATATAGCTTGGGGTGGGGAGAAGAGATGGAGTCATACCATTCCCAAAGGTTTTTGAACGTAAGTGAACGTAACGAACCCGACTGGAATTCGAACTCAGCTCATCCAATTTCTGTTCCGAGCCGCTATCCATTGCGCTACAGATACTTAGGATTATGCAAAAACACATCTACCGAATCGACCGCCCCAAAACATTTAGATTCCCCCTCCAACCGGAAAAGGCACAGTGCAATTAAGAATACGGGTTTTGTGAAACATCTAGAGTGAACATGATTGAAAGATGATTGCAGTAAGAAAGATTTTAGAATATTTACGATAGCATGGTGGAAGAAGCCCAATATAAGCCTCAAGAGCCTTTCAAGGTAGAGGGTTACTGAATAAGGTTGTTGTCAGGATGTAAGTGGAAGAGGTAAGCAGTGCATAATACGAGAATATGTAGGATAGATAACGGTTGACCCTAAATTTGAAGAAATTAAGATTGTAGTTGTTGCGGAAGCACCCTCTCGATGGTCTGTTCCAGAAAGTAACAGTTCCGGAGAAGAAGCTGGCTTTGTGGGACTTCCTCCTTACCAATGGAATACGAAACGAATGATGATGAGCTTTACGCTGTCTACATCGGACGTAGGTGTGAAGGTCTGAACTGGTGGAACTAAGGAATGAACATTTGCCATTTAGTCGCTACGCCGAAATCATGGCTCTCCACAGCTTCCTGTCTTTTGTTATTCTAAATAATTTCTGATTCTTTATCACCTCTCTTTTCCCCTATTCAGTATGTGGCTCGGTATCTCTCTTGCGCCCAACGGCATAGTCTGTGAGTTAAGACATTTACAGAACACGCTAAAAGCAAGAAGAGCATGAAATCCTCATGTTTCTCTGAATTCTCAACTTCGTTTTTCTGATTGTGTTGTAGCATACTTACGGATGACATTATAGGTATGTCCCCATTCACATAAATATAGTAGTAAATACTGTATGTTGGTCTCCAGTTGGAGATTCGTCTCCAGCTGTGCTGGCCAAGCACTCTGCTTTTGGGTTCCAGGGGTCCCCAGACAAGGTTATGTCGAAGGGCAGAGTCTCGTCTCAGGAAACAGCTACCCGACCCCGCTTTATACGGGGTCTACCGGGAATTTGGAGCTAAGCCTACGGGCTCGGAGACCCCACATTGAAATCGGCCTTGTGCCACATCTGACCACTTTGGACGGTTGGTAGATATCCTGCAGTGCTGGTCAAACACTCTGCCTCCAGGCAGAGAGGATTCTCAGATGAGGCTATAACGAAGGGCAGAGTCTCGTCTCGGGAAACAGCTACCCGACCCCGTTTTATACGGGGTCTAAGGGGAATTTCCGGCCGAGACTACGGACTCGAATACGTGACATTAAATTCGGTTTTGTGCTACATCTAACCGCATCGAGCGGTTGGTAGATATCCTGCAGTTGGAGATTCATTGTGGAACGCAATTGACTCACTTCTAGCAGTTGACTACTTCTTCTACGCGCCGCTGGCGAATCTTATATGTGTTGTTCTTGTCCTAAGTATTATCGTTCATTACCAACCTTCATGCGATTATTCTATTCAGTAACCTTCCCTAGGTTACAACAGATTGTAAGTAAAAGGTTCATTTTTTTCTTTTTCTCTCGTTCTTTGATCACTTCGGCATTGGGAAATGGTTAGCAAGCTTGTCTCGCTTATTAATTATTACTGTGTAATGAGTTCGATAATCATTCCATAGATTCGGCCTTGTGCCACACCTAAGCTTTGCTTAGTAAATCAGTATATGTCCTATTCTTTCCAAATATATATATATATATACATATATATATATATATATATATATATATATATATATATATATATATATATATATAATATATATATATATATATATATATATTAAAGAAAAACAGATCACTTTAAGGCTCCATGTAATATTTTATTTCACCAGATACCTTTTAAGGTATTCGGGATCATCAGACATCATTTTCATAAGGTGAAACGAAAAATGAAATGAAAATTTACACTTTTGACGGGTAGTATTAAGTTTATGTAATTTAACAGAGAAGGTAGCGAGTAGTGGTGTGGAGACATGGTTGATTTTAGAGATGGTTTAATTCTATATTTCTTTCTATCAAACTTAATATTGAGGAAGGAAGGGGTAAGGATCAGACATTGTCCTATTAATTCGGTCAACTAAATAGAAATGATGTGTTGAAAATATATATATATATATATATATATATATATATATATATATATATATATATGCACATTTCATTAAAAACGACTGACGAGGTGCTTTTATTTAGTTTTTTATACAATTTTTCTATGCGATCTAATAATGTTTTTCTTTTCGGATGATAAATTATATAAAAACTGTCCGAATGTTCTTTTTATCCGAGCGCTTTCGGCTATACATTTAGCCATTTTCAAGGATTATATTTTAACTGTTAGAATTAGAAATAGTTTGTTATATGTATGTTTTATAAAATGCTTCATTTTTTTGTTTCAAAACACGGTCAAGATATTATGTCCATGTTCAAAGATATGTCCATGTTATGTCCATGATAAAAACAACATTCGGACAGTTTTTTATATAATTTATCATCCGAAAAGAAAGGCATTATTAGATCGCATGAAAAATTGTATAAAAAAACTAAATAAAAGCACCTTGTCAATCGTTTTTAATGAAATGTGCATGAAAGAAGGATTGCTGCCTAAATACACAAATATATATATATATATATATATATATATATATATATATATATATATATATATATATTGAACGATAAAAATTATTAAAAAAATCAATTAAAATCTTCAGACATACTGGGTTGTAGATTAATATTCTTATGCTTTTATTATTATTATTTCATTTATATTCCTCGACTAGTTTCGGCCAACGTGGCCATCATCGGGAGAAAAAAATGTTTCTGCTTGCTGTAGCAGTAAATTACAGAAATGAATGTCTTGATGAAGAAAACGAACGTTTGTCTGTAGTTTTCATTTGTTTTTTTATTATTTATTTATTTATCTTTTTAACATTCCTTGTGTTGGTCAAACAGTCTCTTTTAAGTTGTCATTTGAGATAAGAGCTATGTTCCCTTTTTTTTTCTCCGGTCAGTTCAGCAGTTTATTGGTGTTTGGGGAGGGGATGGTAAGTGTGTTTGTGTGTGTGTGTGTGTTTGTGTTATTTAGTTTAGTGTGTGTGTTATTTAGTTGTTTAGTCTCTGGTAAGTGTGTGTGTGTGTGTGTTATTTAGTTTTTAAGGGAGTGAGCGAGTATGATATGTGTTAGCTTGTATATTGCTATGGGTGTGTGTTATCATTTGGCTGATTAGGAAAGTGAGTGAGTATGTTGTGTGTGGGTGTGTGTATAAGTGCGAGGCCTCAACACCTCCGTAAGCCTGTCTGTTTTCTATGGGTATGGAATGTGGGTAGGTTTTGATTTGTAGGGTTATGTGTTATATATACATATATTCTAGAAGTTTCTTGTTTGTCGAATATTGCTCCAGTTGAGGACTGAAGAACAGGTCAATATGACGGCGATCACGGTGAAAATTAGAAGACATTGAAGCGCCAGAATAATGTTGCATATGCGAATGATCTTAATAATATGATTGACAACATTAATATAATGAGGCTTAGAGTAAATATAAAAGATGGAAACTATTTTTTTAAAAACCCGGATGTAAAGGAGAAATAAAACGAGAAGACCAGAAAGAAAATGGAGAAATCAAGCGAGAGAGGAACTTTAAATAAAATGCACGCAACAAGAAAGAAAAAAAAGGAAACGAACAGACAGAAAGTAAAAAGAAAGTGAAGGGGTTTGAGGTTAGAAAGGAAAGAAGGAAAAAGAAAAAAAGGGGAAAGAACTCAAAGGAATGTAAAAGAAAGAAAAAAATGTACTGTAAATTATATAATAAAATTGATTTTCTTTTCTTCCTCTAGCTGTTGATAAAGGAAACGTTTCAAGAACCTCCGGCAAAAATCAATGGTAACTGGGGAACGACACACGATTCCAAACAGTCTCTTCTCTTCCATCTATCTCCTTACTTCACCGATATACACGGGCATGGGAACAAATACAATATAGTATACATACAGACAAGGGGATTCGCTCTTGCTAACCCTTATAACACACGTTGTTATTAAATCATACGAAATGTGCCCACGTAAACAGATATGTGACCCCAGTTGACAAAATCTTCATATACACAGCATGCAATAAATATATCTCTACGTAATAATAGGATATTAAACAAGGTCATTACATTCGGGCACTCTCAAAAAGAAATCATTAATCAACGTCTTAATAGTAAAATTCTTTAAGTCTGTTATCAACAAAGTGGTAGTGGATCACTTTAATAGAAACAGACTCCTCAGCGACAAGCAATATAAGTTTTCTCACGTCTAATCCACTGCTGATGTTTTAACTGTTGTTAGCCACAGAATAGTGAAGCCTTCGATAGGAGATTCGTCTCAGCGGCAGCCGTTTTAGATATCTCTAAGGCTTTTGGCAAAGTGTGGCATAGGGGTTTGCTATACAAGCACTTAAGCGAGAGCTTCTCTGAAAGAGTCTATGTAATGTCATTATCACAGGTAGATCCAAGAAGTAACGCAGTATGTCTTAGCTGTGTCTGGACGGTCTTATAAAAATAATATGAAGACCTTAATGCTCTATTCTCAGCCCTACTTTCTGTTATTTTTATTAAAGATCAACCTAGGAATATTGGTAAATTTTTGTTTTAACACCCGCGCTGAATATCCGTTAAAATTTTCCCAAATCGTCATAATTCCGTGTAAAAGTACATGCTGAACTCAAATTAACAAGTAAATTATGAAGAAACCTACTGTTTTGAAGTTAACGGCAAGAAAAAACCGGACTTCTTGTTGGTCTTTTGTCCGCCATTACGGGGTTAATTCACTGCGGTACACTTTGTGGCGGAGTCATAAAATTTGGCCTATTTACTTCCTTTACAGAATCTCCTTGCAGAAATCAGTACGCACTTCCGTAAAGCGATTTTTTACTTTTTTTTTTTTGATAAGTGTAGTTTTACTTAATTTTTTAAGAAGAAAGTTAACTTTCAAATATATTGACAAATAAAAAAAATAACAAAGTATTATTTTTTTTTTTTTTTTGATTATTGGGGTTAGGGAGAGAACGATTAATTTTTCTTTTCTCAGTTTTTAAGCCGTTACCTATTTCTTCGGGCAAAGTAAATTTTCGCGTATGCTCGCGAAACATTGCCTTGGTCTTTTCTTTAGTTGTTAATTTGAGTCCAGCAAATACTTTTACACGGAATTATGACGATTTTGAAAAATTTTAAGGGATATTCAACGCGGATGTTAAAACCAAGATCTACCGGAATATTCCCAGATCATTCGTGAATAATTATACTACAGTTTATGGAAACACCTTTAAAAACAAATATGATCACATCCTTGCAGCTGGTCTCTACTTTGACCGAGCTGTTCAAAAGGAGGAAACTGGTTTGTAACTATCAATACTTTTTTAAAAAATGTAGCATCGTTTATGATTACCACTTTCAAAGTGGTTGTATATTTTGAATGTCTACTAAACCTCAGATTCATTCCATGCCTCAAGTAGAATGTCCTATCATATGTACGATCTATGGAAAAATGGCCGACTATCGTTACAAGAAATGCTTGAATACCTCTGTCACATTTGATCTTCCTAAGTGTCAGACAAGACCACAAATGCAGTATTGCTACCATAACCTCGCTGGAGCTGACCAGTTCTCAGTTAGCAAGCTCTGATCGAGTTCAATGTGGTTTAGGCGGTCTTGTATTTACCACCCAGCCGCTTCTTTCACACAGATAAAACGTCGCAAGCCTTTAACTATTTTATCTCTATTTTCAAGGCAAATATTCAAATGAGCACCATTCTTTTGTTCTATTAGTTCAGACCTTTACAGCGAGGACATGCTATGCCACATCCACGTAGTCGAATCACCCTTATTTCCCCTGTATTTTAATTGTAAGAAGGAATCTCAAGCGTGGAGTTTTCCCTGAATGATGTAATCTTCAATTCTTGAACTCCAGCGTCAATTTTTATTTATTCAATTTATTCTCAAAATCTTCATTCTTACCAGCTTGTCGCAGTTTATCGTCGAGAAATAAAAAGAAATTCAAGAATCCTGGATTAAATAGGGCCTATTACGCAGTGCTTATCGTAGAAACATACCAAGAAGGTTTCAAATTCAGTGATTAGCCAACATCTCATTGTTAATAAATGTCTGTGCTGACACTTTTTCAAACGATCGTTTCAGAATTCTAAGAGTTGCGCTATTCTTTTTAAACTCGAAGATTTTCAAAACCCTTTTTTGTTTTGTTTTATTTAACACATACAGCAAGGCTATCCCAAGAGAATAAGATCTACTATTATTTATTTTCGGCAGGCCTAAGTTTAACGACATACGATACGCAGGTGCCACTGTGTTGAAGGAAAGGTAAGCAAAGAAAAGGGTTAAATATTAAGTGTAATGTTTTTCCGCTGACATGAAACGGAAAAGGTAAGTTAATCAATTGCTGCGTCAGCAGCTAAGAAACTTGGTTCAATATGTCATCCAACACAATTTTTCTCACCAGAATCTATCTTACATATTTATAAGTCTACCCTTCGTCTTTGCTTTGAATATTGCTGCCACATTCTTCTAAGAGATTCTTGATAAAATCCAAAGACTCTATCTTACATATTTATAAGTCTACCACTCACTCTTGCTTTGAATATTGCTGCCACATCTGGTCTGGTGCTTCTGCTATATATTTAGAGATTCTTGATAAAATCCAAAGAAGAATCTATCTTACATATTTGTAAGTCTACCATTCATCATTGCTTTGAATATTGCTGCCACATCTGGTCTGGTGCTCTTGCTATATATTTAGAGATTCTTGATAAAATCCAAAGAAGAATCTATCTGGCATATTTATAAGTCTACCATTCTCCCTAGCTTTGAATATTATAATAACATCTGGTCTGGTACTCCAGCTATACATTTAGAAATTTCTGATAAAAATTAAAAGGGGAATCTGAAATATCAATGGTCCTAACCTAGTATCTCGGTTTCATTCACTTTTTCACTGCCGTAATGTATCTTCTCTGTGCTTCTTCTATAAATACTTTCATAGTAATTGTTCTGGTGAGCTTTCTTCTTTGGTATCTTGACTTTATGAATTTAACCGCAATACTGTTTCGACGGCATCATTTTATAGTTGCAATGTCTAGATGCAAACGTAATTTTTATGCTAACCGTTTCTCCTATCAACATTTTTGCTTGTGTAACTCACTTCAGGCTTCTTGCTTTCCAGTCAACTTTGATTTTTTAAAATTAAATGCAATGTCAATCGTTATCTTCTTTTATTGTTCTCTTTTCTTAATAATGTTTTCTTCTTTCATGTTTTCCCTCACTCAGTAACACCATGTGTCCTAGCGGCTTTGTTGCCTTGTTTGGGTTGAAAACACTAAGTAAGGTAAGCAAGGAAAAGGGTTACCTATTGTTATGGGACCTTACCTATAACGACAGAGTGAACTCTTCCTAACACTATGTATACTGCGCCTCTCAAGAGAGAGGGACGAGACGGAATCGAGTCGAGCCGAAAGTAGTTCACTCTAAACCAGACTGGCAGTCATACTAACACCTTCCACATCTTGTATTATTATTCTGTGTGATATATCTTTGTTATTTCTACTCTTGTGTTCGTGTTGTTCTTCCTTGGTCCTACCCTTGGACCATAACACCTATTAAATATAATGTTTTTAGCTGGTATGAAACGGAAAGGTATGTGGAATCAAATGCTGCGTCTGCAACTAAGACATTTGGTTCACTCTGCCGTGTTGGACAATTTTTCTCATCAGAATCTCTCTGACATATTTATAAATCTACCATTCGTCCTTGCACTGGATATTATTGACACATCTGATTTGGTGGTCCTGCTATATATTTAGAGATTTCTGATAAAATCAAAAGAATCTGCAATATTATTGTTCCTGGCTTGACATCTCGGCTTCACTCCCTCTCCCACCACCGTGACATAGTTTCCTTGTGTCATTTTTATAAATATTTTCATGGTAATTGTTCAGATGAACTTTCTTCTATGGAACCGCGAATTTATGAACTTAAGTTCAGTACTAGATTGGCGGCTAGGTCTCATCAATTTACACTTGAAATGGCCAGATGTAACCGTTCTGTCCTAACAGTTTCGTCTATCGCTCTTCTCACTTATGGAACTCTCTTCCGGCTTCTTGCTTTCCAGTTAACTCTGATCTTCAAACATTTTATATGCAATGTCAATCGTTATCTTCTGTCTTCTTGATTTCTCTTCTTTTATTGACTCTCTCCCCAATATTAGTTGTTTTTTTTCTCCTCGTATTCTCTAACACTCAGTAACCTCTTCCGTCCCAGTGGCCTTATTGCCTTTCTCGGGGTGAAATGATTACAAAAATAAAAAATATCAGCAACAATCAATGCCAAAAGTGTGAGACGTTAGAATCAAGTAGGTACAGAACTTGATATAATGGCCGACGGAAAATGAGATAGAAATTCAAAAACGATTTGGAAGAGTGAAATATGCCTTCCAGAATCTAAAACTATAAAGCTCTCGGAAAATATCGTTAGAAAAATTGAAATGAGTGATCAGTCGCTATGTTATGTCATTTCTTCTATGGTACTGAATGCTGAACAGTTTCCTTAAAGATGAAGAAGAGCGTTAAATCAAACAGAATAATATTTCTACAGACCGATACTCTATGATGGACTGAAGATATTTTAAAGAAAACTGGAACAAAAAGAACATTTATACTTGCAATAAGAAAGGGACAGTTGAAATTTACGAAGCGCATAATGAGAAAAGAGGGCTTGGAGAACATAGCACTCATAAGTCATAAAGAAGTAGAGCTAAACGATTTAATTCATCTCCAAAAGGGATGGAAAAAAAAGCAAACTTATTCAAAACTGAAAGGAGCAGGAAGTCGTGGAGAGCTAATATTTCACACCACCTGAAGGGACACGGCACATAAAAGAAGATGGCTTATATTATATATGATATATTGTACGTATGTTGCTAACGAGGAGTATTTATTGGTTTGAAATATACACTTATTCATGCCGTCGCCGGTTGCACTATGATTCGTTAGCTGAAAGGTTAAACCGCGGGATAGTGTAATGGTTGCATGTCCTCTATGTATGCATATGATCAAGTGATCACTTACGTGTAGCGCTGATTTCTGTGCCCACATAGCTTATATCTACATAAGCCCCATTGAGCAATCTACCGCAATAAATATAGTACATTTTTAACTATATACTTACAGGTATACAAACATATATATATATGTCGTCATCCACAGCTCCTCATTCGATCGTTTCAAGCCGAGAACGAAACCCGACCGATTTGGTATCAGTCAGAGATTCTAACCTGGACTAACGATGCTCGGCATAGAGAAAGCTGAGATTTTGCGTATTTATTTTTTCATAAACCCGCTAATGACCTAGAGGACTCAATCCGTTGGTATAGTCTTGCATTATTAGCATATATACAGACGATCCTTAAAATCCATTCAGTTAGAATTTATTTCATGAATATAAAAATATTCATCTCTTCAGACCGAAGTTTTTTAATAAATGGATTCAATTTATCCAGACGAAAAGAAAAATGGAGATGAAAAAAGAAAAGGAAAAAATGTTAATATCAAATAAAGACAAATAAAAATTTCAATAGAGGGTTTTTAAAAAATGGTGGGGAAGAAAGAAAGAGAGAAAGAGGGGAAGAGAGAGGAAGGGGAGAGACTGAGAAAGGGAGGGAAAGAAAAGAAAGGAAAGAAGGAAAAATTAAACATGAGCCGATAGGGTGTCCTAGAAATGATTTTTCTTTAAGGACTGAGAAAATTAAAATACAGGTTAAGGAAGGGATCAGATTTAAAATAGATACGTGGAATTGTCTGATATTCATGTCATTTTCAACAGCAAAACTATCATCATCGCATGATAATCTTCACAATATCAAACTAATTATAATAATAATAATCATAATATTTGACATCAATAAAATAAAGCAACTTAAACAAAATTAAAAATTAAAAATTAAAATTAAAAATATTAAAAATTAAAATTAAAAATATATAAAATATGCATAAAAATGCATAAAAATATTAATAAACTAATTAAATAAATTAAGAGTTAAAGAACAATTTTAAGGAACTTAAAAGATATATATATATATATATATATATATATATATATATAGAGAGAGAGAGAGAGAGAGAGAGAGAGAGAGAGAGATAGATAAGGGTAAAAAATAATAAAATAAAA
>OZ038501.1:19458179-19465679 GCA_964036315.1 Acanthosepion esculentum | reverse complement strand
TATATATATATATATATATAGCAGAATTAATTTTTCAACAAAAACATAGAAAATTACAACCAATAATCACACTGTACCTTGTTATTATTTGATTTGGATTAGAAAACAAAATATAAAAAGCCCTTGTGCTTTATATTTTATTTTCGCGTTTTTGTTTACCCCTTGAGTATTTTGGTGAGTTGATCTATTTATATATGAACTCATAAATTGGTTTGGCTTAAGAGAACAAGAAGAAAAAGAAAGTTCAATTCGCAAGGAAATGCTTATATTGGAAATGGTATCGATTTGTGCATAAGGCCTGACAATTCACAGACACCACTCATTTCAGAAACGCCGATACATAATAACACGGGCGT
This sequence comes from Acanthosepion esculentum, assembly GCA_964036315.1. Classification (NCBI taxonomy): domain Eukaryota; kingdom Metazoa; phylum Mollusca; class Cephalopoda; order Sepiida; family Sepiidae; genus Acanthosepion; species Acanthosepion esculentum. Next base: position 19,465,323 of record OZ038501.1, on the reverse strand, counting down.
ATCATTTTATTCATTATAACAAAAACTTTGTGTGTTTGTTTAACGGCATATCAACTCCTTGCGAGTCATTTACGGGTCATTTTCCTAGAGAGTGTCCTTGGGGAATGTCTGGGTATTATAAGCCTAAAAGGACACATGGCACAGTGGATAAAGGCTTTGGTTAAATCCAGTGACAGGACCCAAAGAGTGTGAGTTCAATACCCGGTTAAGGCAATGGAGAACTTGGAGCGTTGAATTAACAGGAGATAACTGATAACTGACATCCATTAAACATGGCACGTGGAACTAGAACAGTCTACCCCAGTGAGCGAAATAAAGGGTTCAGTTTGACATTCCAACCACCTGAAGACGGCCGGAGCTTACAACGGCCGGAACGTTGTTATAAATATGGCGACAAAGATGAGGACAATAGTCCGAATAATGTAAATAGTGTAATTTTTATTCTATATGTTTTATGAAACTTAATAGAATTAATAATGTTATTTTTATAGGAGTATTTTGTAGTTAAATGATACTTTTGAGTTTAATACATTTTTATTTTTATTTTTGATTATTTTCTTCACTGTCGGAAAGCCACTTATACGCACGCAAACATACATACAGGCACGTTCACTCATTGACGTACACAGACATACATACACGCACGCTTTCAACATGGACATCAAATTTTGACCGTGTTTTGAAAGAAAAAAAATGAACATTTTATAAAACATACATATAACAAACTATTTCTAATTCTAACAGTTGAAATATAATCCTTGAAAATTGCTAAATGTATAGTCGAAAGCACTCGGATAAAAAGAACATTCGGGCAGTTTTTATATAATTTATCCTCCGAAAAGAAAAACTTTATTAGATCGCACGAGAAATTATATAAAAAACTAAATAAAAGCACCTTATCAGTCGTTTTTAATGAAATGTGCATATATATATATATATATATATATATATATATATATATATATATATATATATATGTGTGTGTGTGTGTGTGTGTGTGTGTGTGTGTGTGTGTGTGTGTGTGTGCGTGCGTGTGCGTGTGTGTACTGGTCGACCTTTTTGTATAGATTTTCTGGTTACCTGTTGTCAGACCACAGAACTATATAATATTTTAACGCCACATATAGCAGGATGAACTGAAGACATGTAGATTTTTCTCAAAGAATTTGTGGTGTAATTTTGCTTTCATGTTTTTAAGCAATTTATTAAAATTTTCTCTCCCAATTACTGTCTACCCTTTCCGGACATATTTAAGTAACTTCTTAACAGTAATTATTCTATATTATAATAAAAAAATAATTGGAAAAAGTTGAATATATAATTATCTAAGTAATTTAAAATAGGTATGTATGTAATTGGTAAGTTTGAATACTGCAACAGTTTACATTTATTCGGATTATTGTCCTCATCTTTGTCGCTATGTTTATCACAACGTTTCGGCTGTTGTACGCTCCGGTTCTTCTTCAGATGGGTTCGAATGTCGAACTGAACTCTTTATTTCGCTCATTGGGGTAGACTATTCTAGTGAACATTGAAGTCAATACTCAGAGGTCACAGACTGCTTCATGCTAAACGCAATCTTCAGGCCACATGTCTGTCGCCTCTGAATGTTGACTTCAATGTTCACTTTTATATTTACTTACGTCTATCTCTGATATTAAGCACTTTACCCCCAAAATATAGCATAATTTAGAACTATATTCCTTCCTGTATATATATATATATATATATATATATATATTATGAAATGGACAAAGGCCGACAATTATTTTTAGACATTTTTATGTTTAACATTCTTTTTATAGATACAAATATTTAAGTAAATGCTCTGTTTATAATAAACAGTATTAAACAACATTTACCGGCCTGAATATCCGAGAAATCTTCATAGAAAATATTCGTCCTCCGACAGGATTTGAACCTGTATCCTATATGGAACTGTCATATAGTCTGACGTGCCTTTTAACCGATTCGGCCACAGAGGATCGTCCGGCTGGCAAGGTCGAATTTACTGCTTATAAATTTCAATCTTCCATGAATTCGACCTAAAACAGAGCATTTACTTAAATATTTTTATTTATAAAAAGAATGTTAAACATAAAAAATGTCTTAAAATATATATATATATATATATATATATATATATATATATATATATATATATATATATATATATATATATATATATATATATATAGCACAGGTAATAGGTCCGTTGGTATATATTCCAGGAGGATCCTACTAATAATGATTATTAAAACTGATCCACAGATGTTTTTATTATAACAGAGCATATGTATTTTTTTACAGCAAAAAAAAAACTACCTCAACATAGGAATAGACTATTTCAAACCGTTCTTCAACGGTTTTCGTCAGCCACTAAGTACTTGTCTTAGAAGCGCTTATTTAACCCTAACGGACTTAAGTTCAAATCCCGCATCACTTTACAGTACAAAAACTATTTACTGTGAATCCCAGAAAAACACAGACCGGGACCTTTATATGTATCACCATATAGTAGGAACCGATATTAAACTAACAAAAATCCTAGCTATAAATAAACTCCGAACCCGGACCGCTTCCCCCGAGATAAGATACCTGGCGTCCCCACCAATCACTAACACAAACTCACTCCCATAAACAAGACGCCTACCTGAGACTGGCTTTGAAAAATGCATAAATAAGTGCTCTGAAGACAAGTACTTAGTGGCTGACGAAAGCCGTCGAAGAACGTTTTGAAATAGTCTATTCCGATGTTGGTGTAATCTTTGTTTTTTCTGTAATACACACACATATATATATATATATATATATATATATATGCGTAGCACACCAGACCAATTTTGACAGTAATATTTGAAGCACGGCGAATGGTAGATTTCTAATTATGCAAGATAGCTTTCTAACGTGAAAAATTATCTAGCACGAAAAAGTGAACCGACCTACGTACCAGTAGCCTAAGCAATTATTTTACTATAATCGCTTTACTTCATGCTAGTAGAAAACGTTAGACCAGGAAGGCTTAGGAAGTTGCCCTCCTAAAGGTTACCATCAGCCATACTGATGGAAAGCAAAAAAAACAAAAAAAGGTTTCTTTAAGATGATCAAAAGAAAGTAATTTTCTTTATAGAACAAAAAAAAAAGGCTGCAAATATTCATTGCGATTCAGTTTTCTTTTTGAACGGAAGAGAATGGATGTACAGTTGAGAATCAATTTTTGGCTGGAAACTTTTGCACACACCTAATGTTAGTGTGAAAGTCATTGAACAATATTTTACATGAAGTTACTTCTAACACTACAAACGAACAAAAAACAACGCCATGTTGATGAATCACAATGGACGACAGACGACAGTATCGAGAGATCCGTACACGACGGCCATAATGAAAATTTTAGCGTTGTTACTTTTACATTAATAATATCCACGCGTTGGCAAAAGAGGCAACTATTATTTTATTCAATCAGTGTATGGATGTTGTTTTTTTTTTTTTTTGTTTCTTCAAATAAAATTGATTTCGTTGTCGTAGAAACAAAAGCGTCAGCCCACCGCTAATTGGTGGACATTGGCAATTATTCTCGACCACATTTTAACGAAGAATAATTTTGTTGGGCGAAACGAAAAAAAAATCTGATTTGCATTCTCCAAATAATTTATTCAAATTATAATTATGATTCAAGCTGTCGTCTGCAGAAGAATTACAATGGCATTTTTCCAAACCATTGTTTCTGACGCTCGGAACATTTTTTTAAGCATAGAATGCTTGCCCATTTATGCTGATCCAGAAGACACATCAGCTTTTATCAAATTCTTACAATTGAACAAGTGTAATACCGTCAAAATCTGCTCCTCTATCTATATAGGAAAACTCATTTAAGTATGACACAAGGTTAAATACGTTGAGCATCCAATATGAGCGAAGCTGGTGTTCAGGCAAGCTACTTTCTTGAGTTCCACCAGTAAAGAGGTTTACAACTAGAAACAACATGCTACGTACACAAAAGTCAATTCATGTACGAGGGTCATTCAATAAATAAGGTGAATCTTTAGGTATAAGGACTTCTAATACAGATAGAAGCTTACTTTTTAAAAATTTTTCAACGTAGTCTCCCAGCACTGTCACACACTTTTCCCATCTGTGCACAAGCTTCCGTATTCCCTCAGCGTAAAAATCTTTGGACTGATGTCTCAGCCAGTCGCTCACAACAATTTTGACTTCATCGTCACTTTTAAACTTCGTGCCTCTCGTGAACGCTTTCAAGGGACCAAACAGGTGAAAGTCTGAAGGGGCAAGGTCTGAGCTGTAAGGGGGATGAGGGAGCAGTTCCCAGCCCAGCTCGTTGATGGTCTGCACCGTTTGGGCTGCTGTGTGAGGCCTTGTGTTGTCATGATCCAAGATGACTCCTTCTAACTAATGACCCTTGCGTTTGTCCCAACAGATAAGCTCAAAGTCCTTGCAATGTCATCCACTGTCACCCTTCTGTCAGACTGAATGAGGTGATTGACTGATTCGATCACCTCAGCAGACCTCACTTCTGTAGGCCTCCCAGACCTGTCTTCATCCTCAACACTGCTTCGTCCTTCTATAAACAATTTAGCCCACTTGTAGACATTTATTTCGGCTGAAACATGTGGCACCATACACAGTTGACATTCTCCTATCAATTTCAACTGGTTTGCACCCTTCAGCAACCAAAAACTTGATAACTGACCGCTGTTCAATCCTGGAGCATGCTTCTTGGCCGACCATCTTTGTTAATCGGCAAAACTCTCAAAGTTTTTTTTTAATCTGCAAAAGAAATTAAATCCATGTGAAAAAGAAGTAAAACAAAAAAAAATAAAAAAGAGTAAGCTTCTATCTGTATTAGAAGTCCTTATACCGAAAAATTCAACTTATTTATTGAATGACCCTCGTGCATTCGCTTCACCAGGAGGAAGACAATTCCTTCTCCAGAAGAGTTACATTTTGTAGCAGACAAACGAAAGATGATTTCTCGATCACAACATGTTCCCGTACTATCACCGAAGTTAAGCAACATCGAGCCTGATCTGTACCTAGATGAGTGACCGCTTGGGAATACAGGGTGTTGTAATCTTGAGCGTGCGGGTGGAGTAATGGATAATTGCTCGGAATTGTTCATCGGAGAGTCGAGTTCCAATTTAAATCGGGTTCGTTATATTCACGCAAATACCTTTAGGAAAGGCATGTATCCACCTCTTCTTCTCCCAGCTATGGGTTAATTAGTAAGACTTCTATCGCTAAATCATTATTATCTCAGAAAATATTCTTAAAATATAAAAAAATATTTTCTGGCTGTAAATATCTTGCAAAAGATTGATAAGCGGTAGAAAATGAATGAATTAATCAATCAACTCCAAGCATATGGTGATTGTCGACTGGTCCAAGAGTATGCTCATCACTGACAAGTTTGATCTATGGTTTTAGCTCTACTTCATGCTTAAGGTCAACCGTTATCTATCCTACATATCCTCATGATATGTACCTATTAATCCCTTTTTGTACGACCTTGCAATAATACAGGATGCGGCTGGTATTTTAGGACATACAGATTCAAGATTAATACTGCTTCCCACTAATTTCTAATGCTTTTATTTTTCAGAGATCAAGAATGGCAAACCCTATGATAACAAACGAAATGAAAAGGCATGTTGTGATTGTGGCATCTAAAGGCTGATCATAGCGAATTGGATATTGCACGTTTTCTCAGAGTTGCAAGAATGGATGGCTGACCATTTGTACGACCACATCACACCCAACATTTGGCCTCCTAACTCTCCAGATCTCAATCCACTAGACTATTATGTGTGGAACGTGGTTAAGAAGGAGCTTAATAAACATCCTCGTAACACCAAAGACTCTCTTAAAGCTGCAATAGTTTGTGTAATGTCTGACATAAATAAGGACCAATTAATCGGAACTTGCAGCCGATTTCGACCTCATTTAGAGGCAGTTATTGATGCTAGTAGTAATTTTATTGAATAAAATTAAACAAATAGCTAAATTCCATGTTTACTTGTTTGTAATCAAATATAATTATATTCATTTGTTCAGCAAGTTTTTTTTACTAATCCATAAAATCTGTCCTCAAATACCAACCGCACCCTGTATAATTTAATAAGCCTCCATCTTTGATTAGATCATGCTTTATATTGAGTGAGCAATAATATAAAGAGTTGTTTTTTACACCAGACTATTTCGTTAAACGTTAAACGGTATTCTCGTTCTGAACGAGAATATCGTTTAACAAAATAGTCTGCCGTAAAAAAAACTCTATATTAATTTCTAATCAATGTGACGTTGTCATAATGTCTTATGTAGCGTGGTTACTCGATCTTACGTGATGTTAGTCGGTGTATCGTTTTCTATGCGTCTATAGGTCCCTGATTCTTCAGCTAACTTCTTTGTGTGCCCGTTGATCGTCATAGAAGCTCGACTATCAATCTGTAATTTTTTATGTGAGCCCATCGATTTTTTTTTTCAGTTTCAGGTCCGACCGTTCGATATGTTTTGCATAACTGATTCGCTTTTTATGACGTTGAGTTATCTAAAGCCGAAAAATATTTTATGGATTTTAAAAATATTTCTGTTTTTTTTAGAGTAAATACTGAATTAACAATGATTTTTTTTTATTTTTCTAGACACAAGTCCTACTACGAGGAGGTGATAAATTCATGCCTTTAACAAAGGGTATTTTCACGTAAGTGAATCTAACGAAGCCAACTGCTATTCGATCTCGGCCCTCCGATATCTCATATCGCGCCGCTAACCTTTGCACCACCCGCACATCACCTGTTCACCTAAAAAAAAAAAAAGATGCAGCATAATTATTACAGACTTTGTTGCTCGAACATTTCTACTCAACGCACTGCTCGACGGACTATGGTCGTTGCTTCGCAGTGGGCCGCATCGGCTGCCTTCAGATCAATTGCCCCAAATCGCACAGACTCGATTTTTCACTGAAAATTAAAAGCCATCTTTACACAAGGAGCGGGGAATTTGCTTGCAATAATAAATGACATGAGGCATGGGATCTGTATCGGCAAAATTTAATTGTCTCCAGCAGAGGATTATCATCGACCACTCGTCACTGCTGGAGAAATCACAGTGAGTAAGAGAATGTCCC
>OZ038501.1:19440679-19453179 GCA_964036315.1 Acanthosepion esculentum | reverse complement strand
TCTTTGTTTTGATTTCTCGACTGCACAGAATAGTACAGTGAGTTGGGCACCGTCTCTGAAAAAAAGCGTCCCATGACGCCGCAATTCACTCCACCAGAAATTTGGAAATGTTACACTGTACTGCTTGGCATTCGTGGCGGAAGCTCTGAACACCATCAATTGATAAGATACATGAAGTTTTGAAACAAAATGGCTATTTTTGTAATGATTTTATAACATTTTTATGTTATAACTTTCGAATAAGTAATTATATTTGCTCTACTCTGTATTGAGCACTCTTTTAAGAATGGTATTTTTTTATTATAGGAATTTATTCCGTACACACCAATCCTATACTTGGGTATATGCGTCCTCCGACAGGAATCGAACCTGTATCCTATACGGAACCGTCATATAACCTGACGTGCTTTTACCGATTTCGCCACAGAGGAGCGTTTCGGTTAGCAAGGTCGAATTTACTGCTTTTAAACTACAATCTTCCATGATTCTCTTTTATACATTCATATCTGATCCATGCGTATCCAAAGGTAAACGTCATACATTATGAAATGGACAAAGTCCGACAATTATTTTGAGGCCAGTAAATGTTAAAACAGTTTATTATAAACAGAGCATTTACTTAAATATTAGTATCTATAAAAAAGAGTGTATAAACATAAAAATGTCTTAATATATATATATATATATATATATATATATATATATATAAAGAAAGAACAGTAAGATATATAATCCGGTGTTCTTATTGATATATTTATATTTTTATTTTCACAAAACAGTGCTTAATGTAAATACAAAGCATAAATATTATACATTAACTGATTTAAATGTTTTTTGGCTACACAGTAATAACCATGTTTCAAAAAATAGAAGCTAATAACTTCAAATTTAATTATATAATAAATTAAAAGCGTTAGTTCTGTTTCATCTTCAAGCGAATTTTGGAACCTTCGCTTGAAGATAAAACAGAACTAATGCTTTTAATTTAATTATATAATTAGATTTGAAGTTTTAGCTTCAGTTTTTGAAACATGGTTATTAATGTGTAGCGAAGAAACCATATTTTAAATGAGTTATATATATTATATATATATATATATATATATATATATATATATATATATATATATATATATATATATATATATCTTAATAATATTTTTATTTAAAAATATTTTACATTGCAACATAGAAATTTCTATGTTTCGGGACTTTTTTGTCCCGTCATCAATAGAAAATGATTTACTTTTGAAAATAGAAAAAAATACGGTGGCTTATTAAAAAATTAAGGAGGGGGATCAATATATTTCAATATATATATATATATATATATATATATATATATATATATATATATATATATATATATATTCTCTTCAAAGTGTCCCTTTACATTTAGTGAATATTTCAATAAAGAAAATATTCACTTCATTGTTTTCAATTCTACCGAATAGAACTCCACTTTGAAAATTTCAAAGCCCAAAGAACATTCCAAATTAAGGATATCAAAAAACAAAATTCTTCCTCATTTTTACGATCTCTGTCGGTTGCGTTTTGCATTTAGTTCCTTGACTTGCATCTTTGGCAGACAGATGCACCAAAGTGCCAAACTTAACTTCATTTTTTTGACTGGCAAACGTCCAAAGAATATTGGATAACTCGAAAATAATTAGAAGATTATAAGACTTACAGCAAAGAAATTGGTGTGGATGCTTTCCTGGGAGAGAAAAAAATTAACTATATCTATAGAGGAAAATCACGAATCTTTGAACTTAATTGTGAAATCGAGGCAATCGTTTGTAGATGAGAAGAAATGAAAAAAAACAAAACATCCTCATTACATTTGATTCGAAAATGACGAGTAGAAAATAATTTGATTAGGCGCGAATAAGCCTTTGACCGCTTTTTTTTCTATTGTCTTTTCTATTTTCTGTTCTTTCTTTCTTTCTTTTTTTTTTCGTCTATTATTTTAAAGTTTTCTTTCCCAAGTAACGTTTCTTTTTCTTTTTTTGACATTTTCAATGCTATCTTTATTTTTCTAAGATATTTTTTGCTTTGCTGTTTCTTTTTCTTTCCATTTCGTTCCTTCATCTTAAACGTTACTTTTCTCTTTCGTGTCTTTTTATTTGCTTTTTCTGTTTTTGCTTTGCTCGCCTTCAAACTTTTTTACCGTTAATTCAAGCTGCTTTGCTTTCTATCTATCTATCTATCTATCTATCTATCTATCTATCTATATATATATATATATATATATATATATATATCCTTCGTTATTTTTTTCTTTTGCATCAGCCTCTCTACTATCCACCCATCTAGTTCGTTTTTCTTTCTTTTCTATCAGCCTGTATACTATCTATCTATCTATTCCAGTCTTTTCAAATCTATCTATCTATCTATTCCAGTCTTTTCAAATCTATCTATCTATCTATTTATTTATTTCCATCGTTCTATTGTATCAGCCTGTCTACTATCTATATATTTCTTTCTTTCGTACTTTTTCTTTCTTTTGTACCAGTCTATCTATCTATCTATCTATCTATCTATCTATCTATCTATCTAGTTATTTGACTGTCAGCCTCTTTGTCTTTCTATCTTTTCTCTATTTTATAAGCATAAACAAGTTTTGAAATGTTTCAGCTACCTTTCAAATTTATAATTTCGTATTATTGTGTTGTAGTAAAATCCATAACAATTTTCCTAACACACACACACACACACACACATATATATATATATATATATATATATATATATATATATATATATATATATATATATATATATATATATATATATATATATATTCAAGCATGTTTGGTTGAACTATGTAGACCTATTATGCGTATTTATTTTATTTTAATCCTCTCAAATTCCGGGATCAATTTCTTAGTGCTGTTACAAATCTGAGTAAGACAGACGTCGTAGGTTTGGTTATCACTTTTATTTTCTCCAAGTTGTTTCAATCTCATCCAAGATCATCTTCAGGGGTGAATTGATAAGATAAGTCTTAATGTAATTGATAGTTGTGATTTATTTTGTAATTGCGCATGAAACGCTCGCAATTATAGACACTTTACGTTACAAAAATATCACAACTATTAATTACTTTCATTTTATGCGTTAGCAATTCACATTTCAAACTCTTCCGTTTACTGACATCACTATGAGCCCCAAATGCGAATAGCAGGTCGGGAACACTAGAATCAAGCAGAATCGGAAGCTTAAATATCTGGTAAGCGATCTTACAAAGGACGTAGCCGTAGCCGTATTGGGATGGCCAAGGGCGCATTCCAAAAACAGTGCAGAGTATTTCGAGACAAGAAGATTTCTTTGGTAACAAAGAAAAGAATACTGAGCTGTTACGTGACATCTGTCCTTTTTTACGGCAGCGAATGTTGGACAGTCTCCTCAAAGATGAAGAAGAGACTCGAGTCGACGGAGATGTGGTTCTACAAAAGGATGCTAAGGATATCATGAACCGAGCGTGTGAGCAACAATGAGGTCTTAGAGAGGTGGAAAACAAGGAGGAGGCTTATACTTAACATCCAGAATAGGCAGCTGAAGTCCCTGAGATACATAATGAGGAAGAAGGGCCTGGAGAATCTGATACTCACGGGCCGAATAGAGAGAGACCAGGAGAAAAACGCATGATATACCTAGCGACCTTAAGCATGACAGAACGTAGTCTAGGGGAGGTGGCAGACGTAAGGAACTTTTTGAGGGCTGCGAGGGATAGAGGGAGAGGGACAGCTATGATCGCCTACGTCCTGGAAATTCCCGGGCTAAATGAAAATTTAAAACAGGTTTTTGTATCGTCCGGTTCACAGTTCTCTTTGAACAGGAGTAGGGGCATATATACCCCTTGTTTCCTGTTTAGGACTGGATTTCCGGTACTTTCTAAAGTCTTTTCATTCTCTTTCATTTCCGCTGACCACTGAGAGAGAATTAACAGGAGATAACTGATAACTGATAACTGACATCCATTAAACATGACACGTGGAACTTGAACAGTCTACCCTAGTGAGCGAAATAAAGGGTTCAGTTCAACATTCCAAACACCTGAAGAAGGCCGGAGCGTACAACGGCCGAAACGTTGTAATAAATATGGTGAAAAAGATGAGGACAATAGTCCGAATAATGTAAATAGTGTACATAATACCTCATCTCAGAAATATAGACAGTAGGGACGTTCTCTTACTCACTGTGATTTCTCTATCAGTGACGAGTGGTCGATGATAATCCTCTGCTAGACACAATGAAATTTTGCCAATACAGATCCCATGCCTCGTGCCATTTATTATTGCAAGCAAACCCCCACTCCTTGTGTAAAGATGACTTTTATAATTGATTCTGTGCGAGTTGGGTCTATTGATCTGAAGAAGGCCGGAGCGTACAACGGTCGAAACGTTGTAATTAATATGGGGACAAAGATGAGGATGATAGTCCGAATAATGTAAATAGTGTACATAATATCACAACGTTTCAGCTGTTGTGCGCTCCGGCCTTCTTCGGGTGGTTGGAATGTCGAACTGAAACTTTTATTTCGCTCACTGGGGTAGACTGTTCTAGTTCCACGTGCCATGTCTAATGGATGTCAGTTATCAGTACAACGGCCGAAACGTTGTAATAAATATGGCGACAAAGATGAGGACAATAGTTCGAATAATGTAAATAGTTTACATAATACCTCATCCCAGAAATATAGACAGATACTGAAAGGCTGAAACGTTGTAATAAATATGGCGACAAAGATGAGGACAATTGTCCGAATAATGTAAATAGTGTACATAATACCTCATCTCAGAAATATAGACAGATACTGAAAGGCCGAAACGTTGTAATAAATATGGCGACAAAGATGAGGACAATAGTCCAAATAATGTAAATAGTGTACATAATACCTCATCTCAGAAATATAGACAGATACTGAAAGGCTGAAACGTTGTAATAAATATGGCGACAAAGATGAGGACAATTGTCCGAATAATGTAAATAGTGTACATAATACCTCATCTCAGAAATATAGACAGATACTGAAAGGCTGAAACGTTGTAATAAATATGGCGACAAAGATGAGGACAATTGTCCGAAAAATGTAAATAGTGTACATAATACCTCATCTCAGAAATATAGACAGATACTGAAAGCTGAAACTTTGTAATAAATATGGCGGCAAAGATGAGGACAATTGTCAGAATAATTTAAATAGTGTACATAATACCTCATCTCAGAAATATAAACAGAAACTCCCGAACAACCTGTATTCGGTTAAAACTTGTAGCGCGAAAAGCGGAAAAAATGCATTTCCTCGAATGAAAACCTGACGAAGTTCCACAACTTTTCTTCCCGCCATTACATTTATACAAGTAATGTTAATCCACTTTTACTAAATTCCGTACCAGTTCCTGTTTATTGTAAAACTATTGATGGAAAGATAATTAAGTACTTGCTGATCAACAAATAAGGTGCCGGGTGTGAGAGGAGAACGAGATTGCTAAATGACTGTCTCGTTGACGCGTCTGCTATGCCCAGAACGATAATTGATTTTCGAGAGATAAATGAGTTTCGTGTTTTTATCGCTAATAGGAATTTAATTGAAACAGATAAAATTTTATAGCGCACATTCAACAAGACGAACGTTTCGCACTTAAAATCAACTGAACAGAAATGCGTATCTGTCCTTCCATACATTTCGAATGATTTTTGTTTAATTCTTTAATGAAGATTCATGACTTAAAATAAGCTTGCAACATTCAACAAGACGAACGTTTCACACTTAAAATCAACTGAACAGAAATGCGTATCTGTCCTTCCATACATTTCAAATGATTTTTGTTTAATTCTTTAATGAAGATTCATGAATTAAAATAAGCATGCAACATTCAACAAGACGAACGTTTCGCACTTAAAATCAACTGAACAGAAATGCGTATCTGTCCTTCCATACATTTCGAATGATTTTTGTTTAATTCTTTAATGAAGATTCATGACTTAAAATAAGCTTGCAACATTCAACAAGACGAACGTTTCACACTTAAAATCAACTGAACAGAAATGCGTATCTGTCCTTCCATACATTTCAAATGATTTTTGTTTAATTCTTTAATGAAGATTCATGAATTAAAATAAGCATGCAACATTCAACAAGACGAACGTTTCGCACTTAAAATCAACTGAACAGAAATGCGTATCTGTCCTTCCATACATTTCGAATGATTTTTGTTTAATTCTTTAATGAAGATTCATGACTTAAAATAAGCTTGCAACATTCAACAAGACGAACGTTTCACACTTAAAACCAACTGAACAGAAATGCGTATCTGTCCTTCCATACATTTCAAATGATTTTTGTTTAATTCTTTAATGAAGATTCATGAATTAAAATAAGCATGCAACATTCAACAAGACGAACGTTTCGCACTTAAAATCAACTGAACAGAAATGCGTATCTGTCCTTCCATACATTTCGAATGATTTTTGTTTAATTCTTTAATGAAGATTCATGACTTAAAATAAGCTTGCAACATTCAACAAGACGAACGTTTCACACTTAAAAACAACTGAACAGAAATACGTATCTGTCCTTCCATACATTTCAAATGATTTCTGTTTAATTCTTTAATGAAGATTCATGAATTAAAATAAGCATGCAACATTCAACAAGACGAACGTTTCGCACTTAAAATCAACTGAACAGAAATGCGTATCTCTCCTTCCATACATTTCGAATGATTTTTGTTTAATTCTTTAATGAAGATTCATGAATTAAAATAAGGATGCAACATTCAACAAGACGAACATTTCGCACTTAAAATCAACTGAACAGAAATGCGTATCTGTCCTTCCATACATTTCAAATGATTTTTGTTTAATTCTTTAATGAAGATTCATGAATTAAAATAAGCATGCAACATTCAACAAGACGAACGTTTCGCACTTAAAATCAACTGAACAGAAATACGTATCTGTCCTTCCATACATTTCAAATGATTTTTGTTTAATTCTTTAATGAAGATTCATGACTTAAAATAAGCTTTCAACATTCAACAAGACGAACGTTTCGCACTTAAAATTAACTGAACAGAAATACGTATCTGTCCTTCCATACATTTCAAATGATTTCTGTTTAATTCTTTAATGAAGATTCATGAATTAAAATCAGCTTGCAACATTCAACAAGACGAACGTTTCGCACTTAAAATCAACTGAACAGAAATGCGTATCTGTCCTTCCATACATTTCGAATGATTTTTGTTTAATTCTTTAATGAAGATTCATGACTTAAAATAAGCTTGCAACATTCAACAAGACGAACCTTTCACACTTAAAATCAACTGAACAGAAATGCGTATCTGTCCTTCCATACATTTCGAATGATTTTTGTTTAATTCTTTAATGAAGATTCATGACTTAAAATAAGCTTGCAACATTCAACAAGACGAACGTTTCACACTTAAAATCAACTGAACAGAAATGCGTATCTGTCCTTCCATACATTTCAAATGATTTTTGTTTAATTCTTTAATGAAGATTCATGACTTAAAATAAGCTTGCAACATTCAACAAGACGAACGTTTCGCACTTAAAATTAACTGAACAGAAATACGTATCTGTCCTTCCATACATTTCAAATGATTTCTGTTTAATTCTTTAATGAAGATTCATGACTTAAAATAAGCTTGCAACATTCAACAAGACGAACGTTTCACACTTAAAATCAACTGAACAGAAATGCGTATCTGTCCTTCCATACATTTCAAATGATTTTTGTTTAATTCTTTAATGAAGATTCATGACTTAAAATAAGCTTGCAACATTCAACAAGACGAACGTTTCACACTTAAAATCAACTGAACAGAAATGCGTATCTGTCCTTCCATACATTTCGAATGATTTTTGTTTAATTCTTTAATGAAGATTCATGACTTAAAATAAGCTTGCAACATTCAACAAGACGAACGTTTCACACTTAAAATCAACTGAACAGAAATGCGTATCTGTCCTTCCATACATTTCAAATGATTTTTGTTTAATTCTTTAATGAAGATTCATGAATTAAAATAAGCATGAAACATTCAACAAGACAAACGTTTCTTTTTTTTAAAGCATATCACCCCACGCAAGGCGGCAATGCCACTAGCAAGCAAGGCGTTACAGAGAGTGAGAGCAAGAACAAGGCGGGTTGTTTAAGGAAAGGATATAGTGAAGGACGGGGATCAGGATCAAGGCATCAGAAGATGTCAATTGACATTACATTTAAATATTTGAGGATTATAGTTATCAGGGAAACAAGTAAAAAGAAGGGAGTTCCACAGTCAAGAAGAAGCTATTGGAGCAGAAGTGATAACGAAATTTAAACGTTTCGACAGTGAAAGGGTGGGACCGATATGCCAACCCAGTAGCATGCTTAAACCATGCAGTTTTTGGAACCAGTGAAAGTAGTTCATCAGAGCAGTTGCCATAGAAATATTTGTAGAAATCACAGAGGGAAGTCACAGCACGTCTTTGAGAATGTGACTGTAGACAAGATGCCAGATCAAGACTCATCATATTGGATATTCGTTTCTTGATTTTGTTTCTCGTACATATTTAAACACCACTCGACAAGGGTGTTACCTAATACATTACGAAAATTTATTATTGAGACATTTTGCATAAGTAATGACAAAAACTGCCCTTGTTTTAGTTTCATGGTGAGGTATACATGGGTCAAATCTCACCATAAAATTATCTTATTTTTCTTCTTCCGTCTTTTATGTCTCTTCATCATTTGGGTAATCATGACCCTCCACAACTTTCTCTTTCGTTACTCTAACTCATTCCGGGTTATTTAAAATTCCTCTTTTTTTCTTTTGCCATCTTTTTAGACAAACTTGTTCTTTCTCCCTGCTTCTCTTGCCTCTATTGGACCCTGTGGATGGTATATTCTCCAAGCCTACTTTCCTTATTGAGTTGCCTCCTGTGTAAAACAATAAACTTCATCCAACAGCAAGGACTCTGATCGGGAGGTTTTGAGGAGCACGGAACCACCTCTTAATTGCTGGTGTTTCCAGGTCTATCCTGACCCGGGGTGGTAGCACATAGTCCCAGCTATGGGCAAATAGTTAACCCCCAATCTGGGGTCAAAACGTGTAAAAATAGGTTTTAATAGCAGCAAAACATTTTTGTCAAAAAATTATAACCAGCAATACATTTTTGAAAAATATCAGCAATACATTTTTCAAGAAAAAATATTCGCAGCAATACATTTTTCGAAAAGAATATTACCACCCATAAAAATCTTTTCGGCATTAAATAACCTATTAAGGTTGATATGCCGTAAAACAAACCAAACCTTATTGAATCATGGGTATGCAGATAAACTACATCCGACAGCAGTGCCTCTTATTGGGAGTTTATTCGGTAATTAGACCTATCTACCACTGACAGAAATACTAAATTGTCTTTCCGCAACAACCAAAGAATAACGTTAGACAGTTTATTCAGAATTTCCGTCCGTGTCTGCAAAAAATTAGAAAAGTACAATGAAAATTGAATATGCAGCCTTCGTGGAATTATAGTCCTGAGTATGGCGATGTACTACATCCGGCAGTAAGGACTCTGATCGGGAGATTAGCGGTTTTGAGGAGCGTGGAACCACCTCTTAATTTTTATTGTTTCCAAGTCCACCCTGACCCGGGGGTGTTGCACCTGTTAGGGTCCCAGCTATGTACAAATAGTGAACCCCTAAACAAAATCAAAACACTATGAAAGTATAAAAATACGTTTTTATAGTAAAATAGAACCAATACATTCTTATATAAAATACATTTTTATTATAAAATAACCAACAATATATTTTATCTGTAGTTAAAGGCATGCAATTGCATTCAAAATACAGGGTGTCCAAGAAGTGTGTCTGCACATAAAAAAATTATAACTTTATTTGTATTTGCGATAGAAATAATCTGTAAAAAATGTTATAAAGTTTAATGTACCTAATTTTAAGTATAGCTAAAATAACTAATATGATTCCAGGCATTACTGTAAATCACTTGGTAAATATTTTCCGTGACCTGCAAAATCGTATTACCCTTTGTATTGCTAATGATGGAGGATATGTGGAAACTTAAATAAAATTTCAATAAAACCTTAAAAAATATAGATTTACTTATTTCTAATCCTTTTTACAAATTATTTCTATCGCAAATACAAATAAAGTTATGAATTTTTAGAGTGCACACGAACTTTATGGACACCATGTATATTTATATTTCGGTATGGGCAATTCAACGTGGTGTTATTAGAATGCTTGTCTTGTTACGATCAACTACGACTGAGTAGTGAGTTCGATCCTCACTGGGTGCCCCCTATTTTCGGCCTTGTGCAACATCTAAGCTATGCTTGGAAAATCGCTATTTATATTTCGGCATTAAATAACCCATAGAGGTGTTGATATGCCGCTACACAAAATCAAACAAATCTTCCTTAAAATGTCTTTCATGCTCACATGTTCTGGTCATGGTATTCTCAACATGCTTCAGTAGAACTACATTTCTTTAGTGTTAAATCTTTTCTTCATCTGCCAGGACATTGCCTAGCATTCACTGCCATATATCCGACTCGGTTTCATGTAGCAGTTTGGCAATCTTTTCTTTGTTTTTAACGACATTTTCTTATCTCTTAATACCTTGCTCAGTTTCTGGAAGGTATTTTTCGCTATTGCATTGCTCTTTGGATGACTGTGTCACACTTTCTGTCGTCTATTACTACACTACTCAGATATTTTCTTCCAGGTGCGGTGTCCCTTCAGGACGTTAGCGATCATGGCTCTCCGCAACTTTTCCCCTTTCCTCCAAAACCTGCTCCACTATCCATTCACTCAAGGTCGTCAGGTATGTTGTGCGTCACTTTCCTCTGTCTCTCTTGGCTCCAATCTGTCCTGTGAGTATCAAAGTTTCCACGACTTCTTTCCTCATTATGTTCCCTAGAAATATTAAGTATGTGTGCTTTTTGTTGCTATTGACTCTCGAACTTCGACGTTGCTCACATGTTCGATCAACGTTATTCTCAACATCCTTCTGTATAACCACATTTCTGTTGTTTCAAGTCTCTTCTTCATCTGTGAGCAGATTGTTCATCATTCACTGCCATATAGGAGGACTGATATTAGGTAACAGTTCAGTACTCTTTTCTTTGTTTCTGTTGTTTCAAGTCTCTTCTTCATCTGAGATGAGATTGTCCAGCATTCACTGCCATATAGGAGGACTGATATTACGTAACAGTTCAGTACTCTTTTCTTTGTTTCTGTTGTTTCAAGTCTCTTCTTCATCTGAGATGAGATTGTCCAGCATTCACTGCCATATAGGAGGACTGATATTACGTAACAGTTCAGTACTCTTTTCTTTGTTTCTGTTGTTTCAAGTCTCTTCTTCATCTGAGATGAGATTGTCCAGCATTCACTGCCATATAGGAGGACTGATATTACGTAACAGTTCAGTACTCTTTTCTTTGTTTCTGTTGTTTCAAGTCTCTTCTTCATCTGAGATGAGATTGTCCAGCATTCACTGCCATATAGGAGGACTGATATTACGTAACAGTTCAGTACTCTTTTCTTTGTTTCTGTTGTTTCAAGTCTCTTCTTCATCTGAGATGAGATTGTCCAGCATTCACTGCCATATAGGAGGACTGATATTACATAAGATTTTAGTACTCTTTTATTTGTTTCTAACGATATATTTTCTGTGTCTTAATAGTCTGCTTAGCACTTGGAAGGCATCTTTCGCTATCCCAATGCACTTTCTGATTTCTGTGTCGCCTTTTCCGTCTTCTGTGAATGTACTTCCCAGACATCAAAATTGTTTTACTCCTTGCTAATAACTTCAAGTTGTAAAAAAAACACGATATCCGTTCGTTACGCAATGCATGCTTTAAAATATCATAAGCGGTATTCCTGTGTCCTTCAGAATGGACATCGAGACCTTGAAAAAATTCCGCTACCTCTACCCCTATCCATACGCAGAATTGTAAAATTCACGTTGGTTACGTATCTACTTGCGTAGATCAATATAGGACGCCATTAATAAGAAGTAAATCAGATCAACGAGAAATAAAAATCAATATTGCTAACTGTTCGATGGAAGAAGCTGTACGAGCAGAGGGTGCAGCGGATGAGATGACGAAGTAATCATGAATTTCAAATAGGGAAGAAATGATCTGCTTAACAGACAGATCAAAGTCGGGTTTCAAACTCCTTTCCGAACCACAACGAGGCGCTCGCTGAAATCTTGGTTAAACACATTTGAAATTAAATTAACTACATGGTCAAAGAGATATTTATTTAGGGTATCTTAGTCTGACCTATAACTTTGCAATATAACTCATATTGCTGAAACGCCAGAATCGGGGTGCTGAATATAACATCAATCGACTAAGTGACAGTTTTTATTTGTATTAATCTAATATCTCTCTCTATATATATATATATATATATATTATATTTATATTTATATTTACACACG
>OZ038501.1:19245679-19435679 GCA_964036315.1 Acanthosepion esculentum | reverse complement strand
CATCCCCTTGACTTTTGTAATCGTAGGGTGGATCCGAATGCAGAAGCCACATTAAGTCTTTTCCGAAACGGTCTATCAACGACAGCCATCAGCAATTCTGGTACAGTCATACCTGTCCATTTTCTTGACATTGTCCAACCAGTTTTTGCGTTCGCGCCCTCTCCTACGTCCGCCTTCACCGGTGCCTTGCATGATAGTCTTGCACAAGCTGTCGTGTCTTGTAATGTGTACAAGCCACGCCATTTTTCTCCGTTTGACAATGAGAGAAGAGGTTCCTGGTGCCCCCTAAACTTTCAACCCTTTTTTGCACAAATTCATTGTTTTATTCCCAATAGAAAATACCAAGGAGTTTCCTCATGCATTTGTTCTCAAACTCTTAGA
This sequence comes from Acanthosepion esculentum, assembly GCA_964036315.1. NCBI lineage: Eukaryota > Metazoa > Mollusca > Cephalopoda > Sepiida > Sepiidae > Acanthosepion > Acanthosepion esculentum. Next base: position 19,435,298 of record OZ038501.1, on the reverse strand, counting down.
TCCTTCTCTCTGTATCTGCCAACCGTGCCCACTTTGGCAGATACAAAAAGATCCAAGCTTAAGTCTTATTGAGCTAAACTTAATTCGCAGTTAACAAGATAGATTGATGAACAGACCGCAGCAAGGCCCAGACTGGTATGATTATTATCAGAGAAGACACACTTAACACGGTTTAATTTCTTATCTTCTGTATGGCTACTCGTTCTCAAGCATATCCATCTGCTAAGGCCCATGTGTGATCGTCAACACTTACATAGCCAACTATGCTATGTTGAGTGAACCTTCAACTTTGCGCCCCATCAGATCCACATACGGTTGTTTTCAGAGTTTTCCTTCCCCTATCCTGATTACCGACCACATTCAGTGAGTTCTATCTTCTTTACAATTTAACTCCTGGCTGACAGAAGAGAAGGATTCATAACTTTCGAAGGGGTATTTGTACAAAAGTGAATATAAAGATCTCGACCGGAATTCGAACTCGCTGATTTCTCTTTCCGAAGCTTGAAACATCAAACCACCTGCGCATCCTCCATTTGGATGAACTGAGGAAAGGGAACGTAAGCAATAACCAAATGGTTTGCCTTTCATAAAACAAATCCGAGATAACTCTAAAATTAGAATATTTATCTAAAATGCCAGCCCAGAAATTGCGCATAATCTTAGGAGGTCAGCCGGAGGAATCAGTCTAAGAGGCGAAGTAATATTTTACCTAGCGTCGAAAGGACGGATCATCGGATAAAAGGAGAATCAACTCTCCTACATGAAGATATATTGGCCGTCCTTCATAGATGTGAAATTAAAGGACAGATTTTAATATATATATATATATATATATATATATATATATATATATATATATATATATATATTAGTGGTCAATATATATCTATCTATATATCTATATTTATACATATATATATATATATATATATATATATATATATATATTAGTGGTCAATATATATATATCTATATAAATATATATATATATATATATATATTAGTGGTCAATACATATATATATATATATATATATATATATATTAGTGGTCAATATATATATATATATATATATATATATATATATATATATATTAGTGGTCAATATATATATATATATATATATATATATATATATATATATATATATATATATATATTATGAAATGGACAAAGACCGATAATTATTTTTAAGACATTTTTTATGTTTATACGTTTCTTTTTTTGTATGCAAACAAACGACGCCATACATTATGAAATTTTTATAGACAAACAGTAAAATCGACCTTGCTAACCGAATGCGCCTCTGTGGCCCAATCGGTTAAGGCACATCAGATTATATGACGGTTCCGTATATGCTACAGGTTCGATTTCTGTGGAGGACGCATATTTTCTATGAAAAATTCTGGACAGTAAATGTCGTTTATACTGTTTATTATAAAACAGAGCCTTTACTTAAATATTTGTATCTATAAAAAAGAACGTATAAACATAAAAAAATGTATTATTAAATAATTGTCAGACTTTGTCCATTTGATAATGTCTGACGTCATTTGTTTACATTTGGATACGCATTGAGCAGATATGAATGAATGAGAGGAAATTATGGAGAATTGTGTTTATAAACAGTAAAATCGACCTTGCCTACCGAACTATCCTCTGTGGCCCAATCGGTTAAGGCACGTCGGGCTATATGACGGTTTCGTATAGGATATAGGTTCGATTCCTGTCGGAGGACGCATATTTTCTATGAAGATTTCTCGGACATTCCAAAATTTAATATGTAACATAGCGAAGAGCTCATCCTAACAATTTCCATTTCAGTATTTATAGAAAAGGGAACTTTACGGCGGTGGGAAAGTGACTGAAACCGAGACGCTATGTCAGATCCAATAATATTGCTGATTCTTCTTTGGGTTTTATAAAGAATCTTTAAACATATAGAAGGAGAAGCGATCCATTTTTTTGGCAGTAATATTTTAAGCGTGGGCGAGTGGTAGACTTATGTAAGATAGATTCTGGAGAGAAAAATTGGCTAGCATGACAGAGTGAACCAAATTTCTTAGCGGCTGAAATAGCAAATCGATTCAATGGAATCTTTTCACTTCATGTCAGACAAGAGTTTTAACGCGAGAAGGCGCTACGAGTCATTCTCCTGGGGGTTAGCATCAGCCATGCTAATGGAAGAGAGAAAACTGTCTCTCAAATGATAATTAGAGGGAAGTCTTGTTTTAGAGGAGTTAAAATTGACAAGCCATTCTTTACCCCAACTAAGAACAGATTGAAGGTCGTTTTTATTTTTATATCCGCCGCCAATTTTACCTTATCAAACTGATCAGATTTAGTAAGGAAACACGAATAAATGGTTGCCTTCGTCAGAGCATAGATCCCAAGTCGAGAGCTGAGATCATTCAGGATAACTTTCGTTTCAGGATTTGATAAGATAAGAAAGATTGAATCAGTTAAAAAATTCGTCCGGAGACGCCATAACTTTTGAACCTGTGAAGAAGACTGGCACGTCAAACCCTGTCGAACGTTTTCGAGATGTCCAAAGCAACAGCTCGAGATTCACCGTTCTTATCCAGAGTTTGATAGACTCTTGCCGCAATAATCTTTAATACATCATCAGGTGACCAAGAGAAACGAAAACTATATTGCTTAGTCTAAGATACTTAACTAATTCAGCATCAGTTAGGGTCTCTAGTAATTTACCAAAAATAGTTTGATAGGCCGATAGTTGAAAGGGTCGTACGGTTCCGCTGAGCCAAGAGTTGTGAGTTCAATACCTGGCTACAACAGAGGTGGATAAAATTTGGAGAGTTGAATTAAAAGGGACATAACTGATACTGAGACATCTGAAAGCGGCATGGCACGTGGAACTAGAACAATCTACCCCCCCGCGGACGAAATTCAGGTTTCAGTACGAAATTTCAATCACCCGAAGAAGGCCGGTGCTTTACTTAGCAATGAATTCAACATAGTCATGTCAACCGAGAATGCTAACCCGAGAAGGCGTCATGCTGATGAGAGGCAGAAAGGGACCTCTCAGATAGAGAGAAGTCTTGTTTGGGAGGCGTTAAGATTAACAATCCATCCTTTATCTCTGTAGATCATTTTTTAGTGGAGCCGCCAATTTGAGCCTGTCGATCTGATCAGACTTACCCGTCGAAACAGGAGTAAAGGGTTGTGTCCATCAGCATACATACCAAGTTGACACCTGACGACATCAGGATGGTCATTGAGGAAAGTTAAAAACAAAGTAGGACCAAGGATAGAGCCCTGGGGGTCAGCTGCATTAGTACGAAAGGGTGTATTTAAAAGAAAATGTAGATAAAAAGACTGAATCAGTTCATAAATTCGTCCGGAGACGCCATAACTTTTGAACTTGTGAAGAAGACCGGCACGTCAAACCCTGTCGAACGCTTTCGAGATGTCTTAACATCAACCAAGGCTTCACCATTTTTATCTATAGCTTAATAGACTCTTGCCGCAATAATCGTTAATAAATCAGCAGTTGACCATAAGAAACGAAAACTATATTGCTTGTCTAGGAGAAGGCCATGCGTTGTCAGATGCTTAACTAATTCAGCATCAGTTAGGGTCTCTAGTAGTTTACCAAAAATAGGCAGAAGTTTGATAGGTCGATAGTTGGAAGGGTCGGGCGGTTCATCTAAGTTCTTAATGGAACAACAGATGAGGATTTCCCACAAGCAAGAAAGTAAGATGTCAAGAGGTATTTATTATACAGTTTAGAGAGAACAAGAGTCAGTTCGAGAGCACATTTCTTAACGTCTATTACACGGATACCGTCAGGTCCACATGCTTTGTTGGGATCCAGATTAGAAATGATATCAGAATCCATGGAAGTGGTTATATGCATATTACTCAATAAATATTCAGTTATAAGTTGAAAATTTGACAAGTGTTCCCCGTGGAGTTTAAAGAGAATCTTTGCCGGCTTTGGTCGGAGAAGACAACTCACTTCTCAATAGGAAGTTTAAAACTATCTATCCACGGAGCGTCATGAAGAAAGTCACGAATTGAATCCTAATCAGCATGGCGTCGAGGTCTTGTGAATAGTAGGTTCCAATCTAATAGATGATTGGAACGAAATGTCATTAGTAGATACTCTAGGGTGATCCCAGTTTCCAGAGTTGTGATACTCGACAAGAGTAAGGAGAGGAGATAAGGGACAAATCAATTAAATAATCATGTTGCTCAAAATTATTAGGGAAACGGAAAGTTCTGTATATCTGTGTGCCTTAAACCCCATCTAACTCGGGCCACAGCTGCTCTTCGTAGACAATACCATTTTGAAATCAGGATCGTCCCAGGATTGAAAATCGAACACTAATGTGGTACTTGAACGTCCAGCATTGGGATTTGTGTCCGAGTGAGGAGGGAATAGTTAAGAGTTTAAACTGAAAAAATTAGTGCGTGCGAACCTATTTACACACGAACATATATAAACAAACACAAAATCACATGTACAATGCCAAACGATCATTGGCTAATAAATCACTGATACATTTTCTACAGGCAATTTACAAATCGCAGTAATGCGACAATTTGGGAATCGATTTATTTTTTTAAGCAGTCAAATTTGTGCACTTTTGGGAAAAGTGGCTCACAGAAGCTTCCTTAAGTCTCGCCAAAGATCGCTCCCTGATTGATTGATGCCAACCAATCAGATCGTTTGCACGTGAAGAATAATTTTTCCCGCGCAACGAATCGGAGCCTATAGTCGCTTATTTAAGCCAAGATTTTTCTCGTCTCAATTAGTGAGACCTCAACTGCTAAACGAATCTACGACAGTTGGAACCTTCTTACTCCCACACACACCCACATGCTGATGATAATTCGAACACCTTCACTAAAAACTTCTTTTGGCACAACAATACTTTTCAACAGTTAATATCACAGGAACAATCATATCATTAAACACTCGTGAACATTTATCCAGTGAACTTTAAACCAAATAATTATCTCTCACAGAACTCTTAAATTATGAACAAAGGGAGGCAACTCTTGATTAATTCAACCTTTCTTACTTAAATGCATGTTTTCTTTCACATCGTTGTTTGATATTGTACATCTTGTTAATATACATATATTTTATGTGCAACAATGTCTTATGTTTATTCTTCTTGCGTAAGTCCTGTTTTCTTATCAAAGTTAAATTAAATGTGGTGAAGTGATTTTAAAAGTTTTTAATTTATATTGAGTTTAAAGTAACGCAAATAATTGTGAATTTAATTTTTTTTTGTTTTAAATTCAGTTTAAAATATCTCCAATAGTTTGTGAATTGAGGAAATCAATTTTAATTCTTCAAAATGACACGGATTCAGAGGTAAAGTGAGCAGAGGTGTTTGTGATTTGAAGAACTCAATTCAATTGAAGCTCCACGGAGTTTGTGATTTTTAAGAACTCAGTTTTGGGCCTCAGTTGGGAATTTTGGCCAGAACTCGACTCATAGCCCGAATCAGAGTTAAAGTGAGGTTTTGATGATCCATAGAGTGAATTGATAAAGTCAAAGTTATTTCTTCAAAATTACCATTGCTGTTTTCTAAGCTGGACCAGAAGACCCTTTAGTTTGGGGCCGGAAAAAACTAGCTTGAAAGTGTGCACAGAGTACGGCTTTTATGCTGGTAAATACATAAATAATCGGTGGCGAGACTAACTAAGCATCCTGAAATGGGGACAAGAGAATACGAAGATTTGCGGCCATTGTTTCGCAAAATCTTTAAATGAATTAGTGAAACAGTTTAGCAACTGATCAAAGACGATGGCAACTCGTACTTCTCTCATTCGAAACCGAATAGAACCATAGCGACATAATTCCTTAGACAAGCGACCATACTTCCATCGATCAGTGGTGGTGGATTGATCACAAGTTCAGCCTCTTGACAAACCAATAGCAGCAGGAAGAGTCGATACAGTCAGGAGACCTTCATAACCAACAACGGTAAATACTACGACACAGTCGCTGTTGTTAGATGTCAACTTGGCTTCTTCGTCTTTCGTATTTCAAAATAGCAGTATCATTAATTAAATGTGATGAGCGCAGTAGGGCCAGTTGAACACCGTGTGGGAGAAAAAGAGCACCACGACGCAATTCACTCCGCCAGAAATTTGGAAACGGCTGTACTTCTTGGCATTCGCACTCCCAATACGAACATTTCAGAGTCTTTAGGTGTCAATCTGAGGACAGTGCAGGGAATTCGTAAAGATATATCTAGTCAACATCAGGGTGTTTAAAGTGATCACTACTGATGGCGATGTTATGCCTTCATTCATCTTTCCTCAGGCCCTCAGACAACACGGAGGCCTACATCAATTACCTTGAGGAGGTAGTAATGCCCTGGTTCAAGAGGATGACTACTGGAAGACGCTATGTCAAGCAACAGGACTCTGCACCATGCCACCGAAGCAGTCATAGCTGTCAGACAATTTCTGCGACCACATAACCACACACATCTAGCCACCTAACTCTCGAGACTGCAACCCCTTTGATTATTATGTATGGGGCACAGTTGAACGACAGACCAACAATACTCCTTTTAACACCAAAGATGAACTGAAGGCAAGGATTATTGCAGCATTCACCAACTTAAACAAGGAGACCACCCCGAAGAATTGTAGGAGATTCCGAAGTCGTCTGGAGACCGCGGCTGAAGCCAATGGCGATTTTATTGAATGAATTCACTTTGGTATTTCAAGATATCTTTGTGAAATTTTGGTAAATATATCTGTTAAAATGAGATGTCAGTGTTATTTTCATTTTTGCGTAATTTAGACGACAATTTATCCATCGCAACTCGTACTCGTATAATTAATTATAATTGTAATTAATCGTATAATCAATTATAATTTAATTATAATTTAGACGACAATTTACCCATCGCAACGCAATTGTAATTAATCGTATAATCAATTATAATTTCATTATAATTTAGACGACAATTTATCCATCGCAACCCGTACTTGTATAATTAATTATAATTGTAATTAATCGTATAATCAATTATAATTTAGACGACAATTTATCCATCGCAACGCGTACTCGTGTAATTAATTATAATTGTAATTAATCGTATAATCAGTTTAAAGTGATTTTAATTTTGATATGCACATTTAATATGCGTTGGAAAATAATTTCGAAACTAATTTAATTAAATTACAAATGCTCGCGCACTTACGATCCTCCATTGTGCCAACTGTTGAAATTCACTGGTCTCGACGTTAAATATTGAACACAGGTCACATTTCTCACCCGTGAAGAGATGTTTAAAAAAACTTCTCAGTTATAATAAAAGGGGGTATCTTGTAATGTCTGTGGCGAAAGTCGATTAAGCTGGGAAATGCCCGAAAGCATCCAGCATGAAAAAATATGGGTCAATTTTTGCCCTTGTTCCGAGACAAATAAACATAAGCAAACCAAATATCAATCGCTTTCCTGAAATCTATATGCGCGCCACTGCCCATCTTTCTTTATTTTTCTCTTATTTTTTCACTCTCTCTCTCTCTCTCTCTTTGTCTTTCTGTCCTTTTTTCCCCTTTCTCTAGCTTTTTTCTCTAATTCTTTCCTTCTGTTCCTTTCCCGTTCTTCCACATTGTCACTCAGCTTCTCTCTCTTTTTCCTCTGTTTTTTCATCGGCTTCTCCCTCTCTTTCCCACTGTTTTTTCACTCATATTCTCACTCTCTTTCCCATTTTTCACTCACCTTCTCTCTATCTTTCACACTGTTATTTCACTCACCTCCTCTATCTCTTTTTCACTGTTTTTTCACTCACCTTCTCCCTCTCATTCACACTGTTTTTTCACTCACCTTCTCTCTCTCTTTCCCACTGTTTTTCACTCACTTCTCCCTCTCTTACCCACTGTTTTTTCACTCACCTTCTCTCTCTCTTTTCCACTGTTTTTTCACTCACCTTCTCTCTCTCTTTCCCACTGTTTTTAACTCACCTTCTCCCTCTCTTTTCCACTGTTTTTTCACTCACCTTCTCTCTCTCTCCCACTGTTTTTCACTCACCTTCTCTCTCTTTTTCCCACTGTTTTTCACTCACTTCTCCCTCTCATTCACACTGTTTTTTCACTCACCTTCTCTCTCTCTTTCCCACTGTTTTTCACTCACTTCTCCCTCTCTTACCCACTGTTTTTTCACTCACCTTCTCTCTCTCTTTCCCACTGTTTTTCACTCACTTCTCCCTCTCTTACCCACTGTTTTTTTCACTCACCTTCTATCTCTCTTTCCCACTGTTTTTAACTCACCTTCTCCCTCTCTTACCCACTGTTTTTTCACTCACCTTCTCTCTCTCTTTCCCACTGTTTTTCACTCACTTCTCCCTCTCTTACCCACTGTTTTTTCACTCACCTTCTCTCTCTCTTTCCCACTGTTTTTAACTCACCTTCTCCCTCTCTTTTCCACTGTTTTTTTTTCACTCACCTTCTCCCACTTTTTCCCACTGTTTTCTTTTCTCGGCTTCTTCCTCCCATTCCCCATTTTCCCTCTGCTTCTCCATCTCGTTCCCACTGTTTTTCACTCGCCTTCTCTCTCTTTCCCAGTTTTTCCTTGGCTACTTCCTCTCTTTCCCACTTTTTTTTTACTCACCTTCGCCCTCTCTTCCCCACTGTCTTTTCACTCACCTTCGCCCTCTTTTTCCCACTGTTTTTCCGCAGCTTCTTTCTTTCTCACGCTTTCTTTTCACTACCTTTTTGCGATATATCCCGAAATTATTCTGCCTGAACTGTTCACTTCGTCACTTTTCGTAAGCGCTGAGATCTCTCGACTGAATGTTCTCTGGCCGGAAAGAAAAAAAAAAGTAAAACCGAAAATAAAAAATAACGACTCCGAAGCGATGTCAATCTTCGTTACTGCGAGCCATATGATTGTTTTTCCTTCTTTCGTCTCTCCACCTTACTCTTCTCACTATTTCTGTGTCTGGTGGCTTTCAATTTTTGCCACTTCCAGACACTGACTGCGACCAACGCCGCACCCTCGTCTGGCGCACCCATTTCAATAACCAAGTTTCAAAGATTATACCTAGCATTGGCAACTAAATTTCAATGTGGCACCGGGAAAGGGACATTATTTTTCGTAAATCAGCTCACCCAAAGCAAGGCAATAGTACCCCCAAGACGCAAAGAGTTAGAGCTTATAGAGAATATGAGGAAGTGGAGAACATTCGGACGGAATTATCACAGGAGATAACTGATAACTGACATCCATTAGAAACATGGCACGTGGAACTAGAACAGTCTACCCCAGTGAGCGAAATATAGGGTTCAGTTCGACATTCCAACCACCTGAAGAAGACAGGAGCGTACAACGGCCGAAACGTTGTAAAAATATGGCGACAAAGATGAGGACAATAGCCCGAATAATGTAAATAGTGTACATAATAGTGTACCTCATCTCAGAAATATAGACAGATACTGAAGGGCCGAAACGTTGTAATAAATATGATAACAAAGATGAGGACAATAGTCCGAATAATGTAAATAGTGTACATAATACCTCATCTCATAAATATAGACAGATACTGAAGGGCCGAAACGTTGTAATAAATATGGCGACAAAGATGAGAACAATAGTCCGAATAATGAATATAAGAGAAATACAATTAAGGAGAGAGAACAGTAAAATAATTGACTGTGAAATATGGAGCGGTTACAATGAAAATATTTGTAAAACAGGTAGAGTGAAGCCAAGTCAGTAAAGTTCCTGAAGATACGTCGTCTTGATTGATTGCATAGCAGACCCTTCGCTGGATTTTGTCAAAAATCTCGAGATGCACAGTAGCAGCACTCAACTAGATACAGCAATAGTATTCAATACCCGGATATATCGTTAATTTTACAAACGTGAACGATGTATTCTGATGAGAAACATTTTGGTGCGACACTGTGACCATCTTCCTTACAGCAGACGTAGCAATTGACTCGATATAGTCGCCGCACTTCATGTCAGTAGCAAACATACGGCCAATAAAGCGGAGAGTTTTGCTCTCCTGGTTTTCCGCACCAGCCATCCTGGTGGTTGGTAGAAATATTATCTCCGGTGACTAACCATCGGAGGTACTTTTCAAGAGTAGTTGCCAGGTTTATTTTGTCGGATTTGTTGGATTTTCAACTTAGACAGGAGTAAATGGTCGTGTCATCTGCATAAAAACCAAGTTGATAACTGATGACACCAGGAAAATCATTGAAGATCAGAAACAGCGTAGGTCCACGGATAGTGACCCGTGGAACATCCGCGTTGGTATAAAATAACTTGCAAGCATGTCCATTCAATACAACATTCAGTTCACCCAAAGCAAGGTAATAGTACCACTAAGATGCAAAGAGTTAGAGGGTATTAGAGAATATGAGAGAAATACAATTAGGGAAAGAAGACAATAAAAATAACAAGAATTAAGACAGAAGATAGCGGCTGGCATTGCATTTAAATGTTTGAAGATCATATTTGACTGGGAAATATGGAGCCGTTACAATGAAAATATTTGTAAAACAGGCAGAGTGAAACCAGGTCACGTCGGTGAGAAAGTACCTGAAGATGCCTCGTCAGGATTGATTGCATGGCAGACCCTTCGCTGGATTCTGTCAAAAATCTCGAGATGCACAGTAGCAGCACTCAACTAGATACAGCAATAGTATTCAATACCCGGGTATGTCGTTAATTTTACAAACGTGAACGATGTATTCTGACGAGAAACATTTTGGCGCGACACTGTGACCACCTTCCTTACAGCAGACGTAGCAACTGACTCGATATAGTCGCCCAACTTCATGTCAGTAGCAAACATACGGCCAATAAAGCGGGCACCTCGGCGCGGTGTAATGTTAGCAAGAATGTCTCGCTGATCAATTACGACTGAAAAGTGAGTTCGATCCTCACTAGGTGCTCCATACTTTCGGCCTTGTGCCACATCTTAGTGCACTTCAACCTGGTGCAATTTGTAGCAAGCTTGTCTCGCTAGATCAATTACGACTGAATAGCGTGTTCGATCCTCACTAGATGCTCCATACATTCGGCCTTGTGCCACATGTAAGCTACGCTCAGAATATAACCATACGGCCAATAAAGCGTAGAGTGTTGCTCTCCTGGTTTTCAGCATCAGCCATCCTGATGGTTCGTAAAAAAAATTCTCTATGGTGATTAAACGAAAGATATTTTAGCGGCGTAGAAATTTACCTGCCATTTCTTTCCTCATTGCAGGTACTTTTCAAGAGTAGTTGCCAGGTTTATTTTGTCGGATTTATCCGATTTTCTACTAAGACAGCAGTAAATGGTAGTGTAAAACCTTGTTGAGAAATGATGAAACCAGGAAAATCATTGATGAAGATCAGAAACAGCGTAAGTCTAAGGATGGTGTTTTAGGGAAAACCCGCGTTGGTATGAAATGACATGCATGCATGTCAATTCAGTACGACATTCATGTGTCGACTGGTCTGGAACGATTATTATCACTCTCCCGTCGAACTCGACGTATGAGGGTCAGACAGATCAGTTCCCAGAAACTGAAAGCCCGACAGACACACAGGATTTGATTATAGTGGTGAAGGCTTTGTGCAGGGCCATCCACACTTTTTGGAGGGACGAATACAGGGACCTGGTGCAACGACCCTCCGCAGGTTTTGAATTCAGAGTTGTCCTTCTCCTAGACCAGTTGCCATCCAAGGCTATAGAACCCTGTCTGTCCTGCTATTTACCCATAGTTGGAGGGAGAAGAAGAGAATTCACACCTTTCCCAAGGGTATTAGCACGTAAGTGAATGTAATGGAATCGACTGGAATTCGAACTCGGCTCTCCGATTCTTCAATCCAAGCCGTTATCCATTACTCCACTGGAACGATTGGATTAATCTAAATATACCTCCCGTAACACCGTAGCCCATGAGCTTGCGTAGAAGGCCAGCATGTCAAACCAAATCGAACGCCTTCGAGATATTTAGAGCCACCCACCGAGCTTCGCTATTCTTATCTTAGGCTTGATAGATAACATCAGACATAGCCGTTAACACGTCGGCGGTAGACCTGGCGAAATGGGAGCCATTTTGTTCATGCGAAAGAAGGTCGCGGGAAGTAAGAATATTAACTAGTTTGCCATTGATTAGGACCTCGAATACTTTGCCGAAAAAAAGGTGATTAATAGGGCGATGATTTGAGTCAGAGTTTGCTCCAAAACAAGAACTCCGAAGAACTTCCAACATGCTGAAAAGCCGGAATCAACGAGGAATTTGTTGTAAAGTCTAGCGAGTACAGGAGCCACCCAGGAGCACATTTATTTAGGACGACGTCAGGGATCTCCTCGCATCCACTTGCCTTGTTGGGAGTCTAATTTTGAGATGATGCCAGAAACCTGTAACGGTGTTACGCGTATATCACTCAGTGTAGACTTCGTTCTAGGAAGAAAATCTGGCAGAGATACTCCAAAATGAACCGAGAGTAGCGTTGGAACAAAACTTCCGGGCAAACTATTCTACCTTATCTGTAGTAGATGTCAATACTTGATTTACGAGAGGAAGAGCTGAGGGTTTGCTATTTGTTATGGGGTCTCCTATTTTTACACAAATGGACTCACCCAATGTATACATATACTACTACCAGTGAATACCCGGAGTCTGTATGAGAGTAGTATTAGAGGAGGGTAGCACAAGAGTCACCGAGCACCTAGACTCAGTAAGGAGTCATACCGCGATACTTCAATACCAGGACTGTATATATATTATTGCTACTAACCCGCATTCCTGTATCTACTAACCCGTATTACCAGTTTGTATTATTACGTTAATACATTTATTTTCCTTATCCATTCCTGGCGTTTGTTATTCATTGATATCGGATTCATCTCGGAATCCACAGCACTATTGTTCGACACAAACTTGCAGTGCCGACATTAATCCCTAGAACTAAACTTGTGAGAAGCTATACGGTGGTTCACTCTATCAACAAATAGTGACTTTTTTCCAGGAAACGCTTGCACTCATTACGGGCAGTGACAATGAGACGTCTGTTAAAATCAGACCTATTGCTCTGTTACAGCTAGAAGAAGTGATTCATGTGGGCTATAGCGGCTGAGCAAGCGGCTGAGCAAGCGGCTGAGCAAGCAGCTGAGCAGCTAAGTGAGAACTAAGAAGATGATCACAGTTTCACTTTGTATTTCAAAGCTGGAACGAAAGCTTCGATGCCAGGTTTCAACCAGGGAAGATCTGAGCAGGATGGTTAAAAAAAATCTCTTTGCCAGAGGAGATCTCGAAAGAAACCACGAAACGAGCGCGTTGATATCAGAAATAAATTCTGTTAATGGGAGGTCCGTGACTGGTGGGATATTGCAGAGAAATATTTATAGGCACTACCGCATCGCCGGAGTTGACAAGAGGTGAGAGCCGCAGGGCGCGTCAGGAGTCCGGGTGGAGGTGAGAGGATTTGGCAAAGACTGCAGCGTAGTGCTGCCTCGGGGATTCACACTGGAAGTTCTCGCAGGGATACCTCTACATGCGCGACAAAAAACCGCGATATTATGCGATTGTTGATCAGAGCAGCCTCTCAAGACGCTACCCAAACGTTCGGGCTCCTAATTAACAGAAAAGATGCAAGTCATAAAGGATGTACGTCAGAATTACTGGAGAAACGCTTGGGGAAGTTTACTATTTGTGTAAAAGATTTTGTAATAAAGAAGTTCAAGGTCTGGATTCCAGCGAAGTCAGTGACATTAGAGAGATTAAACCACCTGAGATATTGAGCAATGAAATCAACGAACACAAAGATATTTGAGGAAGGGTTTAAAGAGAGGGACTTATCTATACAGAGGTTCTGTCAAACCTGCAAAAGTCATAAGAGTAAGGGGAACGAGAGATGAAGAAGAGGTAGCTGAAGACGGAGGCACGTATAAGTACAGTCCTGAGACATAACAGAAAGTTCCCTTGCCAGTAGGAGGTTTTCCTGAACATATACACCAAAGCCATGCATGTGGACATTAGAATTACCCTGATTCCAAAATGGTATGATATGTTTGGCTAGGGATTCTAGGAGGAGAGTTTAAAAACTGTGACACAGTGACACACTGACGTTCACATTTATAATATAGATGGATAATTAAATTACGCCATACATGTGGACATTAGAATCTTTCCGAAAAATTGCCAGTATGAGAGAAATCAGTGGAAGAGATGGAAGTAAAATGTGTTTCACAAAGAGCCAGGTTGTCCTGAGAGCGCCCCAAGAGAAACACTTCCATACTGCAAAACTTGGTACGAATACTACTGATGTTGGACAAAGGAAGATTGAGGGATTAGGTGCTTTGGGTGGGGAGGCAGTGGTTGGCAATCTGGTTTAATTATAATTCGTTTGAGGATTTTAGTCATAGTGTCTTTTTAAGCTGAAAAGACCAAAAATAATAGAAGCATCTGGTCGTCTAAGGTAGTATGTGCTGGGCGGGATTTGGCAAAGACTGCAGCGTAGTGCTGCCTCGGGGATTCACACTGGAAGTTCTCGCAGGGATACCTCTACGTGCGCGACAAAAAGCGTGATATTATGCGATTGTTGATCAGAGCAGCCTCTCAAGACGCTACCCAAAAGTTCGGGCTCCTAGTCAAGATGCAGCGACCATAAAACTGCCAACCCGTTACCCTCAGTATGAAGAGTTGTAGCCACCATCCAGTCTTACCTTCAAACATTCATGACAACCAACCTTATTAAGGCCTCTGAGGAAGGAAACCGGAAAGACCATCCTAAAAGCAGAACAGGGGATAGACCTATATTCCTGTTCAATAAAAGAGGAAAGAGTATGGACAGAGCGATAGGTAAACCTATCTACTACTGGATGATATATATATATATATATATATATATATATATATATATATATATATATATATATATATATATGAAGAAATATAGTCTTAAAATGTGCTATATTTATGGGATAAAGTGTTCAATATCAGAGATAGAGCGTGTGTAAATATAAAAGTGAATATAGAAGTCAACACTTAGAGGCGACAGTCTGTTTCATGCTAGTGCAATCGTCAGGACTCGTGGCCTGACGATTGCATCTAGCATGAAACAGACTGTCGCCTCTTAATGTTGACTTCTATGTTCACTTTTATATTTATATATATATATATATATATATATATATATATATATATCAACTCCTGGATTATATATATATATATATATATATATATATATATATATATATATATATATATATATATATATATATATATAATATTTAGAATAATATGATACGTGAGTTACTCCTCTGTTGTACGTTTTGAACCACATGGTCTAGAATTATTTATCATGTGTTTTTATTGGTAGAAATTAAATGTTGAAAGAACTAAGATAAAAACCACTCTCGTAGAGTCAATTACATCCTTTATTTCCGATTGTTTAATACTAGCTTAAAAGCTCCCTATCGGACGACATTTAAGCTTGCTCCTGCCGAGGGCTGTTGATTGGGTCTTCATCAAAGTAGGTAGGAAGGAGTAAATGCGATATGCAACAATGAACGTATTGCATTAATAGTTGATCTCACCTTTTAAAAGTACAATGATAATTCTTCTGCCGCCACTTAATTTAAAGACAATTTGATGTACGTAGGTCCTTATTTTCCGTACAATTATTTTTATTTCATGGGTGACTTTCGCTGGATTTCGCAATTAATTTCGATTATTCCCAAATTTATTTCCAAATTATAAAAATTGTTATCGTACAAAAAAAAAGAATTGTCGCAAAAAAAAACACGTAAAAAAATTGCCGAAAATAATCGTTGTAATGACAATTTGGGAATCCAAAATTTCAGGATTGCAGGTCCGGACCGGTTCGAATATTTTTGATTTTCTCACAGAGTCGTCCTGATTCCAAAATGGTATGATATGTTTGGCTAGGGACTCTAGGAAGAAAGTTGAAAAACTGTGACACAGTGACACACTGACATTCACATTTATAATATAGATGGATAATTAAATTGTAGGTTAATCATGCAATGAACTTTAACCTTGTAAAGTAGAATTCTAATGAAGCATTTCAAAATAATTAGCATATTTGAGCTGAAGCTGAAAATATACTATATTACAGAACCATGCTTTTTATTTAAAAACGTTTTTCTAGAATTCCTTGAAAATTATTCTAAATAATAATTTCATATGAAAATACTAACATTTAAGAATTAAAGAAGCAAAAATATTTATTTAATAAAAAAAAAGATAAAATATATGAATTATGATGCATTTTTCTTATTAAACTTCAACCAGTGAAATTTTTGTTTTGTTTAAGTCACGTTCTTTTCTTTTGGTCATAACTTTTGGTTATAGGCCAAAGGCCATGTAAGAAAGAAGAGATAGACTGAGTTAGTGTAGTGGTGATACAACATCGCCAGGCGATCGTCTTCCTAGACTGAAAACACCGGGCCTGACACTGTCCTGGGTATGACGATGAACTACATCTGCGTAAGACGATAAAATACGTCCAACGGCAGGAGGAGTAGAACCATCTCTTGATTGCTGTCTTTTCTTTTTGGTCTTTCTTGCTGAAAATTATTACAAAGGATGATTCTTCGTGAAAATGATTTAGCAGTTGATTTATTGATGAATAAACACGGGCGATCACATTAAGTTGTGAATTGTCAAACTAAAGTCGGTCATCCTGAATGTTTGAAGCGAGGGAGATTCCTCGAAGTCCCATCACCTATTGTGGTCGTAGGGTCACTGCGCCGTTGAGCACTTGATCAGTTCCCTCTTAGTTGAAAGCTCAAGAGGTATTCATGGATGCTTAGCATGTTACTGACAAGTAGACCTGTCGAAGCCCGTCCTTCTCCACGTCAAATCACAGCCGGTGCCCACCGGCCTTCTTATAAGGTCAACAACCATGTAAGAAAGAAGAGATAGACTGAGATGGTGCAGTGATGGTATGGCATCGCCAAGCAATCGACTGAAAACACTGAACCTGACGCCGTCCTGGGTATGACGATAAACTATATCCGCGTCCTGAGTAAGATGATAAACTACGTTCAAACAGCAGGGCCTCTGACCGGGAGGTTTTGTAGAGTTTTGGAACCACCTCTTGATTGCTGGTGTTCCAAGGTCCACCCTCACCCGAGGTGGTGGCACCTGTTAGGGTCGCGAATATGGACAAATAGTTAACCTCCAAACTGGGCTCAGAACACTATGAAAGTTTAAAAATAGCTTTTAATGCTAGTAATAATTTTTTGAGGAAATATTATTACTAGCAATACATTTTTGGAAAATCAAATAAAAAATCAATAAAAAATCTTGTCGGCATTAAATAATCTGTTGAGGTTAATATGCCGTAAAACAAAACAAACCAAACCAAACCGGAAATTCCCCCACCTCTAGGATTGAAACAGCCTTGCTATCCAGTAGACAAATCAGCGTCTATGTATTTTTCTTCTTTTTTATATACTCAAACATTTCGCCTGTTTTATAAAAATCATGGAACTGACTGGCAAAATCAGGTGTTAGTTTTCTTAAAAGCAAAAATAGAACGTCGCTCTATGACTTTGTCAGATTCTGATGCCCATATATTTGAAAATAATGTGAAGAAAAAAAAACGAAAAAAAAAGATGATTTAGCAAAAAAAAAAAAAATAACCTCAACTCCACGCCCTCTATTTTAAATGAAATCGTCAACCATTTTTTAAATTTAGACGAAAAAAGCATTAGAAAAAAGAAATTTGCACAAGCTTAATTCATTAATGAGAAGGCCTCTTATCTCAGATCA
Source organism: Acanthosepion esculentum (assembly GCA_964036315.1). Lineage (NCBI taxonomy): Eukaryota > Metazoa > Mollusca > Cephalopoda > Sepiida > Sepiidae > Acanthosepion > Acanthosepion esculentum. The sequence continues at coordinate 19,417,554 of OZ038501.1, read as the reverse complement.
TCAAGAAATAATTTTAAGTTCTTGATATCCATTACAAATTAATAAGTGCGTGTATTTAATTATTAACAAACATTCTAGTTAACCTTTTCAGTCAATTTGTCATAGTGAAATATAGTTGCGTTATATGTGCGTCCGAATGATTTTCTCACGTCCTTTCTGGTAAGCATTAAAAGTCGAAAACACCGTGATTACGGCAATTACAAAGATTCTGTGAAACGCAATCCATCCGTGTAACCATGTAAATTGTTTTACAGCAAAAGGCACTTACAAAATAACATAAAATAACTCTTAAGCGATGCACTCGCTAAAAAAAAAATATTAATAGATTATCTTATTTCGCTGGGAAATATTGTCAATTTGTGTTCAGAGGAAAATTTTGGTATTGTGCAAGCTTTTTTATATTTAGGAATGCATATTTCTTTTCAAAATCAATTTGCAGAAAGCCAGTTGCCGTTATTGCTGTCACTGGAATCAAATTAGTCAGGTTAATCTATTCGCTACGAAATGTTTTTGTAACTCTTACATCTGTTTTTCTTCTCGTAAAACATTAATGAAAAGGGGATGTCTATGTTTGTGGCTGTACGGTTTTATTTTCGCTCAAATCAACATATACAACAAAGTATTTAATAAATGTAAGATATAGTAATATAGAGTTAAAATATTTTAATATTTAAACGAGTTCGAAGCGTCTTGCAATATAGTTCTATATATAAGACACAGTTGTGTGCCATGTGTTATACATGCTTAAGCGATCATGTATTTTCCGATACATGACTGACGAGGCAGATTTTTCCCGCAGTAGGTTGGCACGGTGGAGAAATGGATAGCGGCTCAGATCGAATTCCAGTCGAATCCATTACATTCACTTACGTGCTAATACCCTTGGGAAAGGTATGAACCCTCTTCTTCCCAGCTATGAGTAAATAGCAGGACAGACAGGGTTCTATAGCCTTGGATGGCAACTAGTCTACTGCAAAAAGAAATGGCAACCTACTGCGGGAAAAAAATCTACTCAATCATATATTGAAAGATACATGATTGCCTAAGCGTTTATCACGCATGGCATATAAATAACTGACTGACTTTCCAGTCGAATCCATTACATTCACTTACGTTCTAATACCGTTGGGAAAGATATGAATCCTCTTCCCCCCCCCCCCAGCTAGAGGTAAATAGCAGGACACACCAGGTTCTATAGACTTGGATGACAACAAGTCTAACGCAAAAAGTAATGGCAACCTACTGCGAAAAAAAGAAATCTGCCTCGTCAGTCATATATTGAAAGATACATGATTGCTTAAACGTTTATCACGCATGTCACATAAATGACTGACTGACTTTCCAGTCGAATCCATTACAGTGCTAATACCGTTGGGAAAGATATGAATCCTCTTCTTCTCCCCCCAGCTATGGATAAATAGCAGGACAGAGCGGGTTCTGTAGCCTTGAATGGCCGTAGGTAAACCACAGAAAGGAATGACAACCTACTGTGGGAAAAAGAAATCTGCCTCGTCAGTTATATATTGAAAGATACATGATCGCCTAAGCGTTTATCACGCATGGCATATAAGTGACTTACTGAACAAGACACACAGTTGTGCAATCATTAACGAGGTGTCTTCTCGCCAAATTGATAAACGCATTCCTTCGTCTGCACAAATACTGCCATCTTGTGAAAGAATTGAACACTACGTTAAGGAAAGTTATCTTGACTGTGACCGCGAATAGTTTAAATTACTGTTCTTTTTTATCTCTGGAACTGTAATAGTAATGGGCACATGTGAGCTGATTATGTGGCGAAAGTCCCCCCTCGACGGAAGAAAAAATAAAAAATATAAAAAGCAAAATGTTATCGTACTCTTCTGCTTAGACTAATCAGATATATTTGATGATCGTGCCGCAAGAGGACTCTGCTTATAAACTACGATAGAAACAGAATATATTACGAACACATTCTACAACTTACATATGCGTATCAAAGAAAAATAAACGCTGACAGCAAAAGAAAAAACTTTCAAATGAAAGGATTTTTACATCTATACAATAAATGCGAATGTCAGTGTGTTACTGTGTCAATTTTTTTCAATTTTACTCCTAGAGGCCGTAGCCCAACATATAATACCATTTTGGAATATGGCTGACTCCGTGAGTAAATTAAAAACATTCTGAACCAGGCTGAACCCGCAATACTGAAATTTTGGATTCCCAAGTTTTCATTACCGCGATTGATTCGTATTCCGCCATCTTGGCTTCTAATTATAAAAACAATTAAAGGGACACAACTCACTAACTTTCAATAGCTCATGTTCAAATAAAAACAAATTACTGTTCTCAAAATACAGTGCTTCAAAATATAATTTTCCGTGTTTTCAAGTTTACTTCTACAAGCCGAAGCCCAACATATACCATTTTGGAATCGGGGCAACTCAGTCAGCAAATTAAAAACATTCCTGTCGGATCTGGACCAGTAATCCTGAAATTCTGGATTTCTAAGGTTTTTTTTATTACTACGATTGTTTTTGGCGATTTTTTTATGTGTTTTTTTTTGCGACGAATTTTTTTGTATGATAACAATTTTTATAACTTTGAAATAAATTTTGGAATAATCAAAATTATTTGCGAAATCCAGCGAAAGTCACCCATGAAATAAAAAATAATTGTTTGTATGGAAAGTACGAACCAACGTTCATCAAACTCTTTTTTAAATTAAGTGGCGGCAGAAGAATTATCGTTGAACTTTTAAAAGGTCAGCTTAAATATTAATGCAATATTTAAATGAAGCGATCAATTTTGTGTTCCTCTGTAGTTTATTGTTGCCTATCGCATCTAATCCTCCCTAGCTATTGTGATGATGGCCAAATCAAGAGCCCTCCGCCGGAGCTAGCTTAAATGCCGCCCGACAGGGTGAACGATCAACCGGTATATCACAGACAACTGGCGCCAACAACTAAATATCACTTTTTATGCTGAGAGGTAAGTTTCTGTCGCTACAGCATTTCTTATAGAAATTAATTTTTGCCTATGTGGTGCGGGGGAAGACGGGATTAATATATCGTTTATTTTTTGAAATTATTTTAGTGATGCCAGAAGCACAAAGCAACCATTTGCATTTTTGTAAAAACAGAGGATGCTTTCTGAATAAAATTGCAAATGAATTACTGAACGGGTTATTTCATACTATAGAAATTTATACAAATATTGTTTGCAAGGTGGATATCATTAAGAAAGTTTGAAGATTCTATCGACTGAAATACTGTTATCAAAATAATTAGGATAAATATGTTGTTCAGAAGGATACGTAGTTGAGAGCTTCATTTTTCAGTGGATGCTGGACAATCTCTTCACAGCTGAAAAAGAATTAACGAGACAAAGGTGAGGTTCTACACAGTTCTAAGGATACCATGGCGAGAACAAATTAGCAGTGCCCAACTTTTGCAAACTAAAGGGAAACTGATATTTACAATCGTGAAGTGACAGCTGAAATTGAGAAAGAGGGTTTGGTGAAGTTAACACCCACAGGGCATATTAAATGCAAGAGAAACAGAGAAAAACAGCTAGTAACCAAGGTGTTACCAGAAAACAGGAAAAAAAGGACAAAGAGTGAGTGTAAGGAGTAAAAAGTAAAAAAAAAACAGGAAGTTGTGGAGAGCCATGATCAAAAAGAAATGCCACATTAAAAAAAGAAAAGTAATGAGGAAAAGGTTTGGAGAATTTAACACTCACATGACATAAGAAAACAAGAGAAGGATACTTGATGAGTTTGTGTAAATGCATGATAGAATAAGGATAAAAAGGAAGAACAGTTACGTAGATTATCAAAAGACCAGAAGTTATGGAGAGCCATGTTTATCCACACCCTGAAGAAGCATAAAATAAGTTTTATGATCAATAATGTTTAAGTGACCCCTTTTTCTTCTAAAAACAAATTCATATTAAATCTAAAAAGTAAATTCCTATCGAACGTAATCACATATGCTCTTATATATACTGTAGTCCCAACGGTAGGCATCCTCGTATATTGGAGAGTGTATATGGATTTGCTTTCAGTTGAGTACATCCCCACACACACCCTGCGTCAGTCCGGCTTGGCGCTACGTGCACGCAGCGAAGAATTTTGTAGTCTCCAAGACTCGCTCGTCTCAAGTTTGGAATCATTTTGAAGTGCTTGGTGGAGTAAGATGAATCGGTTGGTTGGCAAGCGAAGTATTGGAAGCGGAGAAATTGCTTTGGTATGTTATTCTGAACACGCCGACCTCGGATGAGCAAGGAATGATGGACTGGCCAAGATGACAAGAATGTTAATTATAATATTACATTTCCTACAGAAACACGCTCTACAGATCCATCCCCCTCTCCCTCCTTTCTCCGTCTCTCTCTTTCTTTCTTTCTTTCTTTCTTTCCCATTTTTTTTATTATTCGCTTTCTCCGTTATTCTGTATTAATCTGTCAGTCAGTTAACTTGTTCATTCTACATCAAGCATGTTCACTCTTCGCGTAGATTAGGCTGCGTCATAAATAATTTCCGTCTTTATTTATCTTTGTTTATTCTTCAAGATATGAATTACAATTCTATTTTATTCAAATACGTATTCACGTTTATTTGCTATGAATTGTTGCATCTCTTCCCGATGAACTAGCTGAGAATGATCAAGGGATGACACTCTCGCATACATAGACACACATATGCACAGGTGCATGCACTCCAACTCACACAAACACACCCATAGAAACCCAGTGTGTCTGATGATCGCAAAAGGCGATCATGGTCTCAGATGAGATTAAAAGAACTTGGAAAAATAAAACTATTTGAAAGAAAATTTTGGTATTTTCCTTAATCAATTTTCTAAGAAATTAATCAGCGAAATTAAAAGGATCACAACGAAATCTAATCGACAGTTTGAATATATATATATATATATATATATATATATATATATATATATATATATATATATATATATATAATCATTTATTTAAATATTATAACATAAATATGTTATAAAATCACTACAAAAATAGCCATTTTGTTTCAACACTCCCAGTGTCTCATCAAGTGATGAGGTTGAATGACATTCAACATCATCACTTTTATTTCATAACATATTTATGTTATAATATTTAAATAAATGATTATATCTGCTCTACTCTGTATTGAGCACTCTTTAAAGAATAATAATTGTTGGTTATTGGAATTTACTCTGTATATACCAATCCCACACTTGAATATATATATATATATATATATATATATATATATGGGTGTGTGTGTGTGTGTGTGTTGATGTAATACGAAAGAACAGTTAGATTAATGATCCAAAGTTCTTTAGTGTTTAAGTTTGTATTTTTAAAAAACAGTGTTCAATACAGAAGTAGAGCTTAAAATTATAATTATTTTTAAAAAATATGATTCCATCACGACACAGAAATTTTCGAAACATAGTAATTTCTGAGTCGCGATGGAATCATTTAAAAAAATTATTATAATATATATATATATATATATATATATATATATATATATATATATATATATATATATATATATATGTATGTATGTATATATATATATTACATGAATCATTGATACAAAAAGCAGATAGTGAAGTTAATGATATAAATGGCGAGAATATATCTTCGCAAACAAATTTAGTAAGATACATTAACCCCGAACCTGTAGATGAATGTTATGATCCCTGTTTTTAATAAATTCCAGTTGTATAAGGTGTTTTATACGCCTGTTCCTAGAAGCATTCTCAGGTAAGGAAATAGATTTATTTTTTACATCCAGGTAATATTTTGGATCACATCTAATCATTCGTTGTCCCGTTATTACCAGGATATAAAAAACAAATCAATTTCCATACCTGATGATGTCTGTATTAACAGGTGAAAGTACTCGTATACAAAGACCTTATGCAACTGGGATTTATTAAAAACAGGGATCATAACATTCTTCTACAAATTTTGTTTGCGAAAATGTATTCTCGCCATTTATATCATTAACTTCACTATCTGCTTTTTGTATGAATTATTCATGTAATATAAATTGAACGGCACAACATACTTGCTATATATATATATATATATATATATACGAGAGTCATTCTATAAATAAGGTGGATTTTTCGGTATAAGGACTTCTAATACAGATAGAAGCTTACTTTTTAAAAATTTTTCAACGTAGTCTCTCAGCACTGTCACACACTTTTCCCATATGTGCACAAGCTTCCGTATTCCCTCAGCGTAAAAATCTTTGGACTGATGTATCAGCCAGTCGCTCACAACACTTTTGACTTCATCGTCACTTTTAAACTTCGTGCCTCTCGTGAACGCTTTCAAGGGATCAAACAGGTGAAAGTCTGAAGGGGCAAGGTCTAGGCTGTAAGGGGGATGAGGGAGCAGTTCCCAGCCCAGCTAGTTGATGGTCTGCACCGTTTGGGCTGCTGTGTGAGGCCTTGCGTTGTCATGATGCAAAATGACTCCTTCTGACTGATGATCCAAACAGATAAGCTCAAAGTCCTTGCAATATCATCCACTGTCACCCTTCTGTCAGACTGAATGAGGTCATTCACTGATTCGATCACCTCATGAGACGTCACTTCTGTAGGCCTCCCAGGCCTGTCTTCATCCTCAACACTGCTCCGTCCTTCTTTAAACAATTTAGTCCATTTGTAGACATTTTTGGCTGAAACATGTGGCCCCATACACAGTTGATATTCTCCTATGAATTTCAACTGTTGCACCATTCAGCAACCAAAAACTTGATAACTGACCGCTATTCAATACTGGAGCATGGTTCTTGGTCGGCCATCTTTTTTAATCGCCAAAACTCTCAAAGTTTTTTAATCAGCAAAAGAAATTAAATCCATGTGAAAAATAAAAAAAATAAAAAAGAGTAAGCTTCTATCTGTATTAGAAGTCCTTATACCGAAAAATTCACCTTATTTATTGAATGACCCTCGTATATATATAGTTGCAGTTTATATATATATATATATATATATATATATATATATATATATATATATATATATATATATATATATATATATAATGTACAGCCAGTTAGATCAGAGCTAAAGGAATGTAGGACGCCCATGGCTAAGATTACAAAGACAAGCTCAAAAGCAACTTGTCAACAGTCAATATATCACATAACACCATTGAGCGCTTAGCCTTGGAGCGGGTAGAATGGAGATCAACGTGTTTTACTCTCAGCAGTTTTCAATCTGCTTGTCTGAATTATCAACAAGAAGCGAGAGCAAGATCTAAAAGGTCAGCCAATCTAACAGTGATCTCATCTCACAATCCTCACACTTGCTCCACATGTGGCCTCCTTTGTAAATCACTAGCGGGTTTTACATGGCACTTAAGATTATCGCACAAAATTTCATAACTGAATCAACTAAGCTGTCAGATTCTTCATACGTCAAAACCGACGGGAGAGCCCATTATACACACACATATATATATCTATCTATCTATCTATCTATCTATCTATCTATCTATTTATATATATATATATATATATATATATATATATATATATATATATATATATATATATATATAGTTCCAGTATTATCCATTGGTTAGCTCTGTGGGTATTGAACAAACACAAATAAGCCTGAGCCAGCGTCTGCAACAGGGATTGGCTAGCCACCCTAATAGACGGGTATCCTCGAATACGAGTGGCCAGCTATTATATATATATATATATATATATATATATATATATATATATATATGGCTAAAATAACTGAAAAAAATTGGATGTTCTTTTTACGAAAGTATTTATTTCTGTGTTTTTATAAAATTTTTCAGTTATTTTAACCATATATTATATACATATCAAGAAAGTATATAATGATAGAAAAATAAATTTGCAACACTCTAAAAGACGATGAGGATTTTCATATGAATACTATATGTGTACATTGGGGGTTATACATATTCTGATAAAGTTTTCATTGTCTTCGACCATCTTGTTACGTTGTTAGACTCATCTGCGGCACCTCGGCGTTTGGGTTCTTCTTCCGGTGACAAGTCTTGTCGATTCCTGCAACTGACTACCAGCCGGATATACGGATATTGTAACGGTTATTGGTGCACAAAATAAAATCGGCGAGTTCACATTCCGATTTAGTTATTTATCACGTCGCCCTGATACCCCCGGGGAAATGCATTAATCCATCTGCCTCCAGCTATCTACGAACTGCTGTTTTGTGGAAGCGACTCCCAAGGGGATGCTTCCTCGATCACTAGAATTTTAACCTGTTCAAATTTAGTGTTAACCATTATCTTCCCCGCATATACCCAGAAATTCTTCCACTTACCTCTTACTCTGTAACCTGAGTGTCTCTTGGGCCTTGTTTAGGGTGAACATTATTGGGAAAAATAAAATAAATATCCCTATGAACCCTTTTTTTCTTGGACGTCAACCAATGTAGGAAAATTAAAATTTTGAATTCAAAATCAATTCAAAATAAGGATAGACACTGATACTCTTTCTTACCCTAAACCCACCACTACTGCTGCGACTTCTGTGAACATGGTGTCCCTGCGATCCTATGACAGGATTTGTGAAGTTATATGATGTGTGTTCGATCCTTACTGTGTGTCCATAGAAAACAAGGTCCTAAACCATCCCACAATAAGTGACATGTCTTAAAAGCAACCAACATTGTAAATTGTAACACGCATATCAATGTACCTCTGTATCTACTCTTTAGACTGCAGCACAGACTGTCATGAGGTTTTAGCAGAATTGCAGGTCATAGAGAGAGAGACATGAGCGCCTTTCGTTCAGTTAGATCCGTTTCAGAGTAGTCGGATTACGAACCTTCAAGCGGCCAATCGTTTCAGATAATCGCTCCGCATGCTAGGCGTAAGAATGGTGATAATAGTTAAATGACTATTCCTACATCCCGTAGACTACATTATAAATGGACATGTGCTACAGACGCTCGCCAAGATCGACGTAAAGTAATGGGAAACAGTGAAATGTTTTGTTTTTTTTATTATTCTAAGGGTCCACCCAATAAAAGGTTCAAGAGACGCTCGTGGTAGAGTGTTACTTAATGCAAGAAGCGATAGAAGAAATGGATGATTATGGTGATAAGGATGACAGAAAACGATTGACCCTTGACTTGAAAAGGTTAACAGAAAGACCTAGAGCGACTCAAGATGGTAGGTTAGTGAATGAATTGTGTGATAGAAATGCAAGAATATGTAGAAGAAAGTGAAGATTATGGTGATGAGGAGGACAGAAAACGATTGAACTTTGTTCAATATAGCATCTACGTGGGAGTATCTTTCACAGAGTAGCAGAGGCTTTCTGAGTGAACGTTCCTTCTTCTGGATGGAATACAGAGGAAATGCGTGCCATGGCCCACCTCAGCTGTACAAGCTTGAGCTGGTGGAAATAAAGAGTCCATCTGAACATTTATACAGTAACTACAATACAAATCACATATGTATCTCTAAGAATGTCGACACAGGAATCATTTATTATTAAAGGTACTACAGGCAAATGCAATTCTAATCAGGTTTGCACTGATGTTAAAACGACGTCGGTCGTCAAAATCTGATACTGGTTAATTTAAATTTTCATTAAAAAGTAACCAAAGAATAAAGAATAAGTAGGCCATAAAATCTATTTACTTATTTAAAAAAAAGTCGAGCTTCCTCAAAAGGTAATCAGATTGTAAATTTCATATGTAAATTAAATTCGCATTGATGTGGAATATTAATAAGACGTGTACGGGCCACGGATTTTAATTACTTTTGCATATCTACTACCCGAAGACTTTACTAACCTGTCACGTTATGAAGGCGCAATTTCGTTTCTTCCCCCGACCCCCGACGGGATTTGCTACATGTCTGTAACTTCTGTCAGAATTTCCGATAGATGAGGTGTTATCATTTCCATTATTTAAATTCAGACTTTCTGGCCTCCAGGTTTTTTCAGGTGTCCGCTGATCCAGGTAAATGATCAGGGAATTTCAAATAGAAACCTTTATTTAATCTACGGGGTTAGATTATGGTCTCTTTTCGCTGGCTTAATGTTCAAATTAAGACTGTTCAGCGATTGCTTGCCTTGTTTCTGCTGAGATCAGTATTACCGGCTACAAGGATTGATCACATAAATGCATAGCTGGCCACTCGTATTCGACGATACTCGTCAAGTAGGGCGGCTAGCCATTCCCTATTACAGACGCTTGTTCAAGCGCATTTTGTGTTTATTCAACACCCACAGAGCCCACCTGTGGTTTATACTACAACTATGCTGAGCAGACCTTAGTTACAGTTTCTGGGAAAGAGCGTGTAACATAGTGTGATCAACAATTTGAACAAAGCCAGCCTGATCAAGTCCTCGGCCACGATGACTTTTTACTTCGTGCTAGCACAGTTATCGACGGCTTCAAGCTTTTCGTCTACCCAATTTTACTCACAAGGCTTGAGTCAACCCGTGGTATGGTTTTCAGGCATTATCCAAATGTGCCGCGCGCTAGGATCGACCGCTCCGGTCCGATAACATCAGGAAGTCTCCTTCCTGACAAATCAACCATGGTGAGATTTGAACTCGGGTCTCATGGTCAGAATGCAAACGTTCTAACTACTCAGCCACGTGCCCATACTAAGTCACCAAATTGACTCACCAACACTTTAGGCGCTAGTCTTTGGAAATTTGGTACTGTTTTTTTGTGGGGGGGTTGTAGTGGGAAAGTGACTGAAGTCGAGATGCCAGGTCAGGACCTGCAATATTACAGACACTTCTGTGAAGATTGTCGAGAATATCAAGATATATAACAGGAGCACGAGACCAGATATAGCAGCAATATTCAATGCATGGACAAATGGTAGATTTATAAATGTGCAAGATGGATTCTAACAAGAAAAGCTTTGGCGGTGGGTAAGTAAAGTCGTGATTCTAGGTGAGGACCAATAACATTACATTCTTTGGATTTTGTCGAGAATCTCATGATATATAACAGAAGCACCCGACCAGATATGGCAGCAATATGCAATGTATGGACGAATGGTAGATTTATAAATGTGCAAGATGGATTCTATCGCGAAAAAAACTCTCTGGCAGGACGCAGTGAACCCACCCTCAGAGTAGCAGAGCAAGCAAAGGCGCCAATATAATCGCTAAGTAGAAAAAATAAGACCAAGAAGTCCCAATGCGTACATGATGAATAAAGGCATATATACTCTCCCGACTCTCCCGTCAAATTCGACGTCAAGGGTCAAGAAGATCAGTTCCTAGGAAACCGAAACCAGCACATGAGATATGATTATAGTGGTGAAGGTTTTTTATGCAGAACCATCCACACTTTTTCCACAAGTGCCCCCAACAACGCTCCGCAGGTTTTGAATTCGGAGTTGTCCTTCCCCTAGACCAGTTGGCATATAGGCTATAGAACCCATTCTGTCCTGTTATTCACCCATAGCTGGAGGGAGAAGAAAAGGATTCATACATTTCCCATGGGTATTAGCACGTAAGTAATGTATTCGACTGGAATTTGAACTTGGCTCTCCGATTCCTCAATCGGAGCCGTTACCCATTACACCACCGAAATGTGTGTGCGTGTGCGTGTGTGTGTGTGTATAGTCAAACCTAGAGAGCTAGGCAAGCCTACCAAGGTTTCACCTAAGCGGATAGTCAGGAAAAGCTGGCTTTCCCTAACGAACCACTTAGGTGAAACCTTGGTAGGTTTATCTGGCACTCTAGGTTTGACTAGGTCTGCTCTACTTCTGTATTAAGCACTTTTTTAGTTAGTTGTTTACTCGTGCCTACGTTTTTTTCTTTGGGCTTTGAACCTGTAAGCTGTACGATTCCTTTCTACAGACGTTCATGTTCCTGGCTCTTTCTTTTTTTTAAAACCTTTTTTTCCTTCGATATTTATTTGATTATTGGCAAATCAAGAAATCGAAGGATTTTCGAGACTCATATAGTTACGTATAGTTACCGATATTTATATATATATATATACTTAAAATTATAGGTATGTATATGTAAGTATGTATATGTATATATATGTATGCATGTATGCGTGTGTGTGTTTACACCTATCATATGTGAGCTTGTTTGTGCGTATGTGTAGGTAGGTATACTTTGGTTTGTGTCTACAGGTGCGGGTGTATGTGAAATATATATATATATATATATATATATATATATATATATATATATATATATATATATAATGAAACGGACAAAGTCCGACAATTATTTTAAGACATTTTTTTATGTTTAACATTCTTTTTATAGATACAAATATTTAAGTAAATGCTCTGTTTGTAATTTTTAAAAATGTCTTAATATATATATATATATATATATATATATATATATATATATATATATGCTTAGAAGTGTGCGTACTCATATATGTGGATGTGTTGATATGGGTATTTATGCATGATCATATATATGTATATATGGATGTATGTTCGTATGCCTTCGTATATGTATATGTATGTATATCTTAGTGTCTTAGAATGTATCATCGATACTAACTAAAATCTACTTTTGTTTGATAAGGGTTTTTTTAAATTGCTCATAGACTTAATCAACAATTGTGTCTCATTACATTTTAAAATTATTATGGACTTTACTGTACTTTATCGTAATTAAGATAATATTGTTAGAATATGTGTAGGTTTATGGAGGTATATACCTATTTATGTATATATATATATATATATATATATATATATATATATATATATATATATATATATATATATATATATGTATGTATATATATATATATATGGATGTGTATGTGTGTATATATGTATATATATGTGTATGTTTAAGTCTCCGTTTGTATGTGTTTTTTATATATATGCGTGTGTTTGTATATGTGTATGTGTGTATATATGTATGTTTGTATGTTTCAGTTTATATATGTATATGTATATATACATATATATATTTATTTATGTGTGTGTATATATGTATGTATATATATTTATATTTGGTTTGTTTACTTTTTATGTTGCTGTGTGGGTTGATATATTTATGCTTGCTTCTGTATGTGTATATATCCATATGCGTATGCGTATATGTATGTGTGTATATATGTATATATATATATATATGTGTGTACGTGTGTATGTGTATATATGTATATATGCGTGTATATGTATATATGTGTATATGTTTGTAACTAGGTAGGCTTTTCTGTGTTTCTGTCTCTAGTGAAGAATGTGTGTACACTGTACACATATATCTGTAGGTAATTTTTTCTCTCACCTAATGTGCAGTAGTGCGTATATAGATATATAAGAAATATATATTTGTATATATATTTGTATGTTTAGAATTTTCGTTTCTATATATTTGATGGTGTTATTTTTATACGTATATATCTGTTTTAATGTCCTTTCTTTTCCTATTTTTTGTTTCTCTGTTCTATTAGACCATTTTTATCTATGTATATTTGCCCGTATAAGTTATATTTTCATAAGTGGTTAGATTTCTTTTAATAACACTTTCAATCTTGAATATTCCTTGGTTGTTGTATCGGAGTGTCTATGCCAATGCATGTGGGTGTATTTCCTGCCTCGTCACTTTTTTGTGTGTGTATATATTTCAATCTGTCTGCGTGCTTATATATTATAATCTGTTTGTGTATGTATTGTCTATTGCAAGATGTCATCCTCCCCTGCCTATGATTAGAATTTAAATGTATGTATGTTGTCATGAAGTTCAGAGCAACATTTGATCTTAACGTTTATTCCAAATTAATTTCAATAAAAACAAAATAAATAGAATAACATATGTATTTTTTTCTTTTTTCCACAGTAATTTTATAATTTTAAACTTAATAGAGATTAAATTTAACTTTTAAAATGGGTAATTTTTAATTTCAAATTTTATCGTATAATTTAATACTTATTAGTTAGAATAAATTCTATTTTAGTATAACCCCAACTTTAAAGCATTAAATCGTTATTATAACCTTACTTCGTTGACAAGTTTTTTGAATTCTTGTATACTTGTATTTTGATTGGTGATTCCAGCTTATGTAACAGGGTTTCCCCTTGCGAGGGGTGGTTAATTAATTTGAACCTTTTAAAACCCTTTATTCTACATTCAACATCATCACTTGATAAGACACCAGAAATGTTGAAACAAATTGGCTATTTTTGTAGTGATTTTTTAACATATTTATGTTATAATTTTCAAATAAATAATTATATATATATATATATATATATATATATATATATATATATATATATATATATATTAATGCATGTTTCATTAAATAATATAGACATGTTTTGTCTATTTATTTTAAGTAAGTTCAGCCTGACAACTGACAAGTGTTGACTTCAATGTTCACTTTTATATTTATATTTGCATTCGCTTTATCTCTGATATTAAGCACTTTATCCCATAAATATAGCACACATTAAAACTATATCTCTCCATATATATATATGTAGAGAGAGTACTCGCAATTTGCAGCCCTCAGTATATAGATGAAGAGAAAAAATGCATCGAAAATGCTTTCAAGCTCATCCAATTCCATTTTTCTTATTTAATGTCAGAGATTGATATGATGCTAAGCAAAAAAGAAACAAATAATATTCAATGCGAAACTCGTAAATTATTTCAATATAGAAAACCAGTCTTTCCTCACAAACTCAATGAATTAAAATATATTGTACTTACCACCAAATCTATCACAACTACAAATGAAAATAATTTATCTAAACTCAGCTTAAAATTTGTGACAAATACATCTAAAACTGTAAGATATTAACACAAAACGAAATAATACGCAAAAACCTGAAGCAGGAATTTACTCTATCACCAGTAATAATTGCCACAAGTATATATCGGAGAAACCTCAAGGAATTTAAATAAATGATTATGTGAACACGAAAGGAATCTTTTACAAAACAACACAGTAAATGCATTAATTGCGTGCATAATATTCTTAATTTTCATAAGAAAGACAGAGAAATGACAACAGAGAGATCCAAGCTTCCCAGCAAAGCTTCAGCAGGAGTAGAGAAAAAAGTCACGCTATGGCATAGGAGGACAAGTGTAACAGCAACAGTAGATATAGAATCAATAGAAAACAAACAATAAGAACATTCAGTTTAAGATTCCAAGATCTAGCTTCAGGACTGTCCCACGAATAGCCTAGTGAATTAAAGCTTTACTTCGTGAAGATAATAACATAGGAATTGTGAGTTCAAGCCGTGAGCCGGGTAGTACAGACGTAAACTCAATGGAAACAGGATTACAAAAAACTGAGCAGAATTAAAATTATTTACATTATTTGGACTATTGTCCTCATCTTTGTCGCCATATTTATTACAACGTTTCGGCTTTCAGTATCTGTCTATATTTCTGAGATGAGGTATTATGTACACTATTTACATTATTCGGACTATTGTCCTCATCTTTGTCGCCATATTTATCACAACGTTTCGGCCCTTCAGTATCTGTCTATATTTCTGAGATGAGGTATTATGTACACTATTTACATTATTCGGACCATTGTCCTCATCTTTATTACAACGTTTCGACCGTTGTACGTTCCGGCCTTTTTCAGGTGGTTGGAATGTCGAACTGAACACTTTATTTCGCTCACTGGGGTAGACGTGCCATGCTTAATGGATGTTAGTTATCAGTTCTCCTGTTAATTCCCCTCTCCAAGTTCTCCACTGACTTAACCGGGTATTGAATTCACACTCTTTGGGTCCTGTCACTGGATCTAACTAACGCTATGTGTTCTTGAGGACATCTGTGTATGAATTTCTGAGTATTATAAACCTAATGTCTTCAGCAATTGTTTTTTTTTTTACCAGAGCTCATATTGCAATTATTGTTGTTATTATCGCTTTTCTCTGGAAGAGGGAAATTAACAGGAGATAACTGATAACTAACATCCATTAAACATGGCACGTGGAACTAGCACAGTCTACCCCAGTGAGCGAAATAAGGGGTTGAGTTCGACATTCCAACCAAATGGAGAAGGCCGGAGCATACAACGGCCGAAATGTTGTAATACATATGGCGACAAAGATGAGGAGAATAGTCCGAATAATGTAAATACTGTACATAATACCTCATCTCAGAAATATAGACAGATACTGAAGGGGCGAAACGTTGTAATTAATATGGCGACAAAGATGAGGACAATAGTCTGAATAATGTAAATAGTGTACATAATACCTCATCTCAGAAATATAGACAGATACTGAAGGGGCGAAACGTTGTAATTATTATGGCGACAAAGATGAGGACAATAGTCTGAATAATGTAAATAGTGTACATAATACCTCATCTCAGAAATATAGACAGATACTGAAGGGGCGAAACGTTGTAATAAATATGGCGACAAAGATGAGGACAATAGTCTGAATAATGTAAATAGTGTACATAATACCTCATCTCAGAAATATAGACAGATACTGAAGTGCCGAAACGTTGTAATAAATATGGCGACAAAGATGAGGACAATAGTCTGAATAATGTAAATAGTGTACATAATACCTCATCTCAGAAATATAGACAGATACTAAAGGACCGAAACGTTGTAATAAACATTGTGACAAAGATGAGGACAATAGTCTGAATAATGTAAATAGTGTAAATAATATCTCATCTCAGAAACATAGACAGATACAGAATTAAAATCAGAAAATATTTTGGAAATTAATATAGTAAAAAAAAAACATATTTTGTTTATTTTGTACAGTTATTTTATAACTACGCTGTATTTTATTTTTAAATTTTAAAAAATTTATCCAAGTGTTAAAATGTTAGCATACGTGTTCTCCGCTTGTTTAATGATTTTTTTTTATTGCAGACATTTATTATCTATGCTTTAATCTTGATTTTCTTTATATACTAGCAGGAAAAGGAAAGAAAAATTAACTGATCTGTTTATTTTGCCCTACTCATGCGTATGCAAATTGACTTGTTATTGGGATTTTCCCAACGAAAATATTGTGACGCCGGCAAGAAGGAAGGAACACAAACACAGATGGAATTGTTTGAAAATACTTGTATTGTAGGAAAAGAAAGGGTTTGCGGAACTTATCTGAAAGATGCGTCTTTTTAACAGTTTTACATTTCCTGTGTCGTTTTGGATGGGTTGAAGAAATAGAGCCTTGACTTCTGAACTTCAGTTGCTGTCCAAATCCTCACACGTGTCATGGTATTTAGATGACGGCGAGTGCAGACGAGGAACGTGTTGTCTCTGAAGGTCCCAACAAGCAAAAGAGAAAGAGAGCTCGTAAAAACCGCTCTCGTAGGATTTGGTGAAAATCTAAAAAGGTAGCCTGTGATCGGTTGTTTTTCATCCAATCACAGGGCACCCAGTTAGCGACTCCGTAATAATTTCAATATTGTTTGAGTTTAGCCACGCTTTGGAGATGCTCATAAAAAGGCAATTTCGCGACTTTCGAGGAGTTTTTTTGTTTTTTGGCATCGGTCCTGGTGCCATGGACAGCGCCTTCAACCAGATAGGAGAGTGACGTCATCATCCATTTCTCCCTAAACTCAATAGATTACGTCACAGCAACAGCAGGAGTGATCATCGTCTCCATCACGACCTGCAACCACAGAAGAGAACGAAAGATCTCTTCACAAAGAAAGCGGTTTTCCGAGCCAAGATTATACTTTTTTTAAAAAATATCTGTGATTTTAAAGGATTAAATTTAAAGCACACCATTAAGACATTTCGTGGTCGTATGAAACTTTTTCTAAAAACTACAAAATCTCGGATAGAAATAACTGAGATAGCCTTTTTCCTTCCGCTAGTAAGTACAAAAATCCTTTTATTTACATGTCTGGTGTTAAATGGCAAGGACTAATCCCATAGCACTTAAACCAACTTGTAGTGAAATTCAAGTATTATTCATTTATGTCTACGTCTAACCGTTGTTTATATTATAAATAAAGTTTTTTCTTATTTCTATAAGCATGAAGCGTTGTGTCGTTTATTTCCTTAGACTTACATTTATCTCTTGTTCCCAAACGGGACAAATTTCTCGATAATACATTGGTTGGAAATGAAATGGTAATTTTTATAATGTCAACAAAATACAATTCTCGCCAGTGACGTAAAATAGGTAAACCACTCCTAGTAGTGGACTACTTAGACAACATATTATCCCCACTTCCAATAGTGTCCAACTTATTTATAAGGATTGGGACATAGCCATCAGTGTTCATAGGTACGGTATATAACACTTACCTATTCATCCTAGAAATTTAAATTGTCGCTTTCTGATTTAAGAAATGTAAGCGTCGTTTTTGTCTCCATAAAACTTCCTCGTTATTCACATGTTCCGTCCATGGTATTCGCAGATTCCTACTGTAGAACTACATCTCTGTTGCCTCACTCGCAACGGATTCTTTACTCTATGTGTAATTCACAATCTCTGTCTTGCACTATGTGTCACTCATAGCAACACTCTTCTACTCCTAATAGTTGTTTCCCAGAATTCGTCACTCTTAATATCTATTTTGCATGATGTGAAACTCACAATGAACGATTTCTTCTATGTGACACTCATAATGATTGTATTCCACAGTGCTTCATTCACAATGAATGTTTTCCTCTTTGTGACACTCACAAGGAATGCTTTCCTCTATGTGACAATTACAATGGATGCTTTCCACTATATGTCATTCCTAATAACTATCTTGAACTATGTGCCACTCGCAACAACACTCGTCCACTCACAGCAGCTGTCTTTCAAAATATTTAATTCCTGGAGACTGCATCGAATTATATGCCACTCACAACAAATAATTTTCAATATATGTCAGTCACAACAAATAATTTCCATTATATGCCAATCATAACAAATAATTTCCACTATATGCCAGTCACAACAAATAATTTTCACTATATGTCAATCACAACAAATAATTTCCACTATATGTCATTCACGACTGAAAATTTCCATTATATGCCAATCATTAGAAATAATTTCCACTATATGTCAGTCACAAGAAATAATTTTCACTATATGTCAATCGCAACAAATAATTTCCACTATATGTCAGTCACAACAATTAATTTCCACTATTTGACTTTCATAACAAATAATTTCCACTATATGTCAATCACAACAAATAATTTCTACTACATGCCACTCACAACAAATAATTTCCACTCTATGTGAGTCACAACGAATAATTTCCACTATATGTCACTCACAACAAATAATATCCACTATATGTCCGTCAAGACAAATAATTTCCACCATATGTCAATCACGACAAATAATTTCCATTGTATGTCAATCACAACAAATAATTTCCACTATATGTCAATCACAACAACTTCGGCTCACAAAATTGAGAACTACGTTACTAAATCACACACAGGTTCGGTTCCCAAACATTGTGATCAGAGGCCGCAAAGACAAAAATGTGTCTTCTTCTTGAAATGGTAGTCTCTGCAAGTTGTAATGTATCTTTAAAGATATTTAAAAAAAAAAAATCTATCAAAATACAAAGACCTTGAAGTGGAGATCTTGAAATGTGGGCCATGAGGACATCAACAATTCCAGTTGTAGTTGGAGTCATTGGAGTGACTGGACAAGTCTCCGATAGACTCGTTGAAGGGATTCCTGGTAGCCCATACCTTAAAGAAATACCGAAAATTTTACTCACAAGTACAGCCCATACCTTAAGAAGGGCTTTATCTATGTAAATATGTTTGTGATCTTAGTTTTTTTAATTTTTTGTTGTTTTTTTTTCTATCAAAACTGCTCAGGGAAAAATGTCATGATGTTATTTCTGGCCTTAGGTCTCTGGTTGGAACCCGGAAAGAAATGAGTTTACAAGAGAAATCAAAGGAAATAATAATAATAATAATAATAATAATAATAATAATAATAATAATAATAATAACAATGATGATAATAATAATGATAATAATAATAATAATAAACGAAAAACGTTGTAGGTTCTATCGCCAAAATAAAATATTCCAAACGGACCTTAAGAAATTTTACAGGGAAATTGGAAAAAAACCTATACATGTCGAAAGGCCACCATCGATTGATACTGTACAGACATTTTGGGAAAATATTTGGAGCAGCCCGAAAGAATATAACCCAAAAGCTGAATGGATCCGGCGTGAAGAAGAACGAATGTTGGATACACCTCTGCAAGAATGGGAAAATATATCCACAGATGATGTTAGGCAAGCTCTAACGAAATCGCAAAAATGGAAATCCCCAGGAAATGACAAGGTTCCCAATTTCTGGCTTTATCATCTCTCGTCTATCCACAAAATACTTGCGGAAACATTATCAACGATTGTAAATAATCCCAATAAAATCCCGGAATGGATTACTGAAGGTATTACATACCTCATACCAAAAACAAATGAAACAGATGACCCGAAAAATTATCGACCGATAACATGTCTCTCCACAACGTATAAGTTGATCACGTCTGTCATGACGAACCGTGCTTACTCCTTTTTAGAAACAAACAGCATTCTTCCACTGGAACAGAAGGGATGCAGGAGGGGTTCATATGGCTGCAAAGACCAATTACTAATAAATAAAATGATTCTGGAAAATTGCAGGAGCAGACGTAGAAATCTCAGTGCAGCGTGGATTGATTATCGTAAAGCTTTTGACAGTGTTCCACATTCTTGGATCCTTAAGACTTTGGAAATGTACAAAGTCTCCCCTGTGGTATTAAATTTCCTTAAGCACAGCATGGGAATGTGGAACACCAAACTATACCTTAGTCACACCAGGGGCACTGTCATATCCAACCGACTAAATATCCGACGTGGAATCTTTCAAGGAGACTCTTTGTCTCCACTTCTGTTTTGTTTGTCCTTACTCCCTCTTACGCATGAACTGAACAACAGTAGCTATGGCTACAAAATAAATAACAACATATTCAATCACCTACTATACATGGATGATCTCAAACTCTTTGCCAAAGACGACAATGAGTTGAAGGGCCTACTTAATATTGTAAAATACTTTAGTGACGACATATGCATGAGCTTCGGATTAGATAAATGTGCTAAAGTAACATTTAAGAAAGGTAGAATTTTAGAAGCACCCTTAATAGATTTAGATTTTGCCAAGAAGATTAGAGAATTGGAGCATGATGAAGCTTATAAGTACCTAGGAATTAGTGAGGGAGATGGCATACAACACTCCCAAATGAAAGAGAAGGTAAGAAAGGAGTACTACAGGCGTGTACGCCTGGTACTAAATACTGAGCTAAACTCAAAAAACCGAATATTAGCTATAAACACCTTAGCTGTTCCTGTGGTGCAATACAGCTTTAATGTACTTAACTGGACCATAGCTGAAATTAAGCGAATGGACGCCAAAACGAGAAAGCTCCTCACTTGCTACCGCATGCATCATCCCAAAGCTGATATTGATCGCCTGTATGTGCCCAGATCCGAAGGAGGCAGAGGACTAGTTCAACTAGAACTATCCTACAAAAGTACAACAATTGGCCTCCAAAGATACTTGGAAAAAACAGAAGACTGGATGATGGTATGTGTCAAGGAACATGAAAGTAGGAAGTGTCTCTACTCTGTAGTAAAGGAAGCCGAAAAATTCAAAAAAGAGCTTCAAATGGGCACAGAAATTCAAATACATCACTGTACACCGGCTGAAGCTGCAAAAAACTTTTAAAAAAATGCAAAGACAAATGCGACCGACCAGATAAAGAAACAATGGCAAAATAAACCGGTCCATGGCCAATACTCTGCCCGTACCAAACAAGCAGACGTAGACAAAAACCGCACCCATCAGTGGCTACGTAGTGCAGGGTTGAAAGGTGAAACTGAGGGTTTTATAATTGCTGCACAAGACCAATGCTTGTTAACTAGGAATTATCAAGCACATATACTAAAATACTGTGTTAGCCCAAGATGCAGATTCTGTGACAAATATCCAGAAACCATTGATCATCTTATATCAGGTTGCACGATATTGGCATCCACTGAATATAAAAACCGGCATGACAGAGTGGGCCAATATCTGCACTGGAAAATTTGCAACTCCTATGGGAAGGAAACTGGAAGAAATTGGTACGAACACCACCCTGACCCGGTTACGGAGATAGGACCTGTTACAATTCTATGGGACTACACAATATACACTGACAGAACAATCAAAGCCAACCGCCCAGACATTGTTATTAAAGACCACAAACAAAATAAGTGCCTCCTTATTGATATGGCAGTCCCTGCAGACTGCAATGTGTCTTTGAAGATATTCGAAAAACTGTCAAAATACAAGGACCTTGAAATCGAAATCTAAAAAATGTGGCACATGGGAACATCAACAATTCCTGTTGTAGTTGGAGCTCTTGGAATGGTTGGAAAAGATTCCAGTAGGCTGATTGAAGGGATCCCTGGAATTCCATGCCTCAAAGAGATACAAAAAATTGTTCTGACAAGTACAGCCCACACTTTACGAAGGGCTTTATCTATGTAATTTTTTTTTTTTTTTTTTTTTTTTTTCCAGTGGAAAGTGTCATGATGCCATTTCTAACCTTAGGTCCCTGGGCGGGACCCGGAAAGAAATGTGTAAACGCCAGATATCAAAGGGAATAATAATAATAATAATAATAATAATAATGATAATAATAATAATAATAATGATAATAATAATGATAATAATAATAATAATGATAATAATGATAATAATAATAATAATGATGATAATAACGATAATGATAATAATAATAATAATAATAATAATAATAATAATAATAATAATAAAGTTTTTTTTCATTTATATTTTATGGAAAAGGGAAGAATCCGGCGCTGCTCTAGTCAAGGTTAAAGATAAGCCTTCCGTGATGAACGTGATGACAATAACAACGGATGTGTATAGCATTAGCCGTGCGCCAGATTGTCCCGTGAAAATGTATTTCTGTTGCAATGCGTTTGAACAACAAGTATATGGCTAAGTCGAGTAGATGCCAGTTTGTAGGGAATCAATTTTGAGACTAAAATATGTATAATAAAATGTTTTTGCGGCCTTGGCAAATAATTTTGAAATTTCGGCTTTTACGCTTACCTCATCAAAGAAAATCAATTTATGGATTTTTTCCTTCTTATTTTCACTTTTTTGCTTACTTCTTAATTTAGTTTGGTCATAGCGCAGGTCCAGTTGTCTTCCGTCTTCGTCAGCTGTCTCTCGCGACATCTTTGGGGCTTCCATTTAAATTCTGTTCTCTGCGAGTACGCAATAAAAAATAATTTTAAACACTTTTTTTTTCTTTACTAACAAATAAAAACATTCTGAACTCTAACTAGGTATCTCCCTCCCAGATATGGCAGCAAAATTTTCAAAAACAGCTGTTTTTTCTTGGTTTGAAAAACAATCTTGCTTTACGTCTTAATTCGGTGTCGAGTAGGAGTTAACCCCTTTTATATAGTTTTCACCCACCACGCTATGGCAAATCGACTTGATGTAGCCAGTATGGTAAAGAATGCTGAACTGACCTTCTGCATATGCGTCCGGTAACCAGCGGCATCAAATAGGTATTTGATTTCAGCCAATATCAGTTGTTTGCTAACGTTAATCGTAGCATAATACCGGGTGCCAGACGGAACATCCTATTTGTGACACCCGTTCTTTTAATGATTTCACCCCAAGCAATGCAATAAAGACAATAAAATGGACGTAAGGGTGATTGATTGTAACAGAATATGAAAAAGAGGAATCATTATTAAAGTGAGAGACCAATAAACGAAATAGAAGACACAAGATAACGATCGACATTGCATTTAAATTTTTCAAAGTTAACAGAAAAAGCAAGAAACCGGAAGAGAGTTCCACAAGCGAGAAGTGCTATAGAAGAAACTCTTAGCATAGAACTTACGGTTACATCAGGCCATTTCAACTGTAAAATGATCATGTCTTGGCGCCAATCTAGTAGTATGTTTAAAGGCATAACGTTTAGGTATCAAACAGAAAAGCTGACCAGAACAATTACAATGGGTACAGGGAAGCTACGTTACTTAAATGAAGCCGATATGCCAGGTCAGGAATAACATATCAGATTCTTTTTTATCAAGAATCTGTAAATAAATAACTTTAATAAGAGGAGCTGGCTAGGATTAATTAAATCGAAAAAGTAAAAAGAAATACAAAGTTTTAAAATATTTTATATTCGCGCAAATAAGAAAGGAAAGAAATAAACGTAGAATTGCTCCCTTGAAGGCCAAAAGGCAGACACATTGTTTTAGAGATTTTAAAAATCATTTCCCCGGAAGCAAGGCAATAAATCCGCTAAGATGCAAGGGGTTATTGAGTGCAAAATAATAATGAAAAAAGAAAGCCGTTACTAAAGAGAGAGAACAATCAAAGAACATGGACTGAGAGGACAAAAGATAACGATTGACATTGCATTTAAATTTTTCAAGGTCAAAGTTCACTAGAAAGCAAGAAGCGTTCCACAAGCGAGAATTACATACTGAAGGGGTGGTATATTTTCTTCCATCTACAGACTGTCGCCTGAAATACCGGGAATGTTTACCGAGCATTAACTCCCATTTTGGACCGTTAATGATCACTACCAGAGACGTCAAGCTAGAATTGGTAACAGACACGAGCTCAAATCACCACCGTATTCAATGCAGGAGGGACCAAACACATATCTCGATGGTCGGTCCAGCGTTCTTTAGCTTCCAATGGCTATGGTAGCAGAAGGCCCACCAGGTTGCTCCTATTAATACCCCAACGCCTGACACAATATTCAACTGAGCTAAAGATGCCATTAATTTTATCCTGAATGACTAGTAAAGTAGCCCGATGAGCAAAGGTTTCATCTGATGGTATGGTTCTTGTTTGGCCCAGACTAATTATGGCTGTGGAAATCAGTTGTAAACATGGTTCCGTGTAGGATGCTTGTGGTTTCATAATTCGGTGGAACGTGTTTACATGTTATGGAGTGGATGTTAGCTTTGCTTTGCTTTGGGTTGTTTTACAGCATATTAATCTTAATGACTTATTCAATGACGACAAGATTTTTATTGCTGTTAATATTTTGGCCAAAACTGTATTGCAGATAATTTTTTTCTTTTTTCAAAATTGTATTGCTGGTAATTTGTTTCTCTTCACGAAAATGTATTGCTGGTAATTTTATTTTTTTTCAAAACTGTATTGCTTGTAATTTTTTCTTTTTTCAAAACTGTATTGCTTGTATTTTTTTTTTTTTTCCAAAAATGTATTGCTGGTAATTTTTTTCTCTTTTTGAAAATGTATTGCTGGAAATTTTTTTCTTTTTTCAAAAATGTATTGCTGGAAATTTTTTTCTTTTTTCAAAAATGTATTGCTGGAAATTTTTTTTCTTTTTTCAAAAATGTATTGCTGGAAATTTTTTTCTCTTCTCGAAAATGTATTGCTGGAAATTTTTTTTCTTTTTTCAAAAATGTATTGCTGGAAATTTTTTTCTCTTCTCGAAAATGTATTGCTGGTAATTTTTTTTCTTTTTTCAAAAATGTATTGCTGGAAATTTTTTTTCTTTTTTCAAAAATGTATTGCTGGAAATTTTTTTCTCTTCTCGAAAATGTATTGCTGGAAATTTTTTTTCTTTTTTCAAAAATGTATTGCTGGAAATTTTTTTCTTTTTTCAAAAATGTATTGCTGGAAATTTTTTTTCTTTTTTCAAAAATGTATTGCTGGTAATATTTTCTTCTTAAAAATTCTACTGCTGATAATTATTTTCTTTTTCAAAAATGGATTCCTGGTAATAATTTTCCTGAAAACATATTGCTGGAATTCAAACCTATTTTTATACTTTCATAGTATTTTGACTCCTTTTGGGGTTTTAACTATCTGCCATAGATGTGACCCTAACAGGTGCTATCAACCTAATTCAAGGTGAACCTGTAAACACCAACAGTTAAGAGGTGGTTCTATACTCCTCGAAAACTCCTGATCAAAAGCCTTGCTGTCGGATGTAGTTTATCGTCTTACCCAGGACAGTGGAGTGAATGCAGTGATGTAGTTAAGCAATGACCGATTACTGATTTGCTGCATGTCTTCGTGAGCATTTTATGTCAGGTGCTACGAGTGGTATTATTACCATGCGACCTAGTACTATCTGTTGCATCATCAACAATGAAACCGATTCCACGACAATTTTTTCTGGCGAGGAGGGTGGCTAGACATCCAGCAGATTTTTTTAAAGAAATTGCCAAATAGCGGATGAATATCTTTGTAAGCCATCTAGCAAAATTGGTTAGACTACGCTCTGAAGCTATGTATGTAGACACTACAGCGAGGACGCGGTATCGCTGAGAGGAAGGCTTCCTGGATCGAAGACAACATTCAAGACGGAAGCCTACCACCAATTGAATCAGCGGCCTTGGAGCACATCGGCTGTGGTTTGACCTAAAAAGGGATGGGCCTTGCCAGGTCTACTTGCCCAAGACAACCTACGCATGTATGAATACATCTGCAGGGAATGAACTCTTCAGATACTCAGATGCGCAGCTATTCTACGACCACATCCAATCATGGAACTGATAATAATAATGACTCTCGAGTTAATGGACTCCTTGTAACTTATTCAAGCAGGATAGTGCACAGTGGCATCGGATTAAATTTGACCAACATTGTTTTGAGAAATATTCTAGAAACTTCTGACGAATGGTATGGCCACCACGTCTTCCTGGCATGAAACCACTCAGGTATTTATGTACTTGCAGATATCATGAAGGTCTTTAAAACCAGGGGCGATATGAAACCTACCAATGCCAGAGTAATTGGAGAGCCGTGGAGAACGAAATGATTGCAATAGTCGATTGGTGAGTATAACCAGTTGGCTAAACATTGTACTTTAGCTTAGGCACACAAGTGTGGGACACCCAGTAAAAACAGACAGACAGACAGACAAACATATATATATATATATATATATATATATATAGATAGATAGATAGATAGATAGATAGATAGATAGAGAGAGAGAGAGAGAGAGATAATGAACAGACATCGATAGATAGATAATGAGCATAATCTCAATAGAATTTGGTTAAGATAGATAATGAACATACGACAATAGATAGATAGATAGATAGATAGATAGATAGATAGATAGATAGATATTTGAAACTGAATAGATAGATAGATATTTGAGACTGAATAGATAGATAGATAGATAGATAGATAGATAGATAGATAGATAGATATTTGAGACTGAATAGATAGATAGATAGATATTTGAGACTGAATAGATAGATAGATATTTGAGACTGAATAAATAGATAGATATTTGAGACTGAATAAATAGATATTTGAGACTGAATAAATAGATATATATTTGAGACTGAATAGATAGATAGATATTTGAGACTGAATAGATAGATAGATATTTGAGACTGAATAAATAGATAGATATTTGAGACTGAATAGATAAATAGATAGATATTTGAAACTGAATAGATAAATAGATAGATATTTGAGACTGAATAGATAGATAGATAGATATGAACAGATTGAGATAGATAGATATGAACAGATTGAGATAGATAGATAGATATGAACAGATTGAGATAGATAGATAGATATATATGAACAGATTGAGATAGATAGATATGAACAGACTGAGATAGATAGATATGAACAGATTGAGATAGATAGATAGATAGATATGAACAGATTGAGATAGATAGATAGATAGATAGATAGATAGGAACAGATTGAGATAGATAGATAGATAGATAGATAGATAGATAGATAGATAGATAGATAGATAGATAGATAGATATGAACAGATTGAGATAGATAGATAGATAGATAGATAGATAGATAGATAGATAGATAGATAGATAGATAGATAGATAGATAGATAGATAGATATGGTAAGAAATATCAATAGGTTGGTAGGTGACTGGAGTAGATGAAATAATGTCATTTTGTGCATGAAGAGTCACTAGTGGCACGTTCTTTGAGTTGAATTTAATCGGATGTTTCCTTCCTTTATCATACGTCAGCTGAACATGTCAGACAGAAGATGGCCGCTTGTACAAAAAGGGTAGATTTATTTGTCGAAGTCATGTAAGAAAGAAAAAGAGGTATTGGAATTGAAGAAAAGAAAGACAGAAAGAAAGAAAGAAAGAAAGAAAGACAGAACGACAGAAAGACAGAAAGAAAGAAAACAGAAAGAAAGAAAGACAGAAAGAAAACTAAATAAAGACATAAAGAAAGAAAGAAAGAAAGACAGAAAGAAAGACAGAAAGAAAACAAAATAAAGACAGAAAGTAAGAAAGTAACAAGAAAGAAAAGAGATAAAGAACTATTGGAATTGAAGAAAGAAAGAAAGAAAGAAAGAAAGAAAGAAAGAAAGAAGTATTGGGATTGAAGAAAAGCAAGAGAAAGAATATGTAAAAAAAGAAAGAAAGAAAAAATGAAAGAAAGAAAGAAAATATAAGTAGAAAATATACGTATGGTTGTGAGTTCCAGTGCATGTGCCTGTGCTGTTTATGGTGCAATGTTTGTGGCGATGTGGAATGAAAAAAGAAGGTTAAAATCCGTTCAAAAACCAAGGAATATCGCGTTGGTTTTAATTACGAACGATATAGTATTTTATCTTTAGTATGTAGTAAAGAAGCTCAGTTTTGTACACCAGTACAAGATTAGTCAAAAATCAAAAACATACTTTATTAATTTCATAATTTATTGTCGGGAATATGGCGGTGCAAATATCGTCTGCTAAATTTAGATGAAGTTAGTGTCGCCATTGTTGGTTTGAAGTGTTAATCCATTGGGACATGTAAAATATACGCAGGCGCAGACACCATTTTTCTTTGTGTCTGTTAATTATACAAAAGCCATATTGAATGAATATCTGGAAATACCAATGGATATATAGACAGCAAAAATATAGAAACATAAATAGAAATGAAGAAAGAAAGACCTTATAGAAAGGATATAAAGAGCTCGCAGAAATAAATAAATAAATTAAAAACTGAGAGGAAAGAAAGCCAAAAACGACATTTAAGAAATAAATAAGTAAAACCTTACATCAAAAAAGAATATTATGAAACATTTTTAAAAAGTCAACTATATAATGAGAAAATAAATAAAACAATGCTTCTAATTATATATATATATATATATATATATATATATATATATATATATATATATATATATATATATATATATAGAAGGCAACACTTAGATGCGACGGTCTGTTTCCATCTAGCATGAAACAGATTGTCGCATCTAAGTGTTGACTTCTATGTTCACTTTTATATTTATACACGCTCTATCTCTGATATAGACCACTCTAACCCATAAATATAGCACATTTTAAGACTATATTTCTTCCCTTGTCTAGATGAACGGATTTCTCGGTATCCATGGGAACCCTCAATTATGAATCTTTGCCGTACCTTAAAACCGTAGATAAAAAAATAAGTTACTCCAAAATTCGCCTGGCGAGGAAATGGAACTGATGTCTTTGATTTGGTAAAAAAAATTGAATTCAAAGGCTTTGGCTTCCATTTACGAAACATGGTTTTCACTGTGTAGCGATAAAACCATATTTTAAATCAATTAATATAAAATATTAATGCTCTGTAAATTTACATTGAGCACTATTGTGTAAAAATAAAAATACCTATACGAACACCGGATTTTATATCTTACTGTTCTTTCTTTTTATATATATATATATATATATATATATATATATATATACTCGACTCTCCCGTCGAATTTGACGTATGAGGGTCAAGCAGATCAGTTACTAGGAAACCGACAGCCCGACACCAGAACATATGATTTTTTATTATAGTGGTGAAAGTTTTGTGAGGAACCAACCACACTTTATGAGGAGCCAAATACAGAGATCTTGTGCACTACATGCCACAAGGTCCCTAAACAACCCTCCTCAGGTTTTGAATTCAAGAGTTGCCCTTCTCCTAGACCAGTTGCCATCCAAGGCTATAGGACCCATTCTGTCCTGCTATTTACCCATAGCTTGAGGGAGAAGAAGAGGATTCATACGTTTCCCAAGGGTATTAGCACGTAAATAAATGTCATGGATTCGACTGGAATTCGAACTCGGCTCTCCGATGCCTCAGTCCGAGCCGTTATCCACTACTAATATATATATATATATATATATATATATATATATATATATATATATATATATATATATATATATATATATATATATATATATATATATATATATATATATATATATATATATATATATATGGAAAAGCTTATCACATCACAAAAATACGGTAATAAATCATATTGCTCTGTATTCTATACATGGAGCTCTCTACGGATCTATCTTTTTTAATATTTTATTTAAAAAGAACCACTTGGATTATGCTTTCCACTTATGGATATGATATTATCTCTCTCTCTCTCTCTCTCTCTCTATATATATATATATATATATATATATATATATATATATATATATATATATATATATATATATATATGTCAGCAGCGACAGTCTGTTCTGTCGCCGCTGGGTAGTGACCGCAATGTCCAGTTTTGCACTTACATACGCTCTATTCCCGATATAGAACTCATTTATCCCATAAATATAGTATACTTTGAAACTATTATGTTTAGCATTAAATGAATCTACTCACCTAATTGATAATCGTGGGAGACTTAATTACTGGAAAGATCATCTTGAAACTGTTTTAAATTCTCCATCTGAGGTGGAAGGAGATATCATTCATTCAATTCTTTTCATGGACGAGATTTTGACCCCCCCCCCCAATACGCGGTGGGGTTTTGCGGCCATATTAAGTTGATGGATATGTTCTCATGCGAAACCGAAGTTAAGCAACTTGTCCCCATTGAACACGCATACGCATGCGATAATGTGCCGCCCCCGTGTTCTGGGGTGAGACAGATTGGGTTTCTGACGCTGCTAGCCGTGGCAGGGATGTTGGTGTGGACGACGCGGATGGGAGGGATCTTATGTTATTCTCATCGGGGATCTCGTTGGATTCTTTCGGTATCAGCTCAAGAGAAAGACAAGAACTGATAGAAAGCGTTTTGTGTTTTCATTTTTTTTTTTTATCGGCAGATTTCAACGAAAGATGGGTAAAAGCGGCGAGTTTTATTTTCTGCGAACGGTGCCAGTCTTGATTTTGTTTCTTAGTCGCCTTTTCGCGGTTTTCTGTTTGGCCCATCCCATTGTTAAGCTACACACTTTTGTTTACCTAGTAAGTATGTAAATAATTTTTGTTCCCGGTCTGCTCCAGGCATTCTCTTTTGTTAAGATGCCTGTCAAGATTACCAACCTCCCAAGTTTGTTTTTGTAATCACCCTCTGTTTATCTTGACTGCGTCAGCCTTTGATAATTCTACAATTAATTAATTATTTATTTATTTGGTCTCTTCTTCACTCCTTACGAGCGAGCTGCTTGATTCTACTTAGAGGCTTCAAGGACAAAGAACTTTCCCTGCAGCATGCGGAACACGAGGCCTTCAACAAACTTGCACAACGGCACTACCAGGCTGCACTGAAAGAAGGCGTGACCCAGGGTTTCGAGCTCCCCACCACAGCGTCGGCAGTTTGTTCAGCTGGCTTGGAGAAATATCCAAAATCTTTCAAACTCTACAATGGGCTCTCTTATTTTTCTGTGGGGTAGACGGGTCCTAATAACATATTTTAATTTCGTTAGTGGATACATCCCCTCCTACCCGCATTTCATGCCATAATTACATATATTTTTATCGTAAAAAACAAAACAATTTTAGATATTTTCATGTCATGAGTGTTGCAGTAGGATCCCTGAGGATATGCAGTATTAAGGTATGTATTGGATTGAATGGCGATGGATGACTTCTTGTGGTGCACGAGTAAATTGTAATGAATGAATGGGGCGTGAACAAGATTAACTAGTTGTAGGAGACTCACTGACGACCGATCTTTCCCCTCCCCCCGTTTGACCTTGTGGCACATGAAATGCAATATTTCAAAATAAAAACATTCCATTATTCTGCTATTCCGTAACATTCCATTGTTCCACTATTCATCACCGATCAACATACCTATTCTTATCACCAAAAGTAAGAATTAATCTATTTAATTCTACTATTCCTCAAGTATCCATTACTCTATAATTCCTCAAGATTCCATTATTCCTCGACGTTCCAATATTCTATTATCCTCAACATTCCATTATTCTATTATTCCTCAAGATCCCATTATTCTATTTTTCCTCAACATTCCATTATTCTATTATTCCTCAACATCCCATTAATCTATTATTCCTCAACATTTCATTATTCTATTATTCCTCAAGATTCCATTATTCTATTATTCCCCAACATTCCATTATTCTATTTTTCCGCAAGATTCGATTATTCTTATATTCAATTTCCAACAATATTTCCATTCGTATCACCAAAAGTAAGAATTCGTCAATCCAATTCTACTATTATTCAATACATTATTCTGCGAATCCTTATTGCACTCTTCAACATTACATTAAACCAATAATACCTCGTTCCATTTTCGATATGCTGCACTCATGCTACGAATTCACACGCCCAACGCTTTAAAATACGTGTGCAACATATATACATTTGTATGCTGATGGTTAAAACTCTATCTCAATAAATAGAATTATTATATATAGAATTGGGCCCTTGGGATATTTGTTTACTGTTTATTACTGACATGTTCATGTGTTTGTTTCTGTAGAATTCTCTCAGTGTTGTAGGTTTTTCTTTCTTTAGAAATACCCTTAACGGTGTAGATTTGTTTTTCTAAGTACAACACAAATCCAAAATGGCAGAAAAACAAAAGGGAAAACAATATGAAGATCATCTAAGATGAGAATTTGGTTGCTTTGAACGGCAAGCCATAGACAGTTCACAAACGTAATTAGATATTGATATAATGACACTCTCTTCTGTTGCACAAGTATTAATTAACCTATTTTTGTTTTCTAACGCCACTTGCCTTTACGAAGGTAAGCTTCGGCTGGGTGTGTGGCGTAACGACTATTGACGAGGAAAATGAACTTGGATTGGGGAGTTCAAATTCAAAGTAGCGATATTCATTTCGTTTCTTTTTAATGGATTATAATTGAAGCGGACAATTTAGCATGGCTTAAAACACTTGTGTAATTAGTTCGTTATTTTTTAAAACAATCTTATTCAAGTCAAAAGTGAAAACATTTGGACTGGTGGCGGTGGCAGCGATGGTTGTAAAGGCCTAGCCTACTCCTGAAGAGTAGTCAAAGAGAGTTTGACGAGGCCATTTGAGAACACTTTGATCTGAAGAGATGAATATTTGATATATTCATGAAATAAATTATAAGCGAAATGGATATTTAAGGATCGTCTGTACTCATTATTATATTGCTCTGTTACTTACATTGAGCTCTCTTTGGATTCATGTCCTCCTTGGAATTATCCCTACTAATCATCAATTGATATTATATATATATATATATATCAGGTGGCCTGACGATTGCGTCCAGCATGAAACAGCCTGTCGCCTCTGAGTGTTGACTTCAATTTTCACTTTTATATTTATATTTACATACGCTCTATTTCTGATATTGAGCACTTTATCCCATAAATATAGCACACTTTAAAACTATATCTCTTCA
Organism: Acanthosepion esculentum; assembly: GCA_964036315.1. Classification (NCBI taxonomy): domain Eukaryota; kingdom Metazoa; phylum Mollusca; class Cephalopoda; order Sepiida; family Sepiidae; genus Acanthosepion; species Acanthosepion esculentum. The sequence continues at coordinate 19,383,932 of OZ038501.1, read as the reverse complement.
TATATATATATATATATATGTGTGTGTGTGTGTGTGTGTGTGTGTGTGTACACACACATGCACAAACATACGCATATGTAATTATTAATAAGAAAAAATGTGTCAAGCACACATCATACTAACTGTTCCAACGGGCCTCGATGATAGCAAACCAGACTCAATATAGCGCCTGGTGATATATACTATCACTAATATAGGCTTGGTGATAGTAGTAGTGGCTCCGGTGGGCACAGTCCTACGGTTACAGATAATTTCAGTTGAGTTCCACCACGGAATATGTGAGCGAGCGGCGCTATATTGAGTCTGATCTGACTTCTTCGTCACCGAGGCCCGTTAGAACAGTTGGTATGGTGTTTGCTTGACAACCTAACTATCAGGGTTTCAATTCTCGGTAGTGGATACGCACTGCTGATGAGTTCCACATATAGGACGAAACGGCCGTCCAGTTCTTTCTGCATTCTGTTGATGTTTCTTTCAGACTCAATGAATTACTTAATTATAATTATCAAAGCCTCCTAACAATTTGTATCATATATATATATATATATATGTTCATAAACATCGTGTGCACTTTGAAAATGTATAACTTTATTTGTATTTGCGATAGAAACAATTTGTAAAAAGGATTAGAAAGAAGTAAATCTATATTTTTTACGGTTTTATTGAAATTTTATTTAAGTTTCCACATGTCCTCCATCATTAGCAATACAAAGTGTAAAACGATTTTGCAGTTCACGGAAAACATTTGCCAACTGATTTACAGTAATGCCTGAAATCACATTAGTTATTTTAGCTATACTTAAAACTAGGTACATTAAACTTTATAACATTTTTTACAGATTATTTTTATCGCAAATATAAATAAAGTTATAAATTTTATAAAACTGCACACGAACTTTATGAACACCCTATATATATATATATATATATAAGTAAACATTGAAGTCAACACTCAGAGGGGACAGGCTGTTTCATGCTAGACGCAATCGGCGGTCTGACGATCGTGCAATACGTGTTTTGCTGGCGCAACGAGGACCCCCGTCCAGGAACTTAGCATGTCTCCTACTATCATGTTATAGGGTCGTGTTATCAGTGACCATCTCCCCGTCCTATGGGACAAATACCAGATACTTAAAAAAACAGTGGAGAGAAATTGGTGCAATGAGAGAGAAAGCAATGGCTAAAAGGCACATGCAGAACAAACGCTTTTACAATGAACATTGTATTCATGTGAGGAAGCAGGCTTGTAGAGTAGAAGTGAAATGTCTCATTAGATAATGGGGAGTCTTCCACGAGGAGACTCAGTTACCTCGTCCAGTGTTATATAAACAGCTAGGTGGCCGGGGACCAGATATATTTTTTGTATTTGTATATCGTTGGTACGATAAATAAAATAATTGAGAATTACTAGTACCATTGCCGCGGTGTTTATGTTAATAAATTTATCTTACCTTGCAAAATAGTCGTAGTTCTCTCAAGAAAGATCAAACTCATTATGCTAGGGAATGTGTTGTCGAGATCACATTGATAAGCATTGGGCAACAGAGACGACAATAAATTGTCCTTAGTTTAGATCAGTATGGTACAAGGACTTACTTTGGGGGTATTTAGTGAGGATCTAACTCACAGCACATCCTTATCCAATAGTCTATGAAATTAGATAGTTAACAACATCCGCGTCCAGGGTAATACATATGTTTTGTTTAAAAATGTATACTACGTCCAACAGCAAGGCCTCTGATCAAAAGGTTTTGAGGGGCGTGGAACCACCTCTTAATTGCTGTTAGGGTCCCAGCTATGAGCAAATAGTTAACCCCTAAATCGGGTTAAAACTCTATGAACGTGTAAAAATAGGTTTTATCATACATATTTGGAAAAAATATTACGAGCAATAAAAATCTTGTCGGCATTAAATAACACATTGAAATTGATATGTCGTAAAAAATAAAAAAAAAAAAATAATTAGCAACACATTTTGAAACAAAAAATATTACCAGCAATACATTTTGGAAAAAAAAATATTACCAGAAATACATTATTGAAAAAATGTTTAGCTGAAATACATTTTTGAAACAAAAAATATTACTAGCAATACATTTGGAAGAAAAAATAATACCAGCCACAAATTTTTAAGAAAAAATATTACCAGCAATACATTTTTGAAACCAAAATATTACCAGCAATATATTTTTAAGAAAAAATATTACCATAAATACATTTTTAAGAAAAAATATTACCAGTAATACATTTTTGAAAAACAATATTACCAGAAATACATTATTGAAAAAAAAAATTTTAGCAGAAATACATTTTTGAAACAAAGAATATTATCAGTAATACATTTTTTAAACGAAAAATATTGCCAGCAATACATTTTTAAGAAAAAATATTAACAGTAATACATTTTTGAAAGAAAAACTTTTACAAGAGATACATTATTGAAACCAAAAATATTATCAACAATACATTTTTGAAAGACATAATATTACTAGCAATACATTTAGAAGAAAAAATATTACCAGCAATACATTTTTAAAACAAAAAATATAACCAGCAATACATTTTTAAGAAAAAATATTAACACCAATACATTATTGTAACAAAAATATTACCAGAAATACATTTTTGAAACAAAAATATTATCAGCAATACATTTTTAAGAAAACATATTACCATAAATACATTTTTAAGAAAAAATATTACCAGCAATACATTTTTGAAAAAACAATATTACCAGAAATACATTATTGAAAAAAATTTTTTAGCAGAAATATATTTCTGAAACAAAGAATATTATCAGTAATACATTTTTAAACTAAAAATATTACCAGCAATACATTTTTAAGAAAAAATATTAACAGCAATACATTTTTAAAACAAAAAATATAACCAGAAATACATTTTTAAGAAAAAATATTACCAGAAATACATTTTTGTAACAAAAAATATTATCAGCAATACATTCTTAAACAAAAAATATTAACATGAATACATTTTTAAGAATTAATATTATCACCAATACACTTTTGAAACAAAAAATATTAACATGAATACATTTTTCAAACAGAAAATATTACCAGCAATACATTTTTAAACAAAAAATCTTATCACCAATATATTTTGAAACAAAACTATTATCAGCAATACATTTTTGAAAAAAATAATATTAACAGCAATACATTTGTAATAAAAAATATTACCAGCAATACATTTTTAAGAAAAATTTTTATCAGCACTACATTTTTGAAACAAAAAATATTACCGGCAATAAAAACCCCTTCGACATAAATTAACCCATTGAGTTTGATATACCGTAAAACATACCAAAACCAAATTAGCCACAATGTCAAAATTGGTTTCTCTAAGTTTAGTTTAGTTTGACCAAAGGTAAAAATCATGTCGATTTGTTCAGTAAGATTGTTTTGCTAATTATCAAAGTCGGGAACGATTACTTGCATCCTTTTAAAATCAACATTCAAAAATGCGAGTCTTTCTGGTTTCGAAAACTGATCAGTAACGCTGACACGAAAGGAAAAAAAATAATTACCTCATTCACCTTGCAGTTGCCAGGGCAATATTCTTTCGCCAAAAGCGAGAATATTTTTAGATTGAATGCTTCTGCGCTGGAGATATGTTTTATTTGAAGACTTATTGCTTTTTTTGGCTTTTTTTTAAAACGCACACGGAGTAATTTAAATATGCAGAGATATCTGCCTTTTTCTCAGCGCATTTGTCTAACGCGTTTCACTTTAAGGTTGAATATTTCAAATAAGTCAAGAAACAAATTCACCCTCCATATTTTTATCTTGTGTAAATTGTAAGCCCGAAAATATTTCAGCTGGTAGAAACTCGGAAATGAAAATGTCAATTTAATCTTTATCGACCTCTACCCAAGACTGAAAAAATTGACAGTTTTTGAATAATGGTTAATAAAAGGAAACAATGTTGAACGTGGAGTGACAGTTAAAGAGTTAGTCGAAGAACCATTGCAGTCTCTGGCCTTTTGCAGGGCGGTGCTAAACTATTTATACGATGCCCACTAGGGTCTACATCGTTACTGAAATAGTCAAATTTTAACCTGAGGCCAGCGTTCGAGCGGAAATAAAATTCCAGATTGCTAATACAGATTTTATGGGCAAACTGTTCGATCTCACTCGAAAAATTGGCGCAACACAATCTCTTCCTGCCCTATTTTCTCTATATTATTTTTATTTGTCCCTCGTATTAAGCTAAGCTTAGAAAATTAAAAAAAAGATGAAAAAGTATTAAAGTAAAAGAGGGAAAGAACAATTAAAACTGAAATGAAAAAAATTAAAAAGTAAAGTGAAAAAGGGAAAAATAAAGAAATTTTCAAAAAGTAGGAAAGAAATAAAGAAAGAAAATTCAGTGAAAAGTAAATAAAAAAAGAAAAATTAGAAAGACAGCAAGAAAGAGAAGATCAAATTAAAAATAAGAAAAAGTAAAAAGAAAAAAATTAAATTAAATAAAAACGCCAAAGAGAAGGCAAACAATAAAGCAAATAAAAAATAAAGGAGAAAAAGAATTAAAGAAAGTAACGGAAAGTAAAAGAGAAAACGCAAAAAAGAAGAAATAAAGTAAGAAAAAATAGAAAGAAAAAGGAAAATTAAAAAGAAATAGGAAGGAAGGAAGGAAGGAAGGAAGGAAGGAAAAAGAAAGAAAAAAGAAGGATCGATAGAGAGAAAGAAAGAACGAGAAAAAGAAAGAAAGAAAGTACGAACAAAAAAGAAAGAAAGATTGGAAGAAAGATATTTCGAAAGAAAAGGAGAAGGATTGAAAAAAGAAAGGAAGAAAGAACGAACGAACAAAAGAAAGAGGAAAGGAAAGAGCAAAAGAAAGAGCAAAAGAAAGAAAGAAAGAAAGAAAGAAAGAACGAGTCAAAGAAAAATCGAAAGAAAAAAGAGCAAAAGCAAAATCGAAACCTCGAAAGAAAGAAAGAAAGAAAGGAAAATCGAAAGAAAAGTAGTTTCAAATTAAGAAAGAAAGAAATATCGAAAGTAAGAAAAAAAGAAAGAACGAGCAAAAGTAAGTTGGAATGATAGAAAGAGCGAAATAAAGAAACATCGAGAGAAAAAGAAAATTAAAAAATCTAAATGAAAAAGTGGAGAAAACCGAAAAGAAAACCTCCAATGAAAAATATATGTAAAAAATTTATAAGAATATAAGAAAAAAAAAAAGAAATGTCGAAAATAACTCGAACGTTGTCATTGCAAAACTAAGATAAATATGTAATAAACCAATATATATATATATATATATATATATATATATATATATATATATATATATATATATATATATATATAAAACCGTTTAGAATGTGCTGAATTGTGTGTGAGGTACATTTCTCCTGGGTGGCCAGTCGGATAATCCACAGGGCCTCAACAAATGCCAATTCCAGATACAAGATTCGTAACAAACAATTGATAGGCAGGCTGACAACCGACAGTCATAAATTTCTGCGGTCATCCAGTTTTATAATTTTTCTGGCTGGTATCGACAAGAGAGAAGCGGTTATAATGGTTTCGATTTTGTCGACCATTTCTAGATTTTTATTTTATTTTTTCTACTCTTATTTATATTAATGAAAGGGGATGAGGGCTAATGGAGGGATGTTTATGGAGCAATAAAATTTTAGAAGCCTTGATAAATGTATGAACTACACTTGTAAAACTAAATAGCAATGTCTAAAACAAAATACAAATGATATGTGAACATTGTCGAAGAAATACGAGCAAAAATCTTTCGGAAGATTATTTATAATCTCATTGTTTCGTCTGTAAGCAAATAACGGGAAGTATAAAAAAAAAAGGAATAATTATTTTAATAATAGTTTTTTATATAGATGTTAAACCCTCGATTTATAATGTAAAAATATCAAGTGGCCATTTCTGAGTGTCAGGTGGCAACAAATTCTCGCAGATTTTCAGATATGTTGTTGGTGCTGTAATCATGGAATTATAAAAAGGAATTGTTATTTTAATTATAATTTTTTTTATAGATGGAGTCATAGTGAAGTATAATGACAAAAGTACGTAGGTATAGGCTTTAAGAAAGCTTTATTCAACTGCAAATACAAGGTTCGCGTATAGTGTCCTTTTATAGTCCCAGTAAACAGAAATAGCTCTGTCAAAGGGGAGAGTAACAAAACAAGTGGAGACCGCTCTTCATTATTCATAACATGGAGTAATGAATAGTGACTCAGGTTAAGGAATTGGAGAACTGAGATCGAATTCCAGTCGAGTTCCTTATATTAACTTACGACTAAATACCTTTGAGAAAGTTATGAATCTGTTTGTACTTGGACATTTGGCCGACGGACATTTAACTGTATGGACATTTAGCCGAAAATGGTAGTGGCGTACTTACATGTAGAGATTTATTTGCCCCCCCTCCACTGAGTCAGGTTGTGGCACAAGGTCAGTTTTTAACGTGGGATCCGAGTGTTTTCACTCGGGCCGCTGGTCCAAGCTGGTCTTAGCTGGTCATAACTTGTCCCGGCTGGTCATAACTGATCTAAGCTAGTCATAGCTGGTCTTGGCTTGTTATAGCTGGTCCAAACTGTTCAGAGCCGGTTTAAGCTAGTCGTAAAGGTGATACCCACCAGCACAGGGATGGATCCCTGGGCCAGGTAAGTATATGGCGTACTTACATGTGTCTGTCACACTCTTTATCGTAATGTGCTATATACATATTTATATTTATTTACTGTAATCATTTATAATTTTTCATTTTTTACATGCTTTTTTAAAAATCTGTTCTGTATATATTATATTTTACTTTAAATATTACTGTAAGATGATAAGCATTTTGATAAAAAACGCATTTTACTGCATCAAAAATCTTAAGCTTTTACGATATGAAAGATCTTTTAATTTCGCTTTTAATGATCATTATCTTAAAGGGATGAATTAGCTTTTATCTTACTGTTAAATAAGAATTTAAATAATTAGGCGCTATTTTTTACCTAAATACAATCAAATATTTTTTTAAATACTAATTTCAATAAACAAATATTGAAATAAGAAAACTTTTAACTTTAAATTTAGGTTTAGTAATTTAGTCACTTGCAATTCAGTGGTAGTTATTAGTCCTAGTCTACCTTATAATACTGTTAATTAAAAGACTTAAAGTATTGCTTGTTACTATTTTTACTTGTACTTTTTCGGTGAAATGACCGTCGGCCAAATGTCTCTCTGCCAAACGTCCATCGGCCAAATGTCCGTCGGCCAAATCTCCGTCAGCCAAATGTCTATCCACGGAATCTATCTCTTCTCTCTCAGCTATGGGTAAATAGCAGGGCTGCCTGAGTTCTATAGCCTTGAGCGGCAAACAGACAGAAATACAACTCTGAATTCAAACCCCCTAACTATGGGTTAAATAGCCTCACTATTCCGCAATCAATCAGGCTGGGGTTCCTGTAAGGCCCAGAATCTGAATTTGGTCTAATGAACTTTTATCCCTCGTCTCTTTCTTTTATAAATGCTGAACGATCGAATTCTGTCTTTACATTAATAGTCTCAAGTAGGCATTCAAAAGTGTCAAGTGGCAACAGGTCCCAGCATATTTTCAGATTTATTGTTAGTGCTGTAATCAAATTAGTGGAGGAATGAATTTTCATTTTAGTAATTGTGGCTTTTTGTATGAATTTCTGGGATGAGGAGTTATCATTTATACAATTTACATGCGGACAATTGTCCTCCTCTGATGAAGACCGGAGGGACAAAGGCCGAAAAGTTGTGATAACAGCAACAAAGATGAGGACAATAGTCCACATGTAAATAATGTAAATAATAACGCTTATATTGATGTAAAACCACCGATTTATAACGTGTCTTTATATCAAGAATCTCAAGTAAACTTTGCTGAGGATCAAGTGATAACAAGCCCTGTAAGATTTTTCAGGATAGAAAGAAAGGGAGAGAGCGTGAGAATAGCCACGTTAGAAGAGCAGAGGGGGCGGAAACAGCAGAAAGAGTAAGAAGGGCAGAGAGGGTGAAAATTACAGAGAGGTAAAAAGAGAAAAGAGGGTGAGTAGAGCAGAGAAAAGCTGAGGGAGTAGAAAGAGCACTGAGAGTGAGAAGTGAAGAGAGGGTGAGAGAAGCATAGTGAGTGAGAAAAGCAGATTAAGTGAAGAGAGCAGTGTGAGGGAGGAGAAGAAATTGAGTGAGAAGAGCAGAGAACATTATAGAGGGGGAGAAAACCAGAGAGTGTGAGAAGATCACAGTGAGTGAGAGGAGTAGAGAGGCCGAGAAGAGCAGAGCGAGTGAGAAAAGCAGAGAAGAGCAAAGAAGGTGAGAAGGACAGAGAGAGAGAAACACAGAGAGAGAGAGAGAGAGAGAAGAGCAGAGCAAAGCGAGTGAGAAGAGTAAAAAAAATGAAGAGAGGGTGAGAGGGCAGAGAAGATCAAAGTATGTGAGTGAGGAGAGAGAATGTTATCGAAATTTGCCCGCCAATGGCGTCAACCAGCGGAAATAAGTGAGTCTCTATCAAGCCTAAAAACAGCCAACTTTTTCCGCAGGACATTTGCTGTGCCTAAGATGTTTATTTATTTATTTGTTTATTTATTTTGCGTGAATGGTAATGTTAATATTAACCGTTTCCCTACAAGGAAACATTTGCCATTCATTGACCGAGGAGCCAGAACTGATTTTTTTTTTGGGGGGGGGGTTCAAATTTCTAAAATCTTTCTCTTAAAACATTTTTCATGAAAATAAGTTTCTCAAGTCCAATAAGGTCTATAGCTCTTTCCAGTATTTATGAGGAGGTTTCCTTTCTAACCTTTTGTTTGAAGTAGTGTGGAACGTCAACATCTTGATTATGTCATTATTTTCTCTTAAAGCTACATGCACTATCTATTTTAGCTACTACTGCTCTTTCGTTGTCCTCAAGTGATGTGGTTTATGTTATTTAGTCCAGTTAAGATTGAAACTATGTTTTCTATTAGTAAATAAACTATTTTTAATGTCATTTGTCATTTAACATCAGAAAAAAATACTTGCCTCTGACACGGAATCATGTGGGCCTCTGACACGGAATCATGTGGGCCTCTGACACGGAATCATGTGGGCCTCTGACGGAATCATGTCGGCCTCTGACACGGAATCCTGTGTAGTTGTTCTGAGGATTGAGAAAATTCAACCGACAGACGGTAGCTACAGCTTAGCCGGCTGAATCTAGCAAACTACTAGTGGGGCAGATTAAGTCAGTATCCCACAAGAATCTTTCACTTGAGGGTACAAGCTTCAAATTTGGTATACATGTGCTCCAGGACCCAATCTCTCAGAAAAATACGTTAGCCATATTAAAAGATAAGATGGCCGTCATTTTTCAAGATGGCCGTCTCATAAAATAGAAAAAAAAGTGTTTTCAGTGCTAAACATCTATAAATAGGAACATGCTACTGATCCAAAATGTTAAACAGATTGTATTTTGACTGGAGAAATATATTTTGGCACTAATATTCCAAAACGGTTACCAGTTTTCAAGATGGTGGCCATTGCATGACTTAAAATCAGTACTTTTGTAGCTGCCTTACAAAATTATGCCAGATATTGCTGGACAGCATCTGTGATCATTTATTTAGGTGATGCGTTCAAGCTCTATGACATTATGAGAATAAGAGTGATGTTTAAGCATAACCAGAGCACACTGGTGACGTCACTGCTGTGAGACCCGGCATGGGGTTCAGTGTCGGCTTATAGCGTCCGACTTGCTTATACCACCAATTCAGTAATCTGCTGCACTACTGGCATCGCTAGGAGGAGGTCATTTACAGACTGAATTCCACAGTCATGGCGGAAGGGTTTTACCCAATAGAATCAACAACAGTGTAACCGTTATCAAAGCGAACCTTCAAGTCGGAGATCATCATCTGTGGTCAGAGCTAAAGAGAGATGGGCCCCCTTAGGTCCACTTACCCGCGACACGCTACGCATGAATGAATATCTTTCCGACTTTCAACCCAGATATGTAGATATTGCTTCACTGATAACTATAATCTTCAAATATTCAAATGTAATGTCAATCGACATCTTATCCTTGATCCTGATCACCGTCCTTCTTAATATCCTTTCCTCAAACACCCCTCTTTATTCTTGCTCTCACTCTCTGTAACCTCTTGCTTGCTATTGGCACTCCCGCCTTGCTTGGGGTGAAATGCTAAAAAAAAAGCTTTGAAGTAATAAAAATATGTTATGTTATTTTACTTTCACAATTGGATACATGGTAGATGATACTCAACTTTTGTGCATATATATGTTTGTGTGAACATACGTAATAGAGGTGGTGATGTGTGTGTTTTATGGTGTAGTTTTGTTGAAGTTATTTTTTGCAATACAGTTTGATTTCTTTAAGAAATTGTAGGATATTGTACGGATTAATGTCATGAAAGAGTTCTTTCATGTCGCTCGATTGATGTCTCTTAACGGCATTTGAACAAGTCTATGTGTTATTGTTGGAGCGCACACACCTTCAAAACCACAATAGACTGATCCTATTATTATAAATAGAACAGTAGTTCTAGAGACTGGGAGCAGTGTAGCAGTCTAGTAATGCTGCACTGCTGTCGAACTCTCTGCTTTGGCAGAGAGGAACTCGGACGAGGCTTTGCCGCAGGGCAAAGTTTCGTCCGGGGAGGTAGAAAGTCCCTAAACTCGTGTATACCGGTTGTAAATGGGCATATTTTTGGCCGAGCCTACGGGCTCGGTAAGCCCACGTTAAACCGGCCTTGTGCCACATTCGACCCGTGGGGGGGGTTGTTAAATATCGTAGTGTAGCAGTGTAGTGCAGTGCAGAGTGAGACTTCTGTAGTGATCAGTTACACTTCCGTTTCTCGACCGGAAGATACCGTTGGACTTTATTACTATTACTTATTGTTACTACTAACCTACGTTCGTTCTACTACTAATCTCTCTGATGTAAATACCTCTCTGAATATACCAGTATTTTTCCCTACGACTGTGTTTGTTCGTTATTACCATATACTCACGTGGAAACACTCAACATCTCAACAGTTATTAATACCGAAATCTAAATATTTTGAACACAATTCATGGTTTAACTAAAATTATATTGAACGCAATTGTATGCCTACAACTGCAATATATTGTAGGTAATTCTTTTTTATATAAAAATTTACTGCTGGTATTTTTACTATAAAAATGTATTTTTATGCTTTCATGGTGTTTTGTTTTTGCTCGGTGGGGTTCGCTATTTGCACATATCTTCGACCCTAACAGGCGCCACCATCCCGGGTCAGGGTTGACTTGAGAACACCAGCAATTAAGAGGTGTCTCCACGCTGAAATGTGTATGGGTGAATTGAGAAGTTTAAAAGTGGCTGGACAAGCTTGAAGAACGAAGAAGAAACAAAACCCCCGTCACCCCCCCTCCTGAAAAGAAGATCCAGAAAAAAGCAAGAGATGTTAATGGCGAACCGGCTCGTTATAATCGATGAAGTAACATGTCTGCAGATTCGGATCGATGCTCTTTGTTCGGCTTTGGTGTACACTACTACCGGAGCGTCCATGTTTACACTGTAACAGCATCAAGACAACTGGTGTGATCAAGCTCAAATTTTCGATCACGAGAACACAACCAACTATAGGCACACATGATCAGGAAAACAGTGTGACGAAGTTAAAGATATGTTTTGGTGAAAGTACAGATAATTTGTTTTACTTACCCTTGTAATAGATAGATAGATAGATAGATAGATAGATAGATAGATAGATAGATAGATAGATAGATAGATAATGAATAGGGTGTGATAGATAGAGATAGATAGATAGAGAGATAGATAGATAGAGAGATAGATAGATAGATATGAATAGGGTGTGATAGATAGATAGATAGATAGATAGATAGATAGATAGATAGATAGATAGATAGATAGATAGATAGATATGAACAGGCTACCATAGATATGAAGATAATCATCCCTCGAAAGATAGATCGATAGATAGATAGATAGATATGAATAGGGTGTGATAGATAGATAGATAGATAGATAGATAGATAGATAGATAGATATGAATAGGGTGTGATAGATAGATAGATAGATAGATAGATAGATAGATAGATAGATAGATAGATAGATATGAACAGGCTACTATAGATATGAAGATAATCATCTCTCGAGAGATAGATAGATAGATAGATAGATAGATAGATAGATAGATAGATAGATAGATAGATCGATCGATATGAATAGGGTGTGATAGATAGATAGATAGATAGATAGATAGATAGATAGATAGATAGATAGATAGATATGAACTGACTTAGATAGATAGATAGATAGATAGATAGATAGATAGATAGATAGATAGATAGATAGAAAATATAAAAGTGAACACTGACATCAACACCGAGCATTGACAGGCCTGAAAATTGCTTTCAAGCATGAAACAGATTGTGTCCGTTCGGTGTTGACCTCACTGTCCACATTTATATTTAGATATCTACGTACCCTCTATCTCAGTTATTGGACACTTTTGTCTATAAATAGAGCGTACCTTAAGACTATTTTCCCAGCTCATATATATATATATATGTGTGTGTGTGTGTGTGTGTTTTGTGTGTGTGTGTGTGTGTGTGTGTGTGTGTGTGTGTGTGTGTGTGTGTGTGTGTGGGTGTGTGTGTAATGGACTCTTCCGTCGAGTTCGATGCATGAGTTTCCGACGACCACCTACTAATTTTCTGCATGCCTCTGACGGGCATGACGTTTGAGGCCGGCTCGAGAATTGCACAAAAAAATCCACAAACACTACAGGAGAAAGCATTGCATGCAAGTGCGGCAGGAACACTGTCAGCTGTCTTATTTTGCTTTTGTGTTTCACGCTGTCGAATGATGCTTACTTCTTGATGGTACATTATTCTTGCATGGCAGCTAGAACGATACTCTGATCTCTCCATAGCTACCTCTTCAAAGTTCTTGAATGGAATGTTTACGCAAGAAAGGTTGCACTTCAGTTTTTCTTTATACCTGAGCCAAGATCTATCGACATTTCTATGGCCACTATGGAGTTGACTGTAGAAAGAAACGTTTGGTATACGATCATCACACATCCTTGTCACATAGCCAGCCCAACGCTTTTGTGATTGCACAATGAAGGCCTGGATGGTGCCAGTCTTGCATTTCTCAAAAAGGTCAGCATTCGACACTTGATCAACAAATGTCAGGCCACAGATTATAAGGAGACAGCCTTTATGGAAGACCTTTAATCGATTAGTGTGCCATCTATGTGGTTTTCAAGTTTCTGAGCAATACAAAACAGTTGACAAAACGACAGCTTCGCACACTTAGATTTTAGTGCAAAGTTTTATTCTCCTTTCGTCCCATAACCTATGACGCAGCGAACCAATGAAGGACTGTTTAACCCTCAGCGGTTTAAGTCCAAAACACTCCTACGTACCAGTATTATACGCGATCTACTTTTTTTTCAGATAACGCTGCCCTTGTAGCAAATTCTTTAGAGGAATCTCAAGATTTACTCAACCGGTTTTCTGAAGCATGCAAGACATATCAGACTTACGATCTGTGTCAAGAAAACTGAAGATATTCATCAACCTTACCCGACACCGATGCAAATTAGAGGTGTACAGCAGAGACCCCTGTTCGAAAGTTACCTGAAGTACATTTACAATTTGATAGAAAGAGTCTCAAGTATGTGGAATCTTTCAAATACCTCACGTGAATGGTAAATTCAAGTGCATCACTTGATGACGAAATTGTTAATATATATATATATATATATATATATATATATGTAAATACTTAGAGACGACAGCCTGTTTCATGCTAGGCGCAATCGTCAGGCCTGACGATTGCGCCTAGCATAAAACAGTCTGTTGACTTCAATGTTCACTTTTATATTTACACACGCTCTATCTCTGATATTGAGCAATTTATCCGATAAATATAGCACACCTTAAGAGTACAATTCTTCATAGATACACATATATATATATGCGCCTGAAAAATGCATATATATATATATATATATATATATATATATATATATATATATATATGTATGCTCCTTAAAAATTTATTTCGGTTGAGCTCTCTGGAAAGAAGTGTGGGTTTGGAAACAGTGATTATTACGGCTAATAATGCAAGACTCTTCGGTAAATCGAATCGAGTTTTTCTCAGTCACTCTGTATTTATCTAAAAATAAATACGCTTAAATTCACCTTCATCCCTGCCGTGCGCCGACGGCTTAGTGGTAGAATTCCGACTGATGCCAATTCCGTCGGGTTTCGATCCTAGCTAGAGGCAACCGGACGTCTAGCCACACTGATGAGCTGTGATACAGCGAAACAGTCTGTCTGTGGATGACAATATATATTAATGTATATTTGGGCAGGAAACTTTCTTTTAAACATCTTTCGTTAAATATTGCAGACAGGGAAAATATCATTAATCTATTATTTAGTTTTTACAGCGTTATTGTATTTTTCTGTTTGGTCGTAGTAAGGGAGTACAAAGATTTTACACATTGTACATTATCCCAAGGACTTTCAGCCATTTCTGTAGCAATTTTCAACGTTTTTTTTTAGATGTTGTTAATTTCTTTTCATGTTTTGACTGTTTAAGATGTATTTTATTTACGTGTTCTTTTGAATACAATAAGAGCGTTTATTCCGAGCCTTTGTATATTGAACGCGGCTGGAATTCCAGTGAGCGTCTTTCTATTTATAAAAAAAAAATAACGCTCTATTCACAATGTTAAATAAGGTGACGTTGATACTGGGAAAGAAATGTTTAATATACAGGGCCTCTCTTATAGGGAGATGTTTCCAGTAATGTGATTTATATAGAATTTTAGTGTTTTCGATCAGAATCTATCTTAAGGGCTCTTGTAAATAGTGGCTAGATAAATATTTTTTATAGCATTTCGACCGGGTAACTGACACGTGATGTGTCTACTCAAGGAAGTGGTAGTATGTCCGATATAGGTAATTGATTTACATATATATATATATGTATATATATATATATATATATATATATATATATATATTGATATGGGTTTATTTATATATGCACATATACTTACACCTATCTTATAAATACACTGCATGAAACTCCGTGTTGTGCTACCGATGTTAGATGTATATTCATTAATATATATATATATATATATATATATATATATATATATATATATTAATGAATATACATCTAACATCGGTGTCGTGCTACCGATGTTAGATGTATATTCATTAATATATATATATATATATATATATATATATATATATATATATATTTTGTTTTTGACCCTGTGTTTCACGCTTTTGCGATCGTCAGACAAACTGCTCCAGCATATTTTTTGTGTTTGTCTAACGATCGCAAAAGCGTGAATCCCAGTGTCACAAACTCACATCAATCCAACGAAATATCTTAGGTCTATCTCTGATATTGAGCGCTTTCTAATAAGTACCGCGCATATAATATATAAATAATAATATATATGATTTATTACACATATATATATATTTATATTTATACACACACACACACACACACACACACACACACACACACACACATATATATATATATATATGATTAATTATTACAAATATAAATGTTGTCACTTAGTTGATTGAATATATATATATATATATATATATATATATATATATATATATATATATATATATATATATATATATATATGCGCTCAATCATTGTAATCTACTATTTCCTGAAGTCGTTCATACCCTCTTATGTTTTAGAAAATATGCTGGAGCAGTTTACCATTGCCATACCAAAAGATCTTACACCTAACATGGCTAGCGCAAGGATGATAACTCTGACACACGGTAACATAATTTCTAAGGGAGATAACTCTTGTACAGAAATAATTACGGACATAACGAACAAAAATACTTCTCATATTGTATAGTAAAATACTGTCATTGTTACTACTGCGTCATTTATCTTTTACTATTATTAACACATGTTTTTATCACGTCTCTCTTTTCCGTCTGTTTTCTTTCTCCATATGGTCGGTGTTTCATAGCGCTCTTCCGAATATTATTGTTGTCTCTGGACAAGAGAGTCCCCGGCCGATTTAACACTGCAGAAGATCCTAATCTTATTAAATAATGACCACAGCTTATTAGTGATCATGTTTCTCTCACAACGACATTGTTTAATAGATTTCCACTAAGACTTGCATCCACTTTTTTACCTCCAGGAGAGGAGGCCACAAGAGGGACATAACTCTGGAATTGATGATTTCTGTCCATATCAATGAACAAACAACAAGAAATATGAATACAATAACAACGGCAATCATGATGATAGCAAGAATATCAATTTTTAACATTTTTCAGCAAGGTGATCTGTGAAGCCTGCTTGACAATCATGGCGTTGCACAATCGAAATATGGCCTCTAACTTATTTTCTTATGAAGTAACCAATGCTTTAGCTTAAAAAAACTGATTTTTGAGAAAAAGAAAAAGAGGAAGAAAAAAAGAAGAAAAAGAGGAAGAAAAAAGAAGAAAAAGAAGAAAAAAAACAAGTTTTTGAGTGTTTACGAATTACATGTGGTAAACAATGCTACAGCTAATAATACAGTTACAAACTGATATTATGAGAAGAAGGAGAAAGTGAGGACGAGGAGTAGGAGGAGGGGAAGAAAGAAAGAAAGAAACAAACAAACAAAAAGAAGAAAATTAAAAATAAATGAAGAAAAAGAAGAAAAAGTGAAAGAAAAAGAAAAGAATGAGAAAAAGAGGAAGAAGAAAAAAACTTTGAGTGTTTACAAATTACATGTGGTAACCAATGATTCACCTAATAATACTGTTACAAATAGATATTATGAGTAGAAGAAGAAGAAGAAGAAGAAGAAGAAGAAGAAGAAGAAGAAGAAAAAGAAGAAGAAGAAGAGAAGGAGAGAAAAAGAAAGAAAGTAAAAGAAGAACAAAGAAATGCGGAAAGAAAAAGAACAAAGAAATGAGGAAGAAGAAAAAGAAGAAAAAGTAAAAGCAGAAGAAGAAAAGAAGGAGAAAAGTAGAAAAAGGAAAAGAAGAAAAAGAAGGAAAAAAGTTTTTGAGTGTTAACAAATTACATGTGAGAACCAATGCTTCAGTTAATAATACTGTTACAAATAGATATTATGAGAAAAAGAACAGGAGGAGGGGGGAAGAAAAAGAAAGAAAGAAAGAAAGAAAGAAAGAAAGAAAAAGAAGAAAAGTAAAAAGAAATGAAGAAAAAGATAAAGTAAAAGAAAAAGAAGAAAAAGAAAAAGAAGAAAAAGTAAAAGAAAAAGAAGAAAAAGAAGAAAAAGGAAAAGAAGAAAACGAAAAAGAAGAAAACGAAAAATAAGTAACATTTTCATGTTCTGTTTTCACAAATACTGACACTCTAAACGTTTTTTCTTTCATTTCCAGTTCCTTCGGCCGTTTTTCTCAAAAGATCACGGAGAGTCTCTGAAATAAACAACAACAAAAAAAAACTAGTGAACTTGAAGAGTAGAGGATTTGAAACCGTCCATAAGACTGTATCGTTGAAAACAAGATGTCGAGGAAAGTGCTGGAAATTTGTTGTCACTTAATTTCCTGTAAGAAATTCCAGGTTTTACTTGTGTGAACAAGTAAAGAAGAAAGAGAACTGGCAGATAATCGATATCACTGTCGAGCAGCCCGCAGAGTTAAAATGAAATAATATATATATATATATATATATATATATATATATATATATATATAGATAGATAGATAGATAGATATAGATATGTGTGTGTATATATATTTATATATATATATGTGTATATATATATATATATATATATATATATATGTATGTATATATCAAGCCCTTGCCAGAAATAATATATGTATATATATGTATGTATATTTATATATATTTATATATATATATATATACATATATATATATATATATATATATATATATATACACACACACATATATATATATATATGTATATATCAAGCCCTTGCCAGAAATAATATATATATATATATATATATATATATATATATATATATATCAAGCCCTTGTCAGAAAATATAAAAGTTCTGAAATATGACAAAAGTTGATATTATGACTCCCGGACACTTTCCTCGGAAAATATTACAGAGAAGGATATTTAGCCAACGGACATTTAGCAGTTCTGTTTTTAGAATGTTTGGAACAGTCTCGAATAGTGTTACCAAAATGTTAAAAGAACTGGAAATCCAAAGAACTTAAACCATCCAGACGACAGCATTATTAAAATGACGAAAGTCACCAGAGGAATTATGTATTAAAAGATTTTTTTTCACTTAATCTTCAATGAAAACCACGCGATGCTCTTCGGTGGCGGCATTGCTTTCTCAGAGGACCACTTACCTAGACTCCAATGCAGTTTCTCATGTAGCTGCAAACTTTAATTTGGGGGGGGGGCAGACTCGGCCACTGATGTTGCATGTACAGGCCTATCTTAGAGATGTTGATTATACAGGGTGTCCATAAAGTCCGTGTGCACTTTAAAAAATTTATAACTTTATTTGCATTTGCGATACAAATAATTTGTAAAAAGGATTAGAAAGAAGTAAATCTATATTTTTTAAGGTATTATTGAAATTTTATTTAAGTTTCCACATGTCCTCCATCATCAGCAATACAAAGGGTAATACGATTTTGCAGTTCACGGAAAACATTTGCCAACTGATTTACAGTAATTCCCGAAATCACATTAGTTATTTTAGCTATACTTAAAACTAGGTACATTAAACTTTATAACATTTTTTACAGATTATTTCTATCGCAAATACAAATAAAGTTATAAATTTTTTAAAGTGCATACGAAATTTTATGGACACCCTATATATATATATATACAGAGAGAGAGAGAGGGGGGGCATAGTTGAGTAATGGATAACGATTGAGGAATCGGAGAGCCTAGTTCGAATTCCATTCGAATCCATTACATTCACTTACGTGCTAATACCCTTGGGAAAGGTGTGAATCCTCTTCTTCTCCCTCCAACTATGGGTAAATAGCAGGACAGACTGGGTTCTATAGCCTTGGATGGCAACTGGTCTAGGAGAAGGACAACTCTGAATTCAAAACCTGCGGAGGGTCGTTTGGGGACCTTGTGGCACTCAGTGCACCAGGTCTCTGTATTCGTCCCTTCAAAAAGTGTGGATGGACCTGCACGAAACCTTCACCACTATAATCAAATCTCATGTGCCGGCGGCGGGCTCTCAGTTTCTAGAAACTGATTTGCTTGACCCTCGTACGTCGAATTCGACGGGAGAGTCGATGATATATATATATATATATATATATATATATATATATATATATATATATATATATATATATATATATATATTTAAGTGTGTGTGCGAAGATTATTATTATTAATTTTGATTATAAAATGTCTTTTTGCTCTATATAATTTCCTCTGGTTATCTGGTCCACTCTGTAATGAAAAAAAGGCGGTCGCATATGTCAAAGCTTACGGCAGATTGACTATTGCCACTAAAGACGATGTAGCACGTTGTTTTCCAGATGTCACCGTTGGTATTAATCGATGTAAGATCGTCTCTACAAACGAACATATCGAACTTTTAGGTGCCCATTTTTTTCTTTAATTTGAAAGTTCTGCATATAGAATGTTCTTCAGAATTCTTCTGAGATCCATTCTCTGCGCATGAATTTACCAGTGGAGACGCTCTGGCCTCGGAGAAGAGTACATGTTGTGAAACTGTAATCATTCAAGGAATGAGATGTCTGTGATATTGTCCCCCCAGGCGATGCCTAGAATACGACTCAGGCAGCTTTAAGGAAAGCTTTTCATCCTCCGCCCCCGATATGGATAAGGGGTTCAGGCCTCATTACTATACGAGAGCGCTTGCGTATGACACAGACTCTGTACATTTGTACAAGGAGTGTGTGAAAGTGCAACAAGTATAGATGATAATTGTTGTGGGGCTCTCCCCTTTTACACAAGATGGACTCGTCTAAAGTATACTTATACTGACAGAGTTGGAGCTACGTGGAGATACGTTGAGACAATTTTGAGATACGTCGAGTCCATCGAGAGAGAGAGAGATAATTATGGCTTCACTTACAGAGACTTGGACATATACTTTCTACTAACCCGCATTCCTGGACTACTAATCTTCATTTCAAGTTTGTATTCTAACGTTCAATACACTTATTTTCCTATTTCAATTACTGGCGTTGTTTATTTATTTGTGCAGGATTCCATGCCCGGGATCCACAACAATGATAATGAAAAAGAAGCCTGAAACTGTTTTTGTCGTCCTCATGTGTTTTCCGATTCCTATTAACAACGAAGATAGTTTTAATATTTACTAATAAAAATAAAATTAAATATGGTACAAGGTACAACATTTGTGTAAAGCAGGGGTGCTGATCATTCAATCGTCTTAGCTGGTCACTATCGCTGACACAAACATTCGGTAATATTCATAAAATATCATATTTTAGCTCATATTCATACTACGAGTTCATAGGCTGTCTATGAAGGCGTGATGATAGGGATGTGAAATCTTGGAGGAATTAATTTCAACTCTTTTTATTAGTAACTGCATTGTTTCTTTCCAGGTACGAAGCTGGGCTGAAAAGTTCATAGGCTGACTATGAAGGAAAGATGATAGAGATGTGAAATCTTGCAGGAATTAATTTCAACTCCTTTTATTAATAACTGCATTGTTTCTTTCCATGTACGAGGGTGGGCTGAAAAGTTCATAGGCTGGCTATGAAGGGGTGATGATAGAGATGTGAAATCTTGCAGGAATTAATTTCAACTCCTTTTATTAATAACTGCATTGTTTCTTTCCAGATACGCGGCTGGGCTGAAAAGTTCATAGGCTGCCTATGGAGGTATAATGTAAAATGTTGCATGTATTAATTTAAACGAATCTAATTTAAACTACATCGAGCCAGAGACAAAGAGACAATTCAAGATGTGGAAACCTCTCTTCTCTTTTGTTCTAAAGAAGGCCAAAATCGGGAATGTGATAGCTTCAGTTTTTTGGAATACAAAATTCATTATAAACTATCGTCAAAAGGTCCACACCATAAATGTAGATTACTATGCCAACTTACTGATGTAGTTATGAAAGGCTATAACGACCCAGAAAACACAAAAAACTGACGAAAAGGGTTTTGTTTCAACAAGATAATACTCCAGTACAGCGATTGTTTTCAATGGCTGCCGTTCCTGTATGTGGTTTTCAATTGATTGATCATCCTTCTTATTCTCTTGATTTGATTATCATGTGTTCCCCAACATGAAAAAAAACACTTGTCTGAGAACCAGTATCTCAGTCATATCTGCTCTTGATGACTCTTTTGACAAACAGGATGAACAGTCTTCTTTGAAAAGTTAGATGTTAGTTTACCTGGAAAGAAACGATGGAGTTCCGTAATTAGATCCAAAGAAGAATCAGATATATTATTAGTGCTGATCTGGCACCTAGGCTTCAGTCAATTGTCCAGCGTCTACTGTGTCTTTTCCATAAATACTTTCATGGTAATTGTTCGGATGAGCTCTTCGCTATGATACCTAGACTATATGAATTTAAGCGCAATACAAGACTGGCGGCGAGATCATATCAAGTTACCGTTGAGCTAGCTAGATGTAGAGGGAGCTTTTATGCTAACATTTTCTTATCTCGCACTTCTCGCTTGTGGAACTCCCTTCCGACTCCATGCTTTCTTTAATCTGCAAAAAATTAAATGCAATGTCAATCGCTATCTACTGTCCTCCTGATTCCTCTTTTCGCTTTCTCCTCATTACTAACGTCTCTGTATCTAATTCCTCCACAGCCCGTAAACCCTTGCTTGTTAGTGGTTGTAATACCTTGCTTGGGGGTGAGACTGATAAAAAAAAAAGCATAAAAATATTTTGTAAATCTACTCTAAATTTACGTGATTCTCTAAAATTAAAGTCATATTTTTCTGTATTCATTGAAGCATTGTCAATCATAACGAGAAGGTAACGAGTATTTCGGCCATATGAGTCAAGAAATGCACTTTCACAGTGAAAATCGCTATTATTTCCCACAAGTACTTTCCAGAAAAATAAATAAAAACCATAAAAGTAACTTACTAGGTGTTTTCACCGTAAATCGTATGACTTCAGTATACCCTGTGAGTGCTGAATTCTCTAGACCTTCTTTCCTCATTATGCGCCCCAAAAATTTTACTCTGTCTCCTGATTGTAAATATAAGTTTCCTTATAGTTCTTATTGATTTTAAAAGTACCTCGTTGCTCATGTATGTAAACTCTCCTTGGGCAAGAGCTGAATGGACGTTTGGTTTCTGGGGTGAGTATATTTTTAAGGAATGAAATTGATGACCCCCACATCCGGTCGGCTTCAATTCAGCATTCTCCTTCACCTAGCCTAATTGTCAACCAAAGCTACAGAGCCCAGTCGTCGTGGTATTAGGTCCGATCTTAGAAGAAAAAAAAAGGATCCATAACTTTCCCAACGGTAATAGTACAAAATATAACGAAACATTACTCATATGCTTTGTCAAATATAAATTACTACATGCTGTCGTATCATCAAAGAATCATGTAAAGGCACTTTTTTTCAAATTGTCATACATATATATATATATATATATATATATATATATATATATATATATATATATATATATATATACCCTTCTTCAAATTAATTTAAACAACCGCTTTCTTTCACCATACAGTCAGTTTTAAAACAACTGGAATGACAGGGTGTAATCGACTTCTATTTTTTCCTCAGATTAGGCCATTTGCCGTGGTGTGCAGTAATATGACTCTGTATTCGGGGTGCATGATGAAATTTGTTTGGTCTTGAAAAATATTGCGACATCCGTGATTGCATCAGATTTTCATCACGCCCAGACACTATTGTTTCGACTGTCGATTAGTTGCCCTACGGCGATTGTCTGCTATGGACGTTACTCCCAGGAAACGTACGAAAATTGTAACGCTGCACGAACACACTTACCAGTGAGCAAATCAAACTATTATAGACGGGTCCGGAAACTCTCCTGGTTTAAATCCAATCGAGAATCTGTGGTCAATCTGCAAGGAAAGACTTCGTGGAATGAACATACAAAGTACTAACGTGTGCACTGGGTCGCTTTTGAGTTACAAGTTTTTTTGTTTTTTCATAAAAAAGTAATACCACACTGAAGGAACTGAATTAAATAGAAAAAATTAACCCACCAATACAAAATACATATCTGCTGCATTAGCATATTACACACAGACACACAGACACACACACACACACACATATATATATATATATATATATATATATATATATATATATATATATATATATATATATGTATATATACTCGGTGTAAGAGCAAAATTGTCTAAATCGGGTAACAGCATGGGGAAATTGACCATACCACAAAATGTTTAATATCTAAAAAAAAAAACACTAAACTAATTTAGTTTCTTTTTTCCAGGTTTTCAGATAAGACGTTTAGCCATCTTGACACCATGTGGTACCAAGATTCATACTCTGGTTTCCATCTTCAAAGTTCATTCAAGAACCATCAAGACAACGGTGAATAAGTCTAAAATAGAGAGAACAGTAGAGAGGAAAACTGGATCTAGAGGTCACAACAGGAAGAGAGATCATCACTGCAACTTAGACAGAGAGATCAATTAGGAAAGATCCAACTCAATCCATAGACCTTTGGCACATGAGAGAGGAGTTTCGGCCATGACTGTCCAAAGAGCAGTGAAAAAACACTTGAAAATGAAATCGTAAGGGAAACCTGTGAGGTACATTTTTACTCCAGGCCAGAAAGTTAGAAGGTTAAAGAGGACGAAGATCATCTTTAATAAGTTGGGAAATGATCCTGGATTAATATATATATATATATATATATATATATATATATATATATATATATATATATATATATATATGAATTTCAATTATTTCAATGCTTCATTTTTAAAAAATGAGCAGGTTAGATTATGAGCTCGCTCTCAGAAACTGTAACTTACGTCTACTTAGCATAGTTGCAGTATAAACCACTTTTTGATCGGGCATCTGTAACAGGCACTGAACGGCGGCTGTTCTCGAAATCGAATAGCCTGCAATTATGTATCTATGTATGTTTTATGTATATATGTAGGCGCGTGGATGAGTAGTTAGAATGTCCGTTTTCTGACCTTGAGACCCAGCTTCGAATCTCACGACGGTTGATTTGTCAGGGAGACTTCCTGGTGTTATCGGTCTGGAGGGAGTGATCCCAGCGGAAGGGGCATGAAAACCATACCACGGATTGCCCCAAGCCTTGTGAGTGAAATTTGTCAGACTGAACACTTGGGGGACGTCGATAGCACGATGTCACAAATCATCGTGGTCAAGGGTTTGAGTGTGCTGGTTTTGTACAAATTGTTGATCATTCTAGATAACACGCGCTCTCTCAGAAACTGTAACTAAGGTCTGCTCAGCATTGTTGCAGTATAAACCATAGATTGCCTCTTAGGGAAGACGGAACACTTGTGGCTGTCGATAGCTGTGCTAGCACGAAGTCACAAGTCATCGTGACCGAGGGTTTGAGTGTGCTGGCTTTGTTCAAATTGTTGATCATTCTAAATAACACGCTCTCTCCCAGAAACTGTAACTAAGGTCTTCTCAGCATTGTTGCAGTATAAACCACAGGTGGGATCTGTGGGTGTTGAACGTCTATCCGCCCTAGTAGCAGGGTATCCTCAATTACGAGTGGCCAGCTATTATTATGTATGTAGGTAGGCAGGTATTTTTGCGAGTGAGCACCTTTGGCTAAATGAGACCCGGATTTGAAGCTCTCCATGGTCAATTTGTCGGGAAGAATGTCGGTCTGGTCGAGGCGACCCCAATGTACGGCACACTTGGAAAGTGTCTGAAACCCATACAACGGTTTCACCCAAGCCTTGTGAGTGAAATTGGATAGGCGGAACCCTTGGGTCGATGGTCGTTCTAACACGAAGTCATAAGTCAAGGCTTTATCACGCTTGATAACACGCTCTCTCCTAGAAGGTGTAACCAATGTCCGATCAACATAGTTGCAGTATAAACCACAGGTAGGCTCTGTGGGTGTTGAAGAAACACAAATGCGCCTGAACAGGGATTAGCTAGCAGATGGGTATCCTCGGATACGAGTGGCCAGCCATTATGTAGGTAAGTAGGTAGGTACATATTAGCAAACTGCATAATTACTCATATCTTTTTACTCCTAATTTTACTTATCTAACGTGTCCGTAACCTAAATAATCGTTATGAAATTATCCAAATCGTGTAATAGCATGGAATAATTGTCCATGCCACAAAATATTTAATATCTAAAAAACCATTAAACCAATTACGTTTCTAATTCCAGGTTTTCAGATTAGATTCGTTTGTCGTAAGTATCACTGAAAAACCCTTTGCTTTATTCAGCTAGAAAGAGAACAGGTTAAAATTGTCAGCCTCACTATGTCTTCCCAATTGAGCAATGGTGAGAGGAAAAATATCATCCCGGTTTTCAGTAATGGTCCCAATACAATCATACTCTGGCTTCCATCTTCAAAGTCCATTCAAGAACCATCAAGAGAATGGTACAGTATAAACCACAGGTAAGCTCTGTGGGTGTTGAACAAACACAAATGCCCCTCGACAGCGATTAGCTAGCAGACGGGTATCATCGGATACGACGTTACAGCCATTATGTCGGTTGGTAGGTAGGTATTAGCAAACTGCATAATTACTCATATCTTTTTGCTCTTAATTTTATTTATCCAACGTATCGTAAATAATCGTTACGAAAAAAATGAAACTTTGGGTGCAGATCTTTTTTTTTTTTTAAGAAGTTCAGACATTATAGAGGGGAATTAACAGGAGATAACTGATAACTGACGTCCATTAAACATGGCACGTGGAACTACAACAGTCTACCCAAGTGAACGAAATAAAGGGTTCAGTTTAACATTCCAAACATCTGAAGAAGGCCGGAGCGTACAACGGCTTAAACATTATAATAAATATGGCGACAAAGATGAGGACAATAGTCCGAATAATGTAAATAGTGTACATAATACCTCATCTCAGAAATATAGACAGATACTGAAAGGCCGAAACGTTGTAATAAATATGGCGACAAAGATGAGGACAATAGTCCGAATAATGTAAATAGAGTACATAATACCTCATCTCAGAAATATAGACAGATACTGAAAGGCCGAAACGTTGTAATAAATATGGTAACAAAGATGAGGATAATAGTCCGAATAATGTAAATAGTGTACATAATACCTCATCTCAGAAATATAGACAGATACAGAAAAGCTTAGACATTGTAATAAATATGGCAACAAAGATGAGGACAATAATCCGAATAATTTAAATAGTGTACATAATACCTCATCTTAGAAATATAGACAGATACTGAAAGGCCGAAACGTTGTAATAAATATGGCAACAAAGATGAGGACAATAGTCCGAATAATGTAAATAGATATTTTTGTATCGATGGAATTTTATCTTATTAGTTTCCTTATTGTCAAGTTTTTAATACATATCCTATTCACCTCTTTTGAGTCGTTTTTGCCAATACACTAAAGACAAGTACATTGTAATCTTTACTAGATTGTGGCATGATGTTGCTTTTGGGGTGGGAAACTCGTTGTGGTGAAACGGTTAACAACTTTGTGACGTATATCATTTATTTGTTAGATTCTCACTGGATACTCCTTGCTTCTGTTCTTGTGCCAAAACTATGCTAAGGTCAGCAAATAACATCAAACATCTCGATTTAATAACACTGGGAAGATAAAAAGAAGAAAGAATTTTATTTGATATGGCGGGAAAGTAAAAAAGAAGAAAATCTTTTTACCGAAAAACAAAGGATTAACAAACCTACTATAAGATGATTAATAAACAGTTTGCAAATGTTTATGCATAGGTTCTTTTATTAAGAATCTCCCGTTTCTTTTCTTTTTTGCTTTTTTCTACCTACATTTATGTATATATATATATATATATATATATATATATATATTATAATATTTTTTTTAAATATGATTCCTTCGCTACATATGAGTTCTCATGTTTCAAAAGCGAGAGCCGAGACCCCTAATATAATTTTTTAAATTAAGTTGAATTAAGGTGTCTTGTGGTTTGCGCGTGTTTATAAGTATGGTCTCTTGCAACATTAGTTACTATGGAAACGGCTAGGGTCGGCTATATTGGTTAGGTGGTCTAAGAGTTAAGGATTAATTTTCATCTACAGACCAGTCCCCCTCGAAAAGTTTATGTCTGGTTATATTGGGGTGCCTATTTGAAGTCTGATAGTAGGAGTGGACGTCTAGTTGGTCAAAAAGGCATTTTTATGGCCTTGCCGCAGGTCGTTAAGTATCGAGAGGATTCTGTTTCATTATTATCTGTCTATTAATCTGTTTATTTCTTTGTTTATTCAAATGGCTATTTTTTGCTACTCCACAAAGGGTTTTTCTATTTAACCATTGGGCTGAGCTTTTAAGGCTTTTATTAAACTATAGAATTTATTTCTTTATATTTTTTTTTCATCCATGAGAACTCTTATGTAGCGAAGGAATCATATTTTTTTTAAAAAATTATAATATAAGCTCTACTTCTGTATGGAGCACTGTCTTTTTAAAAATAAAAACAAAAATACTAAAGAACTCTGGATTATTTACCAAACGTGTTCTTTCCTATTTTCTTGCATATCTGCACATATATATATATATATATATATATATATATATATATATATATATATATATATATATATATATATATATATATATATATATATATGGGTAATTGATTTGTGGATTTAGGCTAATTTTATAGTAATTAGTCGAGCTTAGAATCCTCAACAGAATGCAGAAAGCACTGGACGGCCGTTTCGTCTTAACTGGGACTCATCAGCAGTGCGCATCCACTACCGAGAATCGAACCCGGATCGTTATTCGGGAACTCTGGATAACTCTGTATACTTGGATGGGTATCGGTGAACGGAACTGAGTGAATAGTGGCGCTATATCCAGTGTAGTTTATGCCTACTTCGTTACCGAGTCCCGTGGTACAGTCGGTATATATATATATATATATATATATATATATATATATATATATATATATATATATATATATATATATATAACTATTGTCAGCCACAGACAGACTGTTTCGCTGTATCACAGCTCTTCGGTGTGGCTAGACGTCCGGTTGGCTTTAGCTAGGATCTAAACCCGACTGTCGGAAATTCTGCCACTAAGCCGTCGGCAGGGATGAAGGTGAATTTTAGCGTATTTATTTTTAGATAAACGCACAGTGACCGACAGGACTCAATTCGCTTTTGCCGAAGAGTCACGCTATATCAGCTTTAATAGTAACTGTTTACAAATCCACACTTCCTTCCCCAGAGAGCTCAACCGAAATTAATTTTTTCAGGAGCCTATATTATTGTCATCCACATCTATATATATATATATATATATATATATATATATATATATATATATATATATACGCTACAAATTAAACTAAATACGCCTGGCTATAAGAGGATGAAACATTTTCGCGGGTTTTGAGGTCATTCTAGGGCCTTCTTTTTCGTCCAAACCCGTGAATTTGCTGTGCTTTATGTTTAGTCTCCAAAAATGACTATATAAAATTCTCTACTTGTTTGTCCTCTATGTTGTATGTGTCAAATTATTCAGCTTTTTAGCAAGAAAAATCTCATGTTGATGTTAAAACCGCCACACAAAAAATTGTTGATTTATTTAAGATGGAATAACCTATTATGACATGTCTCTAAATTGTATTTATTTTCAATTTTTCTAGTCGAATTGGCGTCCTGGGTATGACGATAAACTACAACCGCGCCCTGGGTAATTTGATAAACCACGTCCAACAGCAAGGCCTCTGATCAGGAGGTTTTGAGGAGCATGTAACAGATCTTTATTGCAAGTGTTTCCAGGTCCACTCTGACCCGGGGTGATAGCGCCTGGTAGGGTCCCGATTATGGGAAAATAGTTAACCCCGAAACTGAGGTAAAAAGCATTATGAAAGTGTAAAAATATAGGTTTTAATACCAGAAATAATTTGTAAAACGTATTACCAGAAATAGATTTTTAAAGAAAAAAAAAACTATTACCAGCAATATATTTTTGAGAAAAGAAATATTACAGCAATGCGTTTTTGAAAAAAAATGTTACCAGCAATACATTTTTTTAAATAATATTACCAGTTATACATTTTTGGGGAAAAAATATTACCAGAGAAATAGATTTTTGACAAAACAAAATATTACCATGAAAAAAAAAGTTGTCGGCATTAAATAAGCCATTGAGGTTGATATGCCGTAAAACAAAATAAACCAAACCAATCTAAACCAAAGAATACATATTCTATTTATACGAATATATCCTAAAAATGTTGTCGGCATTAAATAACCCATTGAGGTTGATATGCCGTAAAACAAAATAAACCAAACCAATCTAAACCAAAGAATACATACTCTATTCATACGAATCTATCCTAAAAAAGTTGTCGGCATTAAATAACCCATTGAGGTTGATATGCCGTAAAACAAAATAAAGCAAACCAATCTAAACCAAAGAATACATATTCTATTCATACGAATATATCCTAAAAATGTTGTCGGCATTAAATAGCCCATTGAGGTTTATATGCCATAAAACAAAATAAACCAAACCAATCTAAACCAAAGAATACATATTCTATTCAGACGAATATATCCTAAAATGTTGTCGGCATTAAATAGCCCATTGAGGTTTATATGCCATAAAACAAAATAAACCTAACCAATCTAAACCAAAGAATACATATTCTATTCATACGAATATATCCTAAAAATTATTATGGGCCAATAGTTAACCCCTAAAATGGGCTCAAAACACTGCGAAAGTGTAAAAATAGGGTTTAATACCAGCAATACGTTTTTGTAAAAAAATATTACCAGCAATACATTGTTACCAGCAGTAAATATTTGAAGAAAAAATATTGCCAGCAATACATTTTTAGAAAAAAATATTAGCAGTGATAAAAATATTCTAGGAATTAAATAACCCATCGAGGTTGGTATACCGTAAAACATAACAAAACAAACTAAATCTAATCGAATTGTTCACCTATATTGCATATGCTTCATTATTGTACTTAATTAGGTTACAATAACATTTCTATTTCATATGAATACTACCTGATAGAAATTAAAATGTCGTATAGTTGGGGGACTGCTGCTTCTGAGGGGAGGGGAACGAAACCGTGGCACCGGCCATGCTGTAGGGTAACTGTAGGGACTATTTGTGATAGTGACCTTTCTTGGAAGACCAATAAAAAAAGATACACTATGAACAATGTAGCTGTTATATCGAATATTTATTTTCTTCTCTAATAATCAGATGGTTGCGAGAATATATATAATGAAGGCTACAGTCTAGGCCTCTGTGCCGGATTATCCTTTAGGATAATGAAGGCTACAGTCTAGATCTCAGTGCCGGCTTATCATTTAGGATAATGTAGGTTGTAGCCCAGGTATCAGTGCCGGATTATCTATTAGGTTAATGTAGGCTGAAGTCTAAGTCTCAGTGCTGGATTATCCTTTAGGATAATGAAGGCTACAGTCTAGGTCTCAGTGTCGGATTATCCTTTAGGATAATGTAGGCTGAAAACTAGGTCTTAGTGCCGGATTAACCTTTAGGATAATGTAGGCTGAAAACTAGGTCTTAGTGCCGGATTAACCTTTAGGATAATGTAGGGTGCAACCTAGGTCTCTGTGCCGGATTATCATTTAGGATAATGTAGGCTGCTGCCTAGGTCGCAGTGCCAGATTATCCTTTAGGATAATGTAGGCTGCAGCGTAGGTCTCAGTGTCGGATTATCCTTTAGGAGAGTGTAGGCTGAAATCTAGGTCTCAGTGCCGGATTATCCTTCAGGATAATGTAGGCTGCAGTCTCGGTCTCAGTGCCGAATTATCATTTAGGATAATGTAGGCTGCAGTCTACTTCTCAATGCCGGATTATCCATTGTGATAATGTAGGCTGCAGCCTAGGTCTCAGTTCCGGATTATTGTTTAGGAATATGTAGGCTGCAGTCTTGCGTCCCTCATGCTTTTTTATATCAAATGATTTTATTTTTCCAGATGTTATAATTTCTAAATAGTTTCATAAAATAAAATGATGTCAATATGACAAACTCATATACATTTTATTTTTTTTATTTTTATAATACTAGTTATAAAAATTGTTTTTTTTATTCCGATTGTGTTGTGCTTATTTAAACTACAATAAATACTAAAACAGTAATATTTCTTTAAGAGTATTTTTATTGACGAATAAAATATAGCTGTTCTCGTGTATATAAAGAATTTGCAGTTCAAGTAATATAAATGCCACTAAAATATATCACAAGTGAAAAAAATATTCAAGACGAATGCAGACGAGGGATTATGTCCGTGGGAAGGAGAATAATTTAATAAGCCTAGGGGCCCCAAAATTTCATAATCCGGCCCTAACTCTATCGTCCATTTGGAGATGAACTATGGTCCCAATAGTTCAAAACTTAACTGCTAGAACCTGTCTTGCTTCTTATTCCCCTTAAGTCTCAAATATACGAAGGAAGTTCCACTATAACAGCTGGTTTCCCAAGAACAGCCATTTCGTGTTACAGACTCCCTCATGGGTGCTTCTCTGAATACTTTAATTTTAATTTCTTCAATCGTGATCTATCCCCCTTTTCCTCATAAGCTCCACTTCCTACAGCTTTCTCTTACGTTCTTATCTCACACATTCATAATTAGTATTTCAAGTGTGATGCTCTACCTTGAGGGATTCTCGAGCTTTTTTCTTTTGGTAAAATTTAATAAAAAGTTATTATTAACAGTGTAATTCGTCTATATTCAAACACCTTGGAACTGAATATGGTTCCTATTCGGAGCAAGGTTTGCGTGAAACTGAATATCTATTTGCTCCCTTCGCCGACCAGCTTATTTCATACCTCTTCCTTCATCATTAAATCAATACTTTTGTTTCTTATTAAGCTAAATGAAATAATTATTTCACAGTAATTTTATTTTTCTGGGGTTTTTTTTCTTCACTTTATTTGCGTCGCCGACTCTACCAACCAAAATTGAATCCAATAAATAAAGTTGTACCTTTCCTACGTTTACATTTTTATGGCATATACAACTTTGGTCAAATTTAAATTATTGCATTTTAAATGTTTACGATCGCTTTCCACAAGCTAGTCTAATTTACCCAAATCTATTAATTAAATTCGCTTTGTTTATTATTCAGACTTTGTTTGATTACTGACATCAAAACAATTCGCATTTTTACACCCGCCCTCATCCTTAAATCAAATATTTCAAAACAAAAGCAAAATATTAGGTTGGCCAGACTTACTTTGGAAACGGAAAGAAAACAATAAAATTTTATGGATGAACACCAACATTTATTCTTCAAAATAAAGCTCATCATTCTCGGCGATCTTCTTTCAGCGATCAGTCAGCATCCAAATCTGTCCCAGATACCAGTCCGCTGGCTTTGAATAAAAAAAACTGTAAACAAGGTTCCTTCTCTTCATTAAAAGTTTTAAATCGCTGGTCGCGGAGGAAGTGTGCCATTGAGCGGAATCGGCCATAGTCACCCGGTGCAGCATCGGGACTTAACGGTGGATGTGGAAGGATCTCAACACCATCCATCTGTTTGAACTTCTTAGTCAATCTGGCAGTGTTTGGCCTCGCATTGTCTTCCTGAAACAAAGTCCGACCTCATTTATCACAACGTTTCGGCCGTTGTACGCTCCGGCCTTCTTCAGGTGGTTGGAATGTCGAACTGAACCATTTATTTCGCTCACTGGGGTAGACTTTTCTAGTTCCACGTGCCATGTTTAATGGATGTCAGTTATCAGTTATCTCCTGTTAATTCCCCTCTCTAAGTTCTCCACTGCCTTAACCGGATATTGAACTCACACTCTTTGGGTCCTGTCACTGGATCAAACTAACGCCTTTATCCACTGTGCCATGTTTCCTCAAGGAGCAGCTAAGCAAGGATATAGGACATAGTCTAGTGAAGGGCACGTAAGTGAATATAAGGAACTCAATTGGAATTCGAACTCGGTTCTCCGATTCCCCAATCTGAGTCGCTCTTCATCACTCCACCCTGCTTCTCAGTCTCTCTACCCCCATCTTTAATCCGCCACTTATTATTCGCGTCACTCGATCAAAAAAGTTGCTGTTAGTACTCTACATGAATGGGAAAATACACGTACATAAAAATGGATCTAAATTATATTTTGTCAGTCTGAAATTTTTGATGTTTTTTTTATGATCAGTCTTCATAGCATACCCCCTACACACACACACACACACACACACACACACACACACACACACACACACACACACACACACACCATTTGACCAAAAGGAAATAAATAATTAAATAAAAAATTCGGGAAGAAGTGCCACTTAGCCGGACGTTTGGAAGTTCAGGCCACAGACTTATATTGGCAGTCCCAGCTAGAAGACGCAGGAACTTCGGGTCGACCGATAGACAGCTGTTTCGAGCTACGGGCTATGGAGATGGGAAGAAGTGTAGTAGGAAAAAATACTCATCAGAGATGATCCGTTAACCTGTCTTGACAGAAATAACAGAATTTCTCCAAAGTATCTCCTGCCTACTCTTAAACAGAGCCAAGTGAATACCTCAACACCCAACCGAACATTAACTCTTTAAGGATACAACAAAAATACCGGAAAAGTCCAAGTTTACGTTCAAAAAGAATATGAAAGGTGAGAAAGGAAAGCGCGAAGGCTGTCACGTGACTTAGTTAACCATTTTGCTCCTGCGCGCTGCCACAGCCGAACTTAGATGCCCTCAGTTTGGTTCAATCTGCTATTATCACATAATGCGCCCATACGGCGTTTACTGATTCCCCCACGAGAATGAGATGTGACACAAGGTCTTTTTAAAGAGGGGACCGGAGCGCGTGTGCCCGGGCAGGGACAAAAATTGCCCACAGCCCCCGGCAAACGTCGGTTGCGCTGGCCTCGGTGCAAGCACCGATCCCTTCCTCTTGTGCAATGGGAGGGCGCGGCCTCGGGCAGCTGTTCCCCAGGGCTGGGCACCTCTCAGTATTTTTTTCTCATTTGTCCCTCTGCCCTTCGACAGAGAGGCCCCTGGGCGCACTCTGTCCAAGGACAGAGACGCAACTGAGAGATGATAAATAATACGTACATATTACTTAATCGTAATTTACACACATAATGAGCCCATGCAGTGTTACTGCTATGAGAATAACGTTAAGAAACATCGAAACTGTAAGAAAATTCATAGTGCAACATTAATTGTTAATCAATCATAATTATTTACAATAAGTTATCCTGAATGTAACAATAATATACCCGTATGATCAGTTCTTTCTCGAATATATATATATATATATATATATATATATATATATATATATATATAGTTTACGAAAAACGAGGTAATCCGTATGGGTAGACCCAAGGAGGATAAAATCCAGAGAGCTCAATGTAAATCAGAGCTAATAATTTAAATAAAAACAGACCAATTTAAGGTTCCATGTAATAAATTATTTCACCACAGACCTTTTAAAGGACCGTGGATCATCAGACTTTACTTCCAAAGGTTGAAACGAAAAATGAAAGAAATTTACACATTTTTGACGGGCAGTAATAAGTATATGTAAATTAACGAAGTGAGGAAGTGAGGGGGAGAGAGACATGATTGAGTTAGATGTAACATTTCTATTATTTCCAATTTAAATTGTTTGAGAAAATCCAGACATTGACACATTAAATCGGTTAACTTAACGGATGGAAGGGGGAGAGGAGAAAAAGGCATAAAGAGAAAAAGAGAGAAAGAAGTTATGAGAGAAAGTGTCATTATATATATATATATATACAGGGTGTGATGTGCAAATTTTCGCCATTTTATATTTTTAATTTCGCGCATGCGCGTTGTTTGTTTTGATTTTGTCGACTGCACAGTTTAGTAGGGTAAGCTAGGCACCATCTGTAAGAAAAAGATTACCATGACGCAGTTCACTTCGTCAGAAATTTCGAAATGGTATGCTGTACTACTTGGCATTTCAGAGTGTTTGGATATCAATCTGGGGGCAATGCAGAGGATTGGGAAAGAATTGGATGAGTCTAATAGTGATTACGTTCTGATAAGAAAAGAACTCCCGAATTAAAAACAGCTAGTCATTCAAGGCTAAACATTTTCTTTCCTACTTTCTATTCTACATTATCTTTCTCTCTACCAAAAGGTAATAAACTTGTTGTTAAACCAATTCTCATTTTCTATTGTTGTTTTTGATTATTCAGTTACAAGAGAAAGTTATTTCACTGTGTCGCGCCAAGGAATGTTTTCTCGCCAGAATACGTCTTTCATATAAATCTATCATTCGTCCATACATTGCATATTGCTGCTATATCTGGTCTGATGCTCCTGTTATATATCTTGAGATTCTCAACAAAATCCAAAGAATATATTGTTATTGGTCCTCACCAAGAATCACGACTTTATTTTCCCACCGCCAAAGTTTTCTCATCAGAATCCAGCTAGAACATTTATAAATCTACCATTCGTCCTTGCATTGAATATTGCTGCCATATCTGGTCTGGTGCTCCTGTTATATATCATGAGATTCTCAACAAAATCCAAAGAATATAATGTTATTGGTCCTCACCTAGAATCACGACTTTACTTTCCCATCGCCAAAGTTTTTTCTTATCAGAATCCATCTTGCACATTTGTCCATGTATTGAATATTACTGCCATATCTGTGTTGGTGCTCCAGCTACGTATCTCGAAATTCTCGGCAAAACCCAAATAAGGATCTGTAATATTATCCGTCCTGTCCTGACCTGGCATCCCAACTTCAATCCCTTTCTCACTTCCTTAACGTGGCTTCCGTTTGACTTTTTTCATAATTATTTTCATAGCAATTCTAATACGTTTTCCTCGTTGGTATCTTGACTACATTGACCGCTAGGTCTTTTCATTTTATTGTTGAAATAGCGAGGTTATAAACGTAAGTTCTATTTTAATAGTTTATTTTCTAGCCCTTCTGGAATCCTCTTCCAGGTTCTTGCTTCTCTGCTACCTACGTTCCTCAAACATTTTAATGCAACGTCAATCGCTATCTTGTCTCTTTGAAATACATGTTCTTTTATTCTCCTCTCTCCTCACTAAAGAATTACTATTCTCTTCCACTCCCAGTAACCCCTTGACTCTTAGTGGCATTATTGCCATCTTCTGTTTTCCTGAAACCTGTTCTTTTATTGTCCTTTCTCTAAATTCTTCTCATTCTCTTTCATTCCCCTTGCGTCTCTCTTTCACTCCTCTTGCGTCGTAGTGGCTTTATCGCCATCTTCTCTCTTCCTGAAACCTGTGCTTTTATCTTCCTTTCTCCTTATTAAAGTCTTCTAATTCTCTTTCCCTCACAGTAACCTCTTGCGTCTTAGTGGCATTATCGCCATCTTCTGTTTTCCCGAAACCTCTTCTTTTATTATCCTTCCTCCTCTCTAAAGTGTTCTCATTCTCTTCAACCCCCAATAACTCATTACGTCTTAGTAACCTTATCGCCTTACTCGGAGTGAAATGATTCAAAAATGTATATCTAATTTGCCTTATGGCAGTGAATGTTGGCCAATTTCCTCACATCTGAAGAAGTCACTTGAATCGACAGAAATGTGTTTCTAACGACTAAAACCAGTACGATAACGTGTCAGCAACGGGAAACGCAAGGTCAGGAAGCTGTAGAGGGCTATGATCTCCTACGGCCTGAAAGCACTTAGCACATAAAAGAATAATTATTCTCTTTGAAAGGGAAACGACGCTTTCGTGACAATGTGTAAATATTATAATAAATTCTAGCAAGGAAACTATTTGTAACTTTTAATTTTCTCAACGTACGTGTTATAGAATCGAATCCAACTTTAAGCGAAATATATTTTTGTCTTGGACCAACACATACATGTACACACTTGTCTAATCCAGTTAATCTCCCACCCTGCCCGACCCTTTCTCATTCTCTCTCTCTCCCTCTCTCTCTCTCTCTCTCTCTCTCTCTCTTTCTCTCTCTTTCTGTGTGAGTGTGTGTACTTTCGTTTCGCTCTTATGCAAACACTTACACTGGAGTCTACGGACATTCTTTGAATTCAGACCCTGTAACTTTCTCCAGATCACTCGCCCCCTCCTGTCTCTGAATTTCCGTTTCTGTCTCAGGCAAGCAGTTAAACGCAACACACGTGGGTATTTAATTATATACAAGTACCCTCTCTCTCTCTCTCTCTCTCTCTCTCTCTCTCTCTCTCTCTCTCTCTCTTCTTTTCGCACGCGCGCGCTCACGTGCTGTCTATAATTTTTTTCTGTATTTCTGTCTGTATCCAGCAAAACATTCACAGAAATGGACATAGTGGTAGAATTTCCGACTGACGCCAATTCAGTCAGGTTTCGATCCTAGCTAGAGACAACCGGAATGACAAAAAATATATATGTGTGTGCCTGTCTGTGTGCAATCCTTCTTTCCTGCGCATTTAATTGAATACGACAGACAAGGTGCTTTGATTTAGTTTTCTATACAATTTCTCATGCGATCAATTTTTTTTTCTTTTTGGATGATAAATTATATAAAATATGTCCGAATATTCTTTATATATATATATATATATATATATATATATATATATATAAAAAAATATGATTCCATCACTACATAATAGTTCTCATGTTTCAAAAAAAGAAGCTAAAAACTTCAATTTAATTATAGAAATTAAATTAAATTAAATTACTTAGTTCTGTTTCATCCTCAAGCGAATTTTGGAATAACTAATTTTGAAATTACCAATGTATTTGCTTATAAATCTTATATATATATATTTATATATATATATATATATATATATATATATATATATATATATATATATATATATATATATATATATATATATATGTTCAAAGAAACAATCACACATAGAATCAATCAGCAATATTAATGCGATTATTTGCGATATCACATCGCTAGTAGAATATAATGGATGCATTAAAATACTGTTAATCCATAGAATGATGTGATCCTCATTCATAAAACTGTTGTCAGTTGTTTCCAGTTTATATTTTTTAAAATGCTCATAAAACTATTGTATATAAAATACATGCTGCCCAATGTTTTATCTTTATAAATATATATTTTTTAAACCTGTTGTGTTGAATGTTAAAGACAACATCGTCCTGCATATTTTCTTTTGAATTTTCTCATATTTTCTAATGAGACTTTTTATTTGAAAATGATATCGAAATAAATATTGTCCGTACGATAACCTAATACTTTCGAACATCGTTGTTCATATGCAGGACGATGTTGTCTTTAACATTCAACACAACATGTTTAAAAGAAAAGTTGCTGCCAAATTACACATATTTTAAATATATATATATATATATATATATCCAAGTATAGGATTGGTGTCTACGGAATAAATTCCAATAAACAATAAATACTATTCTTAAAAGAGTGCTCAATACAGAGTAGAGCAAATATAATTTTTTATTTGAAAATTATAACATAAATATACTATAAAATCACTACAAAAATAGCAATTTTGTTTTAACACCTCTGGTGTCTTATCAAGTGATGATGTCGAATGTAGTATAAAGAGTTTTAAATGGTTCAAATTAATTAACCAAGGGGTAACACTGTTATATAAGCTGGAATGACCAATCAAAATACAAGTATACGAGAATTCAAAAAACTTGACAACGAGGTAGGGTTATAATAATTATTAAATGCTTTAAAGTTGGTATTGTACTAATATAGAATTTATTTAACTAATAAGTATTAAATTATACGATAAAATTTGAAATTAAAATTAAAATTAAAAATTACCCATTTTAAAATCTAAATTTAATCTCTATTAAGTTTTAAATTATATAATTACTGGGGAAAAATACATTATTATTCTATTTATTTTGTTTTTATTGAAATTAAGTTGGAATAAACGTTAAGATCGACTGCTCTTAACTTCATGGATATATATATATATATATATATATATATATATATATATATATATATGTAGTTATACGTTATTTGTACAGATATAAATATTTAAATAAATGGTCTGTTTATATTAAACAGTATTAACAACATTTACTCGCCTTAACGTGCGAGTAATTTTCATAGAAAATATGTGTCCTCCGACAGGAATCGAACCTGTATCCTATTTCTCAGACATTCAGGTGCTTACTTGTTTTTCTGTTTTTCCTCGGATGCTAATTTATTTGAAAATTGTGCTATTCAGGTTTTTTCGCCCACTGAGTTTAAATAGATATATATATATATATACCTGTCTTATCAGACCGACTACATAATTCCTCCCACTTACGGATTTGGCATTATATATATATATATATATATATATATATATATATATATATATATATATATATATATATATATATATATATATATATATATATATATATATATATATATATATATATATATATATATATATAACGAATAAAAGCTCATATTTATTCCTTTATATGCTAACACATTTATTTATAATGAACGCAAAACTTGCGTAAGACTTTTTCCGCAACATAAAATAATTTGTGTGAATTAACATTATAGGAAAATCTAATAAAGTGTTTTCTTTTTTTGTAGTTGCATATTTTTACTGGTGAATGTGCAGACACGAATAAAGGAAAGGCTACTGTATAAAGAATTTACGTTTAAAACAAGAGAAGAGGAAGAACAGCGAAACTATTTTAATAAAGAGAATGGCACTCAGAAAAAAATATATATATATATGTATGTAAAATGAGAACAAATGGAGTTCAATTTTTTCTGCTTAGTTTGAACATAGCGTGGGTCATTTCGATTGGTTGATCTGTGTAAAAACAAAAGAAACCCTGCAACCATTTCCTCTTTTTCTTTCTTACTCTTTTTCTGTTTCTTCCTTTTCTCATGAAAAGAGGGTGTGTCTTTCTTCCTTACTCTTGTTCTTCAATCTTGATAAATTCTCTGCTCTCCAGTTATTTGCTAACGCCTGATGAGATATGTTAATACGCATCGAAACATGATTATCTTTGTGTAACAATTTTTTTTACGTTTTGATGTAATATCCTAAAATAATATACATATATATATATATATATATATATATATATGTATATATATATATATATATATATATATATATATATATATATATATATATATAAATCTTGGCTGCAATTGTTCTTGGAATCAATTGCATTCAACCATAGGAAATATCCATAAAAATGATTATAGTCTGAGATGTGGTATTTTTGAATGTATATAAAAAATGTTTAAGTTACTGAATAACTAAATAAATGAATGAATGAACGATAAAAACTGATTATATGTTGCAGTCACGTGACTTGCTACGTTTTGCCATGTTGAATTTAACTTTAACTAACTAAACAGATAAAAAAAACAACACTTTAAAAAAGCAATAAGCTTTTTAAAATAAACACTATTTCATTTTATTTACTCGATTATGGCCCGACAAATATTTATGTAAGTTGAAAGCTTAAACTACACAATATGAATTTTAAATAAATTTTATTAAAAAGGACAGACATGATTTTTTTTTCTCCCAAACTTCCAATCGCAAACATGGCTGCTGCAGTGGCCAAAGATATTCAAAATCAAGAATGCACCCGAGCTTTCAACACACAGGAGACATCTTCAGAAGTTAGTAAAGTGAATAAAATAAAATCAAAAATTGTTTTAAGTAGCATTATTTATTCTGTGCTATACAGAAATGTGGCACAAGGCCTAATGGGGGTTAGGGAAAGGATGGTCTTCTTCTGTCTTAACTATAACTTAGCTAGCCTGAAACATCGTACGAACAATATTCCATACACCAAAACAACACATAGATACGTACCTTTCTTACCCCAAACACCATAATTGTTTTAAGTAGCCCATTCTTTGAAAATGCCGTTATACAGGCTTGTGCAAATTAATTGAAACAACCGCTTTAGTTTCCTTTCTTTCACCAGTTTTAGACCCGCTTGGGTGACAAGGTGTAATCGGTTTCTATTTTATCCTCGGATTAGGCCACTTACAGTGGTGTTCAGTAATATGAATCTATTTTCGGAGTGTATGATGAAATTTGTTTGGGCTTGAAAAACATTGTGTCATCCGTGATTGCATCAGATTTTTATCACGCCCAGACACTATTGTCTCGACTTTCGATTAGTTGTCTTACAGCCACTGTGTGCGATGGACGTTACTCGAAGGAAGCGTACGGATATTGTAACGCTGCACGAACATACAGTCAAGCCTTACCAGTAAGCAAATCAAAGTACTATAGATTGGCCCGGAAACTCTCCTGTTTTAAATCCAATCGAGAATCTGTGGTCAATCTGGAATGAACGACTTCGGGGAATGGACATACGAAGTACTAACATGTGCACTGGGTCATGTTTTATTGGAAAAATACGAAAAAAGTAAATGATAACGGAATTATTTGTCTTGTTTAAATTGATTTACATAAGGGTTTTTTTTAAATTGAATTCGGTAGATCAAAACGAAGGAAGTTATGTCAGTAAAGTCCAGTGACAACCTGTATCAATTACAGGCAATGACGTGAATTTGTTTTTATGCATTGAATTTTCCTAACAATATAAATTCCACCAGAAAATACACCGTCTACAACAAAACTCTATCGGTGAGTAATTCCCATTAATCTGTTTATTTCTCCGTCCGTTGACGAATGACACAGGCGTGTCCGAAAATTCTGAACTGAAAACCTTTATTTCCGTGATTCATTTCTGTCATATGTTTAATTATTAAGATTTAATAAATGTTTATCGCACTGATTATATTGGCACCCTTTTGTTTGTCCTCGTTTTATCAACTAAACTATTTTACATATTATAAGAAGCACACGTGGACTCTTTCTTCCAATTATACATATTAAAAACGGGCGAAGCAACCGGTTTCGCTCCCGCTCATCAGGCTTACAACGGGAGATTTAATTTAAATTAAAAACACAGAAAATGTACAATTTAAATTAAATCTCCCGTTGTAAGCCTGATGAGCGGGAGCGAAACCGGTTGCTTCGCCCGTTTTTAATATGTCTAGTAATATCAAGCTTCATACGTTTATTGCAGTGATATATATATATGTATGATGTGATATATAAATTGTCTAAATTACGCAAAAATTAAAATAATTCTGACATCTCATTTTAACGCATATATTTACCAAGATTACTCAAAATATCTTGAAATACTAAAGAGTAAATTTATTTAATAAAATCGCCATTGGCTTCAACCACGGCCTCCAGACGACTTCGGGGGCTCCTTTAACTCTTCTGGACGGTCTCCTTGTTTAGTTTGGTGAATGCTGCCATAATCCTTGCCTTGAGTTCTTTAGGGTTACAAGGAATTTTGTTGGTCTCTTGCTCAACTGCGTTCCGAGCATAATAATCAAAGGGATTTCAGTCTGCGGAGTTAGGTGACCAGATATAAGGGATGATGTGGTAACTGAAATTGTCTGACAGCCATGGGTTCTCCTGCTTGTGTAGCATGGTGCAGAGTCCTGTTGCCAGACATAGGATCTTCCAATAGCGGACCCTCTTCATCCAAGGCAACACTACTTCCTCAAGGCAATTAATGTAGGCTCCGTGTTGAGTCTCAGCCATGTAGGAAGGTGAATGGAGTCATAACATCACCATCACTAGTGATCACTCCAAACCCATTCGTAATCTCGATTAGGCTCATCCAAATCTTTCGGAATTCTCTGCACTGTCTTCAAATTGACACCGAAACACTTTGAAATATTCGTATTGGAGCTTCCGACTTTTCGCCGATAAATTTGTTTATTATACATATATATCTATCCCTACATATACATATATATAATTATTGTCATCCACAGACAAACAGTTTCGCTGTTTCACAGCACTTCAGTGTGGCTAGACGTCTTTAGCTAGGATCGAAACCTGACTGAATTGGCGTCAGTCGGAAATTCTACCACTAAGCCGTCGGAAGGTGAATTTTAGCGTATTTATTTTTAGATAAACACACAGTGACCGACATGACTCAATTGGCTTTTTGCCGATGTGTGTATATATATATATATATACAATTTATACATAAGTATTTCAACGAAATTTCTCGGACATTCAGGCCGGTAAATGTTGTTAGTACTGTTTATTATAAACAGAGCATTAACTTAAATATTTGTCTATATAAATAACAATAAAAATATATACCGTATATATATATATATATATATATATATATATATATATATATATATATATATATATATATATATATATATATATATATATATATACTCCCGTATCGTCCGACCTTTGAAGGCCTAATTTTGAAGCTAATTTGGCTATAGTAAATGGCTATATAATTTGGTCAACAGTGTAGTCAGAGACGCTTGTTAAATATCTTGTGTATGATGCGATCTTCTTAAAATTTGCTTGAAAATTAGGTCTTCAAATATCACAAGATACGCGAGTATATATATATATATATATATATATATATATATATATATATATATATATATATATATATATATATATAGTTTGTGTTCCGACTTGCCCATTCATGAATTGATATTAAAGACAGTTATACATATGCACGACTCTTGTTTGTCTCCCTTTGGACGTTGATCATAAATTCAAGTGATGTATGCCAAAACATGCTGTCAAGAACGAAGAGCATTTCTCACCATAGTTGCGCCTCGCTTGCCACTCCATTTTCCAGTCGCCCAACCAACGATTGATTCCACCCTCTGTCTCTTCTACCTGCAAGTACATCCGCTTGAGATGATTGACTTCACTACTTTTTTTCTCCATATAT
Source organism: Acanthosepion esculentum (assembly GCA_964036315.1). Classification (NCBI taxonomy): domain Eukaryota; kingdom Metazoa; phylum Mollusca; class Cephalopoda; order Sepiida; family Sepiidae; genus Acanthosepion; species Acanthosepion esculentum. The sequence goes on along the minus strand of OZ038501.1, from coordinate 19,339,966 downwards.
ATTGTTGTTATAGACCTACTAACTGCTCTTACGTCATCCACAACTGCACACAAACGCATGTACGAACTGCCACGTGGTAATGGAATGTAGACAAACACTAGCATATATAATAAATCAACCGACAGAAATTGTTCCGGTCTTCGATTGGTAAACAAGGTATACACGAGCCCCAGCTATGATAACCTTAACGAATTGTTGCATTTCCAGTCGAAAATGCAATGTTATCGGGTAAGAACGGCTGTTATCTTCAGTTTATTACCTAAAGATAATTCTCCATTGAAAAAGACAAGTCTACATTAAAAAGATAAGTCTTCATTAAAAAAGTTAAGTCGCCATTAGAAAAAAAGATATGTCTCTATTAAAAAAAGATAACTCTCCATTAAAAGAAGATATGTCTCCATAAAGAAAAGATAAGCCTCCATTCAAAATAAGATAAGTCTCGATTAAAAAAGATAAGTCTCCATTAAAAAATATAAGTCGCCATTAGAAAAAAAAGATATGTCTCCATTAAAAAAAGATAACTCTCCATTAAAAAAAGATAAGTCTCCATTTAAAAGAAATGATAAGTCTCTATTAAAAAAGACAAGTCTCCATTAAAAGAAGATATGTCTCCATAAAGAAAAGATAACCCTCCATTCAAAATGAGATAAGTCTCCATTAAAAAAGATAAGTCTCCATTAAAAAATATAAGTCGCCATTAGAAAAAAAGATATGTCTCCATTAAAAAAAGATAACTCTCCATTAAAAAAAGATAAGTCTCCATTAAAAAAAAAAGATACGTCTCCAGTAAAAAAGATAAGTCGCCATTATAAAAAAGATAAGTCTCCATTTAAAAGAAATGCTAAGTCTCTATTAAAAAAAAGATAAGTCGCCATTAAAAAAATGATAAGTCTCCATTTAAAAGAAATGCTAAGTCTCTATTAAAAAAAAGATAAGTCCCCATTAAAAAAATAAGTCTCCATTTAAAAAAGCCTTCATAAAAAAAAAAACATAATTCTCCATTAAAAATGATGTCTGCATTAAAAAGAAAAAGATGTGCCTTTATTAACAAAAAAAGAGATAAGTCTCTATTGAAAAAAAAATTGCCTTGTTGCCGAACGGAAATTATTATTGTTTTACAAATCCTGGTATTTTTTCCCGCGAAAAATATTTGGCAGACTCATTTGAGTGTGGGTATTAAGCATGGAATTTAAACGAACAATTAATAAATCCATTTGCCAAAACTTGTTTAAAAAGGGAGTAAAGGAAGAATAAACTTCATCGTTGAAGTTTCGATTGCTGAACACCATCTTCAGTTGATGTTTTTGAGTTATTTACATGTTTACCGCATGTTTTGCGAGAGGAAGAAGAAAATACATGTTGCTTCTGAAGTCTTTGCAAAAAAGAAGTCTTTCAAAAACGCTTCGTTTCTCATTTTGTCGTAATCAGTCTTAAATTTATTTTGAATTGAAGCAATATTTACAAAGCGGTTTTTATTCATGAATATACTGCATACAAGAAACAGTTTCAATAGAGTGTAGGTGATTATGGCCCTCCATAACTTCCTATCGCTTTGTATATTTAGGCAGCAAATGTTCTTTATGGTAAATATTATTAAAAATACAAATTAGACATTTTGTGTCGTTTAATTTTAATGATCGACTTTTCTATCTTTTGTTGCTCTATGTAATTTTAAATAATTTACCACTCCCATTTGTCTTCAATATATCTTAATCATGCCTCTCCCCAGCCTCCTGCCGTTTACCATCATTCTTAGCCCTTGTTTTGTTATCCATTCACACACATTCACACATTCAGATTGTAGTTATCAAGGAAGCATCCTCTCGGAGGTTTGTCTCACAATGTAGCCGTTCCTGGGAAGCTTTCTGAATGACACCTCCTCCTTACCAATGAAATACGATGAAGAGGAGATGTCATTTCATTAAGGATATAAAACTGATAAAATATATTTGATGTATTGCATTATTTACATTATTCAAACGGTTATTTTCATCTTTTAACCTTTTATCTCAACAACTGGGGTAGATTGTTCTAGTTCCACGTGCCATTCCTCTTCTAAGGCGCACATGGCCCAGTGGATAAAGACGTTGGTTAGATCCAGTGACTAGGCCCAAAGAGTTGTGAGTTCAATACCAGGCCACAGCAGTGGTGAACCAAAAAACTTGGATCTAACCAACGTCTTTATCCACTGGTCCATTCACTGGTTTCTCTAAGTTGTAATTGATGTTGCTGTGGTAGCACCTGTTAAGGCCCCAACTATAAACAAATATTGAGCACTCCAAACAAAAATGAACAGTATAAAAATGTTTATACAGCAAGTCCCCCGTATTCGCGGGTGTTAGGGACCAGAACAGTTAGAATCCGCGAATACTTGAAACCCACCTAAAAGTGCTTTTAAGTACCTATTTTGATTGTTAAAACCCTTATGCCTTAAAATTTCATCGTAAACACTTTAGAAACCTTTCAGACCCTTTTAAAATCATTTTTGAAAAATAGTATAACCGTTTTTAATTACGCATAGCTCGATACAACCATGTAAAATACTGTATATTATCTGTGTAACAGGACATATAATATAAAGTTTAAAATCAGAACTGTGATGATGCCCCCAGACTTAGCATAAGCCACTTTTAAGACCCCCAACCGCAGCCCCTAACAAAGAACAAATCCCAAGCACTACGTATGTTTGTGCGTTAGATTTTTACAATGAAGATGTACAATTCTGCCAATTTTTACCATGAAAATGGACTGTTATACGTTTTAAGTCACTTAAATAACAGGAAAATAATACAAGAATGTTTTAAATATGTTCTATCGAAAAAATACGCGAATCGAGGGAGTTCTAAGCGAATAATCTGCATATATGTTCTTCAGAACAACGCGCGAATATTCGGGGTTTCCGCGAATAACAAGTACATATGTTCTAAAGAAAAATCCGCGAATGTTTGAAGCCGCGGATGCTGAAACGCGAATAGGCGGGGGCTCAGTGTAATAAAATGAGCAACAATACTTATTTATAGCAAAATGACAAACATTAAAAAAATATAAAAATATATTTTTATAGTAAAATTACCAACAATTATTTTCATAATCTACAAACTATGTACCAAGAAATAACTTTAACCTGAAAGGAAAAATTATGTAGAAAATATCTGTAGTTAAAAGCACAAAATAACGAAAAAATATTTAGATTTCGGCATTAAAATAACCATATAGATGTTGATATGTCGCTAAAGAAGATCAACGAAACCAAACCAATCAAAATATTTAGATTTCGGCATTAAAAAAACCCATAGAGATGTTGATATGCCACTAAACAAAATCAACGAAACCAAACCAATCAGGATATTTAGATTTCGGCATTAAAAACCCCATATAGATGTTGATATGTCGCTAAAGAAGATCAACGAAACCAAACCAATCTGGCATCTCGTCTGCAGTTGCTCTCTCGCCCTCCATCTGTCTTTTTTACAAATACTTTCATGGTAACTGCTCCAAGGAGCTGCTTTCGCTGGTTCCCAAACTTCATGAATTTAAGCGTTCTACTAGGCTGTCATCTGGCTCACACCCTTTCACTGTCGAGACGGTTAAATGTAGCCTTCTCTTCTACTCCAATAGCTTCATGTCTCGCACCTCTCGCCTGTGGAACTCCCTCTCATTTTCCTGTTTCCCTGATAGCTATAATCTCCAACTATTCAAATGTAATGTCAATCGACGTCTCCAGATGCCCTGATCTATCCCCTATCCTTCTCTTCATCCTATCCTCTATCACTCCTATTCGCTCTTGCTCCATCTCTCTGTAACCCCTTGCGTACTACTGGCTTTCCGACTTGCTTGGGGTGAAACACTTTAAAAAAATTATGCAGTGCTATAACTGAGAAGAAGAATTGATAAAGAAAATGTCTTTGCCTATATATCGATAAAGGACGCACACCCAGATATTTTTCAACATGTGGAAGCAAGCATCATTTCTTTACCTACCACATGGATAGCGTATTTTGGATTTTTGGCTTTTGTGAATGCTATCAGTAGAAAAAGAAATAAATTAGATCTCAACAGTAGAGGAACTATCACACTAAGACTGAATGACATCATCAAAATTTATTATCATATCTTGTATCAGAAACACCAAGATCGAGGTATTCACTTTCTAAATGGACTAAGACTGAATGACATCATCAAAATTTATTATCATATCTTGTATCAGAAACACCAAGATCAAGGTAGTCACTTTCTGAATGAACTAAGACTGAATGACATCATCAAAATTTATTATATCTTGTATCAGAAACACCAAGATCAAGGTAGTCACTTTCTGAATGAACTAAGACTGAATGACATCATCAAAATTTATTATGAAATCTTGTATCAGAAACACCAAGATCAAGGTAGTCACTTTCTGAATGAACTAAGACTGAATGACATCATCAAAATTTATTATCATATCTTGTATCAGAAATACCAAGATCAAGTTAGTCACTTTCTGAATGAACTAAGACTGAATGACATCATAAAAATTTATTATCATATCTTGTATCAGAAACACCAAGATCGAGGTATTCACTTTCTAAATGGACTAAGACTGAATGACATCATCAAAATGTATTATGATATCTTGTATCAGAAACACCAAAATCAAGGTAGTCAGTTTCTGAATGAACTAAGCCTGAATGACATCATCAAAATTTATTATGATATCTTGTATCAGAAATACCAAGATCAAGTTAGTCACTTTCTGAATGAACTAAGACTGAATGACATCATAAAAATTTATTATCATATCTTGTATCAGAAATACCAAGATCAAGGTAGTCACTTTCTGAATGAACTAAGACTGAATGACATCAAAAAAATTTATTATCATATCTTGTATCAGAAACACCAAGATCAAGGTAGTCACTTTCTGAATGGACTAAGACTGAATGACATCATCAAAATGTATTATGATATCTTGTATCAGAAACACCAAGATCACGGTAGTCACTTTCTGAATGGACTAAGACTGAATGACATCATCAAAATTTATTATATCTTGTATCAGAAACACCAAGATCAAGGTAGTCACTTTCTGAATGAACTAAGACTGAATGACATCATCAAAATTTTTTATATCTTGTATCAGAAATACCAAGATCAAGTTAGTCACTTTCTGAATGAACTAAGACTGAATGACATCATAAAAATTTATTATCATATCTTGTATCAGAAACACCAAGATCAAGGTAGTCACTTTCTGAATGAACTAAGACTGAATGACATCATCAAAATGTATTATGATATCTTGTATCAGAAACACCAAGATCAATGTAGTCACTTTCTGAATGAACTAAGACTGAATGACATCATCAAAATGTATTATGATATCTTGTATCAGAAACAACAAGATCACGGTAGTCACTTTCTGAATGAACTAAGACTGAATGACATCATCAAAATTTATTATCATATCTTGTATCAGAAACACCAAGATCGAGGTATTCACTTTCTAAATGGACTAAGACTGAATGATATCATCAAAATTTATTATCATATCTTGTATCAGAAACACCAAGATCAAGGTAGTCACTTTCTGAATGAACTAAGACTGAATGACATCAAAAAAATTTATTATATCTTGTATCAGAAACACCAAGATCAAGGTAGTCACTTTCTGAATGGACTAAGACTGAATGACATCATCAAAGTTTATTATGAAATCTTGTATCAGAAACACCAAGATCAAGGTAGTCACTTTCTGAATGAACTAAGACTGAATGACATCATAAAAATTTATTATCATATCTTGTATCAGAAACACCAAGATCGAGGTATTCACTTTCTAAATGGACTAAGACTGAATGACATCATCAAAATGTATTATGATATCTTGTATCAGAAACACCAAGATCAAGGTAGTCAGTTTCTGAATGAACTAAGACTGAATGATATCATCAAAATTTATTATGATATCTTGTATCAGAAATACCAAGATCAAGTTAGTCACTTTCTGAATGAACTAAGACTGAATGACATCATAAAAATTTATTATGATATCTTGTATCAGAAACACCAAGATCAAGGTAGTCACTTTCTGAATGAACTAAGACTGAATGACATCAAAAAAATTTATTATCATATCTTGTATCAGAAATACCAAGATCAAGGTAGTCACTTTCTGAATGAACTAAGACTGAATGACATCAAAAAAATTTATTATCATATCTTGTATCAGAAACACCAAGATCAAGGTAGTCACTTTCTGAATGAACTAAGACTGAATGACATCATCAAAATGTATTATGATATCTTGTATCAGAAACACCAAGATCACGGTAGTCACTTTCTGAATGGACTAAGACTGAATGACATCATCAAAATTTATTATATCTTGTATCAGAAACACCAAGATCAAGGTAGTCAGTTTCTGAATGAACTAAGACTGAATGACATCATCAAAATTTATTATGATATCTTGTATCAGAAATACCAAGATCAAGTTAGTCACTTTCTGAATGAACTAAGACTGAATGACATCATAAAAATTTATTATCATATCTTGTATCAGAAACACCAAGATCAAGGTAGTCACTTTCTGAATGAACTAAGACTGAATGACATCATCAAAATGTATTATGATATCTTGTATCAGAAAGACCAAGATCAAGGTAGTCACTTTCTGAATGAACTAAGAGTGAATGACATCATCAAAATGTATTATGATATCCTGTATCAGAAACACCAAGATCAAGGTAGTCACTTTCTGAATGAACTATGAATGAATCACTTCATCAAAATTAGTTTTGATATCCTGTGTTTATCCTTGTTTACTAAAATAAATTTTTAAGTGTAAATAGACTTTTTGTTGATTATTTTAGTGTGAAAATTCATCAGCCTGAAATTAAAAGTAGGAGTAATCCATTTGAATTTTTTGAAGAAAAAATGGTCCATGGGCTGAAGATGCTTGAGAAGCACTGATTTAGCTCTTTGTCACTTTGTGACTTTTCTTCTTTTATGTTTTTGACTTCCTTCTTAAATAGGCATTTGTCTTTTCCCTCTTACAACTGTGTGGCATTTTTGTATCTTTCTGTGTGACATTACATTTTTTTCTTGTTCGAATTGTTTATGTACTTTTTACTGCCAGATTTGAATGTGTGTCTCTTTTTGACTCCTTTTGACTTTCTACTCAGATTCTCTCTTGACCTTTCGTTATTCGATTTTTATTTCTGACATTTCCACAGAGATTTGTTTTTTGGTATTTCCTCTTTGATGCATCTTTAGACTTTTCCTATTAGATTTTCTTTGTACTTTTCTACAGAAGATTGGTTCCTGTTTTTTTTTCCTATTAAAGTTGTTTTTATAATTTCTCCTTTTAGATATTTCCTCTTACATTTGACACTGGATTTTCCTATTGCGTTTTTTTTTCTTTATAATATTTGTCTTTTTATTTGAGAAATTCTTTGTAATTTTTCATTTAGATTTTTTTTTTTCATCGTCTTTCCTTTTTGATCTGATTTCTTTTAGCATTTCTGCTTAGATTTCCCTCCTAATTTTCTGCCTAGAATTCTCTTTCAGTTTTTCTCTCTTCCTGTCTTTTTTCTCTCTTCCTGTCTTTCCTCTCGTTTTTTTTTATTTCATCATCGACTTGTTTTTCTAATTAGAATAGTCATTGTTAGTCATTCAGTTTTGTCTTTTGGACATTTCCTCTTAGATTTGAATCTGCGACTTACAAGATTCCCATATTTTTTTATTTCTTACTCTTAGATTTGTTTCTTTTCTTTCATATTTTTCCTTAGATTTTACTGTTCTTTTTTTTTAATGTCATTCTTTCGTTTCACTCTCGTTTGCCACCTGAGATGTCAGTTTATATTATTCTTTCCATGATTTGCGTCTTTCCATATTAAATATAACTTTGTGACGTTCGCCATTTGGTCTATCCTCATTAACTCTTTCACATCAGCTTCTGTTATTTTTATGATAGATTTCTGATTTTTCCTATCAGATATGTAATTGCAACATTTTCTATCAAATCTACAGGGTGACCATAACGGGTGTTTACAATTTAAAATGAAATTCGAAATGAGTTTATTTAACTGAGTGATAGGGGTAATTCTAAAAGAACTAGAAATTCTACGAGGATTTATTATTGGTGGCTACAATCTTAAAAATATAATAGACGCAGATGATAACGTTTTTGAGGCCCATAAATGCATTTATGATTCAAATAAAAGCATAGTTAATTTTCATGTATGTTTTTTATTAGCTTACATTTTTATTATCTTACATTTTAAACTCAAATACATAGCAAAAGTCATTGAACACTTAAGCTTATTAAGAGTTCCTCCAGACTATCGCCTAATAAGCATGTAGTCAAAATTGTAAATTTCACTGTACAACTGACCATTTTCATAGACTAATAAAATATACCTTTCTCTGTTTGAAAGCATTGTATTTTGGTCGTAATTAAAAAGAAATGTTGGAAGGCAATTTTTGAGCCTGTTTCCTTCTCTATTAAGACGCAGGCTACAAATTCTGAAAATGAAGAATCAACTCGCAAATGACCAGTGATTTAATACCCAGTGTTCTTAAAAATATTTCTGGGGTGAGACGAAGACATTTAAATATGGGTGGGTGCCTGACCCACTTCCCAAAGTCTGATCAAATGACCAGATTTTTAAGGGCTCTTGGATTCGGGTTAGGATTAAGAGGAGAAACTTTTCAGCACCTCCTTGTACTTTGGTGCTTTTTTCGTTATCTATTAAGTTCGTTATCAGTTATCTGATTGTCTAGGATTATGATTGGGGTTAATATTTTTCGCATACCAAATAATCAATTACCTCCTAATCATTGATTTACCTAGTCTCATATTCTGATCTGACATTACGCAAAAAAAAAAGAAACATCAGTGTCCAATCAGAATTAGAATTTATAAACTTTACCTAGTCTGATATTCTGAGGACATATTTATTCCATAAATAATATAAAAATGAAATATAATTGAATATCTGTGATGAATAGAATGCGTAACAGAATTTAATTTGGGACAAGAACAGTTTGGATCTTTTAAAGGCACTGGAATAAGAAATGAGTTTATTTAACCAAGAGAGCTAGGAAATTCTAAGAGAACTAGAAATCCTACGAAGATTTATTATTGGTGGCTACAATCTTAATGCTGTGGATTCCCGGATGAAATCCGATATCAATAAATAACAAACGCCAGGGATAGATAAGGAAAATAAATGTATTAACGTAATAATACAAACTGGTAATACGGTTTAGTAGATCCAGAAATGCGGGTTAGTAGCAATAATATATATACAGTCTTGGTGTTGAAGTATCGCGGTATGACTCCTTACTGAGTCTAGGTGCTCGGTAACTCTTGTGCTACCCTCCTCTAATACTACTCTCATACTACTCCGCGTACTGACTTCACGACTGTCTTAACATACTGCTGGGTATTCACTGGTAGTAGTATATGTATACCTCGGTTGAGTCCATTTGTATGAAAAGGAGAGACCCCTTAACACTTAACAACATAATAGACGCAGATGATGACGTTTTTTGAGGCCCATAAATGCATTTATGATTCAAATAAAAGCAGAGTTAATTTTCATGTATGTTTTTATTAGCTTACATTTTATTATCTTACATTTTAAATATAAAATAAAATCAAAACGGAAGTACTTGTGAACTGTATGAAGCAATTAAATTGTCCTCTTTTGTCCAGGTTGCACGAACCACACTAAGAGGTACTCGATTTCTTGCCATGTTCGCTCTAATATAGCCTGATAAATGTTGGCAATGGCATCAGTGATCTTTTGCTTTAAATCAGTGATGTCCCGTATCTTTGTTAGATGCACGATATCTTTAACATAACCCCATAGAAAGAAGTCCAGGGGAGTGAGATATCTGGTGAACGAGGTGGCCAAGGAATTGAGTCATCCTTCCAATCCGCCGGTCTGGAAACGTTAGCCGTTCATTAGTTAACACTGTTAACTTAACAGCACCTCTTTCATCAAAAGGATACTTGAAAGACACAAATGCAATGTGATTGAAAGCTTTGATAAATACTGAGTATATAAAACAAATCTGATTAAGATATTTCATCAAATACCTTTGTAATATTTCTTTTAATTGTAAAGAGGCTTTATGGACACCCTGTATAATTGCCACTTTTCTGCTAACTTTATCTTTGAGACATTTTCTGTTAGGTCTGCCTTTGTGACTTTTCTATTCGATAAGTCCTTGTGAATTATTCTATAATTTCGATCTTTGCAACTTTTTTCTATTAGATCTATATATGTGACTTTTTTCTGTTAGAGCTGTCTTTTTGACCTTTTTATTAGACCTATCTTTGTGACTTTTTCTATTAGCTCAGTTATTGTGGTGTTTTTAAATAGATCAATCTTTGTAATTTTTTTCTATTAGATCTGTCTTTGTGACTTTTTTCCGTTAGATCAAACTTTGTGCCTTTTTCTATTAGATCAGTCTTTTGTGACCATTTCTATCTTTGTAAATGTTTTGTGTTAGTTCAATGATTGTGGCGCTTTCAAATAAATCAGTCTTTTTGACTTTTTCTATTAGATCTATATTTGTGACTTTTTCTGTTATATATGTCGTTCCGTTTTCTATTCTGACTTTTTTAATTATTCTATTGGGTCGATTTGTCTTTTGTGAACTTTATTAGATCTGGATTTGTGATATTTATAGTTATATTTTTTAGATGTTTTCTGTTAGAAAGTTGATTATGACGTTTTCTATCCGATTTGAATTTGTGACATTTTCTATGAGATCTGTTTTTAACATTGTCGATTTGTTTATCTTTATGGATATTTCTATTAAGTTCTGTGTCTTTTTCTATTCGGTCTATTTTTGAACGTTCCCTGTTAGATCCGCCCTTGTTTCATTTTGCTATTGGATCTGATTGTGTGACTTTTCTATTAGATATTTCTTTACGACCATTTCTCTTAGAGATCTGTCATAACTTTCTCTATTAAATTTCTTTCGTGACGTTTGCTATTGACCTGTCTTTGTGACTATTTTCTATGACATTTATCTTCTGGACTTTTCCTGTATGCCTGGATTTTTCAATTTTTCGATTAAATTTATCTATGTAGATGTTCTTAGCAGATTAGATCGTCCGGTACACGCTCCTCCACGGACTTTTTAACAGGAGTAGAAATGTATCCCCTGTTTCCTGTTGAAGAGTGGGTTTCCGGTTACTTCTAAAGCTTTTTTCATTCTCTTTCACTCTCCGTGGCCCCTCGTGTACTTAGTGGCGCTGTTACCTTGCTTGGTGTGAATTGATTAAAACAATATCTATCGTTCTGATGATTTTGTTATCAGATCTGTTATATTAGAAACCTCCACACAGTTTCGATACCTTGGTTTAAAATGAAATTTTAATAATGAAAAATCTTTCTTAAAGCTTTCATTTTTAGCTTTAATTGCAAGTTAGATAATTGCACTTACCATTTCCAGTAAACAACTGTGGTGCATTTAAAATAGAAATTATATTGATTAGAATCTCAAGTTTTTTGCTCGCTTTCAGAAATCGTTTAAATTCAACCATTTTGACAGATTTTAAATAAAATTTAATTTTAATTTAATTCTCGGTTTTAAAAATCTTCTAAACATAAAATATATTTTTCTGAAACTTTATTTGAAAAATATTAGCTGATTTAAAGTTTAATTAATCTAATTCGAAAAAATATTATTTACTTTAAGTTTAAAATAACGGAGAAATGGATTTTTAAAACAAACAGTTGTGCGATTAAGTGCTTTTCAACACCTCGTCAATCACTTGACGAGGTGTTGACACTTTTATTATTGTTCTGAAGAGATCTTATCTGTTAATACATAATTTAAGAAAATGACCGGTGAACGCTTTTCTGTATAATTTTTAAGTACTCAGTAATCTTAAAAATGTTTGAAAATGCTCTCCGTAATCTAATTTAGGAACGTTGAATTTATTTCCTGATTATGCTGTATATGGTCGACCATACGTTTAAATAGTAGCACGTTACGTATAGATAAAAAAATAAAATTCTTTTAAAAATATTGGGTTTAAACCGATTTTTAATGAGCTTTTCAATATTCAATTTGTAAATATACTTTTCGCTTAATAACAATATTACCTAACCGTATTGAAGTAATGCAGAATTTCAAACGATTTAAATTATTTAATTAAATCTTTTTTTAAAATTAAAACAATTCTTGTAAAAATTAATTATTCATCGATTTTTTTTTCTTTTTAACGCAATAGTTTTCTTAATCAATCTTATTTATAAAAGCAATTAAAAGTTTTTTCTAATTAAATAATGTCATAGTTTTATTGCATTTATTATTTTACAATTCAGAGCAGATTTTTGGTGAATGGGTTAAGTCTTTTACAAGAAGAAACTGATGATTTCCATTCTTCCGACTTGTATATAACACAAACATTTTTAAGAAAAAAATTATCTTTATTCAGATTGGAGCCTTTTTTCATCATGCTATGCTGTTTTTCCGCGAAAAAGGGCAGATATCTACTAAAGGAAGATATATTGTTTAGTGCCTCAATGACTATGTGAATAATGATAGTCAAGGCAGCAGTAGTTGATCAAGTTGATACAAAAACCTATGATTTGTCGTTCTTATTTATGTGCTCAGTGTCACTTTTTCTATTGTGTCTTTCTTCTTTATCTTTGTGATTTTTTTTTATCGCAGACCAATCTTTGTGTCTTTTCGAATTCAGCATTCTTTGTGACATTTTTCTTTTAAATTTGTTTTTGTAATATTTATAATTTTCGATTATATCTGTATTTCTGTTTTTTCGAATTCAGCATTCTTTGTGACATTTTTCTCTTAAATTTGTTTTTGTAATATTTATAATTTTCGATTATATCTGTATTTCTGTTTTTTCGAATTCAGCATTCTTTGTGACATTTTTCTTTTAAATTTGTTTTGTAATATTTATAATTTTCGATTATATCTGTATTTCTGTTTTTTCGAATTCAGCATTCTTTGTGACATTTTTCTCTTAAATTTGTTTTTGTAATATTTATAATTTTCGATTATATCTGTATTTCTGTTTTTTCGAATTCAGCATTCTTTGTGACATTTTTCTTTTAAATTTGTTTTTGTAATATTTATAATTTTCGATTATATCTGTATTTCTGTTTTTTCGAATTCAGCATTCTTTGTGACATTTTTCTTTTAAATTTGTTTTTGTAATATTTATAATTTTCGATTATATCTGTATTTCTGTTTTTTCGAATTCAGCATTCTTTGTGACATTTTTCTTTTAAATTTGTTTTTGTAATATTTATAATTTTCGATTATATCTGTATTTCTGTTTTTTCGAATTCAGCATTCTTTGTGACATTTTTCTCTTAAATTTGTTTTTGTAATATTTATAATTTTCGATTATATCTGTATTTCTGTTTTTTCGAATTCAGCATTCTTTGTGACATTTTTCTTTTAAATTTGTTTTGTAATATTTATAATTTTCGATTATATCTGTATTTCTGTTTTTTCGAATTCAGCATTTTTTGTGACATTTTTCTCTTAAATTTGTTTTTGTAATATTTATAATTTTCGATTATATCTGTATTTCTGTTTTTTCGAATTCAGCATTCTTTGTGACATTTTTCTTTTAAATTTGTTTTGTAATATTTATAATTTTCGATTATATCTGTATTTCTGTTTTTTCGAATTCAGCATTCTTTGTGACATTTTTCTCTTAAATTTGTTTTTGTAATATTTATAATTTTCGATTATATCTGTATTTCTGTTTTTTCGAATTCAGCATTCTTTGTGACATTTTTCTTTTAAATTTGTTTTTGTAATATTTATAATTTTCGATTATATCTGTATTTCTGTTTTTTCGAATTCAGCATTCTTTGTGACATTTTTCTTTTAAATTTGTTTTGTAATATTTATAATTTTCGATTATATCTGTATTTCTGTTTTTTCGAATTCAGCATTTTTTGTGACATTTTTCTCTTAAATTTGTTTTTGTAATATTTATAATTTTCGATTATATCTGTATTTCTGTTTTTTCGAATTCAGCATTCTTTGTGACATTTTTCTTTTAAATTTGTTTTGTAATATTTATAATTTTCGATTATATCTGTATTTCTGTTTTTTCGAATTCAGCATTCTTTGTGACATTTTTCTCTTAAATTTGTTTTTGTAATATTTATAATTTTCGATTATATCTGTATTTCTGTTTTTTCGAATTCAGCATTCTTTGTGACATTTTTCTTTTAAATTTGTTTTTGTAATATTTATAATTTTCGATTATATCTGTATTTCTGTTTTTTCGAATTCAGCATTCTTTGTGACATTTTTCTTTTAAATTTGTTTTTGTAATATTTATAATTTTCGATTATATCTGTATTTCTGTTTTTTCGAATTCAGCATTCTTTGTGACATTTTTCTTTTAAATTTGTTTTTGTAATATTTATGATTTTCGATTATATCTGTATTTCTGTTTTTTCGAATTCAACATTCTTTGTGACATTTTTCTTTTAAATTTGTTTTTGTAATATTTATAATTTTCGATTATATCTGTATTTCTGTTTTTTCGAATTCAGCATTCTTTGTGACATTTTTCTTTTAAATTTGTTTTTGTAATATTTATAATTTTCGATTATATCTGTATTTCTGTTTTTTCGAATTCAGCATTCTTTGTGACATTTTTCTTTTAAATTTGTTTTTGTAATATTTATAATTTTCGATTATATCTGTATTTCTGTTTTTTCGAATTCAGCATTCTTTGTGACATTTTTCTCTTAAATTTGTTTTTGTAATATTTATAATTTTCGATTATATCTGTATTTCTGTTTTTTCGAATTCAGCATTCTTTGTGACATTTTTCTCTTAAATTTGTTTTTGTAATATTTATAATTTTCGATTATATCTGTATTTCTGTTTTTTCGAATTCAGCATTCTTTGTGACATTTTTCTCTTAAATTTGTTTTGTAATATTTATAATTTTCGATTATATCTGTATTTCTGTTTTTTCGAATTCAGCATTCTTTGTGACATTTTTCTTTTAAATTTGTTTTTGTAATATTTATAATTTTCGATTATATCTGTATTTCTGTTTTTTCGAATTCAGCATTCTTTGTGACATTTTTCTTTTAAATTTGTTTTTGTAATATTTATAATTTTCGATTATATCTGTATTTCTGTTTTTTCGAATTCAGCATTCTTTGTGACATTTTTCTTTTAAATTTGTTTTTGTAATATTTATAATTTTCGATTATATCTGTATTTCTGTTTTTTCGAATTCAGCATTCTTTGTGACATTTTTCTTTTAAATTTGTCTTTGTGATTTTTATGTTTTTCAATTATATCTCTATTTGTGTCTCTTTGTTAAGATAAGTAATTTTCAATGTTCTATTTGATATTGTTTGTAATCTTTTCGATAAAATCTGGCCTAATCATGTTTCTTATTAAATCGCTTTGTGATTATTGATTAGATCTTTCGTTTTGTTGTTTTCTTTTAGATCACTGTAACTTTGTCTATAAAATTCATTTTTTAATATTTTCTATTATGTAACTAATTTATGAAGTTTTCTATCTTTCGGGCATTTATAATTATATTTTTTTTCACTTCTTGTTAGTAATGAATTTTTCTACAACATCTATCATTTTACACTTTTTATTTCGACCTGTATTTCTGTTTTATTCATTTGTTTTGTGCCTTTTCTTTTTTAAATCAGGTGTGCTGACCTTTTCTAGTAGATCTGTCTTTGTTTTACTAATTCATCTGTTTTTACAATTTCCTATAAGACTGAAAGTGTCATGTTTATGATATTTGTGTGCTTTTCAAAATATGTTGTGCGACTTTTTATTACATTGGATTTTGGGATTTTCCCGCTGAGAATTCTGTTACTCTAAAAATTTATTTTGTAATTCTCACATAATATTTGGTCTGTGACTTTTTTTTTATTAAAATAGATATTGAGACCCTCCTTCTAAAGATTCAATTAGTCTTACAATGTATTTTAAGATTTTCTAATTATATTCGTTCCGTGACATTTTTCCGTGAGAAACCCTGCAAGAAGATGACACCTGCTACGCAGACTTTCGCACACGGATGGCCACAGACCTAGCAGCGATAGCCAGACTGGAAAGGATATGCAGGGGAAACATCAGCTTCCATACCGAGTTCAAGATCGAGGAATCGCTGATTGTATGCATCCTCCCCTATGGGTATGAGACTTTAACTTCAGTTCCTTCAAAATTTATTTCCAACTGCCGTTTCCAAGATGTACGTTCTCGACTGATGTTATTTTTTCCTCTCCTCACCGAAACTACATCCTAACATGCGATTGTATCCATCTATAAATTAAAATGGACAACTATGTCGCGGGGGCTAATTTTCCCTTTCTCTATGACAACAAGCCCTTATTAAAATCTTTCATTTCCTTCTCACTTTCACCTTATACATGCTTTTAACCCTACCGTCTCATGTTTTAATAAAATTGCCTTTCTAACATCATTACATTATCACACATAAATAACACACACTGTTTATATTAAATACAGCTGTACTTTTGACTACAGTAAATGAATATATAGTTTATTACTAACCAATAATAATACTGATTTTTCGGGTCCTGTCACTGGATCTAACTAACGCCTTTATCAAGGACACATGGAACAGTGGATAAAGGCGTTAGTTAGATCCAGTGACAGGACCCAAAGAGTGTGAGTTCAATAGCCGGTTACGGCGATGGAGAACTTGGAGAGTGGAATTAACAGGAGATAACTGATAACTGGCATCCATTAAACATGGCACGTAGAACTAGAACAGTCTACCCCAGCCTACCAACCACTCTGCGTCGTCGCCTGAGTCTCCGTCCTCTTCCACCCGTCTTGCTCCAGCGTCGTCTCCGATGGTTTGGGCACGCAGCTCGACGCCCGGAGGGAGAGCTCATTCGCGATGTACTTCTCCCTCGTTCTCTTCCTGGCTGGCGAAGACGTATCGGTGGGCAGCTGAAGACGTGGGCTAGCACAATCAAGGATGACCTAGCAGTACTATCGGGTCCACAAGTAGTTGGTCTTCGACGATGGAATCGCGAGTGGCTCCCCATTTCGTGTGACCTGGCTCAGGATCGGCGAGCGTAGGCAGCGATGGTCCGAGATGCTGTACTTGCTCGAGAGAAAGCCGGTTCAAACCGACCTGGGTTAAATCCGATACAAGTCAAGTCAAGTCTACCCCAGTGAGCGAGATAAAGGGTTCAGTTCGACATTCGAACCACCTGAAGAAGGCCGGAGCGTACTACGGCCGAAACATTGTAATAAATATGGCGACAAAGATTAGGACAATAGTCCGCATAATGTAAATAATATATATATATATATATATATATATATATATATATATATATATATATATATATATATATATATACCTATATATATATAGGTGCCTGCGTGTGCGTAGCAGCTATTGATAATTAATTCCGCCTAGAGATATATCAATTTTATAAGAAATGAGAGTTCTCGCCCAATCCGACTGGTGCTAAATATCGCATTGCTCATTCAGGAGAATCGAACTGCCTTAATTAATAAAACTCAAAAGATAATTTCTTCTTAATTGCCCATTTCTTTTTCTTTTTAATCCAGCTGAGACAAAATCAGTATTGAATTGATATTTATGTCTCCCAGACTTTATTATTTCAAGAGCGCGCGCCATATTACCTGGGAATTGATTAACTCTAAATCCTCAATGCTAACACCTACCATCATCACTGTACCATTGGTCTTTGTCCAAGTGATAGAATATAAGTCATGATTATAGTTTTTTTCCCCGTTTCGTTTTGTTTAACAAAGTAACAAAAACGAAAAGAACGTGAATCTTTATTTAGATTCACAGATCGCAACATCTATGATAGACATGAAATTTTAATTTTTTATTATTACATTTATTCCAAAATCTTAACACATCAGCAGATAGCTATTAATGTCAAAATTTTAACACATCAGCAGATAGCTATTAATGTCAAAATTTTAACACATCAGCAGATAGCTATTAATGTCAAAATGTTAACATCATCAGCAGATAGCTATTAATGTCAAAATTTTAACACATCAGCAGATAGCTATTAATGTCAAAATTTTAATACATCAGCAGATAGCTATTAATGTCAACATTTTAACACATCAGCAGATAGCTATTAATGTCAAAATTTTAACACATCAGCAGATAGCTATTAATGTCAAAATTTTAACACATCAGCAGATAGCTATTAATGTCAGAATGTTAACATCATCAGCAGATAGCTATTAATGTAAAAATTTTAACACATCAGCAGATAGCTATTAATGCCAAAATTTTAACATCATCAGCAAATAGCTATTAATGCCAAAATTTTAACATCATCAGCAAATAGCTATTAATGTCAAAATTTTCACATCATCAGCAGATAGCTATTAATGTCAACAACTGAGCATAAATAGTTATTAATTAAAAAAATTAGTAATGAATATAAAATATTATCCATACCTATATGTACATGAATGTCGTTTTTGATAAAAGTTAAAAAATAACCCTAAATGCGTAAAAATGCGTATATTGTCGAAAATTCTTTTTTCCACAATATAGTGTTATTTTATAATGCTTATTACCTAACCAATAATAATACTAATTTTTTTTTTAAAACATTAAAATATATTTAATCAAATCTCCCTAATAGCTGTCACGACCTGTAAATATGTTCAAAATTTAAATCAGAATAATAAAAGCTAAACATCTAATAACGTAAACAATAGAAAAGATGCATATTTGCTATGTTTTTCTCTATCTCTTTTCCCCATCTTCTAGTTAACAGATCGCAACATCTATCAGAGAGATGAAATGGTGTAACTTATAAAATAAGGAACATATTATTGCTTGTTTTAGTCACCATCTTGCCAACACCAAGATAACTTGACCAACTGGAAGAGACTCACCGGGTTAGCGCAAGAGTGCATCTTCAAATTTCTTTTTTTTTCTTTCTTTCCTTGATGCCCTTCTTTTGTTTACAGGTCGCGTCATCTATCAGAAAGATGAAATTTAGATTTTTATTATTGCATTATTCCAAAATGTTAACACATCAGCAGATAGCTATTAATGTCAACAACTGAGAACAAATAGTTATTAATAAAAAAAAAATTTAGTAATTAATGTATAATATTATTAATAACTACATGTACAAGAATGTCATTTTGATAAAAGTTTTAAAAAAAATAACTATTTCGTCCTGATGTTAAGCAAAAGGGTCCTTTTTGTTTCAATTCTCACCATCTTCCTGTAGAACCACATTTCTGTAGTTTCAGCTCTTTTCTTCATCTGTGAAA
Source organism: Acanthosepion esculentum (assembly GCA_964036315.1). Classification (NCBI taxonomy): domain Eukaryota; kingdom Metazoa; phylum Mollusca; class Cephalopoda; order Sepiida; family Sepiidae; genus Acanthosepion; species Acanthosepion esculentum. The sequence goes on along the minus strand of OZ038501.1, from coordinate 19,320,652 downwards.
AGATTGTCCAAGATTTATTTCTATATAGGAGGACTGAGAGATCAGAGTTCAGTAATCTTTTCTTTATTTCTAATGAAATGTTCCTGTTTACAGATTGAGACATCTATCAGAGATGAAATTTAAATTTTTATTATTGCATTATTCCAAAATTTTAACACATCAGCAGATAGCTATTAATGTCAACAACTGAGTACGAATAGTTATTAATTAAAATAATTAGTAATTAATGTATAATATTATCCATAACTACATGTACAAGAATGTCGTTTTTGATAAAAGTTAAAAAAAAAATAACCATAAATACGTAAAAAAAATCATGTATCGTTGAAAATTCCTTTTTCAACAATTTAGCTATTTGTGCTGTTACAATACTTATTACCTAAACATCTCCTTAATAGATTTTGCGATCTATAAATTAAAATGGACAACTATGTCGCGGGGGCTAATTTTCCCTTTCTCTATGACAACAAGCCCTTATTAAAATCTTTCATTTCCTTCTCACGTTCACCTTATACATGCTTTTAACCCTACCGTCTCATGTTTTAATAAAATTGCCTTCCTAACATCATTACATTATCACATATAAATAACACACACTGTTTATATTAAATACAGCTGTACTTTTGACTACAGTAAATGAATATATAGTTTATTACCTAACCAATAATAATACTGATTTTTTGGGTCCTGTCACTGGATCTAACTAACGCCTTTATCAAGGATACATGGAACAGTGGATAAAGGTGTTAGTTGGATCCAGTGACAGGACCCAAAGAGTGTGAATTCAATAGCCGGTTACGGCGATGGAGAACTTGGAGTGGGGAATTAACAGGAGATAACTGATAACTGGCATCCATTAAACATGGCACGTAGAACTAGAACAGTCTACCCCAGCCTACCAACCACTCTGCGTCGTCGCCTGAGTCTCCGTCCTCTTCCACCCGTCTTGCTCCAGCGTCGTCTCCGATGGTTTGGGCACGCAGCTCGACGCCCGGAGGGAGAGCTCATTCGCGATATACTTCTCCCTCCTTCTCTTCCTGGCTGGCGAAGACGTGTCGGTGGCCAGCTGAAGATGTGGGCTAGAACGATCAAGGATGACATAGCAGTACTATCGGGCCACCAAGTAGTTGGTCTTCGACGATGGAATCGCGAGTGGCTCCCCATTTCGTGTGACCTGGCTCAGGATCGGCGGGCGTAGGCAGCGATGGTCCGAGATGCTGTATTTGTTCGGGAGGAAGCCTGTTCAACCCGACCAGGGTGAAAACCGATACAATTCAAGTCAAGTCAAGTCTACCCCAGTAAGCGAGATAAATGGTTCAGTTCAACATTCTAACCACCTGAAGAAGGCGCCGGAGCATACAACGGCCGAAACATTGTAATAAACATGGCGACAAAGATTAGGACAATAGTCCGAATAATGTAAATAATATATATTTTCGACGAATTTGCACCAATATTTACATGCACATATACTAATCTCATATATCATGCGACCCCCCCTTCGAATTAGCTTTAAAATTAAGTTCTCAAAAGTCACATTATATGCAAGTATATATAGTATATACGTGTGTATGTTTATGTACGTATATTGTTTAAACAAAGCGTAATAAATCTTTCATACTATCAGATCGCGACATCTATCAGAGAGATGAAATTTAAATTTTTATTATTGCCTTATTCCAAAATTTTAACACATCAGCAGATAGCTATTAATGTCAACAACTGAGCACAAATAGTTGTTAATTAAAAAAAATTGTAATTAATGTATATTATCTATAACTACATGCACAAGAATAACCTTTTTGATAAAAGTTAAAAAATAAATACTTAAATAATGCGTATATTGTGGAAAGTTCCTTTTTCCACAATACAGCTATTTGTGCTGTTACAATGCTTATGCTAAACAATAATAATAATCTCTATCTATAAAAGGCAGGATGTGTGTGTGTGTGTGTGTGTGTGTGTGTGTGTGTGTGTGTGTGTAACGAATGCACGGCAGCAATTTTCGACGGATTTGCACCAAGATTTACATGCACATGCTCCAGGTTAATAATAAGGCGAAGACCGACTTTGAATTTCCCAACTCCCATCGATAGTGGAAATAATCGATTTTTTCATGCTTCTACGGTAGTTTTCGTGTAGTTTGCGGCCATTTTCTACTGGCCAGAGTGAGAGCCTATAACTGGCTTCCACGAATAGGCAGAAAGATTCTATTGGCCAGCGTGAGAGCCAACAGCTGACTGACACGAATGTTAACTAGCATGCTAGCATGCAAAAAAAATTTATAGCTGCATTCGTCACGAGTGGGAAAAATTTAAATCTGCATGGCACTTTACTCCAATTGGCTCATTCGCTTGCTTAAACTCAACGTTGATTCTGATTCGGCAGAACTGGGTTGGGTGTGAAAAAATATTTGTTGTTAACATTAGTTTTTTTCAGTTACGAGTACTTTTTTCGGTTTTTCCAGTTACGAGTCCTTTTTTAAAGCTGATCGTTTTGTGTTCATTTTGTTTAGTTCTTTTTTCGTAACAGATTTAATGTTTAGTATAGAGCTTAGAAAAAATTAGCTGTGTGAGATAGGCGAGAAGTAAGGCATGTAGCAACATCAGCACGGCAAAGGGCACTCCTATAAAGGCAAGCAACGGCAAAAATATTTTAAGTCAAGTGATAGCGATTGCTGTATGAGTCGTACGATTTTTGAATCAAGCACGGGCAACGCCGGACCATGCTGTTAGTGCTGAATAAATTCATTTTAAACATAGTACATTTTATCATATTTCCCTAATAGTATCCGCGATACGTAAAAATGTGTATATTGTCGAAAATTCCTTATTCCCCAATTTAGCTATTTGTACTCTTATAATGCTTATTACCTAAACAATAATAATACTGAATAATAATTTTTTTAAACATTAAAGTATATTTTAATCACATCTCCCAAATAGCTGTCGCGATCTGTCAACAAAAATAGCTGGCATCTCTCCTTATAATAGTTATCTAAGGGTTTGGTTAACGACGTAGGTGACCATGATTCTCCACAGCTTCTTTTTATTTATACTCTGTGTGAATTACCATGTGAGGGACAATTCAGTGGTTTACCGCTAATTTCTTGACGTTTTTCACTGCTGGGATTTCCTTCTCCTAGATTGGCTGCCACCCAAGGTTAGAGATCCTACTCTGCCCTGAAATTTAACACTTAGCTGAAGGTGGATGAAGTGACAGATTACTGCTTTATCCCCAAGGGGATTTGGGCGAAAGTGGAGGCAACATACTGTCCCGGGATTTGAACCCTGTTCGCCGACTCCAATTTGCGCTGATATTCGGTACACCACCCGTGCATCCTTGTCTAACGTGTATAAATTCTTTATAAAATTGCTAGTAAATAATTTCTCAATGAACAAGGAGTAAGTCTGTATAAATATTTGTTTTGAAAGTTCAGTAGTGCTGTGTTGTAATGATTAAATGTACGTATGGAAATTGTTTGCTACAGTTTAGCAACAATTTTGAAGGTTATTTAAAGCCATAAAATATTTTTAGATTCTAATAATTTTTTTTTAGGTAATAATGATTTAGTGATACAAGTTTTACTAATTAACTCATAGCTGGAGATAGGTGGATCCATGCCTTTCCCGCAACACCTGATATTCCCAAGCGGTCACCCATCTAGGGACTGATCAGGTTCGACGTTGCTTAACTTCAGTGATTGTACGGGAACCTTTCAAATACGTATGGACATAGTGTTTTATTGAAGGTCAAAGAATGTCTTCTTGTGTGGGACGGCTTGGTAGATTTAACCCAATGACCCCTGCGATCCTAAACAATTTTAACCCTTCTGCCTGAGTCCCTGGGTCAAAATTCGCAAATAATTGGTATGTAATGTTTCGCAGTAGATATAAAAATAGTTACAAGTGTTTATTCACGGTTCAACCGTTGGCTGGGTATTAAGTCATTTTTATCTACCACTGTTGAACCGGTAGATGGGCATTAAGTTTATTTCTCTCTACTACTGTTGAACCGGTAGCTGGGCATTAAGTCATTTCTTTCTACCACTCTTGAACCGGTAGCTGGGCATTAAGTCATTTCTTTCTACCACTGTTGAACCGGTAGCTGGGCATTAAGTCATTTCTCTCTACCACTGTTGAACCGGTAGCTGGGCATTAAGTCATTTCTCTCTACCACTGTTGAACCGGTAGCTGGGCATTAAGTCATTTCTCTTTACCACTGTTGAACCGGTAGCTGGGCATTAAGTCATTTCTCTCTACCACTGTTGAACCGGTAGCTGGGCATTAAGTCATTTCTCTCTACCACTGTTGAACCGGTAGCTGGGCATTAAGTCATTTCTCTCTACCACTGTTGAACCGGTAGCTGAGCATTAAGTCATGTCTCTCTACCACTGTTGAACCGGTAGCTGGGCACTAGGTCATTTTTCTCTACTACGGGTAAAGCGGTGCTCGAGGCTCAAAGGGTTAATACTCACGGGGCGCTTTGAAGGGAGATGGTTCGGGCAAAACAGTGAGCATCTTGCGTTTTTATGATTGGAGAACGGAGAAGGGCCAAGGAGTGATGACAAAGAATCAAACTATTCTTAGAACAACAATGAAATGGAAGTTGTGGAGAGCCATGATCACCCAAATCCTGAATGGAAATAGCATATAATAAACAACAGAAGGACATCTCCTCAGAATAGAGATTATACTTACTTTATAATTTCTGTGTTTGTTTTATGGAGATTATGGTTAGCTTCCAGAAAATGGTGTATTTCATTGGACAGAAAACAGGTGGGATCGTCTCAACATCATGAGATCCAGGTTAGAATCCTGCCATAGTCGATTTAGGGACTTCTTGAGCTTATCGGTCTGGAGAAGGCGATCTCAAGTGCGACACATTTGGATAGTGACTGAAAACCATACCACCGGTATACCCAAGCCTTGTGAGTGAAATTAGATTACACGGAACACTTGGGGACTGTCGGTGGTTGTGATAGCATGAAGTCACAAGTCATCGCGACCGAGGGTTTTAGCGTGCTAGCCTTGTTCAGACTGCTGATCACGCTAGATAACCTTCTCTCTCCCAGAAACTATTAATTAAGGTCCGCTCAGCATAAATGCAGTTTAAAACCACAGCTGGGATTTTTGGATGTTGAACAAACACAAATGTGCCTGAGCAGGTGTCTGCAGTGGGGATTAGCTAGCTACCGTCAGATTCGAGTGGCATTTACCTTATTTATTTTAACATGCTACCCTCCATGGTCTGAATGGTGGGTCCTAGGGCGGACTTGGGAACAGCAACGATTAAGAGGCGGTTCCAACGTCTTCAAAACCTCCAATCTTCTGAACATCTGCCGGATGTAGTTTATCGTCATACCCAGTTCATGTCTGAAGAAGAAATACAGAAACGAAGACGTCTCCTTCATAATCGACAGTTCGTTTTTATGCTGTTATTGAGTTCGTTTTATTTTAAATATTCATAATAAATTTTTCTTTTCCTCAATTCAATTTCCGTCCATTTGTGTAAAGAAACTAGATATAGCTACAAAGAGTGATAAACTTTTATGCCTAACAACTTACTTTACACGCCCACACATAAACCCACCGCTACATCGGTCTGTCTGCTTATAGAATAATAAGCCAGTTATTCCGAAAACACTGAAAGGATAGAAAAGATTATTTGCTACACTCCATTCCTTGATATTAGATTCTGTCAGAAAACTTCTAATATTGTTTGATCGTCTATCAGCGAGATAATCTTCCATCTCGGTGATAGTTCAATGAAAACCTCATCACTAGATATCTTTTCTACAGGGAATGGTCTTATATCTTTCTGATAGTTGAATAAAAACCACATTACTTATAGGCTTCTCACGGCCATGTCATGTTAATACAACAGTTCTCGTTTGATCACCGAAGTTAAGCAATGCTGACCCCGGTCAGTACCTAGACGGGTGACCGCTTGGCAACAGCAGGTGTTGTAAACTTGATGGATAACGGCTGGGAATAAGAGATCGGAGATTATTATTATTATTATTATGCGCATATAATCTTGGGAAATGTAAAAACCTATCTTTTCTCCCACCTAGCAACGGGTTAAATATCAAGACAGTCTTATAGCCTTGGCTGGCAACCAGTCTACCGCAGAAAATAATGGCAGCCTACTGTGGGAATTCCTCTGCCAGGCTAATCATGCAGCAAAAAGAGACATTGCTCAAGCCTGCATTACGCATGGTACCGAAGAAAGGGAGGAAGAAAGGAAGGAAGGAAGAAAGGGAGGAAGGAAGGAAGGAAGGGAGGAAGGGAGAAAGAAGGAACAGATAGTCTTATATAAGCGAAATAATTGTATATCTTATTGATATTTGCATGAAAAACACATCACTAATAGTCTTCTCTCGGCAAGATAGTCTTTTTTTGCGTTTCTTTTGGCCATCTTACTCATATTTCAGATATTTCAATTCCTATTAAAAATCCTATAAGGAATCTATCTACAGGAATAAGAAATAGTGATGGGAATTCTGACAGAATATCGTGGCCGATAACAGGGAAACTAAAGAAAATGATATTATAATTTAAAAAAGAAACTTTGCTTCGCATTATTAATGTTGTGTAATTGAACTAAGCGTCTATCTGGGAGTGAATCGTACCAGTTAAAATTAACGAAAAAATGGCCTACCCAGGACAACGGCTCCAGAGTCCGCATCAAAATACTCCACTTGTGACCTCAATCATCTATCCTATTGTATCGCCCTTACACTTTATAAAACTGTCAACTATCTCAATTGAATTACTATCAGCTGATTTTGTGAGTTCTCCATAATCTCGACAATGGTTTGATATATCCTCCCCTTAAATGGCGAGTTTAGCTTTGCGAAGAGCCACAAATAGTAAAAATCCAAATTTAAACTGTAGTGGGACTAACAGACCTGGTTGATGCAATGTTTTACAAAAAATATTGAAGGTCACACAATAAAGCAGGTTATTCAGTGACACTTTTGAGTGAAGTGACTCATATCTGATAACGTCTACATTGAAATGTTCCATTCAGATTGTCTGCTAAATTACCTCAAGAGTGCGCATGCGCTTCTTGAGATATACAAAATGGAGTCATCATTTCCGAACAGAATTATTGGCTTTGCTTCGCTTTTTTTCTTCTTCTAATGCTATTGCTGTTGATCCAACGATGATAAGAAAAAGTTCTCCCCCGCGAAAACTTTGATCAGCGTTTTAAGCGGGAATCTTCTGCTAACAATAGCTTCTCTTTTGTCAAATAGACTGTGCAAATGGCGACCAAATTAGCAAAGCCCGCGCGAAATGTCAGGGAGTGGATAAAAACCTGGATCTGATAGCAAACAATTCAATCACAGAACGAACAAATGTCGTCACAATAACCAGAACACATAGAATCTCACTTAAAAATCTCGACACTGCAAAGATGTATGTCTGACTTCATTGAGTTAGAGAAAACGAATTTTGCAATTTCTCGTGGTTTGTGTCTGTCAACGCTCAGATTGTAAGATGTCACATGTTGTTCTATATGCTTATTTATATAGGGTGTAACAGTAAAATTGTCCAAATCGTTTTACAGCATAATTGTCCATCCCACAAAATGTTGAATATCGAAAAACACTAAACTAATTGAGTTTCATTTTTTTGCAGCTTTTCCGATAAGCCGTTCAACCATTTGTCGTAATAATCACTGAAAAGCCCTTCGAGTTATTCAGCTAGAAAGTGAAGAGCTTAAAATCGTTTTATGCCAGCTCCACTGTCTTCCCAACTGAGCAATGGTGAGAGGAAAAAATCATTCAGCCCTTCAGTAATGGTACCAACATTCATACTGGTTTCCATCTTTAATGTATATTCAAGAACCACCAAGAGAACGGTGAATAAGTTTTAAAAAAGAGGGAACAGTAGAAATGAAAACTGGATCAGGTGGTCACAATAGGAAGAGTGGTCATGAGTTCAACTTAGAGCTAATTATATCATTTAGAAAATATGCAACTCAATCTATAAGTCGTTTGGTACGCCAGAGAAGATTTTCACCTATGATGGTCCAAAGAGCAGTGAAAAATAACTTGAAAATGAAATCGTAAGTGAAACGTGTGAGGCACTTTGTTACTCCAAGACAGAAAGTTAGAATGTTAGAGAGGACAAAGGTCATATTGAATAAGTTGTAAAATAACTCCGGAATTATATATATATATATATATATATATATATATATATATATATATATATATATATATGAACTTTATTTCAATCCTTCCTGAACTTCCGATCCTTAGCTATGATTAATTAATGATGAACATGTCATTTTCATTTATGATCGATTTCATAACGATTCTTCTGTTAAGCTTGGAGAGTAATTATACATTCTTATTGTTCAAAGTAGAATCCAATAGTGATATAAAATATATCTAAGAAGTACAGTAAGATATCTTTAATCATTTCTAAAATACAACGGTTCAAAGAAGAATCTAACCAGTGGAAAATTTGCTGTTACCCGATTTGGATAATTTTGCTGTTACACCCCGAATATCTATTTGTCCACACGTTTGTCATATTTATTTGTCTACATTGCATATAACTCTCCGACTTCTTTATGCAAAAATGCTAAATATAGTATACATTCGCGTCTTAAGCGAGCTCAATTTTGCACGATAGTTTTCAAGCGATTTAACGTCTTCTTGTCAGGAAGAATTTGGAAGTTAGACAGTACCTATCAGACGGATATCGTTGGAAATGGAATGGCAATAGCAATGGTTTATCTCACAAAAAATGTTCCCAAACACGGCCAACAAAAAACGCCGGTGTCACTTGCCGAGAAGCAAATTTAAATTACGATTATAGAAGTTAGGCTGAAAAGAGAAGGAAATGGTGAAGTTTTCAGCCAGGAAAAAATATTCACTAGCCTGATTTTAAACGTGGGGTCACTATTCCTGAGAAATAATCACTGGTCTGACCATATATGCGGAGTCACTGTTCCCGAGAAATATTCACTGCCGTATACGTGGGGTTGCTATTTCCGAGAAATAATCACTGGCCTGACTATATACGTGGGGTCATTGTTCCCGAGAAATATTCACTGGACTGACCAAATACGTGGGGTAGCTATTCCCGTGAAATATTCACTGGCCTGACCATATAGGTGGGGTCACTATTCCCGAGAAATAATCACTGGCCTGACTATATACGGGGGGTCACTGTTCTCGAGAAATATTAACTCCCCTCACCATATACGCTGTATTGCAAATCCCGAGATATATTCACTGGCGTGACCATATACGCGGGGTTACTATTCCCGAGAAATAATAACTGGCCTGACTACATACGTGGGTCACTGTTCAGGAGAAATATTAACTCCCCTCACCATATACGCTGTATTGCAAATCCCGAGATATATTCACTGCCCTCACCATATACGTGGGGTTGCTATTCCCGAGAAACATTCACTGGCCTGACCTTTTACGTGGGGTTACTATTCCGGAGAAATAATCACTGGCCTGACTATATACGTGGGTCACTGTTTCCGAAAAATATTCACTGCCATATACGTGGGGTTACTATTCCCGAGAAATAATCACTGCCCTGACCATATACGTGCGGTTACTATTCACGAAAAATATTCACTGCCCAGATCATATACGTGCGGTTACTATTCCCGAGAAATAATCACTGGCCTCACTATATACCTGGGGTCACTGTTTCCGAGAAATATTCACTGCCCTCACCATATACGTGGGGTTGCTATTCCCGAGGAATATTCACTAGCCTGAGCATATACGTGGGGTTACTATTGCCGAGAAATATTCACTGGCCTGACCATATACGTGGGGTTACTATTCCCGAGAAATAATCACAGGCCTGACTATAAATGTGGTGTCACTGTTCCCCCAGAAATATTCACTGCCCTCACCATATACGTGGGGTTGCAATTCCCGAGATATATTCACTGGCCTGACCATATACGTGGGGTTACTATTCCCGGGAAATAATCACTGGCTTGACTATATATGTGGGGTCACAGTTCCCGAGAAATATTCACTGTCCTCACCATATACATGGGGTTGCTATTCCCGAGAAACATTCGCTGGACTGACCATTTACGTGGGGTTACTATTCCCGAGAAATAATCACTGCCCTGACTATATACTTGGGGTCACTGTTCCCGAGAAATATTCACCAACCTGACCATATACGTGGGGTTACTATTCCCGTGAAATAATCACTGGCCTGACTATATACGTGGGGTCAGTGTTCAGGAGAAATATTCACTGCCCTCACCATATACGCTGGATTGCAAATCCCGAGATATATTCACTGGCGTGACCATATACGCGGGGTTACTATTCCCGAGAAATAATAACTGGCCTGACTATATACGTGGGTCACTCTTCAGGAGAAATATTCACTGTCCTCACCATATACATGGGGTTGCTATTCCCGAGAAACATTCACTGGCCTGACCATTTACGTGGGGTTACTATTCCCGAGAAATATTCACTGCCCTCACCATATACGTGGGGTTGCTATTCCCTAGAAACATTCACTGGCCTGACCATTTACGTGGTGTTACTATTCCCGAGAAATATTCACTGGCCTGACCATATACGTTGGGTTACTATTCCCGAGAAATAATCACAGGCCTGACTATAAATGTGGTGTCACTGTTCCCCCAGAAATATTCACTGCCCTCACCATATACGTGGGGTTGCAATTCCCGAGATATATTCACTGGCCTGACCATATACGTGGGGTCACTGTTCCCGAGAAATATTCACTGCCCTCACCATATACGTGGGGTTACTATTCCCGAGAAATATTCACTGGCCTGATCATATTCGTGGTGTTACTATTCCCGAGAAATAATCACTGGCCTAACTATATACGTGGGGTCACTTTTCCCGAGAAATATTCACTGTCCTAACCATATACGTAGGGTTGCTATTCCCGAGCAATATTCACTGGCTGACCATATACGTTGGGTTACTATACCCGAGACATAATCACTGGCCTGACTATATACGTGGGGTCACTGTTCCGGAGAATTATTCACTGCCCTCACCTTATACGTGGGGTTACTATTCCCGAGAAATAATCACTAGCCTGACTATATACGTGGGGTCACTGTTCCCGAGAAATATTCACTGCCCTCATCATATACGTGGGGTTGCTATTCCCGGGAAATAATCACTGGCCTGACTTTATACGTGGTGTTACTATTCCCAAGAAATATTCACTGGCCCGAGTATATACGTGTACATCAAAATAAACATAACACTATTAACTTATACTATTGTAACCAAATGCATAATAATTACAAAGATGATGAAGCAACAATCAAAAACATAATAGGTAGGAATAGTAAACCCATTAATAATAATAAACTAGTTAAGGTCATCATATATTATAAAAAAGTAAAACAAGTGACCTCATAGTCTCCAATAACCCGTCAACCACACAACTATATCCTCTACAAAAATCCAATATAGTATATCAATTTACATTCCTGTTCAGAGATTGTATAATAAACCCACTACATATATTGGTTTTTCTACAACCACACTCTCCCATAGATTTACCTGTCACCTTTCTGATGTTAGTTCTATTAAACCACATTTCTTCGAAAAACCTAGCCATGTACATAATATTAGACAGACATTAGTTGACAACACAACAATAATCACTCACACACACTGTAAAAAGAACCTTAAGATACTGGAGGCCATCTACATTAAAACGAAGTCACCCGCGCTCAACAAAATTACATTTCAAACGAGTCACAACACTTCTTCTCATGGATGTCTTACGGCCATATTGCAACACGGGTTCTGTACAATCACCGAAGTTAAACAACGTTCAGCTTGGTCAGTACCTAAATGGGTGACGCTAGTGTATACCAGCAGCCGTAAGCTTCAGCGTGCTGTTGGTGTAATGGGGTAACGGCTCGGAATTGTTAATCGGGGAGGCCGATGTTTAATTCCCGTTGGGTTTGCGCGCAAATAATCTTGACAAATTATGACTCCACTTGTTATCCCGTATTCCTAGTTATGCGATGTTTATTAAGATTTGTATCACTTAACCATTTTTATCTAAAAAAAAAATAAATTCTTATAATCTAAAATTATTTCCTGGCCTTAAATAACCTGCAAACATTTTTATAAGCCGGAGAAAACGAATCAACCAGCTGTGAATGCCTATGTTATCAGTATAGTTCCTGTCATCATCAGTACACTGGCTTCGGGAGGGAAAGAAGGGTCACTGTCTTCTATTAGTAGATTCTTTGAGATACGGAATGCGAAAATGATCGCTGTATTGGTCATCTTGTCAGTGAAGACACTAGGTTGAAAATGCTGTTCTTCGTTGATAGAAGTAAGAAAAATCGCCATAGCATTTCACTCGTGTCTAATACAAAGCCTTGTTTTGCCTTTCATTTCCAAGACATTTTTGCTGGCGTTGTAGACTAATAAATACGTTATATATATATATATATATATATATATATATATATATATATATATATATATATATATATATATATATATTAAAGATAAACAGACCACTTTAAGGCTCCATGTAATAATTTATTTCACCATAGCCCTTTTAAAGAACGCTGGATCATCAGACTACACTTCCAAAAGGTGAAAAGAAAAATGAAATGAACATTTACACTTTTGACGGGTAGTATTAAGTTTATGTAATTTAACAGAGAGGGCAGTGAGGAGTGGTGTGATAGACATGATCGAGTTTAGAGAGGGTTTATTTTAATATTTCTATCTATCATACTTAGTATTAGGGGAGGAGGGACCAGACATTGACCTATTTAATCGGTTAACTTAACGGAAGTGATATATTGAAAGGGAAGGGGGAGAAGAGAGAAAGAAATAAAAAGAAAAAAGAAAGAAAGAAGAGGGAAGTAAAGAGAAAGAAGCTGTAATTAGGCTTTACGAAAAGAGGAGGAGTGGTAATTTTTAGCAATTTATGTAAAAAAAGGAGATTTTAATATTTGATAGTAATTGAATTTTTTTAAATCACCGAAGAAATTAATTTGAAGTTTGATAGCACTTTAAATATTAAAACTATTTTACTAATAATTTAGGGATTTAATATGAGTTAAATAGTATATTTAAAAACACATTCATAGAAAGTACATTAAAAGAAATTTATTTAAAATATAACAGTTTACTGATAGTAATCTTTTAATATTGTAAATGATTGTTAAGGTAACATCTCTATCAGTTTGAATCTAATTCATGAATGTAATTTGTGACTGTTTTTAGATGGGTAATCTTTTTTACTTAAAGTTTAGGTTTTAAATTAAGATGGAGTAATATTTGAAGGCTATATTACAAATTTTGTTTTATCATATACATATATATACCACACATACACTTACATATATATATATATATATATATATATATATATATATATATATATATATATATATATATATATATGTACAGAGAGAGAGAGACAGAGAGAAAAGAAAGAAAGAATGCGTAAATGATAGCTGCAGCGGCCATCTTGTCTTTGAAAACACTTTAGAGTGAAAACACTGTTCTTCGCTGATAAAAGTAAGCAAAATTGTCACAGCATTTCACTCGTGTCTAATACGAAGCCTCGCTTTGGCTTTCATTTCTGAGACAAAATTACTTTCGTTGTAAACGAATAAATACGTTATCTATATGACATTATTTATATACATTACGATGTACGTTATTTATTATATACATTATTTATTATATATATTTATATACGTTATACGTATTTATTATATACGTTATTCATAAATGCGTTCTTTATTATTACTTTATCTCGTTATTTTTACAGAATTTCAAGATTTGCATAAACATTTCTGGTGTTTTTCTTTTTGTAATGATGTTTGCTTGTTATTGAAAATTTTAATCGGAAAAAAGTTATTCCTGATTCGTGAAGAATATTTTCCGATTCGTGATTGAAAATCGTATGCAGATTGGAAATGACATTAAAATTCACCTGCGGGAAACAAGGCTGAGGGAATCGATTAAAACTTAACAAAATATTGCACGCAATAAGAATTGACACAAGATTTGGTCTTAATAGATAGATAGATAGATAGATAGATAGATAGATAGATAGATAGATAGATAGATAGATAGATAGATAGATAATGGACAAACTGAGATAGATAGATAGATAGATAGATAGATAGATAGATAGATAGATAGATAGATAGATAGATAGATAGATAGATAGATAGATAATGGACAAACTGAGATAGATAGATAGATAAATAGATAGATAGATAGATAGATAGATAGATAGATAGATAGATAGATAGATAGATAGATAGATAGATAGATAATGGACAAACTGAGATAGATAGATAGATAGATAGATAGATAGATAGATAGATAGATAGATAGATAGATAGATACGAACAGAATTAGATAGATAGATAGATAGATAGATAGATAGATAGATAGATAGATAGATAGATAGATAGATAGATAGATACGAACAGAATTAGATAGATAGATAGATAGATAGATAGATAGATAATGGACAATCTGAGATAGATAGATAGATAGATAGATAGATAGATAGATAGACAGACAGACAGATTCTACGAAGCAAATTAACGTTTTTACAATAAGATTGCTATTAACAAATTGATATGGAAAATGGGTTTCAGTTGATAAAGTCTTTTTTTTTATCAATATTTACCGTAACTTCTTTGGGACGGTAATTTTTTTTAACGCATCTCTAGAGTTGTTCCACAAATTGTAAATAAATATATAGAACAATGTCGTTATTGTCATACAGTTTTAATATCAGATATAGAACTATTGCTATGGTTCATAAGAAAGATGCAACCTAAATCGAGAAAAAAGATATTGTAATGTGATTGAGCGATGGATACATAGCGTTGGGAATTCTGAAAAACTGAACAAGCCTTCTCGAACAATCAAAAAAGAAATTGAATACTTTGGCGAAATGAGAATAAGAAATAAGTGATTGAGATAGTTTAGCAAGGCTACTAAATTTAATTAAAGCTATAAAAACGGACGTGTTGAAGAATTAAGAAGGAAAAGAAATAACTGTTATATACTTAGAAACGATTTGGTCTTCAGTGTTCATTTTAATCGCTATGTACATCATTTCGTCCTCGGTTACCTCCGACGAAAGAAGATCGATAAACCAATTTAATTGTCTTTTTTTGTTAATCGTATTATATTTCGATATTACCACTTTACGGTAATTTTATTTTTTATTACCCCGTGTTTTTTGGGGTGGGGGTATTAACTTTTTCTTCGTATCCTAACGTGTCCGTACTTATCGCTTTAATTAAATTACAGGTTCCAAGAACGTCCCAAAAATATGATTTACGAAGAATAAAACCGGGAATAGGCAAGAAAATTGGATTCAAGTAGCAAGAAAATATTTGAAGAAGCTTGTGTTGCAAATGCTAACAGAGAGAAAAGTTACAGAATATTAGAAGCATTTGGCTAAAGAAAAGAAATCAAGAAATCCGCCGCCTTTTCAGTCAATATCACAAAGTGAAATGTCTTAGCTGTGCGATGGAATACATCAAGAATTTATTTGTTAGCAGAAATCTTTAGGATGAAGGAAAATCTCCATTAGATAGACCTGATAGCTAGACGAGATGACGGGTTATTTGTAAAAATTATCAACTAATACCAACTAAATAATATAATAATAACCGTATCTTTTATTGTCAACCAATACCAACTAAATAATATAATAATAACAGTATCATTTATAGTCAACCAATACGAAATAAACAATAACTGGGTAACAGTAACTGGGCTAGTATTGTATTTAATAAAATGATAGGTCACTTTTAAGTTAATGAGTGTACCATATAATATCAGAGAATTATTCTAAATTCTTGGTCTTGGACACGTTACAAGTATATTTAGATTGATCTCTTGTGGGAAAAATAAATTACGATCGAAAAATAACAAGAGAATTTTTGTAAACCAGCCGAAAAATGGAATGCGTTTGAGATTAAAAAAAAATTAAAATTTTAATATTTATAATTAATCATTTCGGGATTAACAGAGAGAAGACGAGATTCAGCGAGATTTCGATTCTTTCTTCAAACAGAACAGAAAACATTTCCACAATAGACAAACATTTTATTCAAAAGTAAATATATTCTGTCCCTTGAAAACCTAATTTCAGAATGTCAAAATCATTCTAAGCTCTTGGACAACATGTTTTGTACTCCTCAAAAGATAGATACTTTAAACTAGAACTTCACTGAAGACAATACTAATTCTCATTTGACAAAACTTACTAATGCCCACATTGACAAAAAGTTTTCAGAGCTAGTCAGATTAAGTGATTAGCTTCCAGCCTTTCCATATATAAATCTAATAATCTTGTTGTGTATCATTAAAAGAAAATTGTATAAGAAAAGAAAGCAATATTCAAGCAATATTTATTTCTTAGAAGCAATAAAAATTACTGCATGTAATGTTTTTAAAATAACAATACAAAAATTAACTAAATTAATAAATAAAAGACTGAGAGATTATGCCGGGTATCTTGCATGAGGTTAACCAGTTGGGCACACCCACGAGGGGATGATGCACTGTGTATCTCAGTTCAGGACCAGGATTATTGGGTGAGTGTCAAGAGAGTGTCGAGGTGAATTGAGCTACCCGATCAGAATGTATTTCTAACTGAGCGCTGCTTTTACCAAAGCCTATCACTATATCGAGCGCCTTTGGCTGGTCGGCATGTGCCTCGAGTACCCTTATCAGACTGGGTGCTATGATGGGTACATTTTCCTCTCTACTGTTCCCACGTTTTAAATTTATTCACCGTTTGCTTGATGGTTCTTGAATGGACATTAAAGATGGGAGCCGGAGTATGGATCTTGGTATCATTACTTGAGGCCTGAATGATCTTTTTCCTCTCACCATTGCTCAGTTGGGAAGACATAGCGGGGATGACACGAAATGATTTTAACCTAATCTCTTTCTAGCCGACTAACTAAAAGGATTTGCTAGTGATTCTTACGAAAAATGGTGTCAAGACGGCTAAACGTCTTATCTGAAAACCTGCAAAAAAAATTAAACATTTTGTGGGATAGACAATTATTGGCTGCTATTATGCGATTTGAACTATTTTGCTGTTAAACCCGGAATATATATATATATATATATCATGGACTCTCCCGTCGTTGATCTCGCCAACCGGGGGCCCTTT
This sequence comes from Acanthosepion esculentum, assembly GCA_964036315.1. NCBI lineage: Eukaryota > Metazoa > Mollusca > Cephalopoda > Sepiida > Sepiidae > Acanthosepion > Acanthosepion esculentum. Next base: position 19,303,442 of record OZ038501.1, on the reverse strand, counting down.
TACGACGTATTTGCCAGGAACCGACAGCCGAATAACCTGCACATATGATTTGATTATAGTGGTGAAGGATTCGTGCAGAACCAACCACACGTTTTGAAGGGCCGAATACAGAGACCTGATGAAGATTTCCCATGACGTCACACATTACCACGCGAGAATGACAACGACAAATGTTAAGTATGGGAAGCCGTTGGTATAAACCAATGGCTTCTGTTATCAATTATAGGCATTTGAGTATATTTGTGGAGTTTTAATAGTTTATTTTGTTCAGGTTAGGTTTCAGCTGTTTTATGTATATAGCTTCAAGAATTTTTAGTTTTTGTTTATTGTTTTCATGTTTAAGTATAGTTGTGTTTTATGAAAACAATAAACAAAAACTAAAAATTCTTGAACCTATAGTCGTTGCTGGGAAATCTTGTATACTGAGGAGCTGTGATACAGCGAAACAGTACTGTCTGTGAATGACATAATTTAGCTCTTGAAAATACATTTCAATTGAGCACTGTTGAGTGATAAGCTAATTCTATAAACAACAGCGACCTGCACTAATGCAAAGCTTTTCAGTAAAATGAATGGAGCACTTTGGCTGATGGCATTTGTTTACTTTTGTAAAAACAATACGCTAGATTTAGTTGTGTAACTCTACCGAGTGAAGATAGCTCTGGATGATACCAAATTAGCTGTGTTTCAATCCTGGCTTGAGGCATTCGGAAGTCTAGTCGCACTGAGGAGCTGTGATACAGCGAAACAGTACTGTCTGTGAATGACATATATATATATATATATATATATATATATATATATATATATATATATATATATATATATATATAAGCATTTCTTATACAGTGGCGTTGACCTACGAGTTTAATTCATTCCGTGACGGAGCTTGTAAGTAAGAATTATTCGTATGTCAAATCAATTTTCAAAGTTGGAATGAATTGAAACGCCATTAATCCCTTCCAGACCCCCGGAAAACACCGCATTTTTTTGTTACATGTTTTTAAATAAAGGAAATGTATTTATAAATAAGGAATATTGTATAAAAAAGGCAATGCAATAGAATGTACTGCAATAAACTTGTTTTATTAAATACAATATACAGAATCTACCTTGGAGGTCAGACGACTTGAAGATGCTGACGAAGGTGAAGGAGAAAGCCCGAACTGAATAACTGAAGCTTATTCGCTGATGTTGCTACTTGATCCTCATTTTCATCGATTTAAAAAAAAAACTGTCCAATGAGGTCTGTTTGTGTTTGGCAAGTGTCATTAAATAGCGCCGTCACACCTCCAGTTTTTTTTTCTGGGTTCTTCATTTGAATAAAGTCTTCATCTCACTTGTAGAGATAACCCCTCTCCGTGTCACCGATATTTCCTGCAAAATCTTCATGTGTTGCTGTGTGTGTACCTCCTTTAAATTATCCGTTTTCAGTTCTTCAGGGCGCTCCTTCAAGTGCTCGTTGCTGTCACCTTCATTCATTTCCAGGCTGATGGACCTGTCGAGGGATACAATCTTCTTCGCCACTGCCGCTTCAAAGTCCGTTTCAGACAACAAACTCGAGAAACAGCTTCTTCAACGTCAAGGTTGTCTTTGTAGCTGCAGCAAATCAGCTCGTGACTCCTCGTAGATAATAGTCTTCAGTAGCTTCAACATATTTCCACGGATAGATACCCTGTTTAAAAATTACTTTAATTCTTTTGGCTGCTGTTATAGCCTTTGTCGACGCCTTCTGTTTCAGTATAGTGCAGATCGTATAAGTGCTGCGCTCGGACTGCTTCGTCACGTCAACTATACGCGAACCTTGCTCATGTTTCTCGATAATTTATTCCTTTAATTCAATGCACATCATCGGTTTCTGTCTTCTGCTCACTGTCATTCGTACAGACTTTCTTCAGACCCAGTGTGACTGCAAGCACAAATGCCAGCACAACACTGATACTTCCACTGCGTGCCAAGCGCTTAAAGTGTGATAAATGAGGCATGGGATGCTCGGCGGATGTTGCGGCGTTCGCTATGTCAACTCGCGGTGGGGTATCTGAAGCTGGCTCGTAGCCCGAATTTTAGATCTCAACTGAAAGCAAAAAATCGGACGAAAGACGGGTCGTATCTGGAAATAACGACACTCGTAAATCAAGGTATCACTATATATATATATATATATATATATATATATATATATATATATATATATATATATATATATTTCCAGTTTCTTTTTTAATTTGTAGGTCTGATGAATTGGATCATGATTAAGATTCCAATGTAATAAATTATAACCATGGAATATTAGCCTTTGAGCTTTTTATATTATATATATAATTTTATATATATATATATATATATATATATATATATATATATATATATATATAAGACATTTTTTATGTTTATACGTTCATTTTTCTATAGATACAAGTACGTATAAACTTAAAATAATGTCTTAAAAAATAATTGTCGGATTTGTCCATTTCATAATGTATGACATCATATATATATATATATATATATATATATATATATATATATATATATATATATATATATATATGAGTACAGAATCCTTAAATATCCATTCGGTTATAATTTATTTCATGAATATACAAAAATATATTCATCTCAGACTGAAGTTTTCATAATAAATGGAGTCAATTTATTCAGACGAGAGGAAAAGGTTGAGGAAAAAAGAAAAAAGTAAGGAAGAAGTTTTAATATTAAAAGAGGAAGAAAAAAACGAAAAAAATTGGTGCTTATACAGAAAGAGAGAGAAAGATGGGGAGGGGATAGTTAAAGAGAGAGTGTTATGGTCCAATATCCTCGCACCACTGTTATGGTCCAAGTTTAGGACCAAGGAAGAACAACACAAACACAAGAGTAGGAATAACAAAGATATATTAAACAGAATAATAATACAAGAAGTTGAAGGTGCTAGTATGACTGTCAGTCTGGTTTAGAGTGAACTAATATTTGTCTCGACTCGTTCCGTCTCGACTCGTTCTACCGTCCCTCTTGAGAGGCGCAGTCCTTATAATGTCAGGAAGAGTTCATTGTCGTTACAGGTAAAACCCATAACACCCCCCTCCCAAAGATTTTACCTCGTAGGAGTCTTTAATAGTTTTTTTCTTTGTATTTATCATCAAAGGCTCTGTAAATTTTCTTTTCCTGCTCGATTTTCGCGGTTCTGACATTGTTTGACGCCTTTGTATATTGAATGTGTCGAATATCGTGTCCATCACTTCTTCCTCTTCCTGGGGTGGACCGTTAGAATCCTCTAACAATCTCTTTCTTATTTGATTTAAATGACTTTTATGCGAGAACTTGGGACCCTGAATTATGTAAATCATGTTCCCGATCCGTTTCTCAATTGTACCTTGCTCCCAGTAGGATGTATTGTTTTTGTACACTTTGAAAAAAACTTTCTCTCCTGGGTGAAATTTCTTTTTCGTACGTACGACGTTGGTGATTGCTTTTTTGTTTTGGTAGTAATTTGTCGAATACCTATCTAATTTTTCGCGCGAACAACACTTCCGCGGACGATAATGCCGATGGCGTTGTAATGTTTGGTGTAATTCAATATACTTGCAAGAATTGTTGCAATGCCTTTTCTGTAGTTACATCATAAGCTTTCCTTAGTGCTCTTTGTAGTGTATCTACAAATCTCCCCGCTTGCCAGTTTGATCTTGGGTGATATGGCGGGGATTTGATGTGTTTCACCTGAAACGTTTCACAAAATTCTTGAAAATCTGCAGATGTGAATTGTGTCCCATTATCGGTGACTAGACAATTTATGGTAGTCTCATAAGTTTTCTACAACGAAATACTTCTGGCCATTTGCTGTAACTGTCTACTACAATCAAATAGTAGAAACCCTCTAATGGACCTGCGAAATCTACACGTATTCTCGACCACGGTCGATCTTGTCTCCGGCCATGGCTTATGGATGATCGGCGGTGCTTTGGCTGCTAAGGAACAACCCTGGCATTTTTCCACCATATGTGTGATATCTTGATCCACGTTTGACCAATATACGTAACTTCGCATTAAGGATTTGATACTTTTTTTCTCCTGGATGGCCCATGTGGAAATCTTTGAGGATTCGCCTTTGCAGCATTTTCGGGATTACTACCCTTTCATTATATAGTATCACACAATGAAAAACTGTCTGATATATTCTTATTTTTCCTGCAATTTTTGTTTACGTTTCCTTAATAAATTCGTCATTCACTGCTTCATTTCTTATTTCCTGTAATGTGACGGGGAGGTTTCGAATTGTACTACATAATGATGTTCTAATGTCTTCCTCATGTCGTAGAGCTGCAATTATGGAATCTTCTACTATGGATTTCGTTAATCGGACTGACTTCCTCATCTTGGTTGCTTTCCTCACAACGTTTCGGCCGTCTGATCCTCCGGCCTTCTTCAGGTGCATCTCGAACTCGGGAACCGTCGGTCTGGAAGTTCGAAATTCCAGACCGACGGTTCCCGAGTTCGAGATGCACCTGAAGAAGGCCGGAGGATCAGACGGCCGAAACGTTGTGAGGAAAGCAACCAAGATGAGGAAGTCAGTCCGATTAACGAAATCCATAGTGAAAACCCCTCATCCCAAAAATATAGACAATTACTGGAATCTTCTAATGGCTCCGTTTTCTTTGGTATTAGTCTTGAAAGACCATCTGCATGCCCGATTTTGTTTGATGGAAGATACTCCTATTTAAAGTTATAGTTTAATAAAATAGTACCCCCATCTTAGCAATCTATTAGCAGTGTAGACAGGTAAAACTTTCTTTGATCCAAATATTGTCAATAACAGCTTGTGGTCCGTCTGTAAGGTGAAAAATCTACCGTAAATATATCTGTGGAATCTCGTAACCGCAAAAATAATCCCCAGCACTTCTTTTTCGATTTGCGAGTAATTTTGTTCGGCTGGTAGCAAAGTTTTTGAAGCATGAGCGATGGGTTTTATTGTCCCATCCGGCATTTTATGAAGTATACATGCCCCAACACCATAGGCACTCGCATCACTCGCGACTATTATTTCCAATTTTGGGTCATAATGCGCTAAAAATAAATCTGCTGTTAGCGTCTTAATGATTTTGTCGAACGTTTTCTGATATTCATCTGTCCACTCCCAAACTTTTTCCTTCTTCAACAGTTCGTTTAGGGGTGCGTGTAATTTGTGCATGCTAGGAATAAATTTTTGGTAATAATTTACTAAGCCCAAGAAGTTTTGTAATTCTGCTAAATTTTTTGGAGCCGGAAATTTTTTTATTGCCGTTGCCCTTTCTGGGTCTGGTCGTCTTCCTTCTTCATCGATGATATGGCCCAGATATTTTATTTCCTTCATAAAGAAATCGGATTTGTTTTCTTTTACCTTAAAACCATAGTTTTGTATTCTCCTGAAAACCTCTTGAACGTGTTCCCAGTTTGTTCAATAATTTTGCTATTTATTAGGATGTCATCGAGGTATGCAATCGTGAAATCCAGTCCGCCTAGCATAGCATCCATTATTTGCTGAAATATTGCCGGCGCGACCTTGATCCCGAATGGTAATCTTTGGAACTTATATAACACTTTATGTGTGTTTATGCACAACAACCACGAGCTTTCCTCATCTACTGGTACTTGTAGGTATGCTTCGCTCAAGTCTATCTTCGAGAAAAATTTTCCTCCGTTCAATTTTTTGAAAACTTCCTCTGGACTAGGGAGAGGATAGTGATAATCCTTAATCGCTGCATTCAATCCCGTTGAGAAATCAGCGCATACTCGTATCTCACCCGATTTCTTTTTCACGTAAACCGTAGGCGCGGCCCATTGACTATATTTTACCTTTGTCAATATACCCGTTTTCACGAGTCTGTCCAATTCTTGGTCTATTTTTCTAATGCTGCAAAAGGTATATTTCTTTTCTTCTTGAAAATGGGTTGTACATTTTCTTTTAATTCTATTTTTGCCGCCATTTTTTTACACCTCCCGAGGCCGGCTGAAAATACTTCGGGGAAAGTTTCTTTCAATTTCTCCTTTAATTTCTCTTCCTCAGTCGATAAATCTTTCACTTTTTGGCAGAACGTATTTATCGGTAAATCCCAGAGGTCAAATTTTTGTATCTAGTCAGTTCCAAATAATTTTTCTGTATTTTTAAGAACGTACATTTTTAATATTTTGGTCATTCCGTTGAATGTCACATTTGTGATAACTTCTCCCTCAAATTTTATTTTTCTTACTCTTACCGACCTAGCTATTTTATCGATTCTCAACATGGTCGGTTTGTTTAATTTCTTCCACGTCTGAAAGTTAATAATTGTTAAATCTGATCCGGAATCCAATTGTAGTCTGACTTTTTTGTTTAACATTTTTACTTGTACGTATTTTCGTATATTTGTGTCGTCCGCTTGGTAGGTTATAGTGACTCTTACTCGGCTTCTGCTTTCTTTACGAGTCCAACAATGCGAACTTTTATGTCCCACTTTATTGCACGACAGACAAGTCTTAAAGCGGTATGGACAATCTTTGTACCAATGCAAAGTCCCACAGCGATAGCATGGACTGGGTGGTATTTTTATCTGGTATTTCATTTGATTTTTTTAAGTAGAATTTGTTTGTCTTGTTTTTGAAGTAGAATAATTGGTTTGGTTTGTTTTTGAGGGACAAAAACGTGTTTGTCGTTGTACTTTTCGTATGTGAGCGACGCCAGACTCTTCTATATCTTTCGAGTCTTTTTTTTTACGCTTATACATCTCTGACAGTCTTCAGCCAATTTTTGTAGCGTCAATTCTGGTTCACTCTCAAGTTTTGTTAGAATTCTCCGTCTGATATCCGCATCTTTAGACGAAACCAAACCTTGGACGAATATTAAACATTTAAAATTGTCCTGGCTGAGTTCAGATAACTTAATCGTAGTGTTTGTTTACTATGGAAGCGAATGTTATATAGTCTTCGCTATCCTTTTTTGTTAGATTTAAACATTTCCACCTTTTGTGGAATAGGGAAGTGTTCGGACTAAATAATTCTGTTAGAAGTTTCACGGTTTCCTTGAAAGTCAACTCATTCGTTTTCCTTGGTAGGATGTAGTCTACGAATTTAGTGTATTCACTTGACCCTAGCTTCCTCAGTAGTAAACGTATTTTTGTTTTGTGTCTGAGCAATTCTCGCAATCAAACTCATATAAATCTTCATATCTTCTGAAGTAAGCCGCGAAGGTTTTGTCTTCGTCCCGTGCATAAGTGAAGTTTTTGATAGAGCTCCATATAGAATTTTGCGAGAATGCCGTTTCATTTTCAGAATTTTGCCCTTTATTTGTTACTGCCCGTAGTAGTAATTCTTGTAGTTCAAGATGTTAATTTTCGTTTTTCTGTTGCTGCTCAAATTGCATTTTTATTGTCCCAATATGGTTGCCTTAAAGTCTTCCATGTTAATACCGTAAGTATGTATAATTATTTTTCTTTAGTGTAGACTTCAGGTCTTTGTTACCTGTTATTCTGGAACCTTAGTACGAAAAAATATTCCTTTGTAGAATCTGTGTCTTTGTTATCACTGTAACGTTGGTGTCCAAAAAGAAAATTTTCTCTTTTTTTATGTTTGCGTAGAACTTGTTTTGTTTTGTTTTTTTCTCACTACCTACGTCGCCTCTGTTATGGACGACCGATAGCAAAAGATTTTTTTTAGATTCTCCGCGTAGAACTTGTTTTTTTTTTTCAATATTCGCGTAGGGTTTTTTTTTTCAATATACTTTCAGATTTCTCCGCGTAGAATTTCGTTTCTTCAATATACTTTTTTGGTTTCTCCGCGTAGAGTTTGTTTCTTCAGTATCCCGCGTAGAATTCGTTTCTTCAATATACTTTTTTAGGATTTCTCCGCGTAGAATTCGTTTCTTCAGTCCTCGTCGCCACTGTTATGCCCCAATATCCTCGCACCACTGTTATGATCGAAGGTTAGGACCAAGGAAGAACAACACGAACACAAGAGTAGGAATAACAAAGATATATTAAACAGAATAATAATACAAGAAGGTGAAGGTGTTAGTATAACTGTCAGTCTGGTTTAGAGTGAACTACTATTTGTCTTGACTCGTTCCGTCTCGACTCGTTCCACATCGTTCTACCGTCTCTCTTGGGAGGCGCAGTCCTTATAATGTCAGGAAGAGTTCATTGTCGTTACAGGTAAGATCCCATAACAGATAGTGAGAGAGGGAAGGAAAGAATGAAGAATTAAGTATGTGACCTAGAAATTCTTTTTTTTCTTAAAGGCCTGGTCAAGTTAAATAACCAGGCGAGGGAGGGGAGAGATCAAATTCAAAGTAGATACATTGAATTGTTATATATATATATATATATATATATATATATATATATATATATATATATATATATATATTAATACTATAACTTTTGTGATGTCAACGAATACTTGTTGTCACTTTCGTAATGCTCATTGTAGTAGAGACTTTGTAATCGCAGATACAACTATAGTAACGCCGTTGAACAATACTGGTGTCAGACGCCTTCGAATAGCACTCGTACTAATGGTACTTGCTCGATAATACTTGCATGAATAATAACCGCCGAATAGTAATCCGTTTAGTGATCAATTAGACGCCACGCTAATTCCCATATATACATTTTCTTTACCATCACGTGATCTACTTATTCAAAATGGGATCGCCTGTGTTTGCTTTCTGGTGATCTGTGTTCAAACTCCAGTGTCGGCAGCGACACTTTATTCCTATATAACAATAACTCTGGCGCTGTAAATTAAAAATTCAGATGATACAATTTGTAAATAAAATAAAAAAATAATGCACAAACTGATACCTGGGAGAAAAATTCCATAAAAAAGGTAAGACTGAAAATATCCGTACTGCTTGAAAATAATTAGTCAGCTGCACAAAGTTTAGCCAAAAGAAAAAAAACACCGACAGAATTACCTAACTTGATACGTAAAAGTGCTCAATACACAAAGTAGAGAAAAATTAGAATACCTAAAGAGCCAGAACCTATCAACCTAGCATTCAACTACCGTTTAATCAGGATAATTCTGACTAAAGATGGTTGGCCCAAACCCTATTCTGATAAAGCGGCCGCCAAAAATTGTTTATGCTAATTTATATTTTTTCTGGTGGCCGCTTTATTAATAAAATGTCGTTTGGGCCAACCCCCTCTAGTGAGAATTATCCCGGTGACCCGCTAGGTGAAACCTAGGTGGATAGGTTCTGGCTCTTTTGTAAACAGTGACTACTACTGCAAGATCTCGTCTATGAATTGAGCACTCTTTTAATTCAATAATCTTTCTTGTAGTCAAAACATTTTTTAATAATTTTTTTTTTCTCATAAATATATTGGTGTGCTCCTCAAGCTAAGCAGTATGTTTTAAATACAGTTATATTACACCGGCCAGTTTTTTATTTTGTGCCTTACGGTTGCGACATGCATGAAACTCAGATCAGCATTAAACGCTGAAGAAATGTATATTTATTCTTCGTATTTAAGTAAACACTGTTTTTAATTAAACAGTAAGTGTATGTGTATGTGTGTGTGTGTGTGTGTGTGTGTGTAGCGAAATATGCGTGTATAAACGAAGAATAAAATTAATCTTCAAACACGGATTTACAAATATTAATAATTTTATTTATTGGAGTATTATTTTTCTTTCAAATTGAACGAAAAGAATTACAAAAATACTAATGTTTCGTGTAACCATTTTTACAGTGCAACTGAATGAATTGCGTCAGTATAGGATAAACGATAAATTCGTTTTCATGCGTGCAGTTGTATGTGACAAGTCTACTAGATTTATGTGACAGGTCTTATATGTAGGAATTGTAGTTGTAGACCATACGAACGAAGGCGAGGAAAAGGTAGATGCTACTGTTGCATATATTCGGAAGCGAATCTAAGAGAAAGTGGAAGGAAATTAAGATTATGAGGATAAGGACAATGGATAAAAATTGACCCTTAACTTGAAGATGTTAAGTTTATAGCCTTCAGGGAAGCATCCACGAGGGAGTCAGTTCCACAGTCTAACAGCTCTTGATAACGAAACTGTCTGAGTGGAATCTTCTTAGATTTGGAATATGGGGAAAATTATGGTAATTCGGTTCCGTGGATATAGCATGGCGGGTCCTAACAGTGAAAGTGTGTGCTGAGGCAACTAAAGAATGAATTGGCGAAACTAACGGATCTTGTTTTTATTTCATTGAGCGGAAAGTGTGTACGGTTTGTTTTTATGTCATTCGAAAACTTCTTTCTCTCTTCCTCCTCTCACTTTATCTCTTACACACACACACACACACACACACACACACACACACACACACACACACATATATATATATTTATATATATATATATATATATATATATATATATATATATATATATACTATATGATTTGAAAATGTATATATATATATATATTTATATATATTTATTTGTTTAAATTTTATCTATATGTATTTGACCGGATTAGTTATATTTCAAGTTAAAATTCCTTTAATAACATATTAAGCCACGAATATATTCACTTTTAGCTATGACATCTGACTGTCTAGATCATAATGAATGTAGATATATGTGCCTGTGTGTATTGATGTCTATGTGTAAGGAAAGTGCATATGCGTACGTGTGGTTGTATGTGGTGTAGATATTTTGTATGTGTGTGTATATATCTAAATACGTCTGAGCGCTTAACCTGCGTATGTTCGAATGATTTCGCGGGAGAGGCGACTAACATGTTGAAATGAAACTAAAGTGTATACATTTCTGTCTGGGGTTCTGAACATCCCTTTCAACATAATTTCAATGAAAATACAAATTAAATAGCATATATATCTTTTATTTTTATTTTTATATCTTTATATTTTTTCTCCTCGGTAATTCTACAATTTAAAACTTAATAGAGATTTGATTTAGATTTCTAAATAGGTAATTTTTAATTTTTTACTTTTAATTTTAATTTCAAATTTTATAAATCTTTTAATATCTATGATAACCTTGCTTAGTTGTCAAATTTTTCGAATCACCCTATACTTGTATTTTGATTGGTAATTCTAGCTTATGTAACAGCGTTTACTCCTAGCTAAGGATCGTTAATTAATTTGAAACTTTTAAAACCATTTATTCTATATTCTACATCATCCCTTGATAAGACACCAGAAGTGTTGAAACAAAATGGCTATTTTTGTCGTGATTTTATAACATATTTATGTTGTAATATTCAAATAAATAATTATATATATATATATATATATATATATATATATATATATATATATATATATATATATATATATAATAAGACATTTTTATGTTTATACATTCTTTATATAGATACAAATATTTAAGTAAGTGCTCTGTTTATAATAAACAGTATTAAACAACATTTACCGAGAAATTTTCATGGAAAATATTCGTTCTCCGGCAGGAATCGAACCTGTCATACCGTCATATAGCCTGACGCGCCTTTAACCGATTGGGCAATAGTAGCGTTCGTTTAGCATGGTCGATTTTACTGTCTTTAAACTACATGAATGGACGTGAGAGAATCAGGGATAAAAGAAAGCAAGAGAAACAGAATATTGCGAATGTTGACGCATGTAAACAATCTATTGTTAAGCATTATTTGTAATATTGTAAACCCGAAATAAATAAGCGAAAGATGTGAGGAATTAATTGTGAGAATTTCAGTTTCGTTTTTGTGATAAACGATCGAACAAACACCCTGGTCAAAGTTTAACTGAAAATCTAGTTACTGACCAAGAATTGATATTCATATTTTATAATAACATAACAGCATAATAAGCTCCGGGTGGAACTAAAATTTAGATTTTTTTAATCGCAAGTTTATTGGCTAATATATATATATATATATATATATATATATATATATATATATATATATATATATATATATATATATATATATATATTAAATATTACTTTTAAGGAAGGAAAATATTGTTGAATATATTCACAAGTTGAGTCTCCAAAATTTCAATTTAAGATATTTTACCGTCTGCCAATTCACAGAATACCCCGCGACTAGTACGATGTCGCTGATTGGTTAATATATATGATTATAAAAACAATCGTAGGATATCAATGTACAAAAATTGTTACTTTCTGTGCGATGAGTTTTCAGTACTTAAATCTATTAACATTTTTCATTATTATTATTTTTAATTATATAATTAAATTAAATGCATTAGTTCCGTTTCATCTTCAAGCGAATATTGCAATAACTTATTTTTAAATTTACTGAGTTTTAAACGCACATATAAATTCATATTTGACTGTTTTCTAGGATACAGAGATATCCAATCATTCAGACAGGGGCGGTAGCGTGTTCATTTTTATTAACTATTGTTGTATCAATTATGAGTTACGTTCGAAAAAGAGGTTAAGTTTAGGGAGGGTATGAGTGTATTTTTCAACGAATTCTGACATCCGTTGAATGCATGTCGTTTGGATTTTTTATTAACAGTAAAAAGTTTCTCGGCATTTTTTTCTTACTTGTATAATTAAATATGCTTTCTAAGGGTGTTTGGGTTAGAATACGTTATATTTAACTACAATTTTAAAATATTTTTACTCTTAATTACTAACAGACTATATTTCTTTTTAAAAATAAGTAAATGTAATAGAATTACTTAAATTATTTAATATTATTTTTTCATATCAAATATAAGTACGTATATTACCAGCTCCCATTATTTAATATTATTTTTAAATATTATTTGAGGAAAACTTTTGACAATGACGGCAAAAAATAGCTAATTCATTTCTCTGATTCAGTAAATTTCTATTTTTTATAAACTTAGTAATATATAGTTTCTCATGTATATATATTTATGCTCTGTAAATTTACAATGAGCACTCTTTTGTAAAAATAAAAATAAAAAATATCAATAAGAACACCGGATTATATATCTTACTGTTCTTTCTTTTTATTTATATATATATATATATATATATATATATATATATATATATATATATATATATAGCCGCCATAATAGACTACCCACAATAAGCTAGATAAACAAATTTTTATTACGTTAATAAGAACACCGATCAAAATAAAAAATAAAAATAAAATAAATATAAAGGATAAAAACAAAAAATAAATTAAATAAAAACAAGCAAAATAATTTGACACAAATAAACAAATAAACGACTTCCGGTAAAATATCTGCCAAAATAGACTACCCACAATGCACTACTGACCTGTATATATAAATAGCCGAGAAAAATAACAGCACTCGTGGCCTGACGATTGCATCTAGCATGAAATAGACTGTCGCCTCTAAGTGTTGACTTCTATGTTCACTTTTATATATATATATATATATATATATATATATATATATATATATATATATATATATATATATATGAGTACAGAATCCTTAAATATCCATTCGGTTATAATTTATTTCATGAATATACAAAAATATATACGCTCTATCTCTGATATTGAGCACTCTATCCAATAAATATAGCACACTTTAAGACTATATTTCTTCATATATATTTATATATATATATAAACATGGTGCGATGGACAAATTGGCGTCTCAATTACGGAAAAATGAAAATGACACAGACATCTCATTTTAAAATTGCACAAAATTATCTTTAAATACTAAAAAGTAATTTCATTCTATAAAATAAAATCGCCCTTCGCTTCAACTACGGCCTCCAAACGACTTCGGAACCTCCTGAAACTCTTCTGGACGGTCTCCCCTGTTTAAGTTTGAGAATGCTGCCATAATCTTTTACTTCAGTTCATCTTAGACAGACCAGCAAAATTCCTTGCAACACCACACATAATAATCAAGTGGGTTGCAGTCTGGGAAGTTATGTGGCCAGATGTAAGGGGTGATGTGGTCGTAGAAATTGTCTGAGAGCCATGACTGGATTCTTCTGCTTGTGTTGCATGGTGCAGAGTCCTGTTGCCAGACATCGGGTCTTCCAGCAGCCACCCTCTTGACTTAGGGTAGTACTACTTCCTCAAGGCAATTTATGTAAGCCTCCCTGTTGAGTCTGAGGGCCCATGGGAAGATGAATGGAGGTATAATATCCCATCACTAGTGATCACTTCAAACACCTTCGTAACCATCATTACATTCATCCAACTCTTTCTGAATTCACTCTACTGTCCTCAGATTGACACTCACATACACTTAAATAGTCGTATTCGAGCTTCCGGTGCAAATGCCAAGCAGTACAGCATTTCCAAAACTCTAGCGGAGTGAATTGCATCATGGTGCTCTTTTTCTCTCTGACTCTACTATACTGTGCAGTCGACAATATCTAAAACAAACAACGCGCATGCGCGAAATTAAAAATATAAAATGGCGACAATTTAACCATCCCACTCTGTATGAGAAATGTTTCTGGTTATTCATGCTGCATTTATCAGCTATTGCATGAGTGATTACTCACTTTTTTTTCTCTTCACACACGAACGAAGAGCGTTTTGTGTCTTTTACTGAAATTTTCGAAGCTGAAGTTGAAATATTTCATAAAGTCTAAAGTGAAATGTCTATTGAATATGAGATATATTTCCCGAAAGCAAACTTCGTGGGAGAAAATGAATGTGCCCAGTCAACCGTTGTCTCTTATTCTCCGACTTCACGGGAGAAGAAAAAAACGATCTAAATTTGTCAACAACGTAAAAGATATTTTATTAAATAGTTTTGTCTTATTAAACTCTTCAAATCAAATAGAGATTTTCTGCTTCGTCGATGAATTGGTAAACCATCGATAAACGATTCATTCAATGATTCAAATGTTGGTCGGCTGTCTGGTTTTTGATTTTCCTGTTAGATTCAAAGAAACTCTACCCACTTTGTGAGAGAAAGTGAAATTGTTAAAATAGCATTTCGATATTTTCCCTAAATTACAGGAACTTAATAAACCTAATTTCTGTTTGAATTTCCGAAATGAGGGATGAATATTATTATTAAAAAAAATATTAGAACAATTCCACATCTTGGTTGTTATAGTCACAATCCCTGGCCTAATTTTTGGCCCTAAATCTTACACGCCTATTCAAGAATGCTCTTAACTGAAAGAAATCCTGAGTCTTATTCTGAAGCACTAAACCCCTCAACCTTTATTTCTCCATTGTTTGTGGGATTCGTAACAATTTCTGAAGTGCAGAACGTGGTCGCCTTTATTTTTATAAATGCAATATAACTCCTAAAATTTAAACTTAATTACTAAATTAATTCGTAAGGATTCTATGCCTACCTACACTTGTATCACACCTTAGATAAACTATATACTTCTAACAGTACCGCCTACGCGCCAAGATTTTATTTTCTAATTTATTTATTTTATTTAATAAATTTATTTAAATAAATAAATAAATCATTATATGTCTAATGTCCGGTTCATCCTCCTCATCTATTTCTAGAACAGGAGTAGACAATTATCCTTTTTAGGATCCGTTTCCTGTTTAGGATGGGGTTTCCGGTTCTTTTAAAATCTGTGTTCCAATTCCAGTTGGTTCCTTACATTTATTTAGAAGTAAATATTGTGTTCTTCCTATACATCTCATGATTCTTCAAAATGGGTTTTTAACATAATGAGTCCTGTCTTGGCATTTCGACTTCAGTCGTTATCTCGGCAACTTGACTTTTCTACAAATATTTTCCTTGCAATTGTTATGATGAGCTTTACTCCTTGGTGACCCGACTACATGATTTTAAGTCTACTACTAGATTGGCAACAAGGTCTCACCGTCTTACTGTTGAACTAGCTAGATATAAACGTCTATCCTACTCTAACTATTTTTTTCTCAATCAATGCCACTTGAACTCCCTTCAGATTCTTCACTTCGCTACAATGTGTAAAAGTTTAAATACAATGCCAATCGTCATCTTCGGCCGTTCTGGAAACCTGTTCTTTTATTGTCCTTTCTCCTGTCTTTCCCTCAGTAAAGTCTTCTCATTCTCTTTCTCTCCCAATGTCCTTGTGTCGTTATCGCCTCGCTTGGGTTGAAAGGATTTTAAAAAAATGTCTGCGATGATTATCATTATTACACACAGATTGATTAGCACTGCTCTCTATATCTTGGTTGTTATAGGCACGACGTTTAGAATATTTCTGAGATGAGGAATTACGATTGTTATATACTGATTGATTCAAATTGGCGTCCATATTTTCTCTGTTATAATCCGAATGTTTCAGTTATTTATATACTAACTAGCAGCATGGTCCGGCGTTGCCCGTGCTTGATTCAAAAATCGTACGGCTCATACAGCAATCCCTATCACTTGACTTAAAATATTTTTGCCCTTCCTTGCCTTAAAAGGAGTGCCCTTTGCCGTGCTGAGGTTGCTACATGCCTTACTTCTTGCCTATCTGCGAATTTTTTCTAAGCTCTATACTAAACATTAAATCTGTTACGAAAAAAGAACTAAACAAAATGAACACAAAACGATCTGCTTTAAAAAAAGGACTCGTAACTGGAAAAACCGAATGAAAAAAGAATGTTAACAACAAATACTTTTTCACACCCAACGCAGTTCTGCGGAATCAGAATCAACGTTGAGTTTAAGCAAGCGAATGAGCCAATTGGAGTAAAGTGCCATGCAGATTTAAATTTTTCCCACTTGTGACGAATGCAGCTATCGATTTTTTTGCGTGCTAGCATGCTAGTTAACATTCGTGTCAGTTAGCTGTTGGCTCTCACGCTGGCCAATAGAATCTTCCTGCCTATTCGTGGCATCCAGCTATAGGCTCTCACTCTGGCCAGTAGAAAATGGCCGCAAACTACATGAAAACTGCCGTAGAAGTATGCAAAAATCGATTATTTCCACTATCGATGGGAGTTGGGAAATGCAAAGTCGGTCTTGGCCTTTTGCTAACTTGGAGCATGTGCACATAAATTTTGGTGCAAATCCGTCGAAAATTGCGGCCTTGCATTCGTTACACACACACACACACACACACACACACACACACACACACACACGCACGCACACATCCCACCTTTTATAGATAGAGATTTAGTATTTTATATTAATATAATAATTTAGTATAACTGGAGTCTTTATATTGGTTGCTATAATCGCACTATTTCGGTTATTTATTTTTTAGACAAGACAAGACACTTGTACATTGTAGGCTGTTTTATTGGAACTTGTCTTCACATGTTAGTTGTTATATTGTAATCATAACGTGTCGACTGTTTTTTAAATGAGGAATCCTAATTATTATACACTGAGCTATTAGAACTGGTATCCATATTTTGGTTGTTATGCATACAATGTTTCGGCTATTTCTGAGATAAACAATTAGCATTATTTTACACTGATTTAATCGAACGAATCGCAAGATTTCGGCTATTACTGATATGAATACTAATGATTGTCAAACACGAATTATTATTTTACTGATCTTTTTTTTTATATTCTTCTCTTATTGTTATGGGATCTTACCTGTAACGATACAATGAACTCCTCCTGACACTATAATTACTGCGCCTCTCAAGAGAGACGAGAGAACGGAAGTAGAACGAGTCGAGACGGAACGAGTCGAGACAATAGTAGTTCACTCTAAACCAGACTGACAGTCATACTAACACCTTCAACTTCTTGTATTATTATTATTCTGTTTAATATATCTTTGATATTCCTACGCTTGTGTTCGTGTTGTTCTTCCTTGTTCTTAACCTTGGACCATAACACTTGTTAACCATAACACTTATTAACCCCAGAACACTAACCATCAATTAAAGTTACACCATTACTAACCTTGGGTATATCATACCCGATTTTGAAAATATCAAAAAGAATATTAAATATAAATATTTATTTGAAATATTTTGCATACAGGCACTTCAAACTTTATACTTTGAGTTAGCCTTAACAGGAACTGAAAAACATTATTTAGGTAAGAAAATCAGATACTGAAAATTGTAATTAAAAATAGAAAGATTTGTGCTGGGTACTATATACCCATGGTTAGCGTTTTAGGGTTAAGTAAGGCTCATAATTAAACCATATAATTTACAGAATAATAGCCTCGTGGATATAGCCGTTGGTTAACTTTAAGCAGTTTACCAGGTGGTAATAAGATTATTCTCTGGGCAAGTGTAATCCATTAATTAATTTTCTTTGGAAATAGACAGTATCACAAAGATGAATTAACTAAGAAATAATACGAGTTATCTCGCCTTATCATGGACAGCAGAATTAGATCCGTTTAATTCCGTGGCCGTATACTCAACTGTTTCCCTACGACACGAACCCGAAAATGGCTGAGAGCTACAAGGGCCGAAACATAATAACTATAGACGTGAACAACATTTCGAATAGATCAATGATTAACAATGATAATTCCTGATCTCAGAATTCAGTGAAACGTTAAGACTTGACCAACGAAGCCGAAGATACAGTTACGAATAAATTAATCACTAATTAGTTTATTATTATTATTATTATTATTGTTTTTATTTCCTTTGATTTCTGGCGTTTACACATTTCTTTCTGGGTCCCGCCCAGAGATCTAAGGTTAGAAATGTCATCATGACATTTTCCGCTGACAAAAAAAATTACATAGATAAAGCCCTTTGTAAAGTGTGGGCTGTACTTGTGAAAACAATTTTTTTGTATCTCTTTGAGGCATGGCCTTCCAGGAATCCCTTCAATTAGTCTAGTGGAATCTTTTCCAACCAATCCTAGGGCTCCAACTACAACAGGGATTGTTGATGTTCCCATGTACCACATTTTTGAGATTTCTATTTCAATGACCTTGTATTTTGACAGCTTTACGAATAACTTCAAAGATACATTGCAGCCTGCAAGTACTACCTTATCAATAAGGAGGCACTTTTTTGTGGTCTCTAATAACAATGTCTGGGCGGTTGGCTTTGATTGTTCTTTCAGTTTGTATTGTGTAGTCCCATTAAATTTTTACAGGTCCTATCTCCGTAACCGGGTTTGGGTGGTGTTCATACCAGTTTCTTTTAATTTCCTTCCGGCGGAAGTTGCATATTTTCCAGTGCAGATATTGGCCAACTCTGTCATGCCGGGTTTTATACTCAGTGGGTGCCAATATCGTGCAACCTGATATAAGATGATCAATGGTTTCTGGATATTTATCACAGAATCTGCATTTTGGGCTAACACAATATTTTTGTCTATGTGCTTGATAATTTCTAGTTAACAAGCATTGGCCCTGTGCAGCAAGGATAAAACCTTCAGTTTCAGCTTTCAACCCTGCACTACGTAGCCACTGATGGGTACGGGTTTTGTCTACGTCAGCTTGTTTGATTATTATTATTATTATTATTATTATTATTATTATTATTATTATTATTATTATTATTATTATATTTCTTTTGATTTCTGGTGTATACTCATTTCTTTCCGGGTCCGGCCCAGAGACCTATGATCAGAATGGCATTTTCCACTTAAAAAAAGAAAATATCTTACACAGATAAAGCCCTTCGTAAGGTGTGGACTGTACCCCTGAGAACAATATTTTGTATTTCTTTCAGGCATGGGCTTTCAGGAATCCCTTCAATTAGTCTAGTGGAATCCTTTCAAACCAATCCGAGGGTTCCAACTACAACAGGGATTGTTGATGTTCTCATGTGCCACACTTATTTCATGATCTTTGTATTTCGACATCTTTTTGAATATCATCAAAGATACATTGCAGTCTGCAGGAACTGCTATATCAATAAGGAGGCACTTTTTGGTTTGTGGTGTCTAATAACAATGTCTGGGCGGTTGGCTTTGATTGTTCTGTCTGTTTGTATTGAATTAAATTTTTACAGGTCCTATCTCAGTAACCGGGTCTGGGTGGTGTTCATAGCACTTTTTTTCAGTTTCCTTCCCGTAGAAGTTGGGTATTTTCCAGTGCAGATATTGGCCCACGCTGTCATGCCGGGTTTTTATATTCAGTGGGTGCCAATAACGTGCAACCTGATACAAGATGATCAATTGTTTCTGGATATTTATCACAGAATCTGCATTTTGGACTAACACAATATTTATTTATTATTATTATTATTATTATTATTATTATTATTATTATTATTATTATCATCATCATCATCATCATCATCATCATCATCATCATCATTATTATTATTATTATTATTATTATTTGTAATTGCTTATTTTCAATGCAATGTCATTTGAAAAGTGACATCCAGTTTGTTAATGATGCAACACTTTTGCACATATCCTTTCTGCAGTTATCAACACAATGCACTGAGTGCCTTATATGCATCAGATTTGTTCTTCATTCAAGCTTTTAGTCCTTGTCAGGATTTAACAACATCCTTATTTATAACTATTGAGTTTATTGGAATAACAGGTATTGTTGGTGTTCTTATGTGCCACATTTCTTGAGATTTCCATTCCATGGTCTTTGTATTTTGATAGCTTTTTGAAGCTTTTTGAAGATCTTTAAACATGCACTGCAGACTGCAAGAACTGTCATATCAATAAGAAGGCTTTTTTGCGGTTTCAGATAATGAGGTCTGCGCGCGATTAGCTTTGTCCTGACTGTGTGTATTGTGTAGTCTCATAAAATTGTTACAGGTTCTAACTCCGTAACCGGGTCTGAATGGTGTTCATACCAATTATCATCATTATTATTATTATTATTATTATTATTAATCAAATCATTGATATGACTCTTCCAACATTTTTCAACACTTAGAGGAGCGAACAATTTAGGAAAAGGAAAAGGAATTATAAAGTGTTTTATAATGTTCAACAATTTTTCGAAAATATGTCTCTGTCTCCATGTTATGTTCACAAATTGTACGCAATTATAAAAATAATAAAAGTAGAAAAAATTATAAGTATTTGTGCAAACGCCACCCGTGTTGAGAGAACGGGCTGCCTGATAACGCGTCAAAGCTAACTGAAACGTCGCCAAGAGTTAAGGCATTCGACTGAAACGTTACCAAGCGTGAAGGCATTCGACTGAAACGTCGCCAGCGGGAAGGACTTCGACTGAAATGTCACGAAGCGTGAAGGCATTCGACTGAAACGTTGCCAAGCGTGGAGGCATTCGACTGAAATATCGCCAAGCGTGAAGTCATTCGACTAAAACGTCACAAAGCGTCAAGGCATTCGACTGAAACGTTGCCAAGCGTGAAGGCATTCGACTGAAATATCGCCAAGCGTGAAATCATTCGACTAAAACGCCGCCAAGCGTGAAATCATTCGACTAAAACGTCACAAAGTGTGAAGGCATTCGACTGAAACATCGCCAAGCGTGAAGGCATTCGACTGAAACGTCGCCAAGCGTGAAGGCATTCGGCTGAAACGTCACAATGTGTGAAGGAATTCGACTGAAACGTTGCCAAGCGTAAAGGCATTCGACTGAAACGTCGCCAAGCATGAAGGCATTCGACTGAATCGTCGTCAGCGTGAAGGCATTCGACTAAAAAATCGCAAGCCTGAAGTCATTGGACTGAAATGTTGCTAAGCGTGAAAGCATTCGACTGAAACGTTGCCAAGCGTGAAGGCATTCGACTGAAGCGGCGCCAAGCGTGAAGGCATTCGACTGAAACGTCAAAAAACGGGAAGGCTTCCGACTGAAACGCCGCCAAGTGTCAAGGCATTCGACTGAAACGTCAAAAAGCGTGAAGGCATTCGACTGAATTGGCAATAGGCGTGAAGACATTCGACTGAAGCCTCGCCAAGCGTGAAACCATTCTACTGAAACGTCGCCAGTGTGAAGGCATTCAACCAAAACTTTGCCAGCGTGAAGGCATTCAACTGAAGCGTCGCCAAACGTGATGAAATTCAACTGAAGCTTTGCCCAGCGTGAAGGCATTGGAGTGAATCTTTGCCAACCATGAAGATATTCGAATGAATCGTTGCCAGCATGAAGGCATACGACTGAAAAGTTGCCAATCGTGAAGGTATTCGACTAACAGGTCGCCAGCGTGAAGGAATCGACTGAAACATAGCGAAGCCTGAAGGCATTCGACTGAAACATAGCGAAGCCTGAAGGCATTCGACTGAAACGTCGCCAGCCGGAAGTCATTCGACTGAAAAGTCGCCAACCGTCAATGCATTCGACTGAAACGTTGCCAGTGTGAAAACAATCGACTGGAATATCGCCAAACATCAAGGCATTCGACTGAAGCATCGTCAAGCGTGAAGGCATTCGACTGAAGCGTCGGCAAGAATGAAAGCATTCGACTGAAACGTCGCCAGTTTGGAGGCATTCGACTGAACCGTAACAAAGCGTAAAGGCATTCGACTGAAACGTCGCCAGTGTGAAGGCATTCGACTGAAGCGTCGCCAAGCGTGAAGGCATTCGACCTAAACATGTTTGATATGTTTTGTGATCTTTCTCATTTTGATATTTTACGTCAGTTGATGAGTTACAAACAGGATTCAATCAGACAGCATAGGATAAATCTCATGGAACTTCTCGCGTCATTCTGTTCATTACAGATTCTTCTTTGTATATTATCTAGAATATCTAAATAATTAGCAGAGGCACAAGACCAGATGTGACAGAAATGTTCAAAGCATGGACAAATGGTAGATATTAAAATTGTTAGAAAAATTGTCTAGCACCACACACACACACACACACACATATATATATATATATATATATATATAGAGAGAGAGAGAGGTAGTTAATGAAGTTATTTAGTAATCCGTATGGAAAATTTTAAGGAGGATGTAATCCAGAGAACTCAATATAAAAACAAAGCTAATATTAATTTTATTAAGAAACAGACAACTTTAAGGGTTCTTGGTGATTATAATTTATTTCCTTGACAGAGAACTTGAGCCAGACTGCGGAATGCCTGACTCCGACTGACCGATAATTATCAGTTGCCCCTCTACGAGGTAGATGTGACACAATGTAAAGTTTGCTGTGGGATACCCGAGCGTTTTCACCCGAGACACTGGTCAAAATATACCCAGCCCTGTAAAAGCGGACTATTGTATAGAATTGGCCTTCTTTTTTTTTCAGTCAAGTCTTTATCCGAAACAAATTCCAACTGAGCCATTCTCCGCCCGAAGAGGGAGGTCTTGTCACTCTCTGCCCGAAGACAGAGATTTTGCCTTGTCTTATCACAGGCCTAGGACAGACTGCGTCCGACTTCCCTGACTGACTTGGAGTTCTTATTTAAAGCGTCTTACCTAATTCATTTGGGTCACCGTGGTGTTCCATTTACTCCACAACAGAATAAAACTTCACAGGGTTGATTGTATTAGTTCTCTGTATCGTTCTGTACGCCTACAAAATTTAAAGATTAATAGAAGAACTACAGCATTGAATCCAAGCATAAGAAAAGTGTGAGTGTTCTGAGTATGACGATAAACTACATCCGGCAGCAAGGCGTCCGATCGGGACGTTGGAGGTTTTGAGGAACTTGGAATCACAATTTAATTGATGTTGTTCGCAAGTCCATCCTGAGTCGGGATGGCATCACCTGCTAGGGTTCCAGCTATGGTCAAATAGTGACCCCACAAACAAAAACAAACTACTATGAAAGTATAAATATACACATATATATCTATTTATATATATATATATATATATATATATATTTATATATATATATATATATATATAATATAACATTACCAGCAATATATTTTGTAGCAGAATGGCCAAGAACACATTTCATCTCTAGTTGAAGGCATGCAATTGCGTTCAAAATATTTAGATTTCGATATTAACCTATGGAAGATGATATGCGGCAAAAAAATCAACCAACATCAAAGAACGTTTATGACATTAATCAATTAATTAAAGCAATCAAATTATATTCCATAATATAAATTGAACAAAACTATAACGTAAAAAAAAAATCATCACCACATCTAGTAAGTATATCCACACAAACATGTATATGCACAAAAGCTGAGTATCATTTGCCACGTAGTCCATTGTCAAAGCAAAATAACATGTCAACGCTCCAAAGAAAATTAAATTTCGGCATTAAATGACCTATAATAATTTCGCATGGCGTTAAACAGACTAAACAAAGAACCAAACTCAATGTGAGACACCATCAGACAAGAAAGAGACTTTGTGGAAAACTTCATAACCACCGTCAATAATACAAAGTTGAAATGTTATAGAGGTGTCGCAACAGACAGCAACCACCCTACTACCATTCTACTAGGAAATAAGGTAAAATAAGAAAAACAAAATGGTATAGGAATCTCATAAGAGCCAAAGATCTTCCCACTACCATCTTACAAGGAAGGCAAAATGAGAAAAAGAAATGGTATGGGAATCTCATAAGAGCCAACAATCTACTAACTGCCATTCTACAAGGAAATAAGTCAAAATAAGAAAAAGAAATGGTATGGAAATCTGATAAGAGCCAACAATCTTCCAACTGCCATTCTACAAGGAAATAAGTCAAAATAAGAAAAAGAAATGGTATGGGAATCTCATAAGAGCCAACAATCTTCCAACTGCCATTCTACAAAGAAATAAGTCAAAATAATAAAAAGAAATGGTATGGGAATCTCATAAGAGCCAACAATCTTCCAACTGCCATTCTACAAAGAAATAAGTCAAAATAATAAAAAGAAATGGTATACGAATCTCATAAGAGCCAACAATCTTCCAACTGCCATTCTACAAAGAAATAAGTCAAAATAATAAAAAGAAATGGTATACGAATCTCATAAGAGCCAACAATCTTCCAACTGCCATTCTACAAAGAAATAAGTCAAAATAATAAAAAGAAATGGTATACGAATCTCATAAGAGCCAACAATCTTCCAACTGCCATTCTACAAAGAAATAAGTCAAACTAATAAAAAGAAATGGTATACGAATCTCATAAGAGCCAACAATCTTCCAACTGCCATTCTACAAAGAAATAAGCCAAAATAATAAAAAGAAATGGTATACGAATCTCATAAGAGCCAACAATCTTCCAACTGCCATTCTACAAAGAAATAAGTCAAAATAATAAAAAGAAATGGTATACGAATCTCATAAGAGCCAACAATCTTCCAACTGCCATTCTACAAAGAAATAAGTCAAAATAATAAAAAGAAATGGTATACGAATCTCATAAGAGCCAACAATCTTCCAACTGCCATTCTACAAAGAAATAAGTCAAAATAATAAAAAGAAATGGTATACGAATCTCATAAGAGCCAACAATCTTCCAACTGCCATTCTACAAGGAAATAAGGCAAAATGGGGAAAAGAAATTGTATGGAAATCTCATAAGAACCAACTATCATTCCACAAGGAAATAATGGCAAAATAAGAAAAAATAGAGCGAGGTAAAAATGGTCTGCACATATTACGAGGTGGCTTTGAAGATCATTGAAAGTGACACGGCCATTGGCATGCAGCTGAAACATATGCAGGCAGCTGGTCAGGTTCTCTGTTGTGCAGTAACCGTATGACCACATCTGGTTATGGGACTGATGAAGATGAATTGGTAATTTAATTACTCTCAGTAATGACTGGTCAAAAATGAATGCTGACATAGGTTACGGTGATTAATCAGTTCATCATTGGTAATGATTGACAATGACCAGGGAATTAAATTATTGAGTGACTTCAGTATCAGTAAATATGGTTCAAGAATAGAAATAATTTCAAGACTTGCATGAATAATAGCAGACTGAAGACCAAATAAAAATAATAATTCGTAAAGCACAAAATAAAGTAATCGCTTATTAAAAGTCCCTAGTTGGCTCTCGAGATTTTGTTTTTTACGTTTGTTTGGTGAGTGAAGTAAGTGGGATGATAGTGGTGGGGCGTGACCTTTTCAGTAAATCGGTGGTACATTCACAGCCCCGATGGGAGAAATGAACGGTTAATATATCGCTAAGATTTTTTTTTTTTAAGAAAAAAAGAATTAATCACGAGATGGTAGTGGCACGAGAGAAATTGGCTCCAATGCGTTTTCAAGAGAATCGTGGCATGACTTCACGTTCATCACGATATAAACGTGTTTTGATCCGTACTGCATGATACTTTGGTGAGAACATGATCGAACCACGTGAAGTCATGCCTTAGCCCAAATCCTTGAATGAGGTATGAAGTTTGCACCATATATCGCACACAAACATACGTACACACACACAGATACACGCACACGCATGCACACACACACACACTCACACACAGACACACACACACACACATATATATATATATATATATATATATATATATATATAATTATTTTTATTACTCCACACGTTATTTTTAGTGGATACCCACGTTTGAGTATTTTAAACAAACTGCGCATCTGCTTAAAAACGTGTAACCACAAAAAAACGTTTGAAGTAATATATATATATATATTACGCGAATCATTCATAAAAAAGCAGATAATGAAGTTAATTGATATATATATATATATATATATATATATATATATATATATATATATATATCAAATTAGAGACTGTGTTAATGTATATATAATAGACCAAACCCGTATATAAGAGAAACCCGGATATAAGATACTTCTTCTCCGGTCCCGATAACTTTCTTATATCCGGGTTACACTATATATATATATATATATATATATATATATATATATATATATATATATAAAAGGCTCACTAATATTCCATGGTTATAATTTATTACATTAGAATCATAATCACGATCCAATTCACCTAACAGGCTTTCACCTAAGCGAATCGTCAGGGAAATCTGTAGGTTTAACTAGGTCTACTCTACTTACTGTATTGAGCACTTTATTTAGTTATTTTGCTTACTCGTATCGGGTTTTTTTTCTTTGGGCTTTGGACCTGTAGGCTAGTCGATTATTTTCGGCTAACGTACATGTTCTTGGTTCTTTCTTTCATATACCATTTTTTTTCCTTTTAGTATTGGTTTGATTATTTGTAAATCAAGACACCGAAGGTTTTCCGAACGAGTATAGTGTCTTATACTTATAAGACTTCTATTACTACTACTACTACTAATAATATATATATATATATATATATATATATATATATATATATATATATATATTGTGTGTTTGTGTTTGAAATCTGATAGGAATAAGAAAATAATTTTTAAAAACCTCATAGGTCAGACGTTTATATAACTTGATGATATCTTGTTCCTTTTCTCATGTTTATCCTAAATTCAATGGCGGTGTTCACTTTCTGTTTATGTTCTTTTCTGCTTCGCAAGAAGATCGAAATTTGAATGAAGGCCCGAAACAACAGACCCTTGACTGACCGAGGTTAATTTGATTTGATGTGGTGGAGTCCAGAAGTGAATAAGAACTCATTTTACGTGTTGAAAAATTATTTTACACACACACGCACACACACACACACACACACACACGCACACACACACACACACATACACACACACAAATATGTATATACATATAATTTCTTATTCATTTCTGGACTCCATCAAATTAACCTCGGACACTCAAGGGTACGTTGTTTCGGGCCTTGATTCAAACTTTCGATTCAAGAGATTCTACCTTCTGCCCTCATAGGTCAAACGTTTATATAACTTGATGAGATCTTGTTAATTCCTTTATGTATATCCTAAATTTAATGGGGGTGTTCACTTTTTCTTTACGTTGGAGCACGCGCTGATATCCTTCGCTAGCCGATTTTACATTGATTAATTTTGAGGACGCCTTTTTAGACCTTCTGCGGTGACACCGAGTACAAATCTTACAATTGTATCGCTTAGAGTGAACCCTATTCATATTGAGATCACCACAAATCAACTCTTTTTAGGGAAAATGTTCTTGGGGACATTCGTTTCAGAGCTCTGCTATTTCCTGACATGAATCGAATACACCACACATATAAGTACGGAAAATAAAATCAACGAATGCTAAGTAATGATTCCGCTTTTGAGTTGGACGCAATACTTGCATCCATATACGTATCAAAACTTGCAGCCTTCGAGCATATTAAAAACGTATACCAGTTTATTGTCTGTCCCTGCACTTTAGCCGATGCCTCAAGATTTGATAACGTTTATTCAAAAAAACTAAAAAAAAAATTATTTCTATCGCAAATACAAATAAAGTTATAAATTTGTTTTAAAGTGCACACTAACTTTATGGGCACCCTGTATTTATTTTACTTTTTTCAGGGTGGTACAGTGAAGGAAATAGAGCCATGAAATTCGCAATGCCACGAATTTGGACTGAACCAACTGACCACTCTTCTGCATGGCGAACTATTCCAAAAGTTCAAGAATGCGCCTGCTGTCATATATCCAGACCTTCAGTCATCCCTCGCCCCAGTGCCACACTGCCCTGAGCTCCAGCAGTTCTACCCTTAACCAAAAAGACCCCAACGACCTGATTAGAGATCTTGGTCCCACAATGTCCAATATGGAGCTGGTGACGTCGAGATTCAAGCAGTGGGATTTGTCAAAGGAAAGTGTACAAGTCACAGGTCCGAGAAAGCGTCACCGGTGTTTTTCAAGATTTCCCCCTGTCAAGATGGCCTTTACTTCTGCCATACCGTGACCGGTTTGTCTGAGGCAATTGGTATCGCCTGTAACTCCAGTGAATGCTGCCTCTTCCTCGACAGCTCATCCAGGAGCATCAAAGTTATGCTGCTTCATAACAGGAACATGTATCTCTCTTCCACTGGCTCACCCAGTGCAGCTCAAAGAGGAATACAACAATGTTAATATCTTGCTGGATGCCTTGAAACGTGAAGACTCCGTTTAGGAGGTTATCAGAGCGTTCAAAATGGTGGCCTTTCTGATGGGTCTCCAAGGCGTCTTCACCAAGTTTCCGTGTTATCTTTGCTTTTGGGACAACAGACACTTAGACAAACTTCTTGACACTATGTCTGAAAAAGTAAAAAGCTCTTTCCTAACATTGGCACTTTTAATAGGAACCAATTTTCAAATACTTATTCTTATAAATACGCAACAGGGAATATTCTCACTCTAAATGCTTCGATGTTGTGAATAATCATCGAAATATCAAATTATTCCCATGAAGAAACATGAAGACTCCGTTTAGGAGGTTATCAGAGACTTCAAAATGATGGCCTTTCTGATGGGTCTCCAAGGCGTCTTCACCAAGTTTCCGTGAGATTGAAGCAGCGGGATTTGTTAGATGAAAGTCATAGAAATCGTCACCGGTGTTTTTCAAGATTTTCCCCTGTTAAGATGGCCTTTACTTCTGCCGTAATGTGACCGGTTTGTTTGAGGCAATTGGTATCGCCTGCAACTCCATAAAAATACGGAATATTAGGGATGTTCATTATTCAAGATACCGTATTTATGTACAATTTGCTACATTAATTCGTGTCCAAAGTCAGAATTTTACATATCCAGCGCACGATTTTTAGAAATTTCAAAAATCAAAAATGTAATCTTTTAGAATTTTTCAATAACGTTGGGTGAAATGTATTTGTGTTTTTACACTCATATTTGAAAGGAACAAATTAACCACTCAAGCTTCTGTTGCATAGTGGACCCTTCCAAACGTCGAGCTGCCAGGAATGCGCCTGCTATCTTTTATCCAGACCTTCTCTCAGCCATCGCACCAGTGTCACGCTGTCCTGAGCTACCCATACCCACTCTTCCAAATAGAGCACTGCCGTCTTTAGAAGAAAAAAGCAATTCAGAAGAGGATGAAGTCATTGATCCGATTACACAAGCGCAGCCAAGGCGAAGAAGCCATACTACCCCAATCAAAGAGACCTGCACAACCTTTTAAGAAATCTTGATCTCACAAAG
This sequence comes from Acanthosepion esculentum, assembly GCA_964036315.1. NCBI lineage: Eukaryota > Metazoa > Mollusca > Cephalopoda > Sepiida > Sepiidae > Acanthosepion > Acanthosepion esculentum. Next base: position 19,273,746 of record OZ038501.1, on the reverse strand, counting down.
TCCAATGCTGTTTTGGAGTTTTTGGGTACTCTGGTGTACTAGTGAGCCAGCCAAAATTAGCTGACTCATTTTATAGTTCACCAATAGAAGTTTTAACCAATCAGAAGGCTCAAAATATTCAATACAACGTGTATAAAAGGCGGCCATGTTTTTCCGGAATATGCACAGCCAGCTTTTGATATCGAAGACTACAGAATTACGGAACACCTGCTGGTGGTATTGACGATATAGTCAGATTCAGTAGCGTGTCTGACTCGTGAGTGTTAAACTTTAAAGTTGTTTCATTGAACAGATTACGTACTGTGATGGATTCTATATTCATAGACTATGGTGAACATGGTCAACTGAGAAACAAACAGGGAAATTTATGTCTTGTATCGAAGGTCATTAAATACAATTCTTCAGATAGAGTGGCTTGAAACCTTGAGCTCCTTAGAGATGACGTTAACTGACATTCTGGAGTTTTATTAATAAATTGTGCGCCTTTCGTACAAATTTGTTTTACATTTGGCTACTGCTGTAGAAAACCCGTCAGCAGCTTCCAGCTTTTTGCGAACTTTGAAAAGAAACGACCATGCAACTTTCAGAGAGTGAATATTTTTTAATAAGAAGAACATCATAAGAACGTGAGAAAAATTAAATGAAATACTTAACCAGCGCAATACCTCGTCAGTCGTTTTTAATGAAACCTGTATAAAAGAGGGATTGCACAATTATATATATATATATGTGTGTGTGTGTGTGTGTGTGTGTGTGTATGTATATATATATATATATATATATATATATATGTATATGTATATACATATATATATATATATATATATATATATATATATATATATACATAGATACATATATATATATATATATATATATATATATATATATATATATATATATATATATATATATATATAAGGATGGCTTCTGTAGTTCATGTATATTCACTGAATGTAACTTTATCAAAATATATTCGTTTTATATAGTCAAACATAAAGACCCATATATACATATACACCAAATTGCCAGCATTTTTGGGTACATAACACACCTATTTTACGCTCTGGCGTACCCATCGATTATTTCACACGTTTAACTATTCTTATTTTCCACACCTATTCCATTAAACTAATCAAAATCTCATCTCCATAGACAGTGGATCCTCCGTCACTTCAACAAGGCAGACACATTGAATGTTTCAATGACATTTTTTTCGGCTCAAAAGATGCATATTAACTGTCTATTTGACGCATGCGCAATCTAACAAACAGGTTCAAGCTAATTTATGTTTTCTCTCTTTCTATCTCTCAGTTTTTTGTAGATGTTGATGGCGTGCATTGAACAAAGTTTCGTCCGGTGATGGCGTGCATTGAACAAAGTTTCGTCCGGGGATGTAGACAGGTCCTGAACCCCTTTATGCGGGTTCTAAGGGAATATTTTTTGCCGAGTCTACGGGCTCGGAGAACGCACGATAATCTCGGCCATGTGCCACATACATCCCTTGAGGTGGGGCTGTTAAATATTAACAGACGCTTAGATTGTTCTACCGGGCTGTGACTTAGCAGCTGCTGTCGGACTCTCTGCCTTTGTGCAGAGAGGAACCCGGACGAGGCTTCACCGAAGGGCAAAGTTTCATCCGGGGAGGTAGACAGACCCTGAACCCGTTTATACAGGTTCAAAGGGAATATTTTAAGTTTGAAAAAATCTCTCTCCAAATCCATGAATCGACCAATACAGGAAGTGAACCCCGCCTCTGAACTTAGGATATACACACGGAAGGCAACTAGATATCAGAAAGTTATATAAACGTCTGACCTATGAGAGGAAAATGTAAAATCCCTTGAATCTTCACAAGAAGATAGAACGTTTGAATGAAGGCCCGAAACAACATACCGAGATTAATTTGATTTGATGGAGTCCAGAGAAGTGAATAAGAAATTATATATATATATATACATATTATTTTTTTTTGTGCGTGTGTGTGTGTATGTGTGCGTGCGTACGTGTGTGCGTGTGAAATAATTTTTCAACGCGTAAAATGAGTTCTTATTCACTTCGGGACTCCACCAAATCAAATCGAATTAACCTCGGTCAGTCAAGGGTATGTTGTTTCGGGCCTTCATTCAAATTTCGATCTTCTTGCGAAGGAGAAGTGAACATAAACAGTCAGTGAACACCGCCATTGAATTTAGGATAAACATAAGGAAAGGAACAAGATATCATCAAGTTATATAAACGTCTGACCTATGAGCGGATAAGGTAGAACGCGTTCAATCTTCGCAAGTAGATCGAAAGTTTGAATGTAGGCCCGAAACAACATACCCTTGAGTGTCAGAGGTTAATTTGATGGTGTCCAGAAGTGAATAGGAAATTATTTTACGTGTTGAAAAACTATTTTAGTATTCCTATCAGATTTCAATAACACACAGATGCACATACAGGCACACACAGCCACACACAAATACATACATTCTTTATACGTTAAACTTTTTTTCTATTTGAGTAGAAGCTCCGTTTATTTTAAATGCTCAAATATGAATATCCACTAAAATATCGTGTGTAGTAATAAAAATAATTCTTTACACACACACACACACACACACACACACACACACATATATATATATATATATATATATATATATATATATATATATATGTATATATGTATGTATGTATGTATGTATACTGTAGAATCCCCTGGCAACAGGACTGCAAAGGCCCTCTGGATATAAGGAATTGGTTACAAAGTCCGGATATGAGAGGTTATATTTAGATTAAAATAAAAGAACCTAAATCAGATTTAACATTTATTTTCAATGTTTTATAGTAAACAAAATAAGCTCATGGTGAGTGAAATATAGCGGAATTGATTTTAAGGAAAAATAAATAAATTATATAATATTAATGAAAATTCATTAAATTAAGTATGCCACGTATGCAAAACAAATAATTTAACAAGGATTTTTTAATCGCTGTTGCATGATGATTCTTTCTCTTTCTAAACGAAAGACACTTTAACTCTGCGTGCCTTATTGCAATCGTCATAGCTGAATGCTGGCTTTCTTTCCATAAAACTGACAACCTTTTCAATAGCTTTTTCAATTTCAGAGAAGGTTTCATCACAATCATATTTTTTATTTCCTTGTTTATTGTGACAGTGTGAACTCTGAAAAATAGTTTCTTTAGAAGATTTTATATCATACAATGTTGACTTTTCTATGCTGAACTCGGCCATTAGTTACAATGAACTTTCACCAGCGTCTAGTCTGTTTAAAATATCCACTTTTTGCGATAACTCCAAAGTTGTTCTTTTCCTCTTATTCCCATCATCTTTTGCACCAATGCAAGCCATTATGGCGAAATAAGCATAAGCAATTATCCAAAGTAGATTTCCTGAAAAACAGTTACATATAACCCAGTTAGTTCAAATATACACATCACAATCATCTCCGGATATGCGGGATTCCGGATATGAGGTACTCCGGATATGAGGAACTCCGGATATGAGGTATTCCGGATATGAGGGATTCTACTGTATTGTATATCGAGCTAGTATTCATTCTGATAATTATGTTAGATTTTCTTTTGGGCCCACTGAAACACCTTGCTAATTTCGTCGTTAAATTGTTACATATGTGTCTCGTTGTCATCTTTTCCTCTTATTCCCATCATCTTTTGCACCAATGCACGCCATTAGGGTGAAATAAGCATAAGCAATTATCCAAATTAAATTTCCTGAAAAACAGAAATTTCAAATCAGTTACACATCACCCAAATAGTTCAAATATACACATCAAAATCATGTCCGGATATGAGGGATTCCGGCTATTGGGGATTCCGGATATGCGGGATTCCGGATATGAGGGATTCCGGATATGAGGGATTCCGGATATGAGGGATTCCGGATATGAGGGATTCTACTGTATTAACAACTGCAAGTTGCTGGATAATATACATTATTAACCATGAAATCCACAATGATACGCCTAGCATTGGCAATGGGAGTGGCAGCTTTTTGCTTCTATTGTCTGGATATAAGTTATAAGAAAATGTTACTGTCAACTATTGTGACATGCTTGTGACGAGAAATACTCTGGGTAGAGAAAGCAAACGGGAAAGGATCGCGGCATTTCCAAAGTATTCAGCCGAATTTCGAACAGTTTCCCATTTTCTGTGTTATACCACCCATACCTTCGCATCCTGACGCTACCAGATCTTCGCTAACGTTCACTGTTTCTAATTTTAATCTTTTGAATTTTTCATTTTCTTTTATTAAAATTCACACAGCACAAAACTGTAAAGGTTACTGAATGTGGTGTCTGATATGAATATGAGGGGATTGAGTGACTGATTTGATTTTATGGTTTATCAACCTTTTCCAGGTTATTTAAAGCCAGAAAATATTTTAGATCGTAAGAGTTTTAATAGTAAAAGTCATACTAAATAATCCATAACTGGGGGGAGAAGGTATGGATTTATATATTTCCCATGTAGATTTGTAAGTTAATATAACGGACCCGACTGGAATTGAAACTCGGATCTCTGATTTCAAATTTCGAGGCCTTATCCATTAGACCATCCGCATATCCAAGCTTACACCTGATATTTCCAAGTGGTCACCCATCTAGAAACTGACCAGGCACGATTTTGCTTAACTTCGGTGATCGAACGAGAGGCGGTGATATGACCGTAAGCGAATCTAAGAGAAAGTGGAAGGAAATTAAGATTATGAGGATAAGGAGAATGAATAAAAATTGACCCTTAACTTGAAGATGTTAAGTTTATAGCTTTCAGGGAAGCATTTACGAGGGAGTCTGTTCCACAGTCTCACAGTTCTTGATAACGGAACTGTCTGGGTGGAATCTTCTTACATTTGGAATATGGGGGAAATTAGGGTGATACGGTTCCGTGGATATAGCATGGCGGGTCCTAACAGTGAAAGTGTGACCTGAGGCAACTAAAGAATGAATTGGTGGAACTAACGGACTTTGTTTTTATTTCATTGAGAGGAAAGTGTGTACGTTTTGTTTTTGACCTCATTCGAAAGAGATGAAAACTTCTTTCTCTCTTCCTCCTCTCACTTTCTCTCTTCCTCCTCTCACTCTCTATCTCTTATATATATATATATATATATATATATATATATATATATATATATATATATATATATTAAGACATTTTTATTTTATATTTATACATTCTTTTTATAGATACAAATATTTAAGTAAAGGTTTTGTTTATAATAAACAGTATTAAACAACATTTACCGGCCTGAATGTCCGAGAAACTTTCGTAGAAAATATTCGTCCTCCGACAAGAATCGAACCTGTATCCTATACGGAACCGTCATATAGCCTGACGTGCCTTTAACCGATTTCGCAACAGAGGAGCGTTCGGTTAGCAAGGTCGAAATAACTGTGTCTAAACTACATGAATGTACGTGAGAGAATCATGGACAATTGTAGTTTAAAGACAGTAAAATCGACCTTGCTAACAGAACGCTCCGCTGTGGCCCAATCGGTTAAAGGCTATACGACTGTTCGACAGGTTCGATTCCTGCCGGGGGACAAATATTTTCGATGAAAATTTCTCGGACATTCAGGCCGGTAAATGTTGTTTAATACTGTTTATTATAACCAGAATATTTACTTAAATATTTGTATCTATAAAAAGAATGTATAAACATAAAAATGTCTTTAAATAATTGTCGGACATTGTCCATTTCATAATACATATATATATATATATATATATATATTTGCGTGTTGAAATCTGATGGGAATACTAAAATGTTTTTTCAACACGTAAAATTATTTCTTATTCACTTCTGGACTCCATCAAATCAAATTAACCTCGCACACTCAAGGGTATTTTATTTCGGGCCTTCGTTCAAGCATTCGATCTTCTTGCAAAGAACAGGAAATGAACATAAACAGGAAGTGAACACCGTCATTGGATTTAGGATATACATAAGGAAAGGAACAAGATATCATCAAGTTATTTAGACATCTGACCTATGAGGGGAGAAGGTAGAATTCCTTGTATCTTCACAAGAAGATCGAACGTTTGAATGAAGGCCCGAAACAACATACCCTTGAGTGTCCGAGGTTAATTTGATTTGATGGAGTCCAGAAGTGAACAAGAAATCATTTTACGCGTTGAAAAATTATTTTAGTATTCTTATCAGATTTCAGTAACACATACAGACACACAATACAAACACATATCTACACACACATACACACACACACATAGACACTCTCTATCTCTTTCTCACTCTCTCACACACTCACTCTCTCTATCATTATCTCTTTCTCTATCTATCCCTATCTCTATCTCTATCTTTCTCTTTCTCTCTCTGTCTCTCTGTCTCTCTCTCTCTGTCTGTCTGTCTCTCTCTCTCTCTGTCTCTCTCTCTCTCTCTCTCTCTCTCTCTCGTTTACACGCACACACAGCCTCTATCTATGTATCTTTTTACTTCCAACAGGCTGAATTGATGTCTGAATTCTACAGATAAGGACTGAGATTTCGATTCCATTAGTATTCTGTCCATCCAAAGACGTCAGGCAAAACTTTCGATGTTATCACGGCATTAAAAAAAAGTCGCATGACCACATCAGAAACCCTGAAAAAGACGCATATATAAAAAAATTGTTTTAAAAGAGACAGAATAACAGACGCCCGCAACTACACACACAAGGATCAATGCCTTCAGCGCCTCTGCATCTGATAGGAATCTCAAACTTTTTCTTTTTTATAAATATAGATTATCTGAGTCGCTTTCTGGTGACATACTGTCTATTGTAAAAGTTTGGGTTGACAAAAAAACCACAGCATTCATTGTTTTTCGATTGGTTGACAAAAATTCAACAAAAGTCATTATTCCTTCGACACAGTATTTTATCTGATTGCTCAAACCCGGAAACTAATTTCGTTTTCTCTTCTACGCGTAATTAAAATAATTACAGATGTAATTATGAATGTTAATTATATTAATCTGTTTTCCTTATCGTCGAATTGCGTGCGTATAGCTGCGTCTTCTGCTATTATGAGTGGTTATGGCTCTCCACAGCGTCTCATATCAGTCTAATTATCTTTTGCCCTTTTTGCATCTTTTCTTCTGTTCTGCGATCTATCCGCACAAACTCGTTACATAGATTACTCACTGTTTCACCTTACATCTCTTTTTTTTTAAATCATTTCGCCATATATAATACCACTAGAATCTGTTTCCCTTGTGGCGGTCTAGTATAAAAATGTTCTTCCGGTATATCCTGTGGGTTTTAAATTCTTTAGGCCTTTTTCCTCGGTATGTCTTTCAGACATTTCAGCTATCGATTTCTGATTGCAAATTTAAATTTTCTTGTCGTTCCTATTTTCATTAAAACTCCATCATTGCTTAAAAGTTCTGCCCATAGAACCCTTACCATTCTTTGGTAGAATCACTTCAAGAATATTTTTCGCCTGTGAAGCGACAGTGTATCATTCATTGGTATATAGCAGATTACATATTACTTAACATTTAAGCACTGTTTTCTTTGCTTCTAGGAACATTTTCATATCTCTTAATACTTTGCTTATTTTCTAGGAGGCAGCTTTCGCCATACCTGTGCATTTTGGATTTCTATGTTACACTTTCAATCATTTGTTGCTCCACTACTAGATAGCTGAAATTTTGCACCTGCTTGATTCCAAATACGTAACTTACACACAAGACTTTCTCTACCTCTCTCTCTCCCTCTCTCTCTCTCACACACACGCACACACACACACATTTATACCAAGTAAATTCCCGGAATATAACACTGTATTCACTATTACTTGATATCTTACTTCCTACAGATCTATTAATGATCCATATCCACCTAAATATTTGTAGTATGACTGCTTACATTATAGCGATATATTAAGCTAAACTTAATATTATACAAAGACAAACGGAAGATTTTAAATTAGAATATTGTGTTACATCAGTTTTCCACGTAAGGAAGACACGCTTGCCTAGAAAATCAGCACTCAAATTCCTGTATTTTACTGGGACCGAGCAGTGTACACTGGTACCAATGGGAGACGCATAACCCATTCAGCCACGAGATAGATCAGCACATTATAACACTCAGATGTTCATTATTCATCGAAACCAGTTTAAATTTAGCAACCAGTAAGTCATCCCTACTACTACTCTACTACTACTTAGACATATAGTCAGTCAATCAGTTAAGTGCCATACGTGATACACGCTTGGGCGATCATGTATCTTTCGATACATGACTGACGAGACAGATTGTTTTTCCACAGCAGGTTCCCATTTCTTTCTGAGGTAGACTGGTTGCCAACCAAGGCTAAAGAACCTAGTCTGTCCTGCTCTTCAACCCATAGCTAGGAGAAGAAGATATTGATTCATACCTTTACCAAGAGTATTTGTGGGTAAGTGAATCTAACGAACTCGACTGGAATTAAAACTCGGCGTCATAGTATAAATAAATTAACTCATAATAGCGCACTTATCCTCAATCTAGTCTTACACAAAATTATTGCAATAGTAGTACTAATTTCACTTTGGTGCTCTATGTTTGTGGCCTTGTGCCAGAGTGACTTTAGTAAATATTTGTGACATAGATTTATACTAATACCAAATTATAATGATACTCTAATGATAATAGATACAGTATGATGTTGTGTAGACTTACAAATTGCGTCTGGTCGCAAAACGGACTTTTGTCCTCCAGTGTTTAGGACTAAGGAAATAAATGAAAACGATTTTCAAGAATAATTGTTTCTCTTTCAGCGAAATTGCTATAAAAAATATCCTTTGTCTGTAACATGATATTTAACTTGTAAGAAGGAGATTTCGTGGAGGAAGTATACTAAATTGTGTCTGGGGCTTCATTTATAGGTAGGTTATTCAAAAAGACTATTTAAGTTTAGTGTGTGATCATATTTCTACACAGCTGTTTATTTTGATCAAAATGGGTTAGATATTATATACTATAAAGATGCTAGGTAAAATGATCGCCTCACTCTATCACTCTAGACCCGACACTTTCAGCCATCGTTCTCCTATACTTGAAAGATTCTCATACATAATATAAAGATGCTGTGTAAAATGATAGCCTCACTCTATCACTCTACTCCCGACATATTATATTGTTTTTAAAGTATGAAGTTGATTATTAATTAGTCATAGGAAATATATATTATCGCTGATAGCAGAGATATGATAATACGACATATTGGAGCCCATTTCTTTGTAATTACCAGGACGTAGACGATCATAATTCAATACAGATTTCTTTACTTTATTTACCCTGATACATAGGATAAAGATGCTGTGTAAATTAATCTCCTCACTCTAGACCCGACACTTTCAGCCATCGTTCTTCTATACTTGAAAGATTCTCATACATACTATAAAGATGCTAGGTAAAATGATCGCCTCGCTCTATCACTCTAGACCCCACACTTTCAGCCATCGTTCTTCTATACTTGAAAGATTCTCATACATACTATAAAGATGCTGGGTAAAATGATGGATTTTTTTTTTTTTGCGAAAGTTATAAAATGGGTTCCCGTTTCCTTATCCACAATTTGGAATTCGGAGTTTTTCCTCTCTAAGATAAGTTGCCATCCAAGAATCCAATCCGTTATTCTATTTAACCTATACCGGAGGATACTTTTCCAAGGCTATTAGTGCGAAAGTGATTGAAAAATACTTGGCCGAAATGTAAACTTGTCTTATCGATTTCATTTTTAAAAGAACTTTCTTACGACTTAATATATGTAAAGATATGATTTAAGGTCGTATCTTTGCATGATGCCGAAACTTTATTTTAATGAATGTTGAAAAAAAACGTGGTTTGGTTAGTGTAATGGAAATTATCACGGAAAATGGCCCTGGCGAGGCGAGTTCAAATGCAAGATTAGTCTTTTCACGGCGTTGCGCAAATATTCCATATAGATAGGATTTACTTGCCTTGAACAACAGCATTCGACATGAATGCTTTCGACTGAACCCAAACACTGACCACAGGTAAAATTAGGTGATGAACGACTACCTCGGGCAAGTTTATTAATTACCTGGTTAGGCGTAAGGGTAAATAAATTAAATAAGAAGAATGTGCTGCGCCAATCTTCTAAATGAAACAGCATACGAAATGCTGATATTTACCGCGACTTAAACAGCGACCTCTACCACCAATGATAAATTTACAATGACGCCAGCCGGTAGCCATTTATTGCATTTCTTCGTGTCTACTACTCGATAAATGGTATTCTTTCAAATGCATCTTATGAAGAGCTAATATTTGATAACAAAATGAATGAAATGACAGTACTAATTAGTGAATATCACTAATGACTCCCATGAATATGGCTCTCATTAATTTTCATTATTATTTATCACAAAGGCCTACAAATTACGAGTTAATCGACCAACACGAATCAATAATTATCAAGTAAAAAGTAGCTGCAGTTTGGTCGTAATTACTTGAGGTATGTGTAGGCGGACTACATCGGCTAGAAGTCATCCTTTTCTTTATTGATACTTATTACTAAGTTTTGCTTGGTATCTTACAATACTAATCAGCAAGTGACGCCGTTAGGGCTATTGTGTATACCTATACTAAAGTTCAAACAATGCAATTGTCGAGAGCCACTCAAAGTAGAGGGTTACTGTTAAAATGGTTAGGATGAAGGTGTTTTGTGATATGAATGAAAGTGTAGGTAGTAGGAAGATTACGTGTATATTAGTGCATTAGTAACTTAAATATCCTGAACCAGGATTTGAACTCCGTTTGTCAATACCCTTTCCTACATAGATAACTATAATGCCACTCAGTGCATCTAGGTTTAAACTAGCGGCTGAATTGAAAAGATCTAGAGATGATTTTGGTGCTGACTGGACTTTTTTTACTAAATTTAACTTCATACAATGTTCGAGAGCCACTCAAGGTAGAGGATAACAGTTGATATGGCAATGATGAATGAAGTGTGTGATAGGAGTAGAAGAGAAACAGGTTGGTAGGAGGTGATCATTATGGGATCCTCAAGACTGATGACATTTAACCTTTGAGTTGAAGAGGTCAAGAATATCATGCTCATGAAGCATTCACACGGGAGTCTTTCTCACAAAGAAGCAATACTTGGGGGGAAGCTGTCTGTGTGAAACTTTATTCAAACATTTGGCATTCGAATGCGTGGAGAAAGAATGGGATGTCCTGGTTGTAAATTTCTAAACTGGCGGAACTAAATAATGTGGTTAATTTGAGATTTTGGTATAGAAATAGAAAAGAAGCCACAATAAGATAGTGACTTACCTTCTGTGAGAAACAGGCTGCCACATGGAGAATAAGACCTCCCACAAAGTCCCGTAGATGATTTTGGACACTACCAATGATACAAAGTGAGGATGGTACAACCCCAGCAGAGATATCTGAGCAGCATTATTCCATTTTAAACAAATGGCGGAAAAAGTCGGGTCTAGAGTGATAAAGGGAGGCGATCATTTTACACGGCATCTTTATCGAATATATTAGAATCTTTGAAGAATAGAATAACCATGGCTGAAAGTGCCGGGTCTAGAGTCATAGAGTGAGGCGATCGATTAATACAGCATCTTTATCGTATATATGGGAATAGTTCAAGTATAGAAGAACCATGGCTGAAAGGGCCGAGTCTAGAGTCATAGAGTGAGGCGATCGATTAATACAGCATCTTTATCGTATATATGGGAATAGTTCAAGTATAGAAGAACCATGGCTGAAAGGGCCGGGCCTAGTGATGGAGTGAGACGATCATTTTACACAGCATCTTTATCGTATGTATGAGAATATTCAAGTATAGCAGAACCATGGCTGAAAGTGCCGTGTCTAGAGTGATCGAGTGAGGCGATCATTTTACACAGCATCTTTATAATATGTATACGAATATCTCAAGTATAGAAGAAACATGGCTGAAAGTACCGGGTCTAGAGTGATAGAATTTATCTATCATTTTACACAGCATCTTATCGTATGTATAAGAATAGTTCAAATATATAAAGAACCAGGGCTGAAAGTGCCGAGGCTAGAGTGATCGAGTGAGGTGATCATTTTACACAGCATCTTTATAGTATGTATGAGAACATTTCAAGTACTGAAGACCTATGGCTGAAAAGGCCGGGCATAGAGTGAAATGATAGAGACGATCATTTTACAAAGAATCTTTATTGTATGTATGAGAAACGTTCAATTGTAGAAGAACCATGGCTGAAGTGCCGGGTCTAATGTGAGAGAATGAGGCGATCGTTTTAGACAGCATATGTATCGTATCTATAAGAAACTTCAAATATAAAAGAACCATGACTGAAAGTGCCGATTATAGAGTTATTGAGTGAGGCGATCATTTTACACAGCATATTTATCGTATGTATTAGAAACTATTGAATATAGAAGAACCATGGCTGAAAGTGCTGTGTCTAGTGTGATAGAATGACACCATCGTTTTCCACGGCATCTTTATCGTATGTATAAGAATATTTCAAAAATAGAAGTACAGTGGCTGAAAGTGTCGGGTGTAGAGTGATAGAGTGAGGCGATCATTTTACACAGCATCTTTATATTATGTATGAGAATCTTTCAAGTATAGAAGAACGATGGCTGAAAGTGTCGGGTCTAGAGTGATAGAGTGAGGCGATTATTTTACCTAGCATCTTTATAGTATGTATGAGAATCTTTCAAGTATAGAAGAACGATGGCTGAAAGTGTCGGGTCTAGAGAGATAGAGTGAGGCGATCATTTTACCTAGCATCTTTATAGTATGTATGAGAATCTTTTAAGTATAGAAGAACCATGGCTGAAAGTGTCGGGTGTAGAGTGATAGAGTGAGGCAATCATTTTACCTAGCATCTTTATAGTATGTATGAGAATATTTCAAGTATAGAAGAACGATGGCTGAAAGTGTCGGGTCTAGAGTGATAGAGTGAGACGATCATTTTACCTAGCATCTTTATAGTATGTATGAGAATCTTTCAAGTATAGAAGAACCATGGCTGAAAGTGTCGGGTGTAGAGTGATAGAGTGAGGCGATCATTTTACCTAGCATCTTTATAGTATGTATGAGAATCTTTCAAGTATAGAAGAACGATGGCTGAAAGTGTCGGGTCTAGAGAGATAGAGTGAGGCGATCATTTTACCTAGCATCTTTATAGTATGTATGAGAATCTTTTAAGTATAGAAGAACGATGGCTGAAAGTGAAGGGTGTAGAGTGATAGTGTGAGGCGATCATTTTACCTAGCATCTTTATAGTATGTATGAGAATCTTTCAAGTATAGAAGAACGATGGCTGAAAGTGTCGGGTCTAGAGTGATAGAGTGAGACGATCATTTTACCCAGCATCTTTATAGTATGTATGAGAATCTTTCAAGTATAGAAGAACCATGGCTGAAAGTGTCGGGTGTAGAGTGATAGAGTGAGGCGATCATTTTACCTAGCATCTTTATAGTATGTATGAGAATCTTTCAAGTATAGAAGAACCATGGCTGAAAGTGTCGGGTCTAGAGCGATTGAGTGAGGCGTTCATTTTACCCAGCATCTTTATAGTATGTATGAGAATCTTTCAAGTATAGTGGAACTGCCTGTTTGAAAAGCGTTTTCCTTGAAGAATAATCATTCACAAATCCGAGCACTTGACGACAACACTAGGGAATCCGTCAATCGGTTGCTTTTCGTTCTGTTTTTATAGTTAGCTGACATTACGATCATTTCCTTGAGGAAGAAAGAAATAAGAAATTCGTTCAAATAAAGATGATCGCTTTCGGCTATATTATGACAGCTGTCATGACAACCAATACATTTCTTTATTTTGTCAAACTTGACGCATTTTTTTGCTTATTAATTCTAAATTTGAAGATAGATGAAAATAAGAAACGTTTTTTTATATATTATTCGTTTCTTTTATATATTTTGAAAAGTGTGAAAAAATGATTTCTATAATTTATGGAGCTTTCAGTCTTCTTCTATTTGATAAGTTCCTTCGGGATGAAAGCGATCATACCTCTCCACAACTTCCTATACTTTGTAGTACTTAGTAATATTTATGTTTTTACTTTCAAACCACAATCTTCTCTCTCCTATTTCCACAAGTCCTCTATTTCTATCTTGTCTTCAGTGTATCATTTGAGTGTCAAATTTTCCCAGCCTTCTTTCCTCATTATGTGTCTCAGTAGTTTCAACTCACTTTTTCCTATTCTAATTATTAGCGTTCTATTATTGCCATTTTTCTTAAACCTTTATCGTTTCTCATATGCTCAGTCCGTGGTATTCTCAGCATCCTTCTGTAGAACAACATTTCTAACGCCTTAGTTCTCCTCTTCATTTGCGAAGAGATTGTCTCACACTCTCAGCCATATAGGAAGATTGATATTAGATAGACGTTCCGCACTCTTTTATTTGTTTCTCACGAAATTTTTCTGTTTCTTAATACTTTGCTTAGCTTTTTGAAGGCATCTTTTGCTCTTCCAAAGCGCCTTTCAATTCCTGTGTAACCTGTCCCGCCCTCTGTTAAAACACTTTCCAGATATTTTAATATTTGTACTTGCTTGATTTTGATATCCCCCATTTGTAATTCGCGCCTTGGACTCTCCCTTTTACTGACGATCACATTTTTTTATCTAATTGCAAGTGTTGTTTCCTCCTTTCTCCTCACTTTCCTTTCGATCTTGTCTAGGAATTTCTGCATTTTCCTTCCTACGTCTGCTATCAACACTGTGTCAGCTACATATTTTCTCTTGCTAAGACTGCGTCTTCCAGTAATAAATCCTTTTTTTAAAATCCATCAAAAGAGTTGAGAACATCAAATATCTTGGATCTCTCATTGAAGATTCCCAAAAAGACTTCAACATCCTCAAAGCTCTTGCATGGGATGCGTGTAACAAACTTTACAAGATTTGGCGCTTGAACCTTCCATCCTCCTTAAACGTCTAAACCTTTCGAACCTTCATTGAACCAGTCCTACTGTATGGATCAGAAACTTGGACGTTATCTGCTTGTCCTGAAAGATAAAACATACAAATCTACTGAGAAAAATCCAGATCAGTTGGCGATCCCGTGCAACGCTTAATACAATTTACGGGGAACTGAGACCAATCTCTCTTAAGCTCAAACAAAAACGTTTACAGTTTGCCGGCCACTGCCATCGAGCGGACAGGGAAATCGTCTCATTCTTACTCCTATGGCACCCATCTAGAAGTGTTTACTCACTGTTGAGTCTTGACTCATTGTTGAATCTCGACTAATGCATGGAATAATAATGCAACACAAAATGTACTTAGAACAAGAATGTATTATAACAAGAAAGTGTACACAATATTTACATATAGTATTTCTGTATATTTCTGGGAAGACGTTCCTGGAGAATGTGTTGACTAAGTCGCAGTCGGGCAGAGTCTCTAGCTGGATCTCTGTATTCGCTCCCCGTCTTCCCGGTACCAACCATTATTTATATAGTCGGTAGTCACCTATGCAGATTAGGTGGATCCTACCACAACACCCCCCTCCCAAGCCTTGGAATCCATTTTGGATTTCAACTGGCTTCCTATATGGGATGATGATTATGGTTATTTCTGTGTAGATCCCCTTTGCATACTTCATATGTATATGTAAATCTGCTTAATTTTAAATTTTTTTTTTTTTTCATGCCTTGTCTTTTTTTAGTAGTTCATTCAACGGAGCTCTTAGATTGTACATTCCTTTAATGAACGCTTGATAATAGTTTGCGAGCCCCAGAAAACTCTGTAGTGTTGCCACGTTAGTGGGTGTCGGCATGTCTCTAATCGCTATGGACCTTTCCGGATCTGGAAATCTGCCCTTTTTGTTGATTATGTGACCTAAATACTTAATTTCCTCCAAACCAAATTCACACTTTGATTCTTTGACTTTAAATCCAAAATCCTGAATCTTTTTAAATACTTGATTGAGGTGCTCTCGATGTTCGTCGACGTTTGCACTCCTTACTATAATGTCATCTAAGTAGGCACACGCAAAGTCTAAATCATTCAACATGACGTCCATGGCTTGTTGAAAAATGGCTGGTGCCACTTTAATACCAAAAGGAAGCCGGTTGTACTTGAATAAACCCCTATGCGTGTTTATCCCTAGTAACTTCGAACATTCTTCTTCGACGAGAATTTGGAGATAGGCATCTGATAAGTCGATTTTTGAAAAAATCACTCCGCCATTTAGCTTGTTAAAAATCTCCTCAGGACTCGGTAACGGGTAATGGTAGTCCTTAATTACCGAGTTCAACCCTGTCGAAAAATCAACGCAGACTCTGATTTGGTTTGATTTCTTTTTAATGCACACAATCGGCGCAGCCCATGAATTAGATTCTACTTTCGAAATAATTCCCATTTTTTCCAACCTATCAAGTTCTTCGTTAACTTTCTCTACACTTGCGAAAGGCGCGTTACGTTTCTTTTTAAAAATAGGCATAGTATTTTCCTTTAATTCAAATTTAGCTTCAAACTTGTTACATCTTCCAAGACCAGGCGTGAAGGTTTCCGGAAACTTTTTCTTTAATTCATCTTTAATGTCCTGTCTTGTTTGCGTATTACTTTCTACTTTTCTGCAGAATGAGTTTAACGGTTTATCCCACAATTCGAATGTTTCAATAAAATCTGTACCCAACAAGTTTTCTCCATTTTTCAGAATGAAAACTTTCATTTTTTTAACGATCCCGTTCAATTTCATGGGAAGTACAACCTCGCCTTCGAAGTTAATTTCCTTTCCAGTTACCGTTCGAGCGAGTTTCGTTGACTTCATTATTGTAGGCCTTTTTAAAATTTTCCATGTTTTATCGTTCATTATTGTTAAATCTGACCCCGAATCGAGTTGAAATTTGATATTCTTTTTGAATATTTCAGTCGTCACATATTTCCTCAAATCTCTATCTGATTTGATATTCGAATTTGTTTGTCTAATTCGGCTATTGAATTTTTTCGTTTTACAACATGATCCTTTGTGACCATTCTTTTGGCACACGAAACATTTCTTATTTCTATATGGGCAATTTATCTCCCAGTGTCTTTCGTTACAACGTCTGCAATTATATGGTGGGACCTTTTTATTTTCTTCGTTCTTTTCATTTTTTTGTTTATTATTAAGATACGCCGAATTTTTTCTCCAATTTTTCTCTGATGGGTAATTCGACTGTTTTTTTATTTTATTAATATAAGCAATGCCAGCTTCTTCGATTTTTTGCGACTCTTTCTTTAAACTTACGGCCCGTTGACACTCCTCTGCTAACTTTTGCAGGGTAAGGCCTTGTTCAGATTCGAGTTTAGACAAAACTCTACGTCTTATTTCGGCACTCTTACTGGATACCAGTCCCTGAGCAAAAATTAAGCACTTGAATTCTTCAACCGTAATCTCTGCCAATCTGAAATTGTCACAATGTCTATTCACTATCGATGCATATGTTAAGTAATCCTGATCGTCGGATTTAGAGACATTCATGCATAACCATCGCTTATGCCAAAGCGACATATTTGCTCCAAACAGCTCTTTTAGCAATTTAACTGTTTCAGAGAATTCCAATTCAGTTGTTTTTTCTCGGTAGAATAAAATCTACAAATTTGCTATGTTCTGCTGTACCTAGCTTTCTTAGTAATAGACTGACTTTTCTTGAATTCGACCAGTTTTCACAGTCTGTGTAGAAAATATCTTCATATCGTTTAAAGTACGCTTCAAACGTTTTTTCTTCGTCTGGCACATAGTTGAAAGTTTCCAGCGAATTAAATATGGTGTTATTAGAATATGAAGAATTTCCCTCATTTGCCTGATAGTTGTTTAATTTCTCCAGTGTTAACTTTTGAATTTCTAAAAGTCTTTCCTCTTGCCGTTCTTGATATTTTTGCAGCGCTATCTGTTGTTCTTGTTGTCTTTTTTCTTGATATTTTTGCTGTGCTATCTGTTGTTCTTGATATTTTTGCTGTGCTATCTGTTGTTCTTGATATTTTTCATCTTGATTTTCTTGATATCTTTGCTGTGCTATCTGTTGTTCTTGATATTTTTGCTGTGCTATCTGTTGTTCCCTTATTAATAAGGCAAACTGTTCATGCTGACGTTGTTGACTCAACTGCTGGGATTTGAATAATTCAGATATGACTTTGGATAGTTCATCCATCTTTAGCTGATAGTGTTCATGCAACAAGGAATATACTTTTAATTTGTGCATCCACGAATATCATATAAGCTGACCAAAAAAATCGAAACAACGTACGACTTTTAAATTTTTATGACTTCCTTTTACATTCACGCCCGTGCTAATCAACTTTGGTATTTTTTTTATTTTTTTTTTATTTTGTGAACAGAGAGCGTCGGACTTTTTTTTTCGTTTTCGACTTCCGTTCGCTTATTTCAATGAAACGTCTGATTTTCTTATCAGAGGTAATTCGTCACTATATTGTTGAACAACAAAAAATAATAATTTTTTAAAGTTCGTTACCTTTCAAAGTCGACACGGTGTATTTGTGCTCCTTTTAAATCCATGCATGTTTTTGTAGTCGGCCAATTTTTTTCTTTTTAGCGGGTGTCTCGTTGTAGATAACTTTTTAATTTAAATTACCGTTATTCGTTTACGACACCTTCCAAATTTTTCTGAGTGAACGTTCTTTTATGCTTAGTCGTCTTTTAACGAGTTCTACATATCCAGAAGTTCAGAATCCTTCGTCGTTACGTTAACGTTGGACTTCGAATTAATTTTTTTTTTTCCTTCAGCCTGGGTTCTTCAATGACTTGTCCCAATTGTTGCAAACTCTCACTATTAATTCTTTCTTTTTTCCGTATGGTTCGTTCTACTTCGTCGCCATTGTTGTGTCTTGGCGTATGGTTCGTTCTACTTCGTCGCCATTGTTGAAACTTGCCGCATGGTTCGTTCTACTTCGTCGCCATTGTTGAGTCTTGACTCATTGTTGAATCTCGACTAATGCATGGAATAATAATGCAACACAAAATGTACTTAGAACAAGAATGTATTATAACAAGAAAGTGTACACAATATTTACATATAGTATTTCTGTATATTTCTGGGAAGACGTTCCTGGAGAATGTGTTGACTAAGTCGCAGTCAGGCAGAGTCTCTAGCTGGATCTCTGTATTCGCTCCCTGTGTTCCCGGTACCAACCATTATTTATATAGTCGGTAGTCACCTATGCAGATTAGGTGGATCCTACCACAACACTCACAAAAATTGATTTTCACAGACACCCTAGCTCGGGACTCAGCGTTGGACATTGGGGACCTGGGGACAGCAATACACGATCGAACAGTGTGGAAAGGGATTGTCAATGGAGTACGGATTAATCATAGGAAGTTCGAAGGATGACGATAATAATGATAAATAAATCCTGGTAGGACTTCTACTTCCATCAGGATAGTCTCACTGTAAAGTTTGGACATGCACCCATGTCTTACGCCTCATTATTTTTATATGGGTGTATTTACTTACGTGAGTTTTATATCCTTAACCAAACGCTTTGCTAACGGTGTAAGTTTTAGATTATTCTAATATCGTCCCCAAATAAAATCAAGTTTTCCTAGTAGTTCAAATAGTTCTTTGTTATGTAAGTTATCAGCTGCGTTCGCATAATCAATAAAACATAGGTATATATCCTTCTGTACTTCATTGCTCTTTCTACTACGATTCTGAGAATAAATATCGCATTCAATCTTAAGATTAAGATTCTTTCTATCATTAAAAGAACCGCACCGTTCTTGTACGTGTCGTGGGTACAACAATAAACTACATCCGCGTCCTGGGTAAGACGATAAACTAAATCCGCGTCCTGGGTAAGACGATAAACTACATCCGCGTCCTGGGTAAGACGATAAACTACATTCACGTCCTGATTAAGACGATAAACTACATCCGCATCCTGGGTAAGACGATAAACTACATCCACATCCTGGATAAGACGATAAACTACATCCGCGTCCTGGGTAAGACGATAATCTACATTCACATCCTGGTTAAGACAATAAACTATATACGCGTCCTGGACAAGACGATAATCTACATCCACACCCTGGATAAGACGATAAAGTACATCCGCGTCCTGGCTAAGACGATATACTACATTCGCGCCCTGAGTATGACGATAAACTACAGCCAACAGCAAGGCTCTATCAGGAGATATTGACCACGTCTTAATTACTGATGTTCCCAGGTCCACTATTACCCGGGGTGGTACCACCTATTAGTGTCCACACCACCACCACACCAAACTGAGGTCAAAACGTGTAGAATGAGGAAAACAAAGAAAAAAAATTTAATCCCAGCAATACATTTTTGTAAAAAAATTATTATTTACTGCAATAAATTTTCAAAGAAAAAATTATTACCAGCAATACATTTTTGAAAAAAGAAATATTACCAGCAATACATTTTGGGGGAAAATATTACCAGAAATACTTTTCGAAAAAATATATTACCTGCGATAAAAATCTTGTCGGCATTAAATAACCCATTTTAGGTTGATATGCCGTAAAACAAAACAAAGGAAACCAAGGCAGCAATAAAAATCTTGTCGGCATTAAATAACCCATTGAGGTTGATATGCCGTAAAATAAAATAAAGCAAACCAAGGCAGCAATAAAAAATCTTGTCGGCATTAAATAACCCATTGAGGTTGATATGCCGTAAAACAAAACAAAGCAAACCAAGGCAGCAATAAAAAATCTTGTCGGCATTAAATAACCCATTGAGGTTGATATGCCGTAAAACAAAACAAAGCAAACCAAGGCAGCAATAAAAAATCTTGTCGGCATTAAATAACCCATTGAGGTTGATATGCCGTAAAACAAAACAAAGCAAACCATTCTTGTACTATTTCTCCTTTAAGGTTTGAATATAATTTATAATTCAAAGTGATGTCTTTATCACAAAACTCTGGAATCATATCGCTGCAAATAGTAAGGTAGAGATTATTCATTTCCCTACAAGGAAGTATTCGGCAATTACTGACCGAATATTTACCATAAATGTCAGCTGAAATTTATTTATTAGGTTGAGTCAAAAATAATTACCTTTTTTTTTCCGAATAAATACAACTACAGTACGAGGCAAAACAAAAAACAGACGCACCCATAAAAAGTCGATTTTTGTATTTTTACCAAGAGAAATGAGTAATAGAATTCGTTTATTAATACAGGAAGTGTACATATGTAGATTATACAAGTTAAAAATGATTTAGTATTGTGTCGAGTAACCTTTGTATTTAATAACGGCCTTAATTCTTCGTGGCTTGCCGGAGACTAAATTCTAAAGTTTGAACAATGTAAAAACAATACTTCATCAGACTTTTTAAAATGGCGCTACGAAACTTTATAAAATAACAAGATCCACGTCACTTGAAGAAAGGAAACTTTTATTAAGACTAATAAAAGCGATAAAAATTAGTGGACTTGAAAAACCTGCTTTTCTGAAAATCTGTTTTATAATATTGTTGAGTCTTGACTCATTGTTGAATCTCGACTAATGCATGGAATAATAATGCAACACAAAATGTACTTAGAACAAGAATGTATTATAACAAGAAAGTGTACACAATATTTACATATAGTATTTCTGTATATTTCTGGGAAGACCGTTCCTGGAAAATGTGTTGACTAAGTCGCAGTCGGGCAGAGTCTCTAGTTGGATCTCTTGATTAGCCTCCCTGTCTTCCGGTACCGACCATATTTATATCGTCGGTACTCCGCTATGCAGATTAGGTGGATCCTACCACAACAAATATAAATACCTCGTCTCAGAAATATAGATAGATATTGAAGTATAGTTTTGTTTATAAGCTAGAGGGTCATTCTCTTGAAGCCATTTTTAATCGACTGTATACAGACGATAGTTTAGATCCGGGGTCGGCAACCTTTTGCTAACTATGTGCCAACTTAGGGTTTTAAAATCATTGAATTTGCCAACAGCATACGTATTTTTATACAAGTCAAGGTCAATATATCTGTTCTACAGTATATTTTATGTAGTAATATATAGTATATATACTTTAGTATATATTAAAATTGAAACAGCTAAATATCTTCTTTGCTTTGTAGTAGCTATTTGTTGGGTCTTTGTGATGTCATTTGCGGCTGCGTGCCATTGGAAATTGTTTGGTGTGCCACATGTGCCACGTGTGACGTAGGTTGCCGAGCCCTGGTTTAGATATTTCTGAACCAGTTGGACGCCATGGATGGCATCCATATGAGAATCTAAGTTATTAATAATATGACTCCAGTTAATATGGCGTTAATATTAAATATATAAGTTTGTTTGTTTAATGTTTAACGACCTATCAATCTTTATGAGATCATTTAAGGTCAAACAATTGATTTTGGATAAAGTTGAATCGCTTTCAAAAGATTTTTTTTTCGTGTTGTCTTGCTTTTTATAAAATATCCATTGCTTTCAGAGTTGCGTTGTTTTCGAAACTTTTCGCCTGGTAAGTGTCAGGGGTCCCTTTTTTATCATCAGATATTTAATTGGGATTATTTTTTTTTTTTTGTATAGTTTAACTTTTTTAAGAAAGGTTAAGATTGTATTGGGATTTGTTTTTTCAAAAAGTTCTTTCAAGTTGTTAACATTGTAAAGAGATTGCCGAATATGTGCTAAGTCTAAATATATAAGTATATTAATAGGTTAATATTTAGGTTTAGCAGGATATTGTGATGTTGGACAAAATGTAGACTGCTTAATGTGACAAATCAAATACTGATTCTGAGTCTTATGAGAGGGAGAAAAAATGGCTGACTTAATGAGTCACTGAAATGAAACAAATTCATCATTGATAGAAACGAATTCGACCGGTAGCTTTATTGATTATTTCACTCCATGCAAGAATCCTTGATTCAGATTATTCAAAATACGGTGATATTACTCGATTGCAGCTTTGAATTAAAACTAGAATCATTCTTTGCTGATAGAATATACAGTTTTGCCGAGATCTGGCATAAATTCATATTTAAGAAAAATTATGTGATGTTTATACGAGGACATCTTCCTTTATATTTGTTTTTGGTTGCATAGTTTTATTTCACGACTTTTGACAGCATCTTATTTTTGAAGTACTTGATATGCTTTGAAAATAAAGATACGACCACTATTGAGATATCATATTCTGTTACGTTGACATAGAAGATTGCTATGTGACGATAACAGAATAGTTATCGTCGCATAGCAATAGATGGTGAGTATCTTTGTGTACATGTTCGCATAACCTCTCTGAAGATGGCTGATGGACCAACAAGGACAAACTTAAGAAAAAAATATTCAAATGTTGGACAGTTTTTGTTTTTATTTTAACCCGAAATTAAGGCAAACATACGAAGTTTAGAACGGCTTCTGATCAGACATAAAAGACATTCATTGCAATTTATATTTAATAATATATGTTTAAGTAATGCTCTGATGCCCCAATACACTATGTATATATGTGGGTGTGTTGTGTGCGCGCGTGTGTGGGTGAGTGTGATAAGAATATCAAATATTATATAGAGAAAAGGAAGGTGTATCAAAAAGAAATCTATAAACATTGAGGACGGATGCCTCACACGAAAACAAGACAAATAACATACGTCACCTCCTTCGTTTTTGAGTTATTAAGTTTAAAGTTTACTGTATATGCTATAAATGTACAATCCAAGATACGATCCAAAAATACTTTTCACAAGCATTTCGAGCGGGTTCCTGACACCAAAACAAGGTAAAAAAAACTCCATATAAACATATGTCGTTGTACCTAAACACAGTAACTCATAACAAAAGTCCAAAATGTCCTCCGCTTGCTTCTACACACGTATGCACCCGTCGGATCAGTGACTGGCGGACCTTTTCAAATACTCCCACACGGTGTCGAATGGTTTCGCAGGCCCTCATGACACGATAATGAAGCCTCTCTGCATTATTAATGTCTGTTGAATAAACCAAGTGTTTTATAAATAAAAAAAAATATAAATATAAAATAAAAATCTAAAAGACTGCCGTCGGGGAAACTTGCATGCCGTGGAACCGGCCTTCTCCTACCTATCCATCTTTCATGGTAGATGTCGGCCAGTGCATCGCGAACAATGTGACTAAAATGTGCTGTAGCCTGATCACGCATGAACCACATACGTCTTCGTATTAGCAGGGGTACATCCTCTAGCAGGTCTGGATGTGTGTTCAAAATAATTTCCATGTAGACAACTTCTGTGAGATGTGCTCGGAGAACATATGGACCTACCAGACAGTCACTTACAATCCCAGCATCGTAAATGGATGCTGATGCCTAGCCTGTAATGTACCATGGGGATTTCGATCAGCCTATAAATATTAGTTGTGTAAATTTGTTATTCCATCTCTTCCAAATGTTGCCTCTTCCGTAAATAAGACTCAAGAGGCAAACAACGGATCGGCAGTTTGTGCAATAAACCAAATTTCTCCCGTTGTGAGTGATCAGAAGCCAAAAGTCTCTGCACACTTTGCAAATGATACGGATACAGGAGCTGCTCTTGAAGTACCCTCCATGCAGTACTATGAGATGTGCAACATGCTAGGGCCATTTGACGTGTGTTGATATGCGGATCGTCTTCGACAGCCTGTAGGATATGTTCTTCGTGGTCAGGTTTACAATCGAAATCTCGGTCTTCCTCGATCGATAGTTTGTGGGTCCACGGACCATGTCTCAGCAACGCGACGATAAACAGCATCAATGATTGGATTGCATTCAGTCACGCATTCATTGCCAGCCGTGCGGCCGTATCTAAAAATCATATCTGCCTGTTCACGATATGAATATTCTGCCATTGTTAAACGGAATACTTCTCAACTCACTAATATACACGTTTAACTTTGAAGGCAGATGTGCCACAAATTTACATGAATGACAAATGTAACCTAATCTACATGTCAACACAGCGCCATCTATCGTAAACCGTCTTTAACTTAATAACTCAAAAACGAAGGATTTTCGGACATATGTTTATATGCACTTTTGTCCTTGTTTTGGTGTAAGGAACCCAACCCCTATGTTTGTAAAAGTATTTTTGATATGCCCAGTACATATATATATATATATATATATATATATATATATATATATATATATATATATATATATAAGGTGAATTTACAGGGAGACAGAAAAAATAATAGAGAGACAAAGGAAGGTTGGCTTGACTGATATAAGATAGATAGATAGATAGATAGATAGATAGATAGACAGACTGAGATAGATAGATAAACAGAGTGAGATAGATAGATAGATAGATAGATAGATATAGATAGATAGATAGATAGATAGATAGATAGATAGATAGATAGACTGAGATAGATAGATAAACAGAGTGAGATAGATAGATGGATAGATAGATAGATAGATAGATAGATATAGATAGATAGATAGATAGATAGACAGACAGACTGAGATAGATAGATAAACAGAGTGAGATAGATAGATAGATAGATAGATAGATAGATAGATAGATATAGATAGATAGATAGATAGATAGATAGATAGAGATAGATAGATAAACAGAGTGAGATAGATAGATAGATAGATAGATATAGATAGATAGATAGATAGATAGATAGATAGATAGATAGATAGATAGACTGAGATAGATAGATAAACAGAGTGAGATAGATGGATAGATAGATAGATAGATAGATAGATAGATAGATAGATAAACAGACTAAGATAGATAGATAGATAGATAGATAGATAGATAAACAGACTAAGATAGATAGATAGATAGATAGATAGATAGATAGATAGATAGATAGATAGATAGATAGATAGATAGATACCAGCAGATGTTGAGGAAGTAAGATAGATAGAGAAATAGATGATGGACACAATCTTTTCGTGACTATGTCACAAACAAACATGTGTTCATAGACATCCGTCGATCTAAAAGAAATGCTTGCAAGTGATTTCCTCGTGTGTGCCAAGCATGCATGATATTCAATCAACGTTATCGAAAATGAAGGCCGCCTGATGAACTTGTTATAAACACTACAGATGTCAATTCAAATCACATCCGGCCGCTTGCCTCCATGCGTGACGAATTCAAAGAATGAAAAAGATGGCGACGGTTTTCATTATTTTGGCAGCTGACATAAAAACGATATTTGTAATGATCTTTTCTTGTTTTAAGTCGTTACCATCCTTTAAATTTCAAGAAGCCAGGAAACGTTATATTCTTTCTGAGTTCTTTTGTGGAAATAATGATGACGAATTTGACTGCACAGGATTTGAAAGCTGTGATGTATTGATCGTTAAGATGTCCATACGCGTAAAAGTGTTGGTTTGTGCTTGAGTAAAATGCATGTTGAGATTGTAATTTAATGTCTTTGGCAAGTTACAATGAATAAAACACACTTGAATAAAAATATCTGTGAAAGAAAAAGAGATTATTTTTTTATATATATTTCATTTAATGCGCGAAATGAGCAGATTACGGTTAGAGTTATCGAAAGAGGATTCGGGTTCAACTTCCAGCCTGCGTTAAGTTTTGCGAAATTACCTTTCGGAAAGGCATGAACCTATTAATTCACCCTCAAAACTACGGGGTAAATATCATGATAGTCTGGAGTGTAGCCTTGGGTGTCATCCAGTCTAAAGGAAGGACAATTCTGAATAGAAAAACAGGGAAAAATCAACGAGAATTATCTTGACTATTTTTCCAGGAATTCATGTTAATTCACAAATAATAATGAAGAGGAACCTTTGGAGATCCATGATCACATATGACCTAAAAGGAAACGGCGTGTCTTTTGTTTAAATGCGTACAGGGTCTTTCATTCAGGCATTGTCTACAGACAAATAAGAGGAAGAAGGTTGTAATAGTAACGACACCATGTTTAGTTATAAAAAAAAAAAAAAACAAATTGCACAATGAGTTTTAAAGCAAATGTTTTGTGAAGAAGCTATACATTATACAGCAAGAAACATTTTACATTTGTATTATATAGATATTATTTTATATTGTCATCCACAGACAGACAGTTTCGCTGTATCACAGCTCATCAGTGTGGCTAGACGTCTGCTTGCCTCTAGCTAGGATCGAAACCCGAGTGAATTGGCGTCAGTTGGAGATTGTATCCCGAAGCAGTTGGCGCACGGCAGGGAAGAAGGTGAATTTTAAGTTTATTTATTTTTAGATAAACACATAGTGACCGAGAGGACTCGATTCGCTTTACTGAAGAGTCTTACATTATCAGCCGTAATAGTCACTGTTTACAAACTCACATTTCTTTCCCCAGAGAGATCAACCGAAATAAATTTTTCTGGAGCATACATATATATATATATATATATATATATATATATATATATATATATATATATATAATATTTTTATAAGAGATTATAAAAAAAAAAATTTAAATCGCTACAAAAAAGCTTTCATGTTTCAATACTATGATTGTACTTCTCGGGCGAGGGATGGTAACTGGTGATAAAAATATTACCAGGTACCAATCCTCGCCTGAAGAAGTACAATCATAGGATTGAAACTGGAAGCTTTTGCGTTGCGATTTAAAATGTTTTTACTATAATCTCTTATAATAAGAGTATTATAAGAATATTTTGCTCTACTTTGCATTGAGCACTTTTAAGTAAATTCAATTTTTTTTAGTTTTTCTAGCGTTCTTACGTTTTTCCGTTTGGAGAGAGTACAGTACAACAATTTACATAATTATATATATATATATATATATATATATATATATATATATATATATATATATATATATATATATATATATCGTGAAGCAATCGGACTTCTAGCCATTCTGAAAAGCTGTGATACAGCGAAACAGTCTGTATGTGGATGATTTTATATACCCCCGGGAAATCCAGTTGATCTCTCTAGGGAAGGGTGATTTTAAAAACAAATTAACGCATTGCTGTTCAACTGAATTAAAATCATCTCTCCGGGCCACTGACGTATTTCGCAAAGAAAACGTTAAAATTTCCCTTTCTCTCTGCCTTGCGACGATAGCCTAGGAGTTGAATCTCTGACTGATGCCGAATCGGTCGGGTTTCGATCCC